>CM050509.1:23129279-23774279 GCA_027563665.1 Antrozous pallidus
AGGCAGGTGAGTGGTTAGGAGCCAGATGTCTGGGATTGAGAGAGGGATGTCCAACGCCCAGTTTAGGCCCTATCCTGCAGTTGGACAT
Organism: Antrozous pallidus; assembly: GCA_027563665.1. Classification (NCBI taxonomy): domain Eukaryota; kingdom Metazoa; phylum Chordata; class Mammalia; order Chiroptera; family Vespertilionidae; genus Antrozous; species Antrozous pallidus. The sequence continues at coordinate 23,129,368 of CM050509.1, forward strand.
TCCCCTAAGGGCTCCCGCATTGGGGAGAGTACAGATCAGGCTGAAGGATGCCCCCCACCCTTGCACCGGGCCTCTAGTGTGTGTACGTGTGTATGTGTGTGTGTGTGTATGATCTTTATTGTTGAGATTATTGCAGCTGCCCCTCTTTTTTCCCCCATTGCCCTTCTTCACCCAGTTCCTGTCCCACCCCAGGCCTTTGCCACCCTATTGTCTATGTTCATAGGTAATGCATATATGCATATAAGATCTTTATTTAATATCTTCCTGCCCCCTCCAACCCTGCTTCAGAAATCAGCTGACAGTTGTATGGGCACTCCTTTGTAGGTAACTGCTTTTTTTTTGTTCTGATTTTAATATTCTCTCTTTGTCTTTTGCCCCTGCCATTCTAATTATTATGTGTCTTCATGTAGTCCTCTTTGGGTTCCTGTTGTTTGGGTTTGCTGTGATTCCTGGACTTGTAAGTCTATTTCTTTCACCAGGTAGAGGAAGTTTTCTGTCATTATTTCTTCAAATAGGTTTTCAGTATCTTGCTCGCTCTCTTCTTATGGCACCCCCATAATTTGGATGTTATTATGCTTGAAGTTGTCCCAGAAGATCCTTAAACTATTTTCATATTTTTGGATCCTTTTCCTTTTTGTTCTTCTGGTTGGGTGTTTTTTGCTTCCTCACATTTCAAATCATTGTTTTGATTCTCAGAATCCTCTACTCTACTATTGAATTCCTATATATTTTTCTTTATTTTAGTCAGTGTATGCACTATTTCTGACTAATCCTTTTCCATTTTTTGGAGAGTTCTAGAAGATTCTTTAGTAACCTTATGAGTGTGATTTTGAATTCTATATCAAGTGGTTTGCTTTCTTTCAATTCTTTCATTTGTGACATGTTTCTTTGTCTCCAAATTTTGGCTGCTTCCCATTGTTTGTTTCTATGTATTGGGCAGAGCTGCTATGTGTACCTGAGTTGACAGAGTGGCCTTATGTAGTAGCTATTCTATAGGGCCAAGTGGCTCAGTCTCCCCAGTCACCTGAGCTGGTAACTTCAACTCTACCCATTTGTGGGCTGTGAGCACAGTCTTATTGTTGAGCCTTGATTGCTATTAGTGTCACTCGGAGGAATTGAACTCCAGACTAATTGGCTATGAGGACCAGTTGTGACTACAGTGGGAGAGATACTGTGCAGGAGAGACCCCTGTGGAACAGGTCTGGCTTAAGTGAGGCTTTGGTGCTCACTGAGTCTACACCTTGAGTATGTCACTTATGAATGTTGTAATCAGATAGAGCCTCACACTGACAACTGGACACACTGGCTCATGGGTCTCCAGAGAGTGCAAAGTCAGCCACTGCCTGGGGCCACCCAGAAATAGCTACAGAGAGATCTTCATATTCCTCCTCTTTTCATCTAGTTTGGAAGTGATCAGATGAGGCCCAGCTATGAAGCAAGGCAGGCTGGTTCTGGTGTTAGGTAATGGGCCTCTTATTGATTGGTTTGGGGCTCCCTGACCCAGCTTCATCTTGTTTGCAAAAGCTACTGTAGGCAGCTTGGGTGGGTTGTACATTGCATGAGGTTGGGTCTTAGGGAATCACCAGGGCAGAGCAAATAGGAATGGCTGCCAGCCAGCCCTGCAACTGGGGAGTCCCAGCATAGAAAAAAAATGACTGCTGTGAGCACCTCCCTCTGGGGGAAAGGTGTCCCAGACTTCCTACACAGATGCCAGATATTCCATGTCCTCCTTGTATGTGTCTGTGTTCCCCAAAGCCTTGCCATGGTGCTGGAGCTCGGAAGAAGCAGGATCTTGTAAGTTCAGTTTATGGTGCTGGCCTCTTGAGAGGAACAGCTGGGTCTCCTGCAGTTCCTACTGCATGTAGGGACTTCTTTTCCCAGTTCTGGGACCCAGCGTTGAGGTCTGGTGTGGGGCTGGGATGCCTTGCTTCTCTGGGCACCCTCCACAGAGAGGATCTCCCTTCCGATTAAAAAAGCAGCACATGTGGGTTCCAGACCAGCTCATTCTGTGCCTCCTCCTAACAGTCTCAGTGTGTTTTCTTCTTTGCTTCTCTAGTTGTAGTACTTTCATTCAGCTAGCTTTCCAGCAGTTTTGGATGATAGTTGTTCTGTATTTTAGTTGTAATTTTGATTTGGTTGTGGGAGGCGATGAGTACAAGCATTTACCTATGCTGCCATCTTCAAATCTCCGAGGTGTGTATATTTATTAGATTTACTTTATGATTCATAATATTTTCTTCTATGTTAAGCAAGTTCTTCTACATCACAGCAGCTCACTCTGTTCTTAGTTTGCAAAAAGCAAGAAAATAAAAGAAATATAGGTTTCTGCCTTAGAAAGATTTTTGTTTTGTCTAATGAGTGATAAAGGAAAACAACCCACAAAGAAAATTACTGTGGGAAAGTCAGAGATGGCTTTAGGTGGAAAGACAAATGTAAGTTTCCCATGAAAGAGGGAAAGACGGCTGGTCCAGGCAAAGAAATAGTGATCCAAAGGCTAGAGGCTTGGAAATCTATTACTTGTTTGGGAAATAGCACACAATTCATTAATCTTGTCATCTAGCTTGCTGATTGGATTCCTCAATGATACTTATCTAGGCAAGATATTTACAATAGTGCAAAAGTACTTAAAGTTAGTTTTATAGAGGTCAGATGAGAAGAAAAATAAACGGAATTAAATTAGGCAGGAGATTAAGGTTAAGACTATGGTGCACTAATGAAGATTGGAATTTAAAATTAGACCATGTCCTGTGGGGGCAGTTATAGAATAGGTCAGGCTCCCTAATTGAAAGTGCTATGTATAGAGGTCTATAGACAGCAAACCAGATTCCACAATGAAAATGTTCAAGTAGTTTGGCTCATACTAGGTGCTTATTGCCCCAAACCATCTGGGGATATAGTTCAGTGGTTCTGTCTTTCTAGAAAAACTAAATAAGCCTTTGAACACTCTCATGCAAGCATTACAATAGCTATTTTAAAAGTTTGGTCTTTTTAAACAGCATGTACTTTTGATGATTTGATCTGTGTAGATTGGCATTAGGTTTGTTTTCTCATATCTGAAGGTCAGTAAAATGAGAGGTAGTGTGCTGCTAATCTGAAGTAAGTAGTTCAGGATGGTTGAGCTTAAACCTGGGTGGGATAGAACATCGTAATGAGAAATGCATTACAGTCAGCCAAGAAACGTTTCTGATTGGAAATCGTTAGTGGTAAGGGAAGGTTTGTTGAGTGAATGCTTTTAAAATAAGTTAAAATTTGCTACTATTAGTAATGCAGTGCGGCCTTCACCAGATTTTTGTTCTGGAATGTTAATAAGAATGAATAATGCTATCTTGCAACACTATATTATTTAGGACTCTATTACCACACTACTCTTTGGTAAAGACTACTTCTAAACCATGTGAGTAATACTAGCAATATCTTGTTTTGAAATGTGAATGAAATGTACTTTGATTCCTCTGTTCAGTCCCTTAACTGAGTCTTCTAAAGAATGAGGTCTGCCTCTTAAACATATTTCGATTACAAATAAATAATGGTGCATAAAAAAATAATGAAACATAATCATTTCTTTTATTATAGTATATGGTTATAATTATTCTATTATATTTTTAGTTATTGTTGTTAATCTCTTCCTGTGCCTTAATATATAAATTAAACTTTATCACTTGGTCATGGTGTTCTTTTTAATGTATTAGTGGATCTAGTTTGCTAATATCTTGTTGAGGATTTTAGCATCTATGTTCATCAGGGATATTGGCCTATAATTTTCTTTCTTTATAGTGTCTTTATCTGGTTTTGGAATTAGGATATGCTTGCCTCAAAAAATAGCTTGCTAAACTTCCTCTTGAATTTTTTTGGAATAGTTTGAGAAAGATAGGTTTAGTTCTTCTTTGAATGTTTAATAAAATTTACCTGTTAAGCCATCCAGTTCAGGACTTTTGTTTGTTGAGAGGTTTTTATTATTATTATTATTATTATTATTATTATTATTATTATTATTGCTATTACTGCTTCATTTCATTATTTGTAATTGGTCTATTCAGCCTTTGTGATTCTTTCTGATTAAGTTTAGGAAGATTTTATGTTTCTAGGAATTTATATATTTCATCCAGATTGTCCAGTTTGTTGGCATATTGTTATTCAAAGTATTTCCTTACAATTCTTTGTATTTCTGTGTTGTAAATTGTTGCTTTTCTTCTTTTATTTCTGATTTTATTTATTTGGACCATCTCTATTTTTTTTTCTTCAAGGTTAAAGCTTTGCCAGTCTTGTTTATCTTTTTAGAGAACCAGCTCTTGGTTTCATGATCTTTTGTACTATTGTTTTAGATTCTATTTCACTTATTTCTGCTCTTATCTTTATTATTTCCTTTATTCTACCCACTTTGGGTTTTGTTGTTCTTCCTTTTCTAGTTCCTTTAAGTATAAAGTTAGATTGTTTATTTGAGATTTATTTTTTTTTGTTTGTTTGTTTCTTTAGCTAGTACTATAATGCTGTGGGTTTCCTTTTAGGATTGCTTTTGTTGTGTCCCATAGATTTGGGGTTGTTGTGTTCTCATTTTTAATTTTTTCAAGGTATCTTTTGATTTTTGACTTGACCTAATTGTTAACCCATTCATTGTTTGGTAGCATATTATTTAGCCTTCATATTTTTGGGTGTTTTTCAGTTTTTTTCTCCTTGTGATTGATTTGTAATTCTATGCCATGGTCAGGAAAATGATTGATATGATTTCAATCTTATTAAATTTATTGAGATTTGTTTTGTGTCCTAACATGTGATCTATCATAGAAAATGTTTTTCCATATGCTTCTGATTCTCCTTCAAAATACATTTATATTATGAAGTACAGATTATATTTAAGTTTTGAGCCTTTTATTTGCACTCTGTTTCATTCTTGTATAGATCATACACTTACCCTTCACAAAATTACTGAATCTCATATCTGATGTCCTGTGAAAGAATTGATTAGTTTTTGAGGCCTTATAGGAAAGAGAAATCTTAGAGCAGGTAAACAGCCTAGTTTGAAAATTGATCTCTGAACTTTGAAATACAAAATACATCCTCTCAACAAAGGAAGTAAACTGATTAAGGAACAAAATAAGTTCAGTTACAAACTAATACAATCTGATAGAGTTGACTGGGAGAAAATACTATTAAAATTGTTTTATTAGAGAAGAAATTTGTAGGTAATAAATATTTTTATGTCTTTTATTCCTTTGACCTATAATTCGAGGGAAATCTTGGTTCATTAAACTATTACTCCACTCATCCTTAATTTTGTATGTGACACATGAGAAAAGAAGGTTTATATAAATTAGTGTCTAAACGGGCTCTCTTTTAACTCTCTGACATTTAGGAGAAAAATATTTTCACCAATCCTGCTTGAGCACACCTTATTTCATTTCTAGAGCTCCTAAATAAAAATAGAACCAACTTATCTATTTCATTATACTGTATTAATATTAACTGCACATATCAGGCAAGTGATTTTATGCTGCATATTCCCTACTCTACTGTCAGGCACAAATGGAGATATAATAAATCACTGTGGACTTTTTAATTTGCAAAATTTTAGGTAATAGAATCATGGATTCATAAAGCAGAAAGGGCCATAGAGAGAGCATCTGCTCTAGCTATGTCTGTATGTGCAGGTTAAAGGGGAATCTAACCATATTTTGCTTGAAGAGCTTTAGTGGTCCCTTTCTCCAGGGCTTCTTCATTTAGACAGTAGATATGTTTTCATTATATCTTAACTGTTTTACTTTTTCCATTTTTTATGTTTTTATTGATTTTTTTAGAGGGAGAAGAAGGAAGAGAATATAGAACCATCAATGATCAAAAAACATGGACTGGTTGTCGCCTGCACGACCCCTACTGAGGATTGAGCCCACAACCTCAGGGGAAATGCCCTGACTGTAGTCTAATCAGAACTCAGCCACTCTGGCTTTTTTGGTTTTTGTTTGTTTGTTTGTTTGTTTGTTTGTTTTTGTACTTTAAAACAAAGTCCTCTACTTTAGTTGCTGGGAATATATAGAAGTAATATATAGAATATATACATTATTTTTTCTATAGCAGCTTTTTATGGTCAAGAAAACAATCAGATACTTTAAGGATTCCTCATGAAACCCATTATCTACCCCTTCAGTTAATTTTATTACTGTCTTTGGGATATTCTCCCATTGTTTACAAAATATATTGAACTTTGGAATGGAAGACAGGTTTCATTGTAAGTTGTGATCTACACATTAGTTATGTAACATCAGGGAAGGCTCTTAACCTGAATCTCAGTTTTGGTATCTTTAAAATGAGCATCATCTTATTACACTTTGAATCTTAAACATTTTCAACTCACTTGAAGCACTTAATCCCTGGAATGAAGCTCTCACATTTATTTCAGAAGCAATACACAAAGAGTTCATATCTCATAAAACATAATGGTCTCTAAGTGAAATGTCTGCATCTTTGTATAACTGTCTCTTAGGAGGGCTGAGTGTTGTTTCTAAGTCCCAGGCTTATATCTACTTTATTGCTATTTTTAGTAATGTCTCTCATAACACATTGATAAGCTACAAAGAAAGATAGCTGGCATCCTGACAACTTGGTGCTTTAATACAGAAGATCCAACAAAATATAAAAGAATATGAAGAAACACAATGAATCATTCTTTTTTTTAACATTCTAGGCAAGTACTTGGTCTGCATATAACTAATTATAGCTTGTGAATTTAGAAAGCTGTTCAAACAACTTTCTAAAGTTACAGCAACACCAGTGTACAGTCACCTCTGGAATTAATGCTCCTTGTTGCTAAACTTGAGTTTCCTGTATGTTTTACGCTGTGTTGAGCCAGCTTTGGCTCTCTTTTATTGCCGCTGCTGAGAATCCTCGGGGGCATGAGTACCAAGAGAGTCTGCCCTTGTAGAATTATTCTTCAAGTTTTGCCCTTGACTGCTTGAATTTCTATTCCCTTCTAGGCTGAGGTGTAAACCTTAATTTATACTTTTTTCAGCTCCCACACTACTTTTGCTTTTCCATGTTTTCTGTGACTGCTCATTTTAATGAATATGAATAGCACCAAACACAATATCTCTTCTGTATAACTAATTATTATCAAGGATCTGAGAAGCAGAAATACTCAGATAAAGTAGAGTAGAAAAAGTTCCCTTTGATATAGAGTGAAAAAGATAGCTTTATTTTTTGAAGTAAATGCAGATCTTAAGGAAAATAAATTAAAGGCACCAAAGAGCAAATGAGTGCTTACATTTAGCAGGTATTTCGGTTGGTTAATCCTTACAAATGTTGAGAACTTTAAATTTCTTTAAACACATTTTTTTTTGTTACACTCTAACTTCAACTGGTAATCTCTCTGTAGGTAGGAGATAGAATTGTGTTGATATTTATAGGCTGAGATTCAAAGAGTTCACTGATATTTTAAATGTTTTGAAACTAGTTATTATCTGTATTATTATTATCACTAGAGGCCCACTGCAGGAAAATTCCTGCAATAGGGCTTCCTGCAGTGGGTCTCTGGTGCCCTACCTTCTTCCCTCCCTTCTCCCCCACCCTGCCTGCTTCCCTCCAGTATCCACTGCCCCACTTGCTTCGCTGCAGCTTTTTCCTCTTCTGCAGTGCTTGGCTTCCTTTAGTCTTTACTCTGAGCCTGGATATGCAAATTAACCGCCATCTTGGTTGGGCTAATTTGCATATTTTCTCCTGATTGGCTGGTGGGGCATAGCAGAGGTATGGTCAATTTGCATGTTTCTCTCTTATTAGATAGGATTTATCCTCACTGGAGGATATGTTTTCCCCAACAATTCTTTTAGAGAGAGAAGGAGGGAAGGAGAAAAAGAGAGAGAAAAACATTGATGTGAGAGAGACACATCAATTTCTTGCCCCCAGTTTGCACCCTGACTGGGATTGGGATCTAGCCTGCAACCAAGGTATGTGCCCTTAACCAGGAATTGAACCCATGACCCTTCAATCTGCAGACCAACACTCTAACCACTCAGTAATTAGAGAGGCCAAGGATACTGTCTGATTATTTGAGTAACTTTGATAAGCAGAAGGTGAGTACGATTATTATACAGGAAAAGTACTGATTAAACAAAAACACTTCTTTCTGTAATTTGACTCTCAGTACCCAATGAGCTAGCATGGGGGTTGGAAAGGAACCGATATCATATCAAAATTCACAAATAAGGGAAAAGATTTAGCCTAAGTGAAAAATTTTACCTCAACAGAGGACAAGTTTTTCATACATGAAAATGATATTTACTTAATTCATATAGTTGTCAGGATCAAATGAATTAATAGATTTGTTTAAAAGAGTGTCTGGTTATAGGAAATATTCATTAAATATAATATTGAAATGGAATTTTTGGACTGAAATATGTGGTGTTCCCCTGGGCAGAATGGTTCCCCTGGTTCTTTGTCCCTTGGAGCCAAAGAATGAAATTACTGATGGGAGATGGTATACAAAGGTGGAAATTTATTGAAGAACAAGTGCAGATTCCCATATGGGGAAGTGCAAAGAATCTCACAGCACAGACTCCCAAGTGGTGAGGGGGAAATGGTCTCATTGAGTCCCAGTTTCAAAGTTTTTAAAGGCTGTAGATCTTTGTGCCTTGCTATCCCCTCTGATTGGTCACTATTCCCTTAGACCAGTTACTATAGTAACTTCTGAGCTTAAAGGTCAAACCTCAAATGGGATATTTGAGGTTTTCCTCACCTCTTTCCTTATTGTTTTCCTATTTCCTTTTTCTCCTTCTGGATGAGGGGCTTTCTTCCATTTATTTTGTAAATATACTGGTAGACCTTGTGTTTCTAGCTTCCTCATTCTATGGAAATGTAACTTCTGCTGCTCCATAGAACTGTGCTTCTTCCATGGTCCCCTTATTCCTAAAATTTCTTAAACCTGTCTTTTTTGCCCCTAAAAATTCCTGTTTCAGTATTTATTATTGCTATTGTCTGACATATATGACTACCAGGATAAGGCTTAGAACAATCATGGAAGCTTCAAGTATCCTGACTTTTAGGATAATGTACATTTTCTCACATTCATACCTCTAACCTTTCAACACATCTCATTTCAAACCACTGGGGTTTAATAAGTTCGAAGTGCTGCTATCAGTGTTGGTGTGGTTCAAATACCTATCAATTGTTTGGTCCAATTTTTGTGCTCATAATTTTAGATAAGTCAACAAACAGATAATATATTTCACCAGCAGAAACAGTTCTAATCAGCATAGCAGCAAAATTTTCTAGAGTTGGTCAGGTTTACCAAGGATATGATAGTGGTGAGGATTAAACACACAATCATTTGAACACATAATGCAGGAATGCACTGGGTGCTTAATAAACAAGTAGCGTCCTTTCTTGCTTTAAGTCACCCAGGATCCTGTCCTCTTATTGGAAGTAATAATTTATTTACTTACAATTTCCTAATGTTGAAAAATACTATGTCTTCATGTAATAAATGATGCTAGATATTCCAGGACTTAGTAATTCTTTGGAGAGGAATCTTGTATGAGATAAATCTTGATGAATAGGTTAGTGGTACATTAGAGGCAGTGAAGGCTTGAGGATATTTAGTTGTTCCATTCCTAATGTGGAAGGTAAGTTTAGCACTGGATTTAATTTTTGAATTAAGATACAGTCTTCATTATGACAAATCACCATTTTATCCTCTGAATAAATAATAAGAACTATATTTAAATGAATATTTACATTAATGAAGTACCTCACAGCCACCTATATTCTAGTGTAAACTTTCCTGTCTAGCCTCACCTTGTTCCCTTCCTGAACACTACCAGTTATAATGTAGTTATAATGTTTAATTTACTTGGCCATTTTTTTTTCTTAGCCTTTTTTTTTCTTAGCCTATTTCATTCACTTGTAATTTCCTATTTCCATTTTTGTTTAAAACCAAATTTTACCCATTCTTTATTTCATCTACTAGAGGCCCAGTGTATGAAATTTGTGCAGGGAACGGGGGTGTTTCTTCATCCCTGCCTTCACCCTCTGCATTTCGGGACCCCTACATCTTTTTCTTATCTAGCTAACCTCTTCACATTAAAAAAAATAACTGAAATATCACCTACTCTAGGAAATCCTTTTTGAACAAATGTCTTTACAATCTGTATTAAGTATTTTCATAATATACCATTCCTTTTCTTTAACAGCTACTTAGAGTAGATGCATTGTGGTTTTCATTCTTGCATCTGAATTTTTTCTTCTTGCTCTTGTAATAGCAAAGCTTATCCAATTTACATTTGTCCTTCAAGGGCTTATATTTGGTTCAGTTTCTAGTTGGGTCACTGCTTTTTTTTTAAGCAATAAATTTGGGTTGTGATAGTAAACCTCACTTGTAATCAAGCCTGTAAGTCTCTCTACTTAAATATTCATATAATACCTATCACTTTAGCATACCAGAGATTGTGTTAATTTATAGAAAATAACAATAAATGTCACCTGATCATTTGATCTTCTGGTAATATTTTATAGCAAGATGTATTATTCTATTAATTTAACTATTACATAACTGAGGCGTACAGAAATAAATTACATTGAACAATAAAGAATGGCTCAAATATCAATGCATAGTATACTTATGGCCTCCCTTGTACTGTACCTCAGATATCATAGCATAGTACACAGTTCACGTGAAACTCAGCTTCCTTTAAAATGGGAAGGGAAGCAGCTACTTCCACACATATTTTTTTTTTAATTCATAGCAAATACTCTTTGTACTGATTGTTAGAAAATCATTCTAGCAATTGCCTCTGTTCCTCTCTGTATTGTTGCCTTACATTCTGATCTTATTACTGCACTTTTATCATCCACTCGCTCTAAGATTTTAAGAGCAGAGATCATGACTTGAGCTTGTGATTCTCTGTTATAGTACTTAGATAAATACTCAAAGGCCACCCAGTCCAAATGACTTCTGATGAGAGAGGCCCACCCTTGCTGGAGACCTCTGATTTATATTTAAGGGCCTCACTTGTTCTGTGCCTTTACAGAGGGGTGAGTAGGGGTTCAGGGAATTTGAGGAAACCCAGACAGAATTCTCCTCCTAAAAGATTTTGCTAAGCTGACCACAGGGACTACAGGGCATTTGTCCAATTAAAATCCAGACACACAGGAATAACAAAAGGCACTGGTCTCCTACTACTAATGCATAGGGATCAAACCCCAGCCTGCAGGAACTCACCCCTGCAGTGAGGACTAGGCAACTGGGTAGACCTGGGCTAGTGCTCCTAACTCTAGGGTGAAGGAGACTTCCCATGGCTGCAAGCTAGAGGCCCTGGACCCCATACCACGCACCCAAAGAGGTCCGAGGCGCAGGTTGGTCAACCAAGCGGCTTCTTTGCCTAGAATTGCAGGGCTGCCTCTCCTGTTCTCTGCTGATTGAAGGTCTGGGCTCTGCCTGTCCAGTTGGTTCCCATGGCAATCTCAGCTCCTCCTGTCCAGTTCCCCTGTGATTATCATGGCTGGTCTGGGCTCTGCCTGTCAAGTTAACTCCATGATCTCTATCGCTGGTCTTAGGCTCTGCCTGTTGGGTTCGCCCAGTGATTGTGAATGCAATCGCGGTCCGGGCTCTTCCTGTCCAGTTCACCCCACCCCATGATCTCCATGGCGGGTCTGGGCACTGCCTGTTCAGTTTGCTCCATGATCACGGATCTCAGCTCTGCCTGTCCAGTTCCTCCATGATTGCGTTGGCAGGTCTGGGCTCTGCCTGTCCAGTTCCCCCATAATCGAAATGGCGGGTCTCAGCTCTGCCTGTCCAGTCCCTCCGTGATCATGATGGCGGGTCTGGACTCTGCCTGTCCAGTTCCCCCTGTGATTGCTATTGCCAGTCTCGGCTCTGCCTTTCTAGTCCCTCCATGATTGCCATCGCCTGTCTCGACTATGCCTGTCCAGTTAGCTCCGTGATCATGATTGCGGGTCTCGGCTCTGCCTGTCCAGTTTGTCCCACCCCATGATTGCAATGGCGGGTCTGGGCTCTGCCTGTCCAGTTCCCCAGTGATCATGTTGGCGGGTCTCAGCTCTGCCTGTCCAGTTCTCCCATGATCGGGATCCCCCAAGATCGTGGGTCTCAGCTCCGTCTGTCCAGTTCCTCCGTGATAGCCATCACAGGTCTCGGTTCTGCCTGTCCAGTTCCCCCATGATTGCAATGGCGGGTCTGGGCTCTGCCTCTCCAGTTCCCCTGTGATTGCCATTGCTGGTCTCAGCTCTGCCTGTCCTGTTCGCCCAGCCCCATGATAGCCATGGCGGGTCTTTGCGTGGCCTGGTCTCTTCCCTGGGTGATGGGTAGCTTGGACCCTGCCAGAGATTTAGGGCACTGCCAACCACCACTAGCTCATGTCCCCTTTCATTCCCTTGGAGGCATAGGGCGCTGCCCCCCCATATGCAAATATAGTGCCATCTTTGCTGGGTTAATTTGCATATCACTCTTTTTTTCTCTCATTAAACTTTGTTATTTTAATGGGTCTCAAAATTCTGGGACAGATTTTTGGTCATGTTGCTTCCATTTAAAAAGTGCTGATTTTAAAAACTAATAGCTTAAAAACTGCCACTCACACAAAAGAACCAAATGGTCCACAACATTCTCCTTTCCTTCTGAAGGTTTTATGATGCATTGTAATCATTAACCAGTCTTTTACTGTTAAACTTACATGGCCAACTGAGACAAACAGTTCTGAGACCATTCTTCCACCACTGATTAAGACTGGGGTGGCAGGTTTGGGGAATATTCATTTAGCCTTCTGAGCTTTCTGGGCAGACTTGGTGACTTTGCCAGCTCCAGCTGCCTTCTTGTCCACTGCTTTGATGACACTCACAGCAACTGTCTGTCTCATGTCACGAACAACGAAACGGCCCAGAGGAGGGTAGTCAGAGAAGCTCTCAACACACATGGGCTTGCCAGGAATCATGTCAACAATGGCAGCATCACCAGATTTCAAAAACTTGGGGCCATCTTTCAGCTTTTTCCCAGAACGACGATCAATGTTCTCCTTCAGCTCAGCAAAATTGCAAGCAATGTGAGCTGTGTGACAATCCAGCACAGGTGCATATCCAGCACTGATCTGGCCTGGGTGGTTCAGGATAATCACCTGAGCTGTGAAGCCAGCTGCTTCCATTGGTGGATCATTTTGGCTGTCACCAGCCACATTGCCATGGCGAACATCTTTGACAGACACGTTCTTGACATTGAAGCCCACATTGTCCCCAGGAAGAGCTTCACTCAAAGCTTCATGGTGCATTTCAACAGACTTTACTTCAGTTGTAACATTGACTGGAGCAAACGTGACCACCATGCCAGGCTTCAGAACACCAGTCTCCACTCTGCCCACAGGGACAGTACCAATACCACCAATTTTGTAGACATCCTGGAGGGGCAGACGCAGGGGCTTGTCAGTTGGACGAGTTGGTGGCAGGATGCAATCCAGAGCTTCAAGCAGTGTGGTTCCATTGGCATTGCCATCTTTACGGGTGACCTTCCATCCATTGAACCAAGGCATATTAGCACTTGGCTCCAGCATGTTGTCACCATTCCAACCAGAAATTGGCACAAATGCTACCGTGTCAGGGTTGTAGCCAATTTTCTTAATGTAGATGCTGACTTCTTTAACAATTTCCTCGTATTTTTTCTGACTGTAGGGTGGCTCAGTGGCATCCATTTTGTTAACACCAACAATCAGCTGTTTCACACCCAGTGTGTAGGCCAGAAGGGCATGCTCACGGGTCTGTCCATTCTTGGAAATGTCTGCTTCAAATTCACCAACACCAGCAGCAACAATCAGGACAGCACAGTCAGCCTGAGATGTGCCTGTAATCATGTTTTTTATTAAGTCTGTGCCCTGGTGCATCAATGATGGTCACATAATACTTGCTGGTCTCGAATTTCCACAGAGAGATATCAATGGTGATACCTCATTCCCATTCTGCTTTCAGTTTATCCAAGACCGAGGCATACTTGAAGGAGCCCTTCCCCATCTCAGCAGCTTCCTTCTCAAATTTCTCGATGGTTCTTTTGTCGATCCCACCACATTTGTAGATCAGATGGCCAGTAGTGGTAGACTTGCCGGAATCGACGTGTCCAATGACGATGATGTTGATGTGAATCTTTTCCTTTCCCATCTTGAGTTTGAGTTAATAGTGTTTTTCAGGACACCTGTGTTCTGGCAGCAAACCTGTTGCGAAAAACTGCATATCACTCCTGATTGGCTGTGGGCATAACAAAGGTATTATCAATTAGCATATTACTCTTTTATTAGATAGGATTATATATCAATCATCTATCTGTCTATCTATCTATTATCTATCTATCTATCTATCTATCTATCTATCTATCTATCTATCTATACTGCCTTCAAGAAACTTTGCCTACCCATTCATTAAAACAGATTTTTGGCTTGCCTCTTTTAGCAGTTCCAGATTTTCTGGATCATGCCATAATGTAGACCACTTAATCATATATTGCCTAATGAGTTATCTGTGATCCTGGTTTTGCTATTTTCCTGTGAATCACTTATTTTCTCAGTAATCTTCTTGGGGGTTAAATATTGTATTATAGATTTTGTGTTACCCAGAGCACTGAACATGAACACAGTACTGCATATGTCATCATAATGATAACTAGCATTTATTGAGTGCCTATTATGTGCCACACTATTCTATGGCCTTTACATTAACTCTAATCCTCACCATACTCTAAGATATTTTAAATATCTATTTCATAAAGTTACTGTGTCAATTATGAGTTAATTCATGTTAAAGAGCTTTGAAAGTGTGGAATATAGAAAGTGCTCGGCAAGTTTAAGCACTTAATCATATCATCCATATTTTACAGTGTAAACACTGAGAGGTTAAGTAGCTGACAAAAAGATTCATAGCTTGCAAACAGTGAAGCCAATATTCAAACGCAAGCATTCTAGCTGTGGCATGCATTCTCATAAACATCATGAAATACTGCTTCTCTTGATATTATTTTGATGCCTGGTCATTTTTAATTCAATACAGAAAGAGCTCTAGGCAATTTATAGTTAATTTCTGCTAGAATTGTGAGCTCTCTCTTACTTTTTTATGTGAACAACATTTAATATTTGACCACTTTTTTGTTAAAATTATTTTTAATTATCAAGGCAAAAGGAGAGCAAACTAATTGCAAATTAAAGAATGATTAATATGTAAACTATAAAAATAAAACAAATGAGAATATCTAGTGTAGTGAACATACTTTAAAGACTTCTTCTTTCTAATGTCCACACCATTGTTGTGCGAATGCAGCCTGCGCCCTGCCCCCAAGCTGCATTCTGATTCAAATGCTTGCTATCCCCAATCCCCTTTCTGCTTGTGTCCTTGCTAGCTTGCAGAACTTGTTTATCTGCAGGGGCCATAAAAAAGCCATCACAGAAAATTGACTGCTGGTGCCAGCTAGCCTAGGCAGTTGGTCATAATCTTCCTTCCTCCTTCCCACTGTCAGAGGGGCTGCAAAGCCTACAAAAAGTCAGGAAGCCTGATCCATATTTGGGAGACAAAGAAACCAAGGGGATAAATGGGAGAGATCCTCCTCATTCAGTGCTCATGCTTTGGAGAATGACTCCCCTGAGTCACCGCACTACTACATTTGCAAATAAAGAGTTTTTCCTGAATCTTCCAAGTACCTGTATTGTGTTTCCCAGTTACCTGGTAATTTCTGCAGCAGTTAAAAACCCTCCACTACAGTTTGATGGAACATGTGACTTATTTCTAACCCTGAGAATATGGGAAGAGTGATGGGCTGTTACCCGAATGATGACATAATTTCATGTAAGACTCTCTTGTGAGCTGTCTGTCTTACACTATTGGCCTTGACAATGTAAGATGTTATGTTGTGAACTGCTTATGCAAGGGACACATGGTAGGGAAGTATTGGGAGGCTTCCAGAAGTTGAGGGAAGGTTCTAGCTGGGGGAAAAAAAACCTCTCAGTTCTCTAGCCATGTGGAAATGAATTCTACCACCAATCTGAGTGAGTTTACAAGTGGATTCCTCTCCAGTTGCACCTGTCTATATGAATATAGCCCAACAGACATCTTGATAGCAGTTAGTGATTCCATGAAGTAGAGAACATGGCTTTACCATGCTAAGACTCCTGAAAAATAGAGGCTGTGATAATGCATGTATATTGTTTTAAGCCATTATGTTTGTGGTAATTTATTCTGTAGCAATACACAAGTGATACATCTAGTCATGGTGAAGATTCCAGGAAGTTGATGCTCTCTTACTCCTTTGACAGGAATATAAATCAGTAAAGCAATTTGGCAGTACAAATAATTTAAGAATCTTGTAGTCTACACCATCTGACCTAAGAATTTTTCTTCTATTTATTGTAAATAATCGAGTGTGAACAGTAATCTTTATGATAGGATGCAGTTAAAAAAAAAACCATAATGAAACAAAGAGTTTTCTCCAAATAGGGATTGGTTAAATAATGGTACTTGCAGTCAATGTAATTTTATGCAGCTATAAAAACTATTTGATAGAAATATATATATCAGCATTGACGTGTTCATGGTTCATAGTAGAAAGAGCAATTGAAAAACAGTATGTACAGTGAGATTCCACTTTTGAAATGTGTATATGGAGGGCTTCAATTCTTCCTTAGTTCATTTATTTTTCCTCCTATTGCCAATGTCAGTGTTTTGCCCTTGACTAGACTCTGGGGCAAACCAATGTTGAGTGTTGGCTGTAGGTATTTCTGATGGCAGCCCGGCAGAAGGCACATACCCATATTGTTGAACTACACTGGCCTAAAGATGGTAATTTCTGCAAATAACATTGTCTCTATAAAGATTGTTCAGGTGGTTTTCTCAAGTGGTATTCATCTTTGCTCAGGTTCTTGCATAGAGGATTGTCAGAGGGGAAGCTGTGTCTCTCTGGAGCCTTAATCCTCACTGTACATGTGCATGTACAATCACCATATACTTAACCTCCTTTAACATTTACTACTCATCCCTCCCCTTTCCTCTCATAACAACCATATGTCTGTATCCATGAGTTTTTTGTTTTTTGTTTTTTTGCAGTATAACTTAGATTTAATAGTAGTACATATGTTTTCCTTTTTCCCACCAATTATCTTCCCCCCAGCCTCCCCTACCCCCCAGCACATGTCCCCACTGCCCCTTGCCCCAGTGTCTTTCATTCATTGGTTATGCTCATATGCACGCATACAAGTCCTTCAGTTGATCTCCCCCAGCTCCAGCCCCCTACCCTCTCCATCCCTCCCCTGTGGCCCGACAGCCTGTTCAATGCCTCCCTGCCTCTATATCAATCACTCTCCACTGCTTTTTTTCTTAAAAAATATCTTGCATCTGCATACTATAAATAAATGTACAAGAACAGAAAATGTTTGAGTCTTAGTTTCAATGTCCAATAGTTCTGAGTCCCAGGTTCAATGTCAAATAGTTCTTTATGTGTACATGTCAGGAATGATATCCAGCTGGTGGACACATCGTGGCAACACAAGTTCCATCCTCTCTGGTTTGGTCCTGGGCCACCTGCAGCCAAGCACAGCTGCCAACTGTTAGCATGGCAAGATGTTGTCAGTGTCCCCCATCTCTGGACCATCCCCGGGACTGGAACAGACCCGTCAGTTCCTCACTGTTGCAAGAGCCCACATGGTCTTGGAGTTGTTCTCTGAAAACACACAAACACATTCTTGTCCAAAAGTTAACAAAGGGATCCTCTCTGCAAATTCCACTTGGGATTCTTTTTATTTTTGCCTAGATGATTTTCCTTTGGCTTATTTTGACACCATGTGTGTTTTTTTCATGGGTGTCCTGCTGTTGGTATTACAAATGGAAGTTACTTTTCTGGAGTAAGAATTTTCTAGATGTATTTTACTTACAGGATATTTTTTCCCAGTCTGAGCCGTGCGTGAGAGGTGAAGCAGCCTGGGGGCAGGAGACCTCCCTCAGAAGGGATGAGAGTTCAGGCCCCAGCAAGGTTAGTGGGTGAGGGTCTGTGCCCCACCTCGTTTAGTTCTCTCCTGTTGGCCCCACTGCGACAGTGCCTGTCTTAGGTTATTCCTTCCCTGAGGAATCTTACCCGTCTCTGGCTAACCAGCCATCCTGCAGGGCCAAGCAGGGTGATGTGAGGTTCAGTTCTGTCTCCTTTATAATCTATGCCCCCGTGGCCTCCAAGCCCAGCACCTACCTTGGGGTCCCCTCGCCTGCTGACAGGGTCCCGGTACTGATCACATATCTTGAGGGACCCAGGTTTCTTCTCCAGAGAGGGCCCAGCTCATACCATTGGTGGAGAGACAGATCCATAGTGCCAGCTGCCCAGAGGCTTCAGCCACAGCTTGAACGGAAAGCTCAGACATCAGCTGTGTATTTGGATAGTAAGAAGAGGGTCCCTCTTGGCAAAAAGAGCAAGAGGGGCCAATATAGAATGCTCAGATGCCTTCCCAATGCCTTAATTCCTTCTGAAAGGGATTAATTCCTTTCCTATCCTTTTTTAAATGGCTGCCCAACATTCAAAGAATTAGTTTGTAAGTTTATTTGGGATAATTGTATAATATGCTGTTGTCAAATATCAAATATTATAATGACATTGTAGAATAATATCATGTAAGGGTATTATGGTGTCACGGGAGGTTAAGGAGGGCCTAGCCTAAGGACTGGTATCCATAGGATATGACAAGCTCTAGGCCATGTCAATTCAATCTCAAACTAGCTGCCAATATTTTTTATAACTTTATATAAACTTTGTCAGGGATGTAAAAACACAAATTACTTACCTTACTTCAAGAATTTAAATGTATTGACTTTCCCCCTTACTCCCACCACCTGCCACTTACCCTGAGGGTTGACATTCTGATGGAGTTTTCTCAGTCTCTGGATCCATTCTTGTTCATCAGTCTATGTCATTCATTGTATTCCTCAAATGAGTGAGATCATGTGATATTTGTCTTTCACTGCCTGGCTAATTTCACTTACCATAATGCTCTCCAAATCCATCCATGTTGTTACAAATGGTAGGAGCTCCTTCTTTTTTACCGCAGCATAGTATTCCATTGTGTAAATATACCATAGTTTTTTAATCCACTCATCCGCTGATGGGCACTTAGGCTATTTCCAAATCTTAGTTATGGTAAATTGTGCTGCTATGAACATAGGGGTGCATATATCCTTTCTAATTTGGTTTCTAGTTTCTTGGGGTATATTCCTATAAGTGGCATCACTGGGTCAAATGGGAGTTCCATTTTTAGTTTTTCGAGAAAAGTGCATACTGAGCATAGTGTTTTGGGTTGATATCTGGATTCTCTATTCTATTCCATTGGTCTATATGTCTGTTCTTGTGCCAGTACCATGCTGTTTTGAGAACAGTAGCTTTGTAATACACCTTGAAATCTGGTATGGAAATCCCACCGACTTTGTGCTTCTTTCTCAGGATTGCTGTGGCTATTCGGGGCCTTTTTTTGTTCCAGATGAATTTTTGGAGAGTTTTTTCTAGGTCTGTGTAATATACCATTGGTATTTTAATGGGGAGTGCATTAAATTTATAGATTGCTTTGGGTAGTATGGACATTTTAATGATGTTGATTCTCCCAATCCACAAACATGGTATGTTCTTCCACCTGTTTACATATTCCTCTATCTCTTTTTTTTTACTGTCCTGAAGTTTTCCACGAATAGGTCTTTTACCTCCTTAGTTAAGTTTATTCCTAGGTGTCTTATGTTTTTTGGTGTCATGGTAAAAGGGATTGCTTTTTTAGTCTCTCTTTCTGTAAGTTCACTATTGGTGTATAGAAATGCCATAGATTGATTGGCATTAATTTTGTGGTCTGCTATGTTGCTGAACTCATTTATTAAGTCTATTAGTTTTTTATGAAGTCTTTCAGGTTTTTTATGTCATCTGCAAATAAGGATAGCTTTACTTCTTCTTTTCCAATTTGGATGCCTTTTATTTCTTCTTCTTGTCTAATTGTAATGCCTAATACTTCCAGTACTATGTCGAACAGGAGTGGTGAGAGTGGGAAACCCTGTCATGTTCCTGTTCTTAAGGGAAATGGTTGTAGTTTTTGCCCATTGAGTATGATGTTTGTTGTGGGTTTATCATATACAACTTTTTTTATGTTGATGTATGATCCTTCTATTCCTATCTCGTTGAGTGTTTTTTCAGGAAAATGTGTTGGATTTTGTCAAATGCTTTTTCTGCATCAATTGATATTACTATGTGTTTTTTATCTCTCTATTTTTTTATGATGTATCACATTTATTGATTTGCGGATATTGTTCCATCCTTGCATTCCTGGGATAAATCCTACTTGGTCATGGTGTATGATCTTTCTGATGTACTGCTGGATCCGATTTGCTAGAATTTTATTAAGGATTTTGGCATCTATATTCATGAGAGATATTGGCCTGTAATTCTCTTTCATTGTGTTGTCTTTATCTGGTTTTGGTATTAGAGTGATGCTAGCTAGTGTCCCATCCTCTTGAATTTTCTGCAATAGTCTGAGGAGAATAGATTTTAGTTCTTCCTTGAATGTTTGATAAACTCCTCTGTTAAGCCGTCTGGCCCTGGTCTTTTGTTTGCTGGAAGATTTTTGATGACTGCTTCAATTTCTTCCACAGTTATTGGTCTATTGAGTTGTTTAGATTCTTCCTGATTGAGTTTTGGGAGGTTACATTTTTCTAGGAATGTATCAATTTCCTCCAGGTTGTCCAATTTGTTGGAGTAGAGTTGTTCATAGTATTTTTCAACAATGCTTTGTGTTTCAATGGGTCTGTTGTTATTTCACCTCTTTCATTTCTGATTTTATTTATTAGGGTCCTCTCTCTTTGCTTCTTGGTGAGCCTGGCTAGAGGTTCATCAATCTTGATTATCCTTTCAAAGAACCAGCTCTTGGTTTTGTTGATCTTCTGTATTGTTTATTTGGTCTCTATGTTGTTTATCTCTGTTCTGATCTTTACTATTTCTTTCCTTCTGCTTATACTGGGCTTTTCTTGTTGCTTTCTTTCTAACTCTTTGAGTTCTTGGGTTAGATAATTTATTGCCACTGTTACTTGTTTTTGGCAGTAGGATTGTAGAGCTATGAACTTCCCTCTCAAAACTGCTTTCACTGTGTCCCATAGATTTTGCATTGTTGTGCTATCATTGTCATTTGTTTCCATGATGTTTTCTATCTCTTCCTTGATCTCTCTAGTAACCCAGTCATTGTTTAAGAGCATGCTGTTTAGTCTCCATGTGTGTGATTTCTTTGGATTGTTTTTATTGTAATTGATTTCCAGCTTTATGTCACTGTGATCTGAGAATGTGCTTGATATGATTTCTATCTTCTTGAATTTGGAGAGACTTTGCCTATGACCCAACACATGGTCTATCTTTGAAAATGGCCCATGGGCACTTGAAATGAATGTACATTCTGTGGCTTTGGGGTCACATTATCTGAAGATGTCAATCAATTCCATCTGGTATAGTGAGTCGTTGAGGATTGGTGGTTCTTTACTGATTTTTTGTTTACATGATTTGTGCAAATGGTGACAGTGGTGTATTAAAGTCTATTGCTGTCATTGTATTGCTGTCTATCTCTCCCTTGATATCCTCCAGGAGTTTTTATTAATGTATTTGGTGCTCCTGTATTGGGTGCGTATATGTATACCAGAGTTAGTTCTTCTTGTTGGATTGCTCCCTTTAGTATCATGAAGTGGCCTTCTTTAACTCCTGTTATGTCCTTCACTTTGTGATCTAATTTGTTGGATATAAGTATTACTACCCCAGCTTTTTTTTCATTTCCATTCGCCTGAAGAACCTTTTTCCATTCTTTCACCCTCAGTCTGTGTGCTTCTTTTTTTCAGAGGTGGGTGTCTTGTAGACAGCACATTCCTGGGTCGTGTTTTCTTATCCAGTCTATTACCTTATGTCTTTTGATTGGAGCATTTAATCCATTTACATTTAAAGTTATCGATAGTTACTTGTATGTTGCCATTATTGTTCTTTACCTCTGTGTTCCTTCTTCGCTTCCTATTTCTTTTTATAGCAGACCCTTTAGCATTTATTGCATTGCTGGTTTGGTGCTAGTGAATTCCCTTATTCCTTTTTTGTCTGTGAAGCTCTTGATTTGACCTTCAATTTTGACTGATAGTCTTGCTGTTACAGTATTCTAGGATTCAGATCCTTCCTTTGCATGACTTTGTGTATTTCATTTTATTGTCTTCTGGCCTGATACGTTTCTGTTGAGAAATCACTTGTTAGTCTGATGGCGGTTCCTTTGTAGGTGACTTTCTTTCTCTCTCTGGCAGCTTTTAATATTCTTACTTTGTCATTGGTGTTTGCCAATTTAATTATAATGTGCCTTGGTGTAGGTCTTTTGGAGTTCATTTTGCTTGGGACTCTGTGAGCTTCTTGGATTTGTGTGCGTTTTTTCTTTCCTATATCAGGGAAGTTTTCTGTCATTATTTCTTCCAAGAGGTTTTCTATTCCTTGCTCAGTTTCCTGTCCTTCTGGAAGCCCAATTATACAGATGTTGTTTTGTTTCATGTTGTCCAAAGTTCCCTTAGGCTCTCCTCCTGCTTTTAAATTTTTTTTCTAGAAGCTGTTCTACTTGTTTATTTTTTTCCTACCTTGTCTTCTAGCTCATTGATGTGGTCCTCTGTTTCTTTTAGTCTACTCTTAATACTTTCCATTGAGTTCTTTACTTCAGCAATGTCACTTTTCATTTCTTCTTGGATCTCCTTCATTTCTTGCTGGATCTTCCTCATTTCCTCTTGCTTCTTCTTCAATTCCTCTTTCTTCTTACTCATATTGTGAAATTAGTCTTCCATTTTTTTTCAACCACCTTATAACGATTTCTCTGAATTTTTTCTCTGACTGGTTGCTAACTTCCATTTCGTTTACCTCCTTTTCTGTTTTTCTTTCATATGTGGGCTGTTTCTTTGTCTCCCCATGGTCTCTCTTCTTTGTGTGTCCGTTTATGTAGTTCTTACTCTCCTGCACTGATTTAAAGGCACAAAATACAACACAACCAGGTGCAACACACCAGGCACTGACAGGAATGTAGTCACAGTATTAGTAACTCCAGATAAAGGCGATCACCAGAGAAAGGCAAATTCGGAGATAGAAAGAAGAAAAAGAACCCCCACCCACACACACAGACACTCACACACCGACACACACACAAAAAGAAAGAAACCCCCCCCCACACACACACCCAAAAAAAAGAAAGACAGGAATGCCAAAATGATATTGGAATAAGGGGAAGAATTTAAAAAAAAGAAAAGGGGAATAAACTATAAATGTGGGGTGAAAACTCCTATAGGACAGCCAATAACTCGAACAAAAACCAGCAACAAGTACCTGGAGATCGATTCAAACTATATACAACTACTAATATCAAGGGAGGTGAGGGAACACAGAAGCATAAATCTATCAAAAAAAAAAAACAATACAAATGAGGACAACAATACCAAAAAAAAAAAAAAACCCACAAAACAAACCAAAATAAAAGCATAAGCAAACCAATCTCACAAACCTGCATAAAAAAATCAATATAAGCAATAGTCAAGTGAACAACAACATGACAGAGAGAAAAACAATTTAGGATAGTGAAGTCAGAGAGGCAAGAGATATGTATGGACTTTGAGTAGGTGGTTGGAGATTAGATATATAAGTGAGTGAAATTTTAACAGGGGGTAAAAAGAAAGAATTAAGGTAAATCTAAAGTGGCAAAAGTGTAAGGGAAATAAGACACTAGAGAAAGGTTAGCAAGAGAGTGGTGGCATAAAGGTGAAGTTGAGGTAGAGTAAAAGATACTAAAGGGTAGATGAAAATAGACTGTAGAACACTAATCCCAAAGTAGAATAAAGATAAAATAAAATCAATTCATTGTGTTACACAAGAGTCAATTCGTGATTCAGCCCCTGGGTGGCAGTGTTTCTAGATTGACCTCTGGTCCTCTCTAGCCTGAACTAAAATCTCGCTATCCCTGTCGTATTCAATGTTGATTTGTGGTGGTGGGCTGCTCCATAGCTGCCTCTCTAAAGGTGACTGCTGGTTTAGCAGCCAGGACCCTCCCAAAATCTTTTTGGTTTCCCTCCTCTGTTGGGTCCAAATGGGTTACCCTCAAGGAATTCCCTCTGCCACCAGCTCCGAGGGCCCTCTTCCATGTTTACCAGCTCCAACAGCCACAGATTTTATTTCAGGCACAGATCTCCCAGCTCTTCCAGCTGCCTTGGTCTTGCGCCCAAAGTAACCCCAGGGGAAATCTGACCTTTCCATACCAGAGTGCAGAGTTTCTTAGACTCTGCGTGTCCACGCCAACTGGGCACCAGTGTTATGGGGGGTCTCAGCCATCCAGTGGGTACTGCAGCCGTTTATTTTCAGGCCATTCCCCTTCAAGATGGCATGGTCTGCCTCTGATCCAGTGGCTCCGCAAGAGAACCCAGCAGCACTGGGGCGGCTCTATCAGGGGTGGCCATTCCGGTAGTCCCCTACCTTCTCGCAGAGCACAGCTGTCTCCCTGATCGCCAACAAACACTTCCTTCTCGACCCTCAGCTGCTCCCTCCTTATGCCCTGGGACCTGATTCAGATAGCATCCCTCTGTTCTGCCGCCATTTTCCCTCCAGCTCCATGAGTTTTTGTTCATTTGTTTTTCTTGTTGGTTCAGTGTTACTTTCCGTTGTATATACTATATGTGAGTGAAATTGTATGGTTCTTAACTTTGATGTTGCCCTAAGTTCCGTCCTTGGCTCTTCTGAATGGTAAGGAGGTAGGACATGATAGTATCAAAACCTCAAGGGTAGAGATTGATGGCAGGTATAGTTTGCAAATGTTAATTCAGCAATTAAATAATATTTTATATTGAAAAACTTAAAAATGGTACTTTCATGCCATGAACTACATAAAGTTCATTTGTGGATTCCAATCTTTGTGTACACCAACTTGTATGTACCAGAAACTTCACAGTTTTTTTTTTCCCTTTAATCAATTTTATTGTAATTCTGAATTATTTTTAATTTTTTTCTTTATTGATTAAGGTATTAAATGTTTCCTTATCCCCCCTTCAGCTCCCACTCCACCCTCACTCGTACCGTCAACCCCCTGTTGTCTGTGTCCATTGGTTAGGCTTATAAGCATGCATGCAAATTATTTGGTTGATCTCTCCCCCTTACGCCAACCTTCCCCTAACTTCCCTCTGAGGTTTGATGGTCTAATTGATGCTTCTCTATCTCTGCATCTGTTTTTGTTCATCAATTTGTGTTGCTCATTATATTCCACAAATAAGTGAGATCATGTGATGTTTATATTTCTCTCACTGGCTTATTTCGCTTATCATAACGCTCTGCAGTTCCATCCATGCTGTTGCAATTGGTAAGAATTCCTTCTTTGTACTTCAGTGTAGTATTCCATCATGTAGACGTACCACTGTTTCTTAATCCACTCATCTGCTGATGGACACTTAGGCTGTTTCCAAATCTTACCTATGGTGAGTTGTGCTGCTAGGAGCATAAGGGTGCATATATCCTTTCTGATTTGTGTTTTTAGTTTTTTGGGGATATATTCCTAAAATTGAGATCACTGGGTCAAATAGGAGTTCCATTTTTAGTTTTTTGAGGAAACTCCATTCTGTTCTCCACAGTGACTACATCAGTCTGCATTCCGACCAAGGGTTCCTTTTTCTCTGCATTGTGGCCAGCAATTGTTCTTTGTTGATTTGCTGATAGCCATTCTGAGAGTTGTGAGATGGTACTGCATTGTCCTTTTGATTTTCATCTCTCCATGATTAGTGACTTTGAGCATGTTTTCATATGTCTCTCAGCTTTCTGAATGTCCTCTTCGAAAAAGTATCTATTTAGGTCCATTGCCCATTTTTATTGGGTTTTTTAATTTTCCTTTTATTAAGTTATGTGAGTTCCCTGTAAATGTTGGAGATTGAACCCTTATCGGTGATAACTTTGGCAAATATGTTCTCCCATGCACTGTGCTTTCTTATTGTTTTGTTAATGGTTCTTTTGCTGTACAGAAACTTTTTTATTTTGAAGTAGTTCCATTTGTTTATTTTCTCTTTAGTTTCCTTTGCCCTAGGAGCTGTATCAGTGAAGAAATTACTTTGGCATATGCCTGAGAGTCTGCTGCATGTGGAATCCACTAGTATTATTATGGTTTGCTGTCCTTTATACATTTTTAGTTTATTTTGTGTATGGTGTTAAGTTGGTGGTCTAGTTTCATTTTTTTGGCATGTATTTGTCCAGTTTTCCCAACACCATTTATTGAAGAAACTGTCTTGAGTCCACTGTATGTTCTTGCCTCCTTTGTCAAATATTAATTTAGCATAGTGGTTTTGGTTGATTTCTGGGTTCTCTATTCTATTCTATTGTGCCAATATTAGGCTGTTTTGAGAAAAATGACTTTGTAATACAGCTTGATATCTGTTATTGAGATCCAACCTACTTTGTTGTTCTTTCCTAGGATTGCTATGGCTATTCGGCATCTCTCTCTCTTTTTTTTTAATTTCAGATGAATGTCTAGAGAGTTCTTTCTAGGTCTGTGAAATATGCCATGGTATTTTAATGGGGAGTAGATTAAATTTATAGATTGCTTTGGGTAGTATGGACATTTTAATGATGTTGATTCTCCCAATCCATGAACATGGTATAGTCTTCCATGTGTTTTGGACTTCCTCTCTCTCTTCTTTCAGTGTCGTGTAATTTTCTGCAAATAAGTCTTTTACCTCCTTAGTTAAATGTATTCTTAGGTATCTTAATTTGATTATAGTGATGGTAAATGGAATTGCTTTTTTAGTCTCTCTCTGTGTAAGTTCACTATTGGTGTATAGAAATGCCATAGATTTTTTGGTGTTAATTTTGTATCCTGTTACATTGCTGAACACATTTATTTAGTCTATTAGTGTTTTTTATGGAGTCTTTCAGGTTTTTCATGTACAATATCATGTCATCTGCAAATAAGGACAGCTTGCCTTCTTCTTTTCCAATTTCAATGCATTCTATTTCTTCTTCCTGTCTAATTGCAATGGCTAATACTTCCAGTACAATGTCTGACAGGAGTGGGCATCCCTGTCTTGTTCCTGTCCTTAAGGGAAATGGTTTTAGTTTTTGCTCATTGAGTATGATGTTAGCTGTGGGTTTATCATATATGGCTTTTATTATGTTGAGGTATGATCGATCATTCTATTCCCACCTTGTTGAGAGTTTTTAATCAAGAAAGGGTGCTGGATTTTGTCAAATGCTTTTTCTGCATCAATTGATATGACTGATTTTTATCTCTGAATTTGTTTATGTGATGTATCATATTTATTGATTTGCAGATATTGTTCCATCCTTGCATTCCTGGGATAAATCCTACTTGGTCATGGTGTACGATCTTTCTGATGTACTGCTGGATTCAATTTGCTAGAATTTTGTTGAGGATTTTGGCATCTATGTTCAGGAGTGATATTGGTCTGTAATTCATTTTCCTTATGTTGTCTTTATCTGGTTTTGGTACCAGGGTGATGCTTGCTTCATAGAAGAAGCTTGGAAGTGTTCCTTCCTCTTGAATGTTTTGGACTAGTCTCAGGAGGACAGGTTTTAGTTCTTCCTTGAATGTTTGGTAAAACTCCCCTGTGAAGCCCTCTGGCCCAGGGCTTTTATTTGCTGAAAGCTTTTTGATGATTACTTCAATTTTTTCCATAGTTATTTGTCTATTGAGCTGTTTAGATTCTTCCTGGTTGAGTTTTGGAAGGTTATAGCTTGCTAGGAATATATCCATTTCCTCCAGGTTGTCCAGTCTTTTGGAGTAGAATTTTCCATAGTATTTTCTAACAATCCTTTGTATTTTGGTGGGATCTGTTATTTCTCCTCTTTCATTTCTGATTTTGTTTATTAGGGTCCTCTCTCTTTGTTTCTTGGTGAGTTGAGCTAGAGATTCATCAATCATGTTTATCCTTTCAGAGAACCAGCTCTTGGTTTTATTTATCTTTTGTATTGTTTCTTTCGTCTCTATGTCGTTTATCTCCACTCTGATCTTTATTATTTCCTTTCTTCTGCTTACATGGGACTTTTCTTGTTGCTCTATTTCTAACTCTTTGAGTGTAGGGTTAGATAATTTATTACCATTTTTTCTTGTTTTTTTGTTTGTTTGTTTGTTTGTTTGTTTTTTGCAATAGCCTTGTAGAGCTATGAACTTCCCTCTCAATACTGCTTTTGCTATGTCCCATAGATTTTGTATTTTTGTTTTCATTTGTTGCCATGATGTTTTTGTTTTTTTTTCTTCCTTGATCTTTCTGGTAACCCAATCATTGTTTAATAGCATGCTGCTTAGTCTCCAAGTGTTTCATTTCTTTGGATTGTTTTTACCGTAGTTGATTTTGAGCTTTATGCCACTGTGATTTGAGAAGATGCTTGATATGATTTGTATCTTCTTGAATTTGAGAGACTTTGCCTATGACCCAACATATGTTCTATCTTTGAAAATGACCCATGTGTACTTGAGAAGAATGTATATTTGCTGGAAGCCAATCATTGTTTTAATAATAATGAGCTGTAAACAGGGAGTTTGAAGGGCTGGTCAACCTTGATTGCTCTGAGGGGTTGGAGCTCCTTACTGGGATATTTGTGGTTGAAGCAGCCCCCACTTGTTAGTCCTAAGAAGATCAACTGATTGACTTTCACTGATGTTTCCGGCCTGGGGGATACAGCTGTATCTTATGATTTTAATCTTAATAAAAGGAGTGGTGAAGCCAGAGTGAGTGGGAGTTCTGCCACTAGAGTTGAACTACCACCTGGCCCACATTTTCCAAATTAATATTTTTCTGAGTCTCTTTATTTATTTGTATGCAGCCTTCTCCAGAAACCTAACCCTGAACCAGGGACCCCGAATCAAATAGTATGTGAAAAAGGGTTCCACATATATTCTGTGACTTTGGGATGAAATAACCTAAAGATGTCAATTAATTCCATCTCATCTAATGAGTCATTTGCTGAGTTTTTGTTTAGAGGATTTGTCCAATGGTGATAGTGGGGTATTAAAGTCTCCTACTATGATTTTGTTGCTGTAAATCTCTCCCTTGATATACTCCCTTTAGCATTATGAAGTGGCCTTCCTTATCTCTTGTTATGTCCTTCTCTTTGAGATCTAATTTGTCAGATATAATATTGCTACCCCAGATTTTCCTTTATTTCCATTTGCCTGAAAAACCATTTTCTATCCTTTCACCCTCAGTCTGTGTTCATCTAATATTTGGAGATGGGTTTCTTGTAGCCAACAGATATATAGGTCATGTTTTCTTATCCATTCCATTACCTATGTCTTTTGATTGGAACATTTAATCTATTTACATTTAAAGTTATTATTGATAGCTACTTATTTGTTGTGATTTTTATTCTTTACCCCTGTGTTCCTTTTTGCTTCCTATTTCGTTTTACACACAGACCCTTTAGCATTTCTTCCATTGCTGTTTTGGTGGTAATAAATTCCCTTAGTCCTTTTTTGTCTGTGAAGCTCCTGATTTCAACTTCAATTTTGATTGATAACCTTGCTGGATAGAGTATTTTTGGATCCATCCCCTTCCTTTGCATGAATTTTTATATTTAATTCCATTCCCTTCTGGACTGATGAGTTTCTGTTGAGAAATCACTTCCTAGTCTGATGGGGGTTCCTTTGTAGGTGACTTTCTGTCTCTCTCTGGCCACTTTTAAGATTCTTTTTCGTTGGTATTTGCCAATCCTATCTAATAAAAGAGTAACATGCAAATGTGACCGTACCTTGGCTCCTGACTGGCTATGCTACCAGCCAGTTGGAGCAAGGGGTGGGGTCAAGAGGCGTGAGCACCAGACCACAGGAGCGGAGATGAAGTGGTGAAGGCATCAAGCGCCTGGCCTGGGCGAAGAGACCAAGCAGAGGCAGCGACAGTGGCCAGAACCCACCACAACAGAATCAACTGAGGCCCCGGGTGGCTGAGAACGAGGCAGCGGCAGTGGCGCCTGCGGGGAGAAATCACTACAGTGCGTCTAACTGAGGCCCCCAGATGCAGATGCGGAGAACCAGGTGGCGACTGCGGCGGCGGCAGCGGTGGTGAGAAATCACCACAGCTGTGGCTAACTGAGGCGCTGGGTGTGGAGAATGAGGTGGCCAGCAAAAACAGAAGGCAATCGCCAGAGGGAAAGCCCCAGAGTCCCAGCTTCAGCATCCCAGCTGAAACTGACAACAGGTAGGAGGAAGTCCCACCCCCACAGAATCTGTCCAAATCAGCCTTTGGTCACACTGCTGAAAGGCCTGTCATTCTCCTCTATCTCAGAACATGGCAATAGAGAGGTGGGACTATGTCCAAAGATAAACTATTGATACAACGGAGCTGTATAGCAGAAAGGTGCTGACGTTATCGACAGAAAATGTCTGAAGAGCTACGTGCGTCTGATCTTGAAAGAAGGCGATGCCTGCGACAGAATGTACCTGAAGAGCAGCTATTTGAAAAACATCGCTCTGAAGCCGAAAAACACTGGCATCTTTGACAAGAAATGTCTAAAGAACAACGTCCCTTTAAAGTTGAAAGAAGGCAGTGGCGAATACAGAATATGTCTAAAGAACGAGTCATCAACAAGTACTACCAATAGTGGTAGGAACTGCGTTCTCAGCAAAAATGGAGTACATGAGGATGCAATTCTCGAACATAGTTGTGGTGAAATGACTGTTAGATGTGAATTTTGCCTATCACTAAATTTCTCTGATGAAAAACCATCTGATGGGAAATTTACTCGATGTTGCAGCAAAGCGAAAGTCTTTCCAAATGATATACAGTTTCCAGATTACCCGCCATATTTAAAAAGATTAATTACAAACGAAGATTCTGACAGTAAAAATTTCATGGAAAACGTTCGATCTATAAATAGTTCTTTTGCTTTTGCTTCCATGGGTGCAAATGGTGCATCACTATCAGGGTATGGGCCATACTGTTGTAGAATACATGGACAAGTTTATCATTGTACTGGAACTTTGCATCCTTCTGATTGTGTTTCTCAGAAGTTTGCTCAACTCTCTCTCTCTCTCTCTCTCTCTCTCTCTCTCTCTATATATATATATATATATATATATATATATATATATATATATATATTTAATTTTCTTTTTTTAAAAATATATTTTATTGATTTTTTTGAAGTATAACTTATAATTAATAGTAGTACATGTTTTCCTTTTCCCCTTCCCCTTATCCTCCCCCCAGCCTCCCCTACCCCCCAGCACATATCCCCACCCCCGCTCCCCGCCTCAGTGTCTTTCATTCATTGGTTATGCTCATATTGGATACAGCCGAAGCTACACGTAAAAGATTAGCAATCCCAGCAAACCAGGCCTGCTCAGAAAGACTCGTAATCAACAACCTCATGCATGAAATAAATGAATTAACAAAATCATAGAAGATGCTATGTGAGATAGAAAAGGAAGCCCACTCTGAAGCAGCAGCAAAAGGTGTAACTCCCACGGAAGTAACTATGGCAATTAAATATGATCATAATAGTGACCCAGGTAGATATAATTCTCCTTGTGTAACCGAGGTTGCTGTCATATTCAGAAATGAAGATGGAGAACCTCCTTTTGAAAGACACTTGCTCATTCATTGTAAACCAGATCCCAATAATCCAACTGGCACTAAAGAGAAATGAATCAGTATCCTGTTTCCTACATTAGATGCAATGACATATCCTATTCTTTTTTCACATGGTGAAAAAGGTTGGGGAACAGATATTGCATTAAGACTCAGAGACAACAGTGTACTCAACAATAATACTGGACAAAATGTAAGAACACGAGTCACCCAAATGTAGTATTATGGATTTCATCTCTCTGTGAGGGACACATTAAATCCTATTTTAAATGCAGGAAAGTTAACTCAACAGTTTATTATGGATTCGTATTAAAAAATGAAGGCCAGTCAGATAAATTATATTAAAGCAAACCAATCTAAGTTGAGAGTTGAAAAATATAGCGATTTGATGGATTATCTCAAATCTAGATCTGAAAATGACAATGTACCCATTGGTAAAATGGCTCAGGGGCTGCAGCATCTCCAGTTTCTCAGCTCATGCCCTGTCTCCAGGAGGCTGGGGAGAACATATATGGTAAAGTTCTTTTTGCCACGGCAGTCAGAGTAGTGGGACTCGGCCAGGCAGGCACATAGAAGGGCTAGGGCACTTTCTGGCCCTGGGCTTAGACAGCATGCTCTATGGTCCTGGGTGCCTGTGGGTGCCTGTGGCTGTGGCCGGCCTGAGTGAAGTTTGCCCAGGTCCTGGGTGCCTATAGCTGGCCAGAGGGAGGGAAGCCTGGGTCCCAGGTGTGGGGTAAGGCAGAGACAGGTAGGAGCAATCAGGCCAGCAGGGGTGCACTTAGGGATGATCAGGCAGGTAGGCAGAGGTGGTTAGGGGTCACACATCCCCAAAGTGGTCCCTGATTGGAGCAGGTGCAGGCTGGGCTAAGGGAACCCCACTCCGTGCAAGAATTTTGTGCGCTGGGCCACTAGTTTAATTATAATGTACTTTGGCTTCAGTCTTTTGGGACTTATTTTGCTTGGGACTCTGTGAGCTTCTTGGATTTGTGTGAGTGTTTTCTTTCCTATATCAGGGAAAGAGTGTTTTCTTTCCTATACTCAACCAGTATTTCTTCAAACAGGTTTTCCATTCCTTGCTTAGTTTCCTCTCCTTCTGGTAGCCTTATTATGTGGATGTTGTTTTGTTTCATGTTGTCCCAAAGTTCTCTCAGGCTCTCCTGCTTTTTAATTTTTTTTTTCTAGAAGCTGCTCTACTTGGGTATTTTTTCCTTCCTTGTCTTATAGCTCACTGATGTGGTCCTCTGGTTCTTCTTGTCTACCCTTGATGCTTTATATTGAGTTCTTTACTGTAGTGATGTCATTTTTCATTTCTTCTTGGTTCTTTTTCATTTCCTCTTGGTTCTTACTCATATTGTCTAATTTGTCTTCCATTCTTTTCAGTCACCTTATGACCATTTCCGTGAATTCTTTCTCTGACAGGTTGCTTGCCTCCATTTCATTTACTTCCTTTTCTAGTGAGGCTTTCTTTTCTTTAATATGCGGGCTATTTCTTTTCACCCCATGGTCTCTCTTCTCCAGGTGTCTGGTTATGTAGTTCTCTCTCTCCTTTCCAAGGTGGAGTGCAGAGCTCTTCTGAATCTACATGTTTGTGCTAATTGGCAACCAGTGTTCTGAGGTTCTCAGCTGTTTGGTGGGTGCCACAGCTGTAGATTTTCAGGCTTTTCCCCTTCATGATGGCACAGTCTGTGTCTGAGCCAGTGGCTCCACAAGAGAATCCAGCAGCACTGGGGGCTGCTCAGTCATGGGAGGCCCATCCAGCATTCCTCTACCTTCTCCTGTAGTATACCTGTCCCCCAACTTACCAACAAACACTCCTCGTGCAACCTTCAGCCATTCTTTCTGTCTGGTCTGGGCCAAGGCTCAGGCAATGGCCATCTTTTCCACCACCATTTTCTTCTCTCCCAAAATTGATATTCTAATCTACTCTGAAATACTTAACCAATTGAATATACTTAAAATATATATATCGCCATTACTTTACTATGCATTCTTCTTATCTTTCTCATTGATTATTGCTAAAATGTTTAATTAATTTTTCTCTTTCTATTCCCCACCACTTTTAATTTGTTTCCATCTGAACTGTTAATGGTATCTTCCTGGAACATTGCTATGCTAATATCTCTATCCTGTTTAAAAGTGGCAGCCATTTACTGAATTTCTAACTTGTGCCAGAGGCTATGCTAGATGCTTTACCTATGAAAATGGAGAGAAACAGTATAAAAATAAAAGTTTAATAACACAAATCCCCCCCCTCCAGGGAAACTGAGTAACTGATGAAATGGCAGTAGAGAGCCATATTTTCAAAGTACAAGTAAAGTGGATAAGGTTGTTATGCAGATTTAACTTTCTGCCTTTTCCATTGATAACAGTTTCTCCAGATTTAGAGTCAGCCTCCTCTTCCTGGTACAAAATGGAAACACCCTTACAAAAGGATATTTCCCTCATAAATGTAAATGTTTCTTAAGAAGGAAAACTTAATTTTTGTGTTACATCCTCACCCAAGGATATTTTTCCATTAATTTTTTTAGAGCCAAAAGGGGAGGGAAAAGTAAGGAAGTGATAGAGGGAGGAAGGGAGGGAGGGAGAGAGAGAGAGAGAGAGAGAGAGAGAGAGAGAGAGAGAGAGAGAGATACATTCATGTGAACACATCAATTGGTTGCCTCCTACATGTGCCCTGACTGGGGCCTGGGATGGACCTACAACCTAGGTATGTACCTTTGACCAGGAATTGAACCCACAACCCTTTGCCACATCAGCCAGGGTCTATGTCTGCTATTTTTTTTTTTTAATATCCAACTCAACATAATCTTTATGTCAATGGGACTTATTTTGGAGAGGCAAATTCTGGTCTCTTTCCTGTCTATCATGAGGTAATATACCTCTCTAGGCCTTAAATTCAGGGTGAATTTGTGGCTTATTTTGACCAATAGAATGTGACAAACTTAATGCTATATGGTTTACAAACCTAGGTTTCAAGAGTCATTTAATGCTTCCACTTTTTGCTTTGGAATCTATGATGAAGCCTAGGCTAGCCTCCTACTGGTAGAATATGTGATAGAGCTGATTCAGCCCAGTTGTCCTAGTTCAGTGGTCCACAAACTGCGACTCACGAGCTGCCGTGGTTTGCAGCTCTGTTGACTTATGAGTTGCCAACCTTTGGAATAGGGGCTTAATCACAAGGAACAACAAAGCTTGTAATTATTGGAATCAAGAGTCTAGGTCAGTGATTAGCAAACTCATTAATCAACACAGTGGCAAACTGTGGCTCGCAAGCTGCAGTTAGCCTACCACTGTCCTAGACCAACTAGCACAGCTGAACATAGTAGTAGCTGCTTACAACATCTGGCTACAGATACATGAGAGAGACAAGCCAAGATCAGAAGAAACATTCAACTGAGACAGCCTGCAAAATTGTGAACTAATTACCTGGTTGTTGTTTTAAGCTACTTTGATTTTGATAACTTCTCATTATCTACAAAATAAGGACTATAATCCTTACAGTGAAATATAAGATCTTCCATATTTTTTCCTTTTCTTTTTTTAAAAATATATTTCATTGGTTTTCTACAGAGAGGAAGGGAGAGGGTTAGAAAGCTAGAAACATCGATCAGCTGCCTCCTGAACACCTTGCACTGGGGATTTGCCTGCAACCAAGGTACATGCCCTTGACCAGAATCAAACCTAGGACCTTTCAGTCCACAGGCCGAAGCTCTATCCACTGAGCCAAACCAGTTTCAGCCATATTTTTTTCTTGATCTAAGTTTACAGCCTCAGCCTGGATTCAGGTATTCCCTGCACTCACTCCCCAATCCCAATACTCTATGCCAATGTCTCTAAAATATGATCCGGAGACCATTTGATTCTAGATCTGCTGAATCAAAAATATGGGGCTTCAAAGTGAAGGAGATTTAGAGTTTCTTGAGCCAGATCCCAGTTTTACTGAAGAAGAATCTTTGGAAGTAAGACCTTAGAATAATTTATTTTCATTTCAATCCGTATGAAATTTTGATGGATTAATTCTTCTAATGTGAGAATCAATACCCTATGCTCTTGCCATGCTCTTCTGTGAGAAACCCTAGTCTTCCTATATCTTTGATCATGATATCATACTCTTAGGGAAGCATAAAAAGGGCATTCTATCTGTTAAACTCATTTCTGAGGTCTGATCTCAGGCATTTTCTCTCTATAAATTCCCATGTTAAGTTAATTCATTATTCATCTGTGCCCTCGTGATACAATGTTCATATGAAGAGTATAGCAGTCAACACCTTTTGAGAAACAAAACATGTTTACACTTTTGACTTCCATTTATGAATTTCTTTATCAAGGGCAGAAACCTTCATTTTATAGTTCTTTATATCCTCAGAGCCTTCTTAGCACCTGGTAGATAGTAAATAACTATTTCTTTTTTAAAAAATACGTTTTATTTATTTATTTTTTACAGGGAGGAAGGGAGAAGGATAGAGTTAGAAACATCGATCAGCTGCCTCCTGCACACCCACTACTGGAGATGTGCCCACAACCAAGGTACATGCCCTTGACCAGAATTGAACCTGTGACCCTTCATTCCACAGGCTGATGCTCTATCCACTGAGCCAAACCAGTTAGAGCCTATTTCTTAAATTGAATTAAATTGATGTTCATCCTGAAGGTTTTCTTTAAGTTATGGTTCACTATTTTACTTGAAAAGTTGTGAATTCTCAGAACATAAGTGTGAGTTATTTTGGATTAGCTGCTGTTTTAAAGGACTATACTTTCTTTCTATACAATATTCAGGTGATTGGCATCAGAATGAGGTATTTTCATAGTATTAAAGTCTTTTGTCTCTCTGTTCTGTATACTTTATTCAGTAATGTGAGATTTCCATTACATTATTGATATATTTTAGCTTCATAACTATGTTCTCCCCTTAATTAAAATTTTAGAAAATGATTAAAAATAAGTTTATATTTTATGCTAGCTCCCAGTTGGTATAATGTTAAATCTCAAATAGATCCCATTTTTAAGAGTTGAAATGTTATTGAATTTTAATTACATGGTCTATGTATAATTATTATTAACCAAATTTATCACTTTCAACTTAATAAGAAATTTATTTCCAAAGTGTCAAATGATATACAATTGAGCCAAATCCTTGTGGAATATGTTTTCTGCAAGCAATTTTTCATCATTTTATCAGATTGCATGTCACTGGAAATTTAATTAGTTTATGTAACAATATAAGTCTCTAAATAATTTCTAACATGTCTATTAAGTTTTTTTATTGTATTAATGAAATGGTTTACTTCAAATAGTTTGAATGAAAATTGTGAAAAATGCATATTTCTTACTTTGGATAGCTCACTAAAGCAGGTATTCTTGAATTTCACATAGCTTATGTACATTAGGTTCATAAACACAGTCATTTATAGGTTTGCCTCTAACCAGTTTATTAGCATCAGGAGATTGACTTACCCTTAAAAGTTGTTATCAACAATAGAAGATGAAGAGTAGAGAACAGGATGTTCTACACCACTGTAAGTTTGAGGGAGATCAACAATGCATTTTTCTCAACTGAAGGTCATTTGGAAGCAAATCATCTATTTTCCACATGCAGAGAAATGCCTAGAACCTAAAAATAACTACCTTAAATGCCATTATTTGTTAGAGACTAATTACTGTATCTTAAAATAATACATAGACATAAGTGTTTTAGTTGGTTTATTAGTAGCAGCATTATCAGTATTGTTACCTGAGAGCCTCCTGAGTAGGAAGGGGGCTCTGCTGTCCTCAGTTCTTGACACACTCATAAGAAAGAATTCAGAACAGTGATAAACTGCAGTGTTGAAGCAAAACAAACAAATTTATTAATGATACATGGTATAAAGCACAAGCAGGCAATTCAGCTAGTCTGAGTATGCCATCATTGGGGTTTTAAGGTTTCTATATCTTTTTGTTACAAGCTCCAAGGTTCCCCATGGTATTGAGATTAACATATGGGGTTTTAAGCTCCCCCTTCTCATTGTGGCTTGACTGTTGGCAATCTTGTCTTGGCAGGTGTCAGGACTGCTTGGGTATGGTAATAACCCGTTCTCCTGCCTTAGTATCTATCCCTTATACCTAACAGTATCACTACTTAATCTATAGTGTGGTCCATAATAATCTAGACAAGGCCACATTTCTACTGGAAGGAATCTGTTTGGTGTGACTCTACAGAGCTTTGGTGAACATTTTGGTACTTCAGGTATTTTTTATCATTATATGCCTAAGGCTCATTCATGTAATGCCTGCTTGAGCATACAATATTCCAAGTCAACTTTTCTCAACATTGTCAAGAAATGCTTGCTAAACATCTGTTCATTCATGGCATTGGCAGCACCGTGGAAAGTTCCCAAATTACTTACATTGAAAAAAAAAATTGTATCTTACAGTTTTGTGAGGACGGCCATTAAACAGGTCAAATATTTGCCAGTGAAAGGAAAATTCCATTCAAAACATACAGTGGCTGTGATCCAGATGTTTAGGGTTTCATGAGTCAAGCATAGTGAAGTTGCAAAAAAGATAATAGGGTCCCTGCTCACCAGGGTTATATCAAGTTCCTTACTTGGATTCATTGGGACTGTAATATACCTTTTCTATTTCTTTGACCACTTCTTCACTAAGTATTCCTTTTTTTTTTTTTTTTACCTTTTCTTCAATTGAGAACATACCCAAGGTTCAAACTCAGATTTTCTGTCTTTCTCCATAACACCTCTTTGAAAAAGTTACTACTTCATAACAACCTTTACTTGGATAACATTTTAGCAAACATCTTTTTAGAGACCCTAACTGTACTATAATATGTTGTTATGCAAAAATTATTAAAAACCTTATGGTGTGTACAAGATCATGCATGATTAAAATTAGTTAGAAGTGCAGATGACACTTGATTACTAGAGATTTATGTTTTTGATTTAATAATGTAATCTATTGAAAGTAGTTAATGATAGGTAAAGACTTCAAGGGAATTGTTACCTGACTCGCTTATAAATTCTGTTTCTTTCTTCTTCACTTGCTGTGTTTTGTTTTGACTTGATGGCTTTTTCTGGTCATTTACTCATCATATTTTGTGTTAAAATTATGTAAATATAATTCTGGAAATTGAGTTGCAGGATCAAAGTATATGCAAATTTTAAATAATTTTAATATGGAAAATTGTCCTCCAAAAAGTTTATACCAATTTAATCCCCACCAGCATACTTAGCTTTTAATTGTCAATTTCTTTACTCTTTGCCAAATTGGTGGGTGACAATATCCCTTGTTTTATAGAGAATCATTGCAAACCTCTTCCTGTTCTTAAAAAAGCCTAGCTGTTTTAATAAATGTGAACAAATGCTCTGCAGGGCATTTTTTTATTCAAGACTTCTCATGTATTTCCTGTGAACAGTTTAGACTCCTGATTTTAAGGGCAGTGTATCATTGGACTTATTTATTACTATTCTTATTTTAAACCTGAAATGAATATGATTTTCTTTAAAGGGAGAAATTGTTTTCTGGATCAAGGATTTTTAGACAATTAAAATAAATTATATGGTGTCATTACAATTGTTTTCAGAGGTTTAAATCTATCTATCTATCTATCTATCTATCTATCTATCTATCTAATCCTTTAATACAGTGGTTCTCAACCTTTCTAATGCCACAACCCTTTAATACAGTTAATCATGTTGTGGTGACTCTCAACCATAAAATTATTTTTGTTGATACTTCATAATTTTGTTACTGTTAATGAATTGTAATGTAAATATCTGTGTTTTCCGATGGTCTTAGATGTTTTCTGGTGACCTTGCTAGTGGTTCTCAACCCACAGTTTGAAAACCGCTGCTGTAGAGCCTAAGACCATGGGAAAACACAGATTTTGCATTACAATTCATTAACAACAGCAAAATTACAGTTATGAAGTACCAATGAAAATAATTTTATGATTGGGGGCCACCACAACATGAAGAACTGTATTAGAGGGTCATGGAATTAAAAGGTTGGGAAGCTACTACTTTAATAAATTTAGGCATACTTCAGATTCAATCATTACCAAAACTTTTATTACCACTTGCTATTTATTTACATGTGATCCAATAATCTAAATGCATTAAGCACTTAATGTCATGATAAGTTTTAATTAAAATATCTATCCTATCTAATGAGAGTAATATGCAATTGACCATACCTCACAAGCCATATCAACAAGCCATGCCTGCCAGCCAATCAGGAGAAAATAAACCCCAACCAAGATGGCTGTGGCCACTGAGAGCAGGAGGGAGGCTTGGGTTTCCCCAGTAATGGAGGAAGCCAAGCTTTCTGCCTGCCCTTGCTGGCCCTGGCCTCCACTCAATGCTACAAAGTTTCAATTATAGAAGATATATCCCAACAAAAATGGCGGCAGCCACGGAGCTGGAAAAAGAAGAGGCTAGGGTTGCCCCTGGTGATGGAGGAAGCCAAGCTTCTGCAGCCCTGGCCAACCTAGGCCTCCACTCCAGGCTACAAAGTTTTAATTATAGAACGTAAATAAATCCAAACAGAAATGGTTGTCACCACCGAGTGAGCAGAAGGCTTGGCTCCGCTCCAGGTTACAAAGTTTCAATAAATTAATCCCAGATCCCAGGGCATCCACTTGGGTCGATGGGGGATATGGCTGGCCTCCAAACCACCGCAGGCCCCTCACCCAGGTCGCTCCATGTTTCAAGGGAACCCCCACCATAATTTGGGACATCCTTCAGAACAAACTAGCTGGCCCCAACCAATGCACCAGGCCTCTATCCTATCTAATAAAATAGTGATACACAGATTGATCATCACTCCAACACACAAGAGGGTTGCCCCCATGTGGTCAAAGATCCTGTCCCCATGTGGACACAAGATGGCCACCACAAGATGGCCAGCAGGGGAGGGCCTTTGGGAGGTTCCAGGCCTGCAAGGGAGGGCAGTTGTGGGTGATCAGGCCAGCAGGGGAGGGCAGTTAAGGGTGACCAGGCCGGCAGAGGAGGGAAGTTGGGGGCAAACAAGCTGGCAGGGGAGCAGTTAGACATCAATTAGGCTGGCAGAGTAGTGGTTAGTGGGTGATCAGGCTGGCAGGCAGAAGTGGTTAGGGGCAATCAGGGAGGCAGGCAGGTGAGCAGTTTGGAGCCAGCAATCCTGAATTGTGAAAAGGATATCCGACTGCCCATTTAGGCCTGATCCTAGTGGAATCGGTCTTAAACGGGCAGTTGGACATCCCTCGAGGGGTCCCAGATTGGAGAGGGTGTGGGCTGGTCTAAAGGACCCTTCCCAGCCCCCATGCACAAATTTCATCCACTGGGACTCTATTATATATATATAAAGAGGTAATATGCAGATTGGTCTTAATGGTGTCACAGTCATGACCAATCAAAAGTGCATGAATACAGGAGCTGGTTGGTGGAGACAGGGTTGGGGACTTGCGCTGCTGAAGCATGAGGGGTTGTGAGAATGGGCCTTGGTGCCCCCCCCCCCCCCGGGCAGAAGTGTGTGTATACCTGCAGCACCACCCGGCCTGTCTAGACAGGGGCAGGGCCTTGGCAAAGAGCTCTCAGCACTCCGGCTCCAGGGTCTGACAGTGTGGAGAGGAAAGGAGAGCACATAGGAAATTAGGGAGTTTAGGCCAAGAAGGGAGTGCAGATAGGCAATTAGGAGGATCAGACAAGGAGGGGAGAGCAGTTAGGGCCATCAGGCTATCTGGGGAGCAGTTGGGGCATCAGGCTGGCAGGCAGGTGAGTGCTTAGGAGCCAGTGGTTCTGGATTGCAAGAGGGATTCTAGATTGGAGAGAGTGCAGGCCAGGCAGAGGAACTCCTCCACCCCCGTGAATGAACTTCATGCCCTGGGCCACTATTTACTAATAAAACACTAATCCAAGTGCAAGGCAAGATTAAACATTAAAATAAATTTTACAAGGAAGGGAATCTATCAGCATCACTCTATTTCCTTGCTCTTCTTTGCTTTCTACCAAAATGACCTGTTGATCATTTTTTCCATTGGGGTGCTAACATACTCTCTGGATGACATTACTCAGTGCAAAATCTGGATTGAACCCAGATTCTTAAACCCAAGCTAGAAAACTTATTACCAAACTAGAGGCCCAGTGCACAAACTTTGTGCACTGGGCGTGGGTGATCCCTCAGTCCAAACTGCCCCCTCACACACACTGAGAGCCCTCAGGGAATGTCCTACTGACCCTTCACCCATGGTCGAAGCTTTAGGCCTTAGGCACCAAGCCATCACCCTGCAATGGGGCCCATGGCTGGCTCTGCCCCAGCTGCCTCGGCCCCATCCAGACGGCCCTGGCCTTAGCCCTGGCAACTGGCGATGGCCCAGTGACCACCCGGCCCTGGGGGCCCCATGCTTGCCAGATGCCACGGCCCAACCCTGGGGGCACCCCGCATTCCGCAGCCTTGTGCACGGCGCATCGGTGGCCCTGCCTCCCTCCTTGCATGCCTCGGCCTTGCCCCCTATCTCATGTGTTCTTTGGCTGCCAGAGCCAAGGCTGCCGGTGAGCACCTAGCCCTGGCCCCCTCCCCCCCTCACTTGCTGGCCACCTCATACACGCATCGGCCCCGACCCCCACCTCACACGCTCACCAGCTGCCTCGGGCCCGCCCACTGGACCCTGATGCCTTGGCCCCACCCTAGCTCCTGATTGACTGGTGGGTGTGGCTGTTGGGTGTGGCAAAGGTATGGTCAATTTGCATATTACTTTTTTATTAGATAGGATTGGAATTCTCACGAATGAGTGAAACACGCTCAAGCTGTTTGGCTAAAAGCCATCCTTGTACCAGTACTAGTGAGAGAAGGAGAGAAGCCAGATTATATGTTGGAATAATATCAAGATTCAAACTGGCAGAGAGCAGGAATCAAATGAAGAACATTTTTAAATCCATCCAACATTTCAAAGACTTAATTGAAGAAATGCCACATGATTACAATTTTATTTTCTTGTAGATAATTCTCCTAAGGTGGCTTACATTTCCAGTGCAGAGGACATATCTATACTAATAAAAGGGTAATATGCTAATTAGACCAGACAACGTCCTACATCCTTCTGGACAAAGCCATGTTGGCAGGGGCCAAGGCAGAGGCAGTTTGGGGTGATCAGGCTGGCAGAGGAGAGCAGTTAGGAGGCAATCAGGCCAGTAGGCAAAGGTGGTTAGAGGTGATCAGGCTGGCAGGGAAGTAGTTAGGGGCATAAGGTCATCACATAGAGGAGGTTAGGGGCAATAAGGCAGGCAGGCAGGTGTGTAATTAGAAGCCAGTGGTACTGGATTGTGAGAGGGATGTCTGACTGCTGGTTTAGGCCCATTTCCCCAGGGAGTGGGCCTAAACTGATGGACAGCTTCTGAGGGGTTCTGGCCTGCGAGAGGGTACAGGCTGGGTTGAGGAAAAACCCTGAGTGCATCAATTTTCATTCACTGGATCTCTAGTACTTGACATAAAATTTTAAGACTTGCAAATGTTTGTTTATATATAAACTAGAGGCAGAGTGCACAAAATTCATGCATGGGGGGCGGGGGATGTCCCTTAGCCCAGCCTGCACCCTCTCCAATCTGGGACCCCTCAAGGGATGTCTGCCTGCTCATTTAGGCTCGATCCTGGTAGTATCGGGACTAAATGGGCAGTCGGACATCTTTCTCACAATCGAGGACTGCTGGCTCCAAACTGCTCACCTGCCTCCCTCCCTAATTGCCCCTTACCGCTTCTGCCTGCCAGCATGATCACCCACTAACCACTACCCTGCCAACCTTATTGATTTCTAACTGCTCCCCTGCCAGCCTGTTTGCCCCCAACTTCCCTTCTCTGCCGGCCTGGTCACCCCTAACTTCCCTCCCCTGCAGGCTTGAGCACCCCCAACTGCCCTCCCTTACAGGCCTGGTCCCTCCCAACTGCCCTCCCCTGTTGGTCTGATCACCACAACTGCCCTTCCTTGCAGGGCCTAGAACCTCCCAATGTTCTTCCCCTGCTGGACATTTTGTGGTGGCCATCTTGTGTCCACATGGGGGCAGGATCTTTGACCACATTAGGGCATCCTTCTTGTGTGTTGGAGTTATGGTCAATCTGCAAATTACTCTTTATTAGATAGAATAGTGGCCTGGTGCATGGGTGGGGACCAGCTGGTTTGCACTGAAGAGTGTCCCAGATCAGGGTGGGGGGTCCCTTCGGGTGAGGGGCGTCCTGGGAGAGGGGCCTGTGAAGGTTTTCAGGCCAGCCACATCCCCCAGCGACCCAAGTGGAGGCCCTGGTATCTGGAATTAATCTATGTCTACAATTGAAACTTTGTAGCCTGGAGCAGAGCCATGCCTTCTGCTCACTCCGGGATGGCAGCCATTTCTGTTTGAAACTTTGTAGCCTAGAGTGGAGGCCTAGGCCAGCAATGGCAGGCTAAAAGCTTGGCTTCCTCCATTGCTAGAGAAACCCAAACCTCTGTTCTCTCCAGCTCAGTGGCTGCCGCCATTTCTGTATCTTTTATAACAGAAACTTTGTAACATTGAGTGGAGGCCTAGGCAGGCAATGGCAGGCAAAAAGCTCGGTTTCCTCCGTTGCTGGGGAAACCCAAGCCTTCCTCCTGCTCTCAGTGGTGGCAGCCATTTTGGATGGGGTTTATTTGCATAATCTGCTCCTGATTGGCTGGTGGGCGTGGCTGTGGCTTGTGGGTGTGGCAAAGGTACAGTCGAATTTGCATATTACCCTTTTAATAGTTAGGATATATTTTTTTTAGCATTAAGAGAGAGGTTTTTAATAATTTGTTAATTGTATATTAATTACATTTTTATAACACACTTTGCTACTGGAAATAACCAATTTTTTTTTCTTTTTTTTTTTTTTACTATT
This sequence comes from Antrozous pallidus, assembly GCA_027563665.1. NCBI lineage: Eukaryota > Metazoa > Chordata > Mammalia > Chiroptera > Vespertilionidae > Antrozous > Antrozous pallidus. The sequence goes on from CM050509.1 coordinate 23,173,798, forward strand.
TTTTTATTTACAATATAACTTATATTTAACAGTAGTACATATGTTTTCCTTTTCCCCCCCCCTATATCCTCCCCCCAGCCTCCCTTACCCCCCAGCACATGTCCCCACCTGCCCCCTCCCCACCCCAGTGTCTTTCATTCATTGGTTATGCTCATATGCATGCATACAAGTCCTTCAGTTGATCTCCCCCAGCATCTGCCTCCCCTCCACTCCGGCCTTCGCCCTGTAGCTTGACAGCCTGTTCAAGGCCACCCTGCCCCTGTATCAATCACTCCCCCGTTTCTTTTCTTCAAAAATATCTTGCCTCTGCAAACTAGTAACAAATGTATAAGAGTAAAAAAATGTTTGAGTGTCAGTTTCAGTGTCCAATTGTTCTGAGTCCCAGTTTCAATGTCGAATAGTTCTTCATGTGTACATGTCAGCAATGGTATCCAGATGGTGGACACATTGTGGCAATGCAAGATCCATCCTCTCTGGTTTGGTCCTGGGCTGCCTGCAGCCATGCACAGCTGCCGACTGCTAGCATGGCACGGTGTCATCAGCATCCGCCATCTCTGGACTGTCCTCGGGGCTGGAACAGACCCGTCAGTTCCTTACTGTCTCAGGAACCCACATGGTCTTGGAGTTGTTCTCTTTCCGTGGCGGAGCACTGGTTTCCTCGGAATCCGCTTCTTCGCCAACTAGCAACCGATGTGGGGGGGAGGGGTGGTCTCAGACGCCCAGTGGGTACCACAACTGTAAAATATTCAGGCTCTTCCCCTTTAAGATGGCGCAGCCACCTCTGAGCCAGGCTCCGTGAGAGAACCCAGCCGCCCGGAGCCACTCCGTTAAGGGAGGCTAATCTAAGCAGTAGCCCTCCTTCTCCCTAGATAGGATATTTTAAACTAATGAAATCTGAATTCTGAAAGATAAAACCCCAAAACTTATAACTTTATCCACTTCTTCTTTGTATCCTCAGCACTTAAAAAAGTATCTGGTACATAGTAGATATTAACAAATTGTTTGGATGAATGGCAACCTTGTTTATTTAAATTAATAGCTCAAGATTATGAAAAAGAAATGGCAGATATGTGTTATAGCAACCTCTAAAAATGCCCTCTATATCTATCATTTCTATAATATACCTCTCAAGAAATTATGTTGGCAATTATAAATTCTTAAAACTATGTGCTCCTATAAAATATTCATGAACATCTTCAGTATCTTAAGCAGAGCAGCTATGAAAGGACTTTCAAATCTGCTTTCATTTGCCAGAGCATATATTTTGTTGGGTAAAATGGCACAAAAAAAACATTAATACTCTTCAAAAAAGATATACATTTGAATCCACTAAACTTAGTATTGTTATAGGAGCTTGCTTAAAATATATAAGTAATCATTCAGGTAAATGACAATTTGGGGAAGCTGCCTATAATTTTATAATACCTTAACTAGGAAATAAAAGTATAAGAACTATACACGAATCCTAAAACATCTAATGACATTTCTGAATGTTTATGTATATAAGAATTAGGGCCCATGAAAACAAAGTCTTGGGTTTAAACATGTTAGATACATTTTAGTATGTTGTATTTAACCTTGCACTGGGTTAAACTTCAGTCTGCAACCCAAAAAGAACCTCTGAGCCAGATATTTTCCATAAAAGGGTTCATGTCATAATCTCTGGATTTGTCTACTCACCTTATCTCCATCTTTTGAAGAATAACTCTGAGCTGATATATTACTGAGAATGGATAATCAATATCAGTTTCACATGCCAAGCTGATAATTATTAATGTCGTTATCCTATCTAATAAAGAGAGAATAAGCTAATTGACCCTCACACTGTCGCAAAGATGGTGGCACCCACAGCCAATAGGGAGGGAATATGCTAATTGACTGTCCCAGCCTCAAATATGGCGGCACCCACAGCCACAAGATTCTGGCACCCAGTACCCTCAGCCCCATTGAGGGTAGCAGGAGCACGTCAAGGTACGGCCAGCTGCCAGGAGAGCCTGGTCACTCCACATGCATGCCTCCAGAGTTTCCCAGTCCCCTCAGCCTCCAAGACACCCAGGGATAGCTCAGGACACAGGTAAGCCTCAGATGGCAGCTGCCCAGCCACCCAGGGCTGGCCTGAGGAGCAGGCAAGCCTTGGATGGTGGATGCCCAGCCGATGCCCAAGGTGCAATCAAGCCTCTAATTTTGGCTGGCCAGCTTCCCAGGGCCAACCCAAGACGTAGGGAAGCCTCAGATGGTAGCTGCCCAGCCAATGCCTGAGGTTCAGGCAAGCCTCGGATGATGACTGCCCAGCCACCCAGTGCCACCCAACGCTCAGGTAACCAGGGCCAGAAGAGACTTGTGTTGCCGGCAGTGGCAGCAGCAGAGGTGTCATGGGGCAATACATTTCCCTGATCACTGGGTTGCCTCTTGCCCATGAGGGCTCCCAGACTGTGAGAAGGGGCAGGCTGGGCTGAGAAACCCCTGTTCTAGTGCATGAATTTTCATGTACTAGGCCTCTAGTAAAAATATAATTTTGCTTTCTCAGTATTATCATTTTTTTACATACAGTATGGAATTGGGAACACACACGTACATTTATACATGCCCAACATAGGCACATTCTTTTTTGGGAACAGTATACCATTCAATTTACCTCAAATACACAGTATAACATGTGAAGATCAGGTATCATTATAAAGTTACTCTTAAAAATCCAATGTTTAATGAGATTTTGAGTGTATACAATGATATGTACAATATGCAAATAATGGGAAATCACAGCCTCTTAAGACCAATTAAAATCCCCAAAGACAAATTTAAGATGAGTACTATCAGAGGTCACTGCTAAGTAATGAGGGCTTGTTATTAATCTCATTTATCAACTTTAGGTGGCAGTCAAATTTTTAAAAATGCACATTTTAAATATTTCCAATTTTTAGTTAAGCTCTAAAAAATTTAGAGAATTTGAAATTGGTTGCAAGTGGATTATTTTGATGTCCATTATTACAAAAGGACTAGAGGCCCGGTGCACAAAATTCATGCACAGGGGACATGGGGGTGTACCTACCCCAGCTTGCACCCTTTCCAATCTGGGACCCCTCGAGGGATGTCCGACTGCCCGTTTAGGCCTGATTGAGATCGGGCCGAAACGGGCAGTCGGACATCCTTCTCACAATCCAGGACTGCTGGCTCCAAACTGCTCGCTTGCCTGCCTCTGTGATTGTCCCTAACGGCTTATGCCTGCCAGCCTGATCACCCCCTAACCACTACCCTGCCAGCCTAATTTATGTCTAACTGCTCCTCTGCCAGCCTGTTTGCCCTCAACTTTCCTCCTCTGCCTGGTCACCCCTAAATTCCCTCTCCTGCAGGCTTGATCACCCCCAACTGCCCTCCCCTGCTGGCCATACTGTGGTAGCCATCTTGTGTCCACATGGGTGCAGGATCTTTGATCACATGGGGGAAGCTATATAGTATGTTGGAGTGATGGTCAATCTGCAAATTACTCTTTGATTAGATAGGATAGAGGCCTGGTACATGGGTGGGGGCCAGCTGGTTTGCCCTGAAGTGTGTCCCAGATCAGGGTGGGGGTTCCCTTGGGATGTGGGTCAGCCTGGGCGAGGGGCCTATGGTGGTTTGCAGGCCGGCCATTCCCGCCAATGACCTAAGCAAAGGCCCTGGGATATGGGATTAATTTATGCTCTACAATTGAAACTTTGTAGCCTGGAGCAGAGCCAAACCTTCTCATTGCTCCATGGTGACAGCCATTTCTCTTGGGATATTTACCTTCTATAATTGAAGCTTTGTAGCCTAGGGTGGAAGCCTATGTGCTAGGGCTGCAGAAGCTTGGTTTCCTCCATCGCCTGGGCAACCCTAGCCTCTACTTTCTCCAGCTCCATAGCTGCCACCATTTCTGTTGGGATATATCTTCTATAATTAAAACTTTGTAACACTGAGTGGAGGCTTAGGCCAGCAAGGGAAGGCAGAAAGCTTGGCTTCCTCCATTGCTGGAAAACCCATGCTTCCCTCCTGCTCTCAGTGGCCACAGCCATCTTGGTTGGGGTTTATTTGAATAATTTGCTCCTTTTTGGCTGGTGGGTGTGGTTGTGGGAATGGCTTGATCAGAGGTATGGTCAATTTGCATATTACTCTTTTATTAGATAGGATTAGTATTTTTCAGAGGAACACACTTTTTGATTTGTCCTTACAAAATAGATCTTACATTATATATCAACCTCACCAAAAGAAAAAGAAAAAGAAAAAGAAAAGATAGCATTGCATATGTGAAAATTTGGCTATTTATTTTAAGTAATATATTCTGAAGATGCAACTTTGCATTTGTCCAATTTCACTTGTTTAAAAAATGAATTTTGGCATGGGCAAACAAAGAGTTTTATCTATTAAAATGTAGCAGTACAGCCCTAACTGGTTTGGTGCAGTGGATAGAGCATTGGCCTGCAGACTGAATGGTCCTGGGTTCAATTCTGATCAAGAGTATGTACCTTGGTTGCTGGCACATCCCCAGTAGGAAGCGTGCAGGAGGCAGCTGATCAATGTTTCTCTCTCATTGATGTTCTCTATCCCTCTCCCTTCCTCTCTGTAAAAAATCAATAGAACATATTTAGAAAAGTAAAATATAGCAGTACAAATATGTATACAAAAGCTTCCAGTCTAAGAGTTTGTGTTTTTGTTTGTTTGTTTGTTCTTGTTTGTTTGTTTTTTAACTTTCTTTAAAGTCTTACAACTATTCCCTTTTTGGTCCTAGCTAGTTTGGCTCAGTGGATTGAGCGTCAGTCCCGGGTTTGATTCCAGTCAAGGTGGGCATGTGCCAAAAAACCCCAAATGTCCCCCTTTTCCCCACTGGTCACCTCCTACATCCCACATCAGCCCTCTACCCAGGCAGGCCTTTCCCACACTAGTATTTGTCCATGGACTATGCATATAAGTTATTTGTAAGAGTTTGGCTTTAAATAATGATATTTATCAAACATTCTAAACTTTGTGTCCTTTACCATTCCCTATTATTTTAAAACCAACCAACAAGTATTGATTAGAATAATAAAATATTAAAAGGCATAATGGTATCTAACATTTATTTAGTGCCTATTATTCAGGGTTCTGTGGAAATTGTGTTGGTGATTTTTTATATTTTTACTTTTAAAATATATTTTTATTGATTTCAGAGAGGAAGGGAGTGGGAGAGATAACACATTAATGAGAGAGAATTATTGATCAGCTGACTCCTGCACACCCTTCACTGGGGATTGAGCCTGCAATCTGGGCACTTGCCCTGACCCAGAATTGCACCATGACCTACTGATTCATAGGTCAATACTCAACCACTGAGCCACACTGGCTGGGCATGATGATGGTTTTTAAACATCACAATGTGAGTATAAGACAGTAACACTATTCCTGTTAGTTGAGAAAACTTAGGTTTTAGGTTTGAAAAGTACCTTGCCCCAAGACATACTGGTAATTGTTAGGCAAGTCACAATTCAAACTTGAGTTGCCCTGATTTGAAACCACTGAAAGAATACAATTAACAACCTTTGATCTAAAGTGCCTTATGTTCGAGTTAGTCTTTCTACCTATATCTCCTGTCCCACCAATGTTTTAAAAGGGCCGCTGTATGAAATTTTATTAATAGTGATAATGATGAAGAATATATATGTGCTTACCTTGTACCACATACTCGTCTGATCACTTTATTGTCATTAACTTATTCAACCCTTTCAATAATTCATTTTGAAGTAGGGAAACTGACCCACAGAAAGATTAAGTTGGTTTCTCAAGGGCACACATCTGGTATCTGATATAGCTATGATCCAAACTCAGGTTTATATGATTCCAGAGCCTCAAATCTTTAAATCTGTACTCTACTATTAACCCCTTATGGGACATGGGAAGATAAAGGTTATATTCTTTCTTTGTTAGAAGAGGGGAAATACACATAACACTAACTTAAGTGGATAGGCTGTGCCAATGGGGGAACTTATAAATGGCTCTGAATGAAAATAAGAAATTCCAAAAGAAGGAAAATATTTGATAGTTGGTTACCATGTATGTGATTATAAAATTATGAAACATTAATTGGGAATTAGGTAAGGTGGTCATAGGACTTGTTTTGGCCAGGAAAGTTCTAATTTACATCTGTTATCTCAGTGCAATTATCAATATATGTTCGCCCTGTCCCCTTTCAAATTTGTACCAGTTTGGACAATAAATTATATGGTTGATGTAGGATGATGAGAAGAGCCTGTTTTCAATTTAGAATACTATGTCCAGAGGACAAGTGACTTTGGACAAGCCACTTTCTGGATCTCAGGTTTCTAATGTTTAAAATGAAGTTTTATGATACACCAGCAAATTATTCTGCTGTATAAGGGCTAGTACTTGATGCAGTGCACTGACGTTTTATGAACTTGACATTAAGGGATACATTTTACAATTTGATCTACATAAAAAATCAACTTGAGATCTTATTAACATGTAAATACATCAATTCTTTAGGTCCATCCTTAGAGATTCTGATTCTGTAGGGCTGAGTGAGACCCAGCATTCTACATTTTCACAAGTACTTTACATAACTAAGATGCTAGCAGTCCTTAAATCATATATACTGCTTCAGACTATAAGCTTTCTCTTTTTAAAATAATTGTTGAAAGTATTACTGATGTCTCCTACCCCCCACTTACTCCCTCCCCCCAGGCCTTCAGTACACTATTGTCTATGTGCATGGATTATGCATACAAATACTTCGGTTAATCTTCTCTCCAGCCTTCCCTCTGAGATCTATGAAATCATTTTAGAAACACACACACACACACACACACACACACTTAAGGCACAGGGTACAGGATTATGAGGAGACAGAGGGAAATACTCTCAGTTCCCATCCTTGCAGTGTCAGGGTTTGGAGGCAAGATAATTTGTCCAAAGATTTTATGACTAAGGGCTGTACATGGCAACTGTGGAAATGTGGGGCTTGAAAATTTTGGCTATAAAAAATGGTCTGCACAGCATGGTAGTGCCAGTGTGATAGTCAATTGGAAAAGTTATGAATATTAAATTATGTTCCAAGAAAAAGTATTAAATAACAGGACATCAGTGGAGACTAACAAGGGGATTGTAGTTAGGCAAGTCTCTCCCTAGTCCAACCTCAGTTTTGCCAAATGTGAGCTGTATAAATAGATACTTCACTGTTTTGAACTTCTATTTCATCTATCAATGAGAATAGAAATATTTCTCTTATAGAAATATTAGGATGAATTGAGATTAAGTGACATATATGTGACAATATCTTGTATGTAGTAATAACAGAAGCAATAATTTGACCATTTACTGTATCTCAGATATTTTTCTAAGTGTATAATATATAATGTCTAAATTAAATTTGCAATAGTCCTATAAGAGGTATTATCTTCATAATCTCCATTTTACAAAATTAAGGGTCAGATATACAGAATGGGTAAAGTCAAACAGCTTATCTGTTTGTTTTTAAAACTAACTACTGAAGTATATAATTAACATAACTACAATCTATAATAACAAAAGGATAATATGTTAATTAGACCAGAAGTCATTCTGGACATCCTTCAGGACAAAGCAAGGGCCAGAGGGAAGCCTGGGTGCTGGGTGCCTGTGGGCAGCTGGAGGGAAGCCAGCCCAGGACCAAGGTGCCAAAGGAAAGCCGATGCCAGGAGTAGGGGAAGAAGACCTACTCTTGTATGAATTTCATGCATTAGGGCTCTAGTAATCTACACTAAGAAAAGAGAAACATGCAAATTGACTATCACTCCACTATGCCCACCAGCCAATCAGAGCGAGTATGCAAATTAACCCAAATAAGATGGTGGCTCCTATGGAGCTGGAGCGAGCAGGAGGCTTGGTTTGATCCCTGCGATGGAGGAAGCCAAGCTTCCCTCCTGCCCAGGCCTTCCCTGGCCTCTACTCAAGGCTACAGAGTTTCAATTATAGAAGATAAATAAATCCCAGATATCTGCTTCCAGCTGGCTGTGACCTATGCTTGTGTCACCAGGGGCTATGGTCAGCCTGCAAACCACCGCAGGCCCCTCACCCAGGCCACACCACATCCCACGGGATCCCCCACCCTGATCTGGGACACCCTTCAGGGCAAACCAGTGGCTCCCACCCATGCAACAGCCCTCGATCCTATCTAATAAAAGGGTGATATGCAAATTGACTGTCACTCCAACACACAAGATGGCTGCCCCCATGTGGACACAAGATGGTTGCCACAAGATGGCCAGCAGGGGAGGGAAATAATGAGGGACCATGCCTGCAAGGGAAGGCAGTTGGGGGTGATCAATCTTGCAGGGGAGGGCACTTAGAGGTGACCAGGCCGGCAGAGGAGGGTAGTTGGTGATGACCCAGGCCTTCAGGAGAGAGAAGTTGGGGGGACCAGACCTGCAAGGGAGGGCAGTTGGGGGTAATCAAGCCTGCAGGGTAGGACAGTTAGAGGTGACAAGGCTGGCAGAGGAGGGAAGTTGGGGACAATCAGGAAGGCAAACAGATGAGCAGTTGGGAGCCAGAAGTCCTGGATTATGAGAGGGATGTCCGACTGCACGTTTAGGCCCAATCCAAACAGTCAGATATCCCTCGAGGGGTCCCAGATTGGAGACGGTGCAGGTTGGGCTGAGGGACACACACACCCTTGCAAGAATTTCATGCACCGGGCTTTTAGTTGATATATATATCCTATATAATAAAAGACTAATGTGCAAATTGAATGAACAACTGAATAATGGGTCGCTATGACATGCACTCATCACCAGGGGCAGACACTCAACACAGAAGCTCCCTCCTGCTGGTCAATGCGCTCCCACAGAAGGAGTGCTGCTCCTGCCTCCACAGCAGTGTTAAGGATGTCTGATGACTTAGGTCTGCTCCCCGTGGACATAAGCCATCAGTCGGACATACCTCAAGAGCTCCCGGACTATGAGAGGGCACAGGCTGGACTGAGGGACCCCCCCTGAGTTCACAAATTTTGTGTACCAGGCCTCCAGTGTGTGTAAGTATATATATAAATATATTAGACCATGATGACTAAAACAACTGGTAGACCAAATAGGAGGTTGCATGGGGTGATCAGGCCAACAGGGAAATCAGTGAGTGATGACCAAATAATTGAACAGCAGACTGCATGGGACAACCAGGCCAGCATGGGAGGCAATGAAGGACAACCAGGCTCATGGCAGGGTGGTTGGGGGTGATAAAGCCCATGGGTGGGGGCAGTTGGGGGTGATCAGGCCAGTGGATGGGGCAGTGGGGGATGATCAGACTGGTAGGGGGGCAGTGAGGTTTGACTAGGCCAACAGGGGGGCATTGAGGGGCAGCCAGGCTGGCAGAGGGGCAGTTAAGGGTAATCAGGCTGGCAGGCAGAGGTGGTTAGGGGCAATCAGGCAGGCAGGTGAGCAGTTAGGAGCCAGCAGTGCAGGATTGTAAGAAGAATGTCTGACTGCTGGTTTAGGACTGATCCCTGGACATCCTCCAAGGGTTCCTAGATTGGAGAGAGTGCAGGCTGGGCTGAGGGGACCTCCCTCCCATGCACAAATTTTATGAACCAGGTCTCTAATATCTCAGTAAAAAAGGTAAAAAATTACCTCACATATATGTATATATACACTTATATTACATTGGAGAGAGATTAACATTTTTATTGCTATATGATATTAAATTGTAAGTGTATACCACAGTTTCTATATGATATTAAACTCTAAGTGTATACTACACCTTTTCCAATATTTTACTAAAAGCAATTTGTATAATTTTAAGTATCCTTCTTTAAAGAATAAAACACACAAGCATTTGTATGAGTTTTGCTATTTCTTTACATCCTTGAAGACACGCTTTTATGACCTATCAATTTATCAAAGATCCAGAATCCTGGAAACAAAACACAGAGCATGTGGAAATAGTACTTCACTGCTGTTTGTTATTTCTCTCTCTGTGAGTCATATGAATTGCATGACCATATCCATTATTTATTTGCCTATTGGTTGATTGTCTTTTTCTATATGACTTGAAGAAATTTTTGATATTTTGAGTCCTTATACTTCCTAAATTATATGAACATTATTTCCAATACTACTGCTTCTCTTTTAACTTTATTATAGAGTTGATTTTCAAATATAACTATGGTTATATCAGACTTAAATTTCATCAATGTATTTTATGTTGTTTGCATTGTACTTAAGAGTTTAATTCTATTATTTTGAAGCTTTCTGTTTTTTTTTAACAACTGTATCTTTAATGTATCTGGATTTGGTTTCTAATTTATGGAAAGGTAATGATTGCAATGATATTACTTGAATAAAACTTTCTGATTTCACTAGTTTATAATAAAATTAATAATAAAATCACTGGTCATAATAGATAAGAAATTGATAGCATTTACCAAGCCCCTACTATGCACCAGGCACTGTTTTAAATGTTTTATATATGTACTAGAAGCCTGATGCATGAAATTCATGCACAGAGAGTGGGGGGAGAAGGCTCAGCCTGGCCTGAGCCTTCTTGCATTCTGGGAGCCCTTGGGAGATGTCCAACTGCCCAGAGGCAGGACAGGCTACTGACACCACCTCTGCACTCACCAGCCTGTTTCTGGTGCACTAAACATCAGAGGGCAACACCTGTATTGAGTGTCTGCCCCCTGGTGGTCAGTGCATGTCATAGCAAACAGTTGTTCTGCCATTTGTTCTATTCACATATTAGCCTTTTATTATATAGGACTAGAGGCCCAGTGCACAAAATTCGTGCACAGGATGACAGGGCGGGGGGGGGGGGTGGTGTCTGTCAGCCCAGCCTGCACCCTCTCCAATCTGGGACACTCAAGGGATGTCCAACTGCCCATTTAGGCCCAATCCTAGTAGGACTGGGCCTAAATGGGCAGTCAAACATCCTTCTCACAATCCAGGACTGCTAGCTACAAACTGCTCACCTGCCTGCCTCCCTGATTGTCACTGCTTCTGCCTGCCAGCCTGATCACCCCCTAACCACTACTCTTTCAGCTTAATTGATGTCTAACTGCTCCCCTGCCAGCCTGTTTGCCCCCAACTTCCTTCCTCTGCCAGCCTGGTCACCCCTAACTGCCCTTCCCTGCAGGCCTGATCACTCACAACTGCCCTCCCTTGCAGGCCTGGAACCTCCCAGTGTCCTCCCCTGCTGGCCATCTTGTGGTGGCCATTTTGTGTCCACATGGGGGAGGATCTTTGACCACATGGAGACAGCCCTCTTGTGTGTTACAGTGATGGTGAATCTGCATATTACTCTTTTATTAGATAGGATAAAGAGCTGGTACATGGGTGGGAACTGGCTGGTTTGCCCTGAAGGGTGTCCTGGATTAGGGTGGGGGTTCCCTTGTGGTGTTGAGCAGCCTGGGCAAGGGGCCTATGGTGGTTAGCAGTCTGGCCACACACCCCAGTGACCCAAGTGGAGGCCCTAGGATCTGGGATTAATTTATGTTCTACAATTGAAACTTAGTACCCTGGAGCAGAGCCAAGCTTTCTGCTCATTCAGTGGTGACAGCCATTTCTGTTTGAAACTTTGTAGCCTAGAGTGGAGGCCTAGGCTAGGGCTGCAGAAGTTTTGCTTCCTCCATTGCCCCAGCCACCCTAGCCTCTTCTCCCTCCAGCTTCGTGGCTGCCACCATTTCTGTTGGGATTATGTATCTTCTATAATTAAAGCTTTGTAACATTGAGTGGAGGCCTACGCCTGCAATGGCAGGCAGAAAGCTTGGCTTCCTCTGTTGCTGGGGAAACCCAAGCCTCCCTCCCGCTCTCAGTGGTGGCAGCTATCTTGGTTGGGGTTTATTTGCATAATTTGCTCCTGATTGGCTGGTGAGCATGGCTATGGGCATGGCTTGATAGGAAGTATGGTCAATTTGCATATTACTCTTTTATTAGATAGGATTATTATATAGGGTTAGCAATGCCCATGAGATAGATAATACCATTATCCTCATTATGTAGTTGAGTAAACTACAACACAGAAAGTAAACTAAGTGGCATGACACTACATAATGACAGAGCTGAGATTGAAAATAAAGCAGTTTCTCCACATTTTCTTCAGCACTTGTTCTCTTGTCTTTTTTATTGTAGTCATTTTAACTGCTGCAAGGTGACCTTTCATTATGGTTTTGATTTCACTGATGATTAATGATGTTGAGCATGTTTTTCATGTACTTGTTGGCCATTTTTATACTGTCTTTGGAAATAAATGTCTATTCAGGTCCTTTGCTGAATTTAAAATTGGATTGTTGTTGATTTTTGCTATTGTGTTATATGAGTTCTTTATATTTTGGTTATTAATACATTGTCGGATACGTAGCTTATAAATATTTTCTCCCATTCCATAGGTTGCCTTTTCATTTTATTAGTTGATTATTTTACTATATAGAAGCTTTTTAGTTTAATGTAGTTCTACTTGTTTATTTTTCCTTTTGTTGCTTATACATTTGATTTCATATCCAAAAAGTCATTGTCAAGACCAGAATCAGGAAACTTTTTCCTCTTTTATTCTATGAGTTTTATGGTCTCAGGACTTACAATTAACTCTTTAACCCATTTGAGTTAATTTTTGTGAATGGTGTAAGACATGGGTTCAGTTTATTTCTTTTGCATATAGATATACAATTTTCACAGCATCATTTATTGAAGTGACTATCTTTTCCCCTTTGAGTATTCTTGCTTCCTTGTCAAATATTCATTGAATGTATATATTTACTTTATTGATTTTTTTTTACAGAGAGGAAGAAAGAGGGACAGAAAGTCAGAAACATTGATGAGAGAGAAACATAGATCAGCTGCCTCTTGCACACCCCCTACTGAGGATGTGCCCACAACTAAGGTACATGTCTTTGACTGGAATGGAATCTGGGACTCTTCAGTTGGAAGGCCGATGCTCTATCCACTGAGCCAAACTGGTTTCAGCCATTGAATATATATTGAAGGTTTATATCTGGACTCTTGTTCTGATCCTTTAGTCTATGTGTTTTACAATATAAGTGTAGAAAGCATTTTAGATCATCACATTGTATAACTTAAGCTTACATAATGTTGTATTTCAATTATATCCCAACTAGAGGCCTGGTGCATGAAATTTGTGCATGGGGGGATATCCCTCAGCCCGGCCTGCACCCTCTCCAATCTGGGACCCCTCAAAGGATGTCCTACTGCCAGTTTACAAGGATTGGGCCTAAACTGGCAGTTGGACATCTCTCTTGCAATCCAGGACTGCTGTCTCCTAACCATTTACCTGCCTGCCTGTCTGCCTGCCTGCCTGATAGCCCCTAACCAATATGCCTGCCAGCCCGTTCACCCCTGATTTCCCCTTGCCACCAGCCTGCTTGCTAGAAAATGCCCCCCACCAGCTTGATTTCCCCAACTTCCCCCTGTGCCAGTGTGCTCGCCCCCAACTGCCCCCCCCGCTGGCCTGCACTACCCCACTTTCCCTCCCCACTGACCTGCTCACCCTCAACTGCCCCACTGCTGGCCTGCTCATTCCTAACTGCCCCTCCCTCTGCTATCCTGATCACCCCCAACTGATGGCCTGCTCGAACCCAACTGGCCCCCTTGCTGATCTGCTCACTCCCATCTGCCCCCCCCACTGCCTGATCACCCACAACTTCCCTCCACTCTTGGCATCTAACCGCCTCTACCTCAAACCCCCCCAACCATGGCTTTGTCCAGAAGAACGTCCAGAAGGTCTCCTGGAAGGTCTCCCAGTCTAATTAATATATTACCCTTTTATTAGTATAGATGGAGGCCTGGTGCATGGGTGGGGGCCAGCTGGTTTGCCCTGAAGGGTGTCCTGGATCAGGGTGGGGGTTCCCTTGGGGCATTCGGTGGCCTGGGTAAGGGGCCTGTGGTGGTTTGCAGACTGGCCATGCCCCCAGGGGGTGAGGGTCCCCACTAGGGTGCCTGGCCAGCCTGGTTAAGGGGCTGATGGCTGTTTGCAGGCTGGCTCAGCCCTCTAGTGAGGACCTTCACCCCTTGGGGGTGTGGCCAGCCTAGGTAAGGGGCTTTTTTTTCTTTCTTTTTTTTTTTTTTTTCAGCACCTCCTTGAGCAGAGGCCAGGGCCAGCTGGAAGCAGGTATCTGGGATTTATATGTCTTCTATAATTGAAACTTTGTAGCCTTGAGTGGAGGCCAGGGCCAGCTGGAAGCAGGTATCTTGGATTTATTTTTCTTCTATAATTTAAACTTTATAGCCTTGAGCAGAGGCCAGGGCCAGCCAGAGTAGGCAGGAAGCTTGGCTTCCTCCATCACTGGGGGAAACCCAAGCCTCCTACTCACTCCAGCTCCATGGCCACCACCATCTTTGTTCAGTTAATTTGCATACTTGCTCCTGATTGGCTGGTGGGTGTAGTGGAGTGATGGTTAACTTCCATGATTTTCTTTTATTAGTGTAGATAAAGCTGGAAAAAATAAAACAAAGAAGTTTCATTGTAGTGTTCTTATGTTTGGCCTCTGTAGGCCATATGTGTTTTTCAATTAAGATCCCATATATTGCTAGGACTATTTCCAGATTATCTTTTCTTTTTCTCTTGGTCTTATCCTTTGTGTGCCAATACTACTGTGTTTTGATCATTATAATTGTATGTTATGTACAGCAAATAACTGATAACAATAATTTCATCTATTACTTTTTTAGAATAGCCTCAGCTATTCTTGAAGTGTATTTTTTATATTAACTTTAGAATTAGTTTTCAGAACCAGAAATTTGCTTTTGGAATGTTAAATGAAATTGCATTGAACGTATTCTTTAGGGATATGTATATTTTTTATGATTATCATGCCTATCTATCTTTCTATATTGTATATATTTTCATGTCCTTAGAGTTTTATATTAATTGAAATAACTTGCATTAAGTTTAAATATAATTTACATGTAGACATGTACAGTTTATATACACGGAGTTTGTGGTAGTACTTTCCAGGTTTAGATTTATCAAAGTATCTTTTTTTGTGAAATCTCAAAGAAGAAAAAGAGTATCTTGTTTGAGTTTTCATTTCTCTGAACATGAGCAAGTTTGATCGTGTTCTCTCATGTTTATAAATGCTTAAGCTTGCTGGGATTTAGATTTCTATTTGCAGTATGAATAGAATTAAACTGCTAAAGAATTTTGTTAGAACAATTTATACACAAAGGCACTTAATGTGTTTTTAGAAGTAATTAATTGCTTAATTATTTAGTCATAAAATTTTTCTGCTAATAATCTCTGATGCTGGTCAGTTTTATAAGCTATCAACTCAGAGACATAGCATATGTCATTTTGATATGATCTCTTTCATTTTCAGGAGACTTAGTTATACAGTAATCTAATCAATGTTAGTTTCCTATTGCCTCTGTATAATTTACCATAAATTTAGTGGCTTAAAACAATACAAATATATTATTTCATAATTTTTGAGGATAGAAGTCCAAAATGGATCTCAGTTGCCTAAAACAAGGTGTCATTAAAGGTGCATTTTTTCTGGGGTTACTATTGGATAGCTGTCTGCCCTCATTCCTTGCCTTTTATCCCCCTGCCATTTTCAAAACTAGAAATTGCTGGTTGAATCTTTCTAGCTGCCATTTCTCTGGTTCTCTGTTTTTGTTTTTGTTTTTTTGTTTTGTTTTGTTTTTTTTGCCTCCCCCTTTTTATTTACATTAAGCTAACTGAGATAATCCAGGATAATTATACCTACCTCTTTATAGTATGTTTGTAAGGACTGAATGAGATAGCAAAGGCAATAATGAGATATTAATAATCACCCATCCCTAGTCAGTTCAGCTCAGTGGGCAGAGCATTGGCCTGTGGATGGAAGGGTCCCAGGTTTGATTCTGGTCAAAGGTACATACCTTGGTTGCAGGCACGTCCCTGGCCCAGGGCCCTGGTTGAGGCCCTTGCAGGAGACAACCAATTGATGTGTTTCTCTCTGTCTTTCCATCTCTCTTCCACTCTCTCTAAAAAAAAAATCAATGGAAAAATATCCTTAGGTGAGGAATAAAAAAAATAATAATAATAACCATTGAACCCTTAATATTTGAGATACAGAGTAGGTGCCAAACAAATGTTTATGTTCTTTTCCTTCCTCATGATTAGGGTAGTGCTGAAAAGCCCTTATAGAAGTGCCATGGTGGCTTCTGACCCCTTAAGTAATTAACAGTTTTATCTGTTTTGGGCTTTTTCAGAGTTATTGTTTATTCCTGTGTTCATTTGTAAGTGTAGTTCCACAAAGTTCACTGCCATTAAAGCAGGTGTATTTACTTTGCCTACATCTTATTTTAACTCACCTTATTTTAAAAGTGAAAGACAGTAGGACCATTTACTAAGATCATTGTGAAGTACCTTGTAGTAGCTCATAGTACAACATACTTAACTTGCATCCACTACTTAAGGGAGCAGCCACACTGACAAATTGATTTAGCCTGAATTAATACTGTGTTTTACAAACCAAAGATCTGAAGCATAGAAAGCAAGATGTAAATGTTGGTGCAGTCGAAGATTATATATTTCACAATTTACAGATTGGCTTGCAATCTTTGAAAAGATTCTTCTAAGGAAATTTGATGTCTGAAGTGCAATACTTGCTTTGCTGTAACTTCCATTATAGCACTTGATTATCCAATTCATTGTGCTTTGCTCTCAAGTGTGTGAATTCATTTGGTGTTGAGGTGGAAAGTTATCGCTGGCCACATCGCTGATAAATATGTTGAACGGCTATATTATTTCTCTGTACTTTCAGTTCTGGTAGTGGCTGAAAAGCACTAGTGGACTGCAGGTGGCTGCTTTTCCCCTCATATCCTTCCTCATATCCAACTAGCATCATTAGATGATACTTTCTTTTCAGACTGATCACCCTTATATTTGCCTTTAGTATTGTTTAGTCTTCAATTCCTTTGAACAAAATAATGAATTCCATTTCTTTTTAGTCATATTCTGTTTGATCCATCTGGTCCTTTGAAGACTGTCAGTGGAGCTATGTAAGTGGTCTGTGGGGATGGTTAGTATTTTTTACATCAATCTTTTAGGCATATTCATTTTTAACAAATGAGACTTTTTTATATTTCTCATCTCTTCATAGCTGTTTAACACTGATCAGTTTTTGGTCCTTTAGTCAGTGTTTTATACAATGCTGCTTCTAGAATTGCATTTCTAAGTATTGTGTGTGCACAAGTTGGAAAGGACATGTTGATATTTTAATATAACATTTAATAAAACCATTTTATTCTAAATAAAGGCCTTGAAAATTGAGCAACAATAACAAAATGTTCTATGTAGTTTGATTACAATTGAGTTGTATAAGATTGAAGGGTTAGCAATGGTATTCTATACACAAAAACATTTTACAGCTTAAAAAATTATTTTGTTAATTGGGGTCCTATATGCCATGTACACCTAGAGGAAAACATATTGGTCTGTACTTTTCTGCTAATTATAGCATCTTAATTAATTAATTTTAATTAACTAGATTGAGTTTTCTTTAAAGTATTTAAAAATAAATCAATCAATAAGTCTGTTTAGCCTTTATCGCTTAGCCTTCCAGGCATGCAGCCCAGGCATGCTGGCCTCTTGCCCCACAGAGGCAAACATTTATGCCTGTCCGCTGGTCCCCAGTTTATTGTGCAAAAGTCTGTGTGATGGCACATTCAGTGATTTCAGTGCCCTCTGGAGCACTGGGTTGACAATAGACTGAGTGTGAGAGAGGTCTATAATTGGCTAACGTATGCTCCTGTAAAACTCCATTCAAATGGAACAAATTGGAACTGTTCTGCCCTCCTTGGCATCTAGCCAAATGTTAGGTAGCATGAAACAGGCACTTATTTCAGACAGTGGCATTGGTTGGAGTGTCAGCAGCAGAATAGGTGAAAACAGTAGTATCAACTTGCTGCCACTTTGTAGTTTGAAGACAGTTGTTCATTTATATTTCTTTTTAAAATGTCTCTCTGTAAAAGCGATTACTATATGCAGAGGGTAGTTTGATATCTGTTTCCCGAAGTTTCCTGCTTCAAAGATTCTTCACATACTTAAAGCCATAAGACCTTGTACTTAATCATGTTGGTGAACTATCTATCAATTGTCATAGAGGTTGTTGATGTCACACAACAGTAGATTGATAACAGTAATTTTTCCATCATGAAGCTGGAAAATATTCCTTGGTTTTAACATGGGTGAAGATTATATGTATTTGTATATAACTGAATGCTGCAAATAGCTGAAACTTGCCCTATTAAGTGTCAGGATTTTGTTTAAACTACTTTTGTCTGTCTGTGCTAGTGAAAAGTTATGTAGCAAGGAACCAAATTTCTTATGGGCTGTAGTCCACATTCCAAGAGGATATTGAATTAGGAGTGAAGGAAAAGCATATGTATTAGAAAGAAGAAAAGGCTAGGTAGCATGAGCCTTGGGTTTACTTCCATATCTTCCAAGCATTTTCAGAGGAATATGGGAAAGTCATTTACTCTTTATGTATACATTTTGTCATCTCAATAGGGGGAGTGCTAGACTCAACCTATCCTATAGGATATATATATATATATATTAAAATCTTTTGAAAGTATGAATGGTGTACAGCAGAACCTGCTATTTTGGAAGTACTTAGAACATATAACTTTTAATGTAAGACACATAACAACCCTATAAAATAGGTACTATCATTGTTTCCCTTTTGCAGATGGAAACACTGTGGCAGAGAGTTAAAGTGGCTTGCCCCCTTCAGCAAGCTAGTAAGGTTCAAAACTAGAATTTGAACCCAGTTAGTCTGATGCTGGACTCTGCTCATAATCACTACACTATGCTACTTGAAAGGATGCTTTCTTACCTTTCCCATGAACAGTTTCCCTTAGTTTCCTCATATAATCAAAATGAATATGACATTTCAGACTCAATCATTGATGGGTCTTGTCAGTAGTAAGGATAGTTTGCATCTCTCATGCAGGATCCCTATAGCCAACCAGAAACTTTTAAGGATCTGCCCATTGAAAACTAGATAGTGTTAGTCTGAATATAGGAGCACTGACTAGTAGAGTGCATTGTAACATATAGATTCCTAGGCCCTTCCACTATAGATACTGATTTATTAGGTCAAGGGTGGGCTATACGCATATATATCTTGAAAGCTCCCAGGTGACTTGGTAAGATATTTTTGATACTAGTGAAATTAACTGAATTTTAGAAGGATTGTACCCATTATGCAGTCCTCATTGTACATTAATTTAGCTGCTGAGCTAAATGCCTTAGTTTAAATTATAGTTCAATTAAAGTTCAGCAAAAAGTCCTGCCCTGCTTCTCTAAAACTAATAAGAGTTCTAACTGCATCTATTGAATGGTTACTGTGAAAATGTACTTCATGCTCTTGCCAGGATCACAATATTTTATGTAGATTAGGAAATGTCATGCCACTAAATGTTGACCAACATATTTTGAGGAAAAGCATGAGTCTTCATGTTTCAAATGGAGATGTCAGAATCTTGGGGGTGGGGGGACCATTTTTCTTTAGAATTGTTTCAGTATCTTAAAATAGACACAATGTTTTTTCTCTGCTGTTATTAAAGATCAGAAACACATCTTTGGAGACTGAGCTTAGGGCAAAGTGTTAAAGCTGTGGCTGTCACTGACATACAGAATGGCCTTGGGCAGGACACGAAACTTATTTCTGTCTCATTATTTGTTATCTGAGACCAGAGCATTTACCTTATTTCAAGGGAATGGGTCATTAATTACTCAATGCATGTGATACATCATCACTTGTAAGTAAAATTTTTTGCTTTTATTATTGTCTGCTGAAATGAATAAATATCATGATTTTATTTTTGTTGTTGCTTCATTGTCTCTTGGTAATTGAGTCAGTAGGAAAGAGATGTCAGCTCCAAGTATAGTTCCCATTACAGGTTGTCTCTAACAATATATTATACCCAAGCACAGAAGAGTGAGCTGTGATAAAAGGTCTAACAAAGGGCACAGTACAGTCTATATCAATAATTGATTGTTACTTATTGAATTTCAGGGTAATAGATTACATTTTCTGGTGAAAGAACAAATTCTAAAAAGCTCATGGCTTACTTAGGTTTGTTCATTCTGCAACTTAGTTAACCAACTTCACTCCTCAGGCAGGAGCTGCCCCTCTTCCCCATTCAGTAATTATAGTTAATACAATTAGAATGTCCTTTTGAATGTAGGTCATCATAAGGATGATCTCTTCCCCCAAAAAACCATAATGTGAAGGAGTACAACCCCATTGTAGACTATATGAATTTAATTTAGTTTAAAGCAAATACTATATACCACATAATTCGCATAAGGTAGATAAATGTTACGTGTCATCTATAATTCCTTCTCATTAAGGGATTTCGGATAATCCTTAAGAAGTGTGGCCCCGAAAAGACTTTTGTTAGTGTATGTTTCCTTGTTTATGTGTCCTGACTTGCACTTATTTACCTTGGTTGGTCTTGCTCTTGTGCCTTGAAGGGAGAAACAACTCATAGTAGGTATTTTTTTTTACTATAGCCTTTAAGTTCTGAGTTCTTAGCAATAGTTCATTCATATAAACAACAATTCTTCTTCAAATAGCCTCTTCATAGCACTGGAAGTTGCCGTGAATTTTTGCAAAGCAGTATCTCCAATCTCAGCACTGCATATCTTCTCACTGTCAAGGTCAGTATGTAGTTTATGCTGATGGGCATTTTATACCAATGTTTTGAAGCAGAGTTACTTCTTGCATTGAGTCCAAACTGATGTGTTCTGTGTGAGGGAATATTAAACATCACAATGTAACAATTCTACTCCCCAATCTGTATATTTCATAATGCCATTTTGATGTGCACTATGTGTGGTAAAAAAAAAATAGAAGACAGAATCTGAATACCTCAGAGATTTAAATATAGCTGAAGAAACATGGAAGACATGCATCTTAAGGGAAAAAAAAACAAAGAAAATTAACAGAGGCAGACACTAATTAAGGGGCAGTTTAAGATAACATTTTAAACTCCATGTCTTCTATTTACTAACTGTGGCTTTGGGCAATCCACCTCATCTTTCCGTGTCTTAGTCTCCTCATCTGTAAAGTAGAAATACAATCAGTACCTTTCCAATACTATCCATGTGAGGAGCAAATGAGTTAATGTATCTAAAGCAATAATAACAGAGCCTGCCCAGAAGTACTTTATGAATATTACATATTTTTATTAGCAATTTGGAATTCAAAGAAGAGAAAAGCCTGATACCCTTCCTTTGGGTATATCTGTGGGACTCACAAACTTGGGGATATTTCCAAATATTTCTCTCACTTTAAATGAAGATTTAGCTTCCCTGAGTATAAAGAGAGGGCTAATGTTCCTACATAATCTCTCTTTAATATATATATATATATATATATATATATATATATATGCACACACATATATATATATGTGTGTGTGTGTGTGTGTGTATACATATATATATGTGTGTATATATATATACATGATAGGTATATATATATGATAGGTACCCCCCTCAACTGGTGGGCAGAGTTATGATGTAATTGACATCTGCCTCAGAGACATTGAACCACCAATCAAGCGCATACCAGAGTGCCCTGTGTCCCACCCCTTCCCATTCCGCCCTGGGCCCAACCCCTACTTGTTCCAGCCCTTAAAGGGTGTCTCAGTGCGCCACGTGGCACCTTTTCTCCTGGACTGTTCTCCCAGGCTGTCTGGGAGGTGGTCCGGCTGGGTCCCCTCTTTTCCCCTTCCCCTAGTTTCTCTGCCTTCACCCCACACGTGAGCTCTTTCCCCCTTGGGAAGGGTCTCCTCAATAAAGTTCGTGTCCTGGTACCCTGCTCTCTCTCTCTCTCTCTCTGCTCCTTCTGTTCCATCTTTCACATGGTGCAGAAACCCGGGAGAGCGTGGGTAATCCTCGAACCTAGCCCCGAGCTTCTGACTCCTCTGGCTCTGTTCGGTGGCATGGTTGTAAGTTGATTGGCCCGCTCAGAACACTTCTCAAACACTGCTGGACTAGGACACATGGGAATCTCGTCGCTTCCTCCTAACAGGTAGGCCTCAGGGTACTCCCTCCCCTCCCCCTGGTTCCCTTGACCTGGAAAGGCCTCAGGGTTTCCCGTCTACTCGGTTACATTACATGTTACACGTTATACGGTATACGTTCTACGAAAGCCCAGGTACCTGGCCGGGAAACTCTGTTCTACTCCACGGGAAAGACCTCTGGGTGACAACCCATAGATCTTCTCTCGTACCTCTTTCTACAGGTTGGCCTAGGAAAAGAAGGATGCTTCTTATTCCTTTTCCAGCTTTCTGGTGGCCCTTTTCTTCCTATGGTCATGGGAACCAACTACTCCAAACACCCCCAACACACACCTTTAGGGTGCCTCGTAGCCAATCTCTCAACCCTTGGACTTTCTGGCTACATCAAACCAAAAAAGCTCATTTTTTTCTGTAACACTGCCTGGCCACAGTATAAACTTGACACTGGCTCTTTGTGGCCTGAAAATGGCACTTTTGATCCCAATATCCTCCGAGACCTGGATAATTTTTGCCACCGGACGGGAAAGGCAATAGAGATTCCATACGTTCAGGCCTTCTTCTACCTCCGCTCTCGACCTTTACTTCACTCTTCTTGTTCCACGCACCAGATCCTTTTTGCAAAGTCCCCTTTGCCCTCTCAAACCTGTCCACAGTCCCTTTCTCTATCTTCTGACTGTTCTTTTGATCCAGCGGATCACTCTTCTCCATGTGTCTCACTCCCACCACCTCCTTACAACCCTGTCTTGAAAACTGCACCCTAAGACCTACCACCTGAGGATTCAAAGCCCTCACCTTCCCCCACACATCATCCCCTATCCCAGGACCTTGTGCCAGCCCTGCCTCCGAGTGCTAGTTCCCCTTCCCCAATGCCACCCACAGCCTGCACGAGTTCCCCCTCCCTGGCGACACCTGCGGCCTGCCCAAGTTCCCCCTCCCAGGCAGGTGTGAATTCCTCCCAGACAGGAGCGAGTTCCCCCTCCCTGCCTCCACCACCTACACAGCTCCTGGCCAGGGTGGTGCCTCTACGATCTCCCCCGAATCTCTGCCCCCGTGACCGTGACCGCCAACAGATTTCTCAGGCAGCTGGACAGTTTCCTTTGCATGAGGTGGCCGGAACAGAGAGCATACTCAGAGTGGCCATTCCCTTCTCCCTTTCTGATCTTTCTCAAATTGAAAAACGCCTTGGTTCTTTCTCCTCAGACCCTGATAATTACATCAAAGAATTCAAATACATCACTCAATCTTATGATCTTACCTGGCACGACATTTTTTATCATTCTCACTTCCTCCCTTACTCCATCAGACAAAGACCGAGTCTGGGATATAGCTCAGCAGATTGCAGATGAGGCACACACTCGCAATGACTCCTATCCAATTGGCACCCTTGCGGTTCCCCGGAATGATCCCTACTGGAACTACCAAACAGGGCACCCGAATAGAGAGGCACGGAATAGTATGCTTGACAATATTATCCAGGCTCTTCACAGGCTAGCTAATAAGGCAGTAAATTATGATAAAATAAAGGAGATTATCCAGCGCCCACAGGAAAACCTTGGGGAATTCCTTGAACGCCTTTCACAGGCACTTCAAAAATATACCCGTATTGATCCTACTTCCCCAGCAAGTACAGTCTTGCTACACTCACATTTTATATCCCAGTCAGCCCCAGACATAAGAAAAAAACTAAAGAAGCTTGAGGAGGGGCCCGAGACTCTCCAGAAGGAACTTCTTAGTGTGGCCTTTAAGGTCTTCCATAATAGAGAAGAACAGGAAAAGGAGGACCTTAAGAAAAGGGACAAGGAAAATTACCTTATGCTAGCCAAGGACCTACATGGCTCCACACCCCAAGGCTCCAGGCCAAAGGGAAGGCCTACATCAATCCCACCAGGAGCCTGCTTCAAATGCAAGCAGCAGGGACACTGGGCAAGACATTGCCCAAACCAAAGACCTCCTCCTGGCCCATGTCCGCACTGCCAATTGGAGAGTCATTGGGGAGTTGATTGCCCCAGTCACCGAAGTGGGGCTGGATCTTCCTCTCTAATGGAAACCCCCACATCCGGATCCACAACAGATCTGCTGGGACTGACAACAGAATTCAAATACATCACTCAATCTTATGATCTTACCTGGCACGACATTTTTATCATTCTCACTTCCTCCCTTACTCCATCAGACAAAGACCGAGTCTGGGATATAGCTCAGCAGATTGCAGATGAGGCACACCCTCGCAATGACTCCAATCCAATTGGCACCCTTGCAGTTCCCCGGAAAGATCCCGATTGGAAGTACCAAACAGGGCACCCGAATTGGACCTTTTCTTAAGGTTCTCCTTTTCCTGTTCTTCTCTATTATGGAAGACCTTAAAGGCCACACTAAGAAGTTCCTTCTGGAGAGTCTCGGGCCCCTCCTCAAGCTTCTTTAGTTTTTTTTCTTATGTCTGGGGTTGACTGGGATATAAAATGTGAGTGTAGCAAGTAGGATCAATACGAGGTCTCTGGCCCCGGTGGTGATCACACATCAGGAGCCCAGGGTAAAACTTCGCCTAGCAGGTAAGCCAATCTCTTTCCTTGTTGATACTAGGGCCACTTACTCTACCTTGCCCGAATTTTCGGACCCCTTAATGCCATCCACCACCACTATTGTGGGAGTCTCGGGAACAAATACCACCCCTCTAATAACCCGACCCCTCCTCTGCACCTTTGAGGGAATACAGTTTACACACTATTTCTTAGTTATCCCCCAATGTCCCACCCCTTTACTGGGGAGAGACATCTTATCTAAATTCCATGCAACTGTCTCATTGACACCCTCTGCCCACACACCCTCGGCCTCTATCTTTCTTGTATCTGCTGCTGACTCAGACTCGGCCTCGGTCTTTCCCCCATTACCTCCAGATAAAGTCAACCCTATAGTCTGGAACACCTCCAATCTATCCATAGCCAAACACCACACTCCCGTCCTCATCTACCGCAAAAATCCTGACTCCTTCCCTTTTGTTCCCCAATTCCCTGTCCCAACCAGACATCTACTCAGCCTCAAACCCACCATTTCCAAACTTCTCAATTCAGGTCTTTTGAGGCCCACAAACTCCCCCTTCAACACTCCCATTCTTCCTGTTATTAAACCAAATGGCTCCAATCGCCTGGTTCAAGACCTCAGAGCCATCAACTCAGCAGTACTTCCCATAGCTCCTGTTGTGCCCAATTCTTATACTATTCTGTCTTCTATCCCCCCTTCCTCCTCCTTTTTCACAGTCCTTGATCTAAAAGATGCCTTTTTCACTATCCCTCTAGATTCACAATGTCAGGACCTCTTTGCATTCACCTGGACTGACCCTGAAACTAGACATTCACAGCAGCTCACATGGACAGTTCTGCCCCAGGGGTTTAGGGATAGCCGCCACTTCTTTGGGCAGGCATTGGCAAAAGACTTGCAAGATCTGGCACTGCCCAGAAGCTCTCTTTTACAATACGTAGATGATCTCTTACTGTGCAGTTCTTATCTCCAAACCTCCCAGGAGGACATATGTCTACTTCTTAACTTTCTTGCCCAGCATGGTTATCGGGTCTCAGCAACTAAGGCTCAGCTCTCCCAGTCAGCAGTAACATACCTTGGGATCAGAATTTCACAGGACAGGAAGGAGATCACTGCCGACCTTAAAAGCCTTATCTCTTCCTTACCTATGCCTACCACCAAAACTGACCTTTCTTTCCTGGGAGTGGCCAGCTTTCTCTGCTCCTGGATCCCTACTTATAGTAACCTAGCTAGACCCTTGTATGAGGCGACAAAAGGAGACCCCAATGAGCCTCTAGACCCCTCAAAACCTATAGAATCAGCCTTTAAATCCTTACAGCAGGCTCTTGTCCAGGCCCCAGCCCTACACCTTCCAGACCTCTCACAGTCATTCATACTATACACTCATGAAAATCATGGCCTGGCTCTGGGGGTCCTAGGACAAGACAAGGGTCCCTCTTTTGCCCCAGTAGCATACCTATCAAAACAACTAGACCCCACCTGTAGAGGTTGAGCCCCTTGTCTCAGAGCCTTAGCAGCAGCAGCTATTCTGGTCCTAGAAAGCTCTAAACTTACTTTTGGGCAGCACACTACTATCAAATCCCCTCATCACCTTCAGGACCATGTGACCCATAAGGCTATACAACATATTTCACCTTCACAACTTCAGGCATACCATCTGGTTTTCATTGAAAACCACCAGTTGGGGGGGGGTACCTATCAATATATATATTAGTGTATGTTCCCTTATTTATATGTCCTGAATTGCACTCATTTCCCTTGGTTTGATCTTGCTCTTGTGCCTTGAAGGGAGAAACAACTCATAGTGAATATGCCAGAAACAGAAAAAACAAAAAATAAAAAAAACAAAAAACCGCAGCATGATCTCATTTAAATGTGTTATCTAAAAGTCGAATACATAGAAGTAGAATAGAATGATGATTAGCAGAGGTGGGGAGGTGGAAGAAATAGGGAGATGTTAGTCCTACATAATCCTTTTTGTTTTTTTAAAAACATATTTTTATCGATTTCAGAGAAGAAGGGAGAGGGAGAGAGATATAGGGACATTAGTGATGAGAGAGAATCATTGATCAGCTGCCTCCTGCATGCCCCATACTGGGAGGGGGGAGGAGGAAAATCATTGATCAGCTGCCTCCTGCATGCCCCATACTGGGAGGGGGGAGGAGTAGTACATATGTACTACTATTAAATATGTTATATTGTAAATAAAATTAAAAAATAAAAATAAAAAACTAAAAAAAAATAAAATAAAATAAAATAAATTAAAAAAAAAAAAGATCAAAACCTGGACATGTTCCCCGACCTGAAATCAAACAGTGACATCCTGGCTCATAGGTTGATGCTCAATCACTGAGTCACTCCAGTTGGGCCAGTCCTACATAATCTTTTTTTTATTTTCCTTCTACCTCAGTACACTAGGTTCACTGACCCTGAGAAGGACTGAGAAAAGGGACATTCAATTTCTTTTTTTTTCCATTTCCTGTTTGGAAAAGGAACCTTATCTTCCTTAAACCTAGAACCAGTTTAACAGGTCTGTCTTTGGATATGCTAAAGAGATAAAGGAATTTTAAAAATCACCTCTTTCATGACAACTGACTTTCTAGCCAGTTGCTCTGCTAAGTACTTTAACAAGCTTTTTTTTTATCTTTCCTTTCACTTTGTAACCACCCTGTGAAAATTCCTGGTATTATAACTACTTTTATTCCAAAGCAGTGGATGCTTTAGATTTAATCCATCAAAGGCCAACTCCTGCACAGTAGGATAACTGATCTAACTTTAGTTATTTAGGAAGAGAGACTACAAAGATTGGAAGCCTTATGAATTATCTGAGAATTCTTACTCTGAGAATATAATTCACTGTTAGCTCAAATCATCCCTTCTATGAAATATTATTGTGGTATTAATACACTTAATCAACCCAAGGCCTTTATGTGCTTTGGAGCAGATGGGGGTGCAATGGAACAGGTTTTATATTACCTATATATAATGTGAATACTTTCATATATATGGGGAGTAACTATAAAGAAAGAAGCACATTTGCTTGTTGGACTATGGAATATGTCCCCTCATTTTAATAGTGATGGATATGATGGCAAAATGGTTCAAAGGTCAATGATATTGCCTCCATTTATTGAGCACCGACAATATGCTTGGTAGAGTACTAAAGGTTTTGCATATATCATCCCAAAGCAGTCCCAGTATGATTGAAAATAGAAATACATGCAATTAAATAATTAGCATTGTCTAATTAGCACAAATAAAAATAATACTTAGCAAATAAAGTGATCTTCCTTATTTAATTTAAAGGCTGTTTTAATATTTTAAATGTCTTGATCAGACATGTTGTTTGTTCTGAACTGTGCCTGGTTACAACAAAAGATTAAGAAATCACACATATCCTCTGGTGAATGGTAACTGCAGTTCCTTTAGTTAATAATTATGGATGGTGACTGATTGGGTCAGAAGTTGCCCAAAGGGTAAAGAAAAACACTCACTGTTCCTTAGCAAAAGTGTACCCTGTGTCATCTCCCCTAGCTCTTCTCACATAATACTATTGTTGCCTAGTTACTCATTTCTCTGTACTACCCCACTAAACTTTGGGGGGCACAAAAGCAGGATTGTGTGTGTCTCATTTATTATTGCTTCCTTAGTAGCGAGGATGGAATCTGAAGCCGACTTCAATAAACGTTTGATCATCTACCTGTTGATAGGTACCCCTTCCCAACTGGTGGGCAGAGCCGAATACCTTAAGCCTCCTGACTCCTGGGTCCAGGGGTACCCCATCATGCGCCTTATATGAAGCTGCCAATCAACGTGTGCTGGGTACCCTAAGCCCCCTCCCCTACCCCTTAAAAGACACCTTCACCCCGCACATGCTCTCTCTCTCTCGCCCTTGGGAAGTGAGCCGGCAGGGTCTTCTCTTCAATAAAGCCTGAATCCTGGTACCCTGGTCTCTCTGCGCCATCTGTTTCATCTTTCACCTGTTCATGAACATTGGTTGACCCAGAGTGTGGAACAGGGTCTAGAATTACTATATTTATAAAATCTGAACCAACATTATACATTTTGTACCAGACAGACTTATTTTTAATTTATATTTTTTATTGATTTCAGAGAGCAAAGGAGAGGGAGACAGAGAAACACCAATGATGAGAAAGAATCATTGATTGGGTGCCTCCTCCATGCCCCTCCCTGCCACTGGGGATTGAGCCCGTGACCTTGGCATGTGCCCTGACTAGGAATTGAACCATGACCTCCAAGTGCATATGTTAACACCCAACCACTAGGCCACACGGGCCAGGCCAGACATCCTTATTTTAATAATATTAGCTTTTTAGAATGTCTGCAGCACATTTTTACTTATAATTGCCTGCAAAATTCTGCTGGGTTTTTATTTATATGGCAACTGGCACTTCAACCACTCCCCCCATCTAAACATTTTTTTCAACTATCTTAGATAGCAGGGTGTTATTGTTGTTGTTGTTGTTGTTGTATTTTTTATTACATGAGCATGAACCAGGTGAAACCACAGAAGTGTCACTTACATAAAACACATGTTACAAGAAAGAAGAACTATAAATGGACCTGTGCATGTTCCTCATGCTTGAAAGATGTGGGTAACAGAATGGTGTGGAAGTTGGATTTAAAAGATGTAAGTTGTATCAAAGCTGATAGTCCTAAAGTGATAGTACTTAGTAATGTGAAGGAAATGGGGTTTAAAAAGTGAGACTCCCTGAGAACAGTCTAAGAGTTTTGTCAGGAAGCACGACAGTTGTTCATTTTCATCATTTTCAGCCTCCTGTTTCTACCATGTCACTGGCAATGGAATCAGGAAGTAGTCCAACAAGGGACTTCGATTTGCAGTCACAGGTTCTTTGCAGTCCCTGAAAACAGATTTCTTAAAAGAATAGGTAATAAATAGAAGCTTATTCTCTTCTAGAGAGAGCACACTTGGGCTGTGCTATTTAATTTAGGAGCATTCCCTGTGAAATATGCTTTAGTATCATTCATGAAAGATATAAAATTAGTGCCCACAATATTGTGATCTGTTAAACATCAGTTCTTAATATTTTAATAAAGCAGCTCTGAACAAGGGTGGAATGTGTGTTCCTGGGTTAAATAAAATTATATTTACCTTTCTGAGATACTTTTAAACATGTGTGATAATCTTTACCTCATTTAGGTTTATTGTTTTTGAATCAATGCTAAAAATAAATAGTGCTATGAATTCCCAAAATTCCTGCAACATTTTTCCCTTGAACCAGTAAAAAATGTCAGGATTTATTTATTTTTTTTAGACCATGCATTGAAAACATCTGTTATCCTTTAGCTGTAGAACAAATGGTATACCAACTTCCACTCTGTCTTCCAAACAGGTAATACTTTGTATGTTAACACTTTTAACTCTCTGCTTCTGTATTCCCAGTTGGTGATTTTGTACCTCAAACCAACTCAGAGGTTTTGTATTAATGAAGCTTGTATTTTACAAACTCTAATTCACCTTGGGGACCAGATCAAGGCTCAGCTAAGACAGACTGGGATGTGGCACGGATTATCATCAAAACCAGACATCACAGCAGGCATTTTACCTAAATGGAGATTGGATTCAGAAAAGACAGGAATTGTTGTGGACAAGAGATACCAGAGGTCAACATTAGAAGGACAAAGAGACAGAAGGTTATGTCCAGAGACTTCAGAATGTGTCCTACTTGTTCAAGGAAGATAATTGGCACCCAAGTCACTGAATACAGACAGAAATTCCTCTAAAAGATACTAAGTGTATCTAAGGATTTTAATCTACAAAAACCATTTAGGTTGATTTCTCACTCTAACTTGATACAGTAGTATATTAGGTAAGTGGTCTGCAGAATCCCACTAAGACCTTTGAGTGAATTAATCTCATTTAAATGATCTCCTATCCTCAATGTTGATCCAACTCCTTTCATTGCATCCCTACTTTACAAAACAGTTACACACACACACACACACACACACACACACACACACACACACACACACACACAAACTTTTAAGGTCAGATAATGTCAACTTCCTGGGTAGAGGTCTTGAATTACTCCATTTTTGTACTCAGGAGAGAGAAGCTTATCAAGGCACACATAGCCCTTTATGATTTAGGGCAGCCAACTTTTTAAGCCTTAATTTTGTCACCTCTTCCCCTCATCTCCAATCAGAAGGAAGGGATCAATTGGGTTATGCCCCATTAGTTCTATCCACACTCTGACCCACGAGGTTATGTGCTGTTTTTTTCTCAGGAGAAAGCTTTCCCATCCTCCTTGACAGCCTAATTCCAGTTCATCTTCCAGGTCTAACTTTTTTTTTCCAAGAAACTATCCAGGGCTTCTTCAGTCTGGATTAAATATTCCTTTTTTTAAAGTGCTCCTACAGTACCTTGTATTTTTCATACATTATCTTTCTTTATATCTTATTTTAATTATTTACCTACAAGTTTGCTTATTATCTTAATAGTTCCCTCAGGAAATATTTAACTGATCTATCTATCTACCTATCTATCTATCTATCTATCTATCTATCTATCTATCTATCATCTATCATCTCTCTATCTATCTATTGTCTATTTATCTATCATCTATCATCTATCTATCAGGTAGCACTGGAGTTGGTACATAACAAGTAGCCTACACAATTACTAAGTAAATGAATAACAAAATGTAAAACAAACACAAATTACAAAAGGATTCTGTCTAGTAAGTTTTTATCTTTATTGAATGGTATGTTCACATTGGCTGGTCTGATGTGGGATTGCACTGAAATATTCATCTCCTTCAAGAACTTTCATTGCATTATTGCCTCTCAAAATTTTCTGTCCTCTAGGGAGAGAGGTGGGGATCTTCAGCCTTTGTAGCTCATTGGTTTTGCTTTCATTTTAGTCTACAATGGGGATCAGTAATATACATGACACTGTTCAACTCTATAGGTTAAGCCCAGCCAATAAGATCACTTGCAAGCCCAAATCCAAAATTCTGGATAAAAGAATTGCCAAAAGAAAGATGAGTAGAAGAGGAGGTGCATTAGAGTGCAAAGGAAAGAAAGACTAATAAGACTTATATGTTGAAGATGCCATAGAGAATACCAGCAAGTTTTGCCCCAGAAAGCTACTCCTGGGACAGTGATTAGATTTTAGATCTCTGTTGGTTAAAATAGTTGGTTTTGGTTACCACCTAGCAGTCTAATAAGTAAGACATGACACTTTTTTATTTCAAGTAGCAGGCTACTAGGTCAATTCAGATTCTATGGAAAGGTACTGAGAAAGTAATTTGCGTCGTAGAAGTAGAGTCTGTGAAGGTTAATTACTTCATAAAAGAAATGTCTTTTCTTCTGCTTTATAGAATGCACTGTTTTATGGAAGTTGCTACTTTATGATTGAATGATGGAAATGGAAGGACATACCACATCTCTCAAAACTATACTACATACTTTTAAAATGATTTTTATTTATATGTAGCTTTATTTGAGATTTAATTTAGCTACCATAAAACTCACACTTTTAAACTATATTATTCAGCCCAGCCAGCATGGCTCAGTGATTGAGCATCAACCTATGAACCAGGAGGTCATGGTTCACTTCTTAGTCAGGACACATGCCCTGGCTGTGGGCTCAATCCCCAGTAGGGGACTTGCAGGAGGCAGTCAATCAATAATTCTCTCATCATTGATGTTTCTATCTCCCTTTCCCTCTACTTCCCTTTCCAAAATAAATAAAAAAATATAGTAAAAAAAACTCAACAATATAACTCAGTGACATTTAGCATATTTGAATAAGTGTGCAAACATCCTACTATCTAATTAAATAATATTTTCACCACCCCAAAAATATCCCTCATACCAATTTGCCTTCACTCCATGTCCATGCCCTCCAGACCTTGGCAACCATTAATTGAGTTTCTGTCTCTAGGGATTTTACCACACTGGACATCCTATCTAATAAAAGAGTAATATGCAAATTGAGTGTACCTCCAATCAAGCCACTACCACAGCTATGCCCACTAGCCAATCAGGAGCAAATTATGCAAATAAACCCCAATCAAGATGGCTGCCTCCACTGAGAGCAGGAGGGAGGCTTGGGTTTCCCTGGCAATGGAGGAAGCCAAGCTTTCCGCCTGCTGTTGCTGGCCTAGGCTTCCACTCAATGCTACAAAGTTTCAATTATAGAAGATACATAATCCCAAAAGAAATGGTGGCAGCCAAGGAGCTGGAGAGAGAAGAGGCTAGGGTTTCCGGGGTGATATAGGAAGCCATACTTCTGCAGCCCTAGCCTAGGTCTTCACTCTAGGCTATAAATTTTCAAACAGAAATGGCTGTCGCCACAGAGTAAGCAGAAGGGTTGACTCTGCTCCAGGCTACAAAGTTTCAATTGTAGAACATAAATTAATCCCAGATCCGAGGGCGTCCATTGGGTCACTGGGGGGCATGCCTGGCCTGAAAACCACCTTAGGCCCCTCGTCCATGTCTTTCACACCCCTAGGGAACCCCCACCCTAATCCAGGACACCCTTCAGGGCAAACCAGCCGGTCCCCACCCATGCACCAAGCCTCTATCCTACCTAATAAAAGAGTAATATGCAGATTGTCCATCACTCCAACACACAAGAAGGGTGCCCCCATATGGTCAAATATGCTGCCCATGTGGACACAAGATGGCCACCACAAGATGTCCAGCAGGGAGGACAGTGGGAGGTTCCAGGCCTGCAAGGGAGGGCAGTTGGATGATCAAGCTTGCAGGGGAGGGCAGTTAGGGGTGACCAGACTGGCAGTGGAGGGAAGTTGGGGCAAACAGGCTGACAGGGGAGAAGTTAGACATCAATTAGGCTGGCAAGGTAATGGTTAGGGGGTGATCAGGCTGGCAGGCAGAAGCAGTGACAATCAGGGAGGCAAGCAGGTGAGCAGTTTGGAGCTAGCAGTCCTAAATTGTGAGAAGGATGTCCGACTGCCTCGAGGGGTCCCAGACTCGAGAGGGTGCTTGCTGGGCCAAGGGACACCCTCCTCCCCTTGCATGAATTTTGTGCACCAGGCCTCTAGTTTTATATAAATGAAATCATATAACGTGAGCTTTTGTGCATGGCTTTTTTCAGTTAGCATTTGTATAAGATTCATCCATGCTGAAGCATGTATCAGTACTCCAGTCTCTTTTCTAAAAAGCATTTTATTGAGGTACCAGAGGCCCAGTGTATGGATTCATATACTAGTGGGGTCCCTCAGCCTGGCCTTTGGGCATTGAGCTGAAATCAGCTGTCTGATATCCCCTGAGGGGCTCCCTGATTGTGAGAGGGCAGTTCTCAGGTGACGGACCCAGGAATTGGGGTCCTCCTTTCTCCTTCTGGATACAACATCTAAGAACCACAACTGCCAAGTTACTGCAGCTTGGCAGCTCCTACATTGAGCATCTTCCCCTGGTGGTCAGTGCAAGTCATAGCTACCAGTCTTTCAGTCAGTTGGTCGCTTAGGCTTTTATATATATATGCAAACACACATATACGCATATATATTTATGTATATATATATGTATATAAATGTATATATGTATATATCTATGTATATATGTGTATATATGTATATATGTATGTATATGCTGGAATACAAAAAGATATCAATATTAATATGTAAAATTAATAAGTTTTGGATAAGTGTACAGATGAAACATCATCACAATCTTTGCCACATCCTTGCCATGCAAAACTTTCATCCTGCCTTCTTTTATTTAGCATGTTATAATCATCATTATCATTATTTTTTAAATATTTTTATTTATTTCAGAGAGAAATGGAGAGGAAGAAAGAGATAGAAAGATCAATGATGAGAGAGAATCATTGTTCAGCTGCCTTTGGCATGCCCAACATTGGGGATTGAGTCTACAACCCGGGCATGTGTCCTGACCAGCAACCAAACCATAACTTGGTTCATACATGGGCTGGGCCATCATCATTATTATTTATATGAACACTTAACATCTATCTAAACACAAGAACTAGAATTTTTGTATACAATAACATATTTTAAACAATAGATATCTGCTGTACAGTAGATCTCTAGACTTTATTCATCTTGTATAACCGAAACTTCTACTTTTTGAGTGATATTTCCTGTTTCTCCCTCCCCGGAGTCTTCCTTAGCAACAACTACTAGTATTTCATGCAGCTTCTATGAGTTTGACTATTTTAGATTCATTATGTTAGTGATATAATGTAGTATTTGTTTTGCTGTGTCTGGCTTGTTTCACTTAACATAATGCCCTCCAGATTCTACCATGCTGTATCAAATCACAAGATTTTCTTCATTTTAAGGCTGAACTGTATTCCAATGTGTGTATAT
Organism: Antrozous pallidus; assembly: GCA_027563665.1. Classification (NCBI taxonomy): domain Eukaryota; kingdom Metazoa; phylum Chordata; class Mammalia; order Chiroptera; family Vespertilionidae; genus Antrozous; species Antrozous pallidus. The sequence continues at coordinate 23,208,686 of CM050509.1, forward strand.
ATCACATGTTCTTTATCCATTAATTTGATGATAAACATCTATGTTCATTACAAATCTTGGTTATTGTGAATAGTGCTGCAATGAACATAGAGGGGCAGATATTTCTCTAAGATCCTCATTTCAAATCATATATATATATATATATATATATATATATATATATATATATTAATCGGATCATATGGTAGTTCTGGTTTTCATGTTCTGAGGAATTATTATGCTTCTTTCCATAGTGACTGCTCCAATTTACATTATCACCAGCAGTGTAAAAGATTTCCTTCTCTTCCTGCCCTTGCTAACACTTGCTACTTTATTTTTTTAATAATAGCCATTCTGACATGTGAGTTATCTCATTGTGATTTTAAAAATTAATCATCACCAAGAATACTTTTCCATTGATTTTTTAAAGCTATCTTTATTGTTAAAAGTATAGATGTGCCCTTTTTTATTTCCCAATGACCACTTCCACCCCACACCCGCTCTTTTCAGGCATTTACCACATTATTGTCTGTGTCCAGGGGCTATGTATATATGAATATAAATTTCCAGTTAAATTTTCCACACTCACCCACCCCCACCTTCCCTCTGAGATTCCACAGTTTGTTCCATGCTTCTATGCTTCTGGATCTATTTTGTTCATCATTTTATTTTGTTCAATAGATTTTACATATGAGTGAGATCATGTGATTCTTACCTTTCTCTGATTGGTTTATTTCACTTAGCATAATACTCTCCAGGTCCCTCCATACTCAAAGGGTAAGAAATCATTCTTTTCTACTTCTGCACCCATAAAAGCTGGTTCAGCACTTCTTGTGACCTTGCCCTTCCTACCAGTCTCCAGGTGTTTCTGCCCTTCCTTGATATAAGTCCCCTTTTCAGCTGTACCTTAGTCGATAATTCTGGGTGTACGTTCCCCACTTTAGTTTTATTTACAGTCTGGCCCAGGTATAAGAAATGTCTGCCTATTTGGCTGCCATGTTTTCTCCCTTGAGGTCTTTTTTAGTTCCATAAATATTTTTGGAGTATTTGTTATTGGTATTTGCTACTGGTGTTTTAATAGGAATTGCATTGAATCTACAGATTTATTTGGTATATATGCTTGTGCTTATTTGTATCTTACTCAGTTTTTTTCTTCAGTATCCTATAATTTTCTGAGTACAGGTCTTGTACCTTCATTGAATTTATTCCCACATTATTTTTTTAAGTAGTAAATGGGATTGTTTTCTTAATTTCTTCTTTTGATAGTTCATTATTCATTTACAAAAATGCCACTAATTTCTGAATATTAATTTTTATTATACTTTACTGAATTCATTTATCAGTTCCAGTAGCTCTTTGGTTTAATATTTTCTATATATAGTATCATATTATCTGCTAATAAGGACCTCCTTTCTTATTTGGATGCCTTTTATTTCTTCCTCTTGTCTGATTGCTAGGACTTCTAGTACTATCTATAATAATAAAAGCTTAAGTGACCATTTCAACCTAACAGATGACCAAATAGGCTGCATGGGGTGACTAGGCTGGCAGGGGGGGTTAGTGAGGGGTGACCAAATGACTGAGCAGCAGGCTGCATGGGACAACCAGGCCGGCAGAAGTGTTAGTGAGGAGTGACAAACAACCAAACAGTATGCTGCATGGGGCAACCAGGCGCACAAGGGGGGAAGTTGGGATGACCAGGTCAGCAGGGGGGGTAGTAAGGGGCAACCAGACTGGCTGGAGGGGAGTTGGGGGTGACCAGGCTGGCAGGGAGGGCAGTTGGGGGTGATCAAGCAGGCAAGCAGGTGAGCAGTTAGAGCCAGTGGTCCCAGATTGTGAAAAGGATGTCCCAAATTGGAGAGGGTGCAGGCTGGGCTGAGGGGACACCCCCATGCATGAATTTTGTGCACCAGGCCTCTAGTCTATATATATAAAAGCCTAAGTAATCAAATAACTGTTCAACACACAGTTGTGTCACAGTTGCTATGACACACACTGACCACCAGGGGACAGATACTCAATACAGGAGCTGCCCCCTGGTGGTCCGTGCACTCCCACAGCCAACCTCTCATGGTCTTTCCCCCACAGCCATCTGTCCCCTCTATCAGCCCCAATGGGGAGGCCTGCCAGCCAACCTCCCTCAGCTCCTCCCCTGGCCAGCTGGTCCCCTCAATTGGTCCTGATTGCTGGCCAGACCAAAGGACCCTCACCCATGCATGAATCTGTGCAATGGGCCTCTAGGGTTGAATAAGAGTGGTGAAAATGGTAATCCATGTCTTGTTTCAGAACTTAAGGGGAACACTTGTAATTTTTGTCTATTGAGTATGACATTGGCTGTAGATTTGTCATATATGCCCTTTATTATTTTGAGGTGTGATTCTTCTATTCCCACTGTACTGAGAGTTTTTATTATAAGTTGGTGCTGGATTTTATCAAATTTTTTCTGCATCTATTGATATGACCATGTGGTTTTTATCCTTTATTTTGTTTATGTGATGAATCACATTTATTGATTTGTGAACATTGTACCAACCTTGCCTCCCAAGAATAAATCCTACTTGATCATGGTGTATGATCATTTTCATGCATTGATGTATCTGGTTTGCTAATATTTTGTTGATAATTTTAGCATCTATGTTCATCAGAATTGTTGGCCTATCATTCTCTTTCTTTGCAGTGTCTTTATGTGGTTTGGAAATCAGTATAATGCTAGCCTTGTAAAAAGAGCTGGGAAGTCTGTCCTGTTCTTGAATTTTTGAATAGTTTGACAAGGACAGATGTTTGTTCTTCTTTGAATGTTGGGTAAAATTTGCCTGTGAAATCAACCTGTTTAGGACTTTTGTTTGCTGGGAGATTTTTCATTAATTCTTTGATTCCATTAGCTGTAATTGTATATTCAGATTTTCTGATACTTCCTGGTTCAGTTTATGAAGATTATATGTTTCTAGAAATTTATCCATGTAACCCAGGTAGTGCAATTTGTTAGTGTATAGTTGTTCATAATATTATTTTTACAATCCTTTGTATTTCTATGGTATCATTTGTTATTCCTTCTCTTTAATTTCTTATTTTATTTATTTGGGTTATCTTTATTTTTTCTTAATGTGTCTTGATAAAGGTTTGTCAATCTTGTTTATTTTATTAAAGAACCAGTTCTTGGTTTCATTGCTCTTTTGTCTCTCTCTCTTTTTCAATCTTTATGACATTTATTTCTGTTTAACCTATTACTTTCTTCCTTTTACAGACTCTGGATTTTTGTTGTTGTTCATTTTCTAGTGTTTTTTTTTTTTAATTTCATTCTTTATTTGAGATTTTTCTTGATTCTTAAGGTAGGTCTTTAATTCTATGAATTTCCCTCTCGGGACTGCCTTTGTTATGTCCCATAAATTTTATCTTGTTTGTTCATTTTCATTTGTCTCCAGGTAACTTTTGATTTCTTCCTTGAAATCTATAATAAAAGCATCATATGCTAATTAGACTGGACAGCTGGACATCCTTCTGGATGATCTTCTGTATGAAGCTGAGGCTGCAAGAGCCAAGGGCAGCCACAACAGTGAGGGCCAAACCTCTTGCATGAATTTCATGCATCGGACCTCTAGTTGTTTAATAACATGTTGTTTAGCCTCCATAGAGTGTCTGCTGATTTTAACTGCCAGATCCTATGCAAGCTACACTTCTGACCTTGATGCTCTTGTAGGCCCCAGTGTGGAGTTGAGACCCCATACTCCTCACATATGACTTTTAGAGCCACAATACCCCTCTGCTTCTCAACTATTGCAAATGGGTTCAGGGACCAGCCCTCTGTGCATCTCTGCCCTTTTTGCCAGCCTCTATGTATACTCTGTAAATCTTTAGATATAATACTTCTTCCAGCTGTCCTTCATTTGGTCATTCAGATTGATTGCTCTATAATTTAAATGTAAATCTGGTGTGGTGCCAAGAGTAGGCAAGTGCAGCTTTCACTTACTCTGCACCATCTTTAAAAATGCTTTAATATATTCTTACATATAATAATAATAATATATTCTATATCATCTAGCGAATCCTAAGCATTTTTGGTGACTCAGTTGGTTGCATATCATCCCATGCACCGAAAGGTTGCTGATTTGATTCTTGGTCAGTTCACATGCTTCTGTTGCAGGCTCCATGCCCAGGTTTTAGGCTCAATCACTGGTGGGCGCTGTGATGTTTCTCTTCCATCAATTTTCTCTCTCACTCCTTCTCCCTTGCTCTCTCTCTCTCTTAAATATTTGAAATTTTCTTGGCATTCAGTATATTTGAGCATGTTTCCTGTATCTTATGTTCACAAAAGAAAAATTGATATGATCTATAGGGAATAAATATACTAGAAAGAATGACAGTCTATAAACACAAAGATATATATCAGTTGTGTAATCATTCAAAGAGCTGATTTCTTCAAATAAACCAACACTGAGAGAATACTTTTTATTTAGGATTCAGGATTAGCATTATTAACATTAATAATCAAACTGGTCCCAAGTACAGTTCTGGTAGAGAGTACCTCATCAATATTAGAGTTGTTATTCTGAGTCAAATAAGGAGAGAGAGAAACTTCAATGACCTTGCCTTTTATGTATGTGTATTGCATATGTAGGTCATTGAGTTGTCATCCCTTGAAGGACTGCTGTTCAGATTTATTGAATATTTCCTAGCCATTTGGGATCAGAGTGCCAGCAACACCTCGGTGTCAAGAAATATTTACTACATTGCAGGTGAGAGTTAGTGCCAATTGATTTCAGTGAACCCTCCAGAAACAACAGAAATCCCTTATGAGATGAGTACCTGAGTACCTCTCTTAAAAGGATTACACAGGAGAGAGAGAGAGAGAGAGAGAGAGAGAGAGAGAGAGAGAGAGAGAGAGAGAGAGAGAGAGAGAGAGAGAGAATACCTGCGCAAAAGACTGACTTAATTGATTGGAAAAGCAATGCTTTTGTTTTGTAGATTGAACCGTGATAAAGGTTATTTGGACCCTGTTAACTATAATTTATGAAAATGATGCAATTTAGATCTCCAACTTCTAATAGTAACTTCATAAACATAAATGATTATTCAACATGTTTCATGTTACTGCAAATAAAAAGTAAAGCAACTGAACTTAAATGTGCAAGTTGCTATAATTTTAGCATTCTTTATTGTGAGATCTTTGGAACAGTAGTAGTTTATAGATTATCTTACTTATCCATATTTATTTAATACCAAAATAGGGAAATGTAATCCCAACTATTAAGATGAATGGTCATATATTTTTTACATAAGTGGGCTTGATCAACTCAAGGTTTTATTACCAGCTGACTAGTTAGAGTGTAAAATCAATTTCAATAGACCTCTTTTGTAACTCTCTTTCTAATGTTCTATCTATTGTGTAACAACCTTCTCTATTTTTTATCTGTATGCACAACTTTCACAGGCTGTGACCAAAGACAAAGCCACCTTATTTTATGATCCCCAAACCACAGTCACTTAGAGACCCAAAATAGAAAGTAATTTCTAGTGAGCTCATCCAAGCTTTAGCCTACACAGTTCCTTTTTTTGCAAAAAATGACTTGGCTAACATTCCAACCAAGTACCATAAACCAGCAGTGTGCATAGACACTGAGAATAAAGATATATTTAGATAGAAGCACAGATTAAAAGAAGCCTAAACCATCTGTCTTTAACACAGGCGAATATGATTTTCTTTAGTCAAGGGCCTGGGTTTTCCAGCAATATCCTGCACTTAAAAATTCAAAAAGGTCCTTAAACAATTAGATGTACATATTATTCACAGAAAAGTCATATACATCTGTTTCTTTTCTTATTACATACTTTTATAAACTCAGAAAATCTTAGAGCTTCAGATATAATTTATGTACTATTTTCTTCCCCATACTTCCACAGAATCTATTAATGCTGCTATCCTAAGCACACTGTTCTATAAATATCTGTTTACATGTCTACCTCCTCCTCTGGAGGGTAAACTCCTCTAGGATGGGGAGTGGGCTTTATATTTCCTGTGTTCCCAGTGCACTTAGTAAGTGACCTACATATGCTTAGGAATGTATATTGAGTGAATTAAATATTTGTGGAACATTTGAGTTATTGGGGATTGTGTGACTCATGGGAGTGATGTCAGAAATAATTAAGGTTTGGCAGCCTAGAGTGAGCTAGAATATGATTCTTTAGTAGATGCCTCATCCTCTAATATGGTTGCTAGATAAAATACAGGATACTTAATTTTTTTTTTTAGTAAAAGTATACCCATATATTGCATCCAATTATTGAATCTTCTGTTATTTAATATTTATCTGGATTCACATTTAGCTGGGTAGCTTGTATTTTAATTTTGTAAATCTGACAACTCTTAACAATAAGGATAGGTTGCCCAATGGAACATGGGAGTAGAGATAGTGCCTTCCCTCAAATGATTTGAAATATTTTATCGTTTAAGTAGAGCTCCATTAATTAAAAGATTTGACACCTATTATTTTTGCTACATTGATTATGACTAAAGTTTCTTTAAAGTGGTAAGAAAACAGATTTCAAAATACCCCGATCAGATCTAATTATTAAGAACTGTACTCATTGCTGAATGAACAAGCTATTGCCTAGTGTAGGGAAGTCCTGAGATATATGAACCTTAAAGGAAGAGTTATACTTCTCAGAAAGAAGTATTATTTGGAGTCATATGGTATGAGTGCTCTTGTACAAAATAGACAGCTCATATAACACCTAGTCAGTTAATGGTTTTCCCATAAAACCCCTTGAATAACATACCGTATTTTCTGGCATATAAGATGACTGGACATGTAAGACGACTCCCAACTTTTCCAGTTAAAATATAGAGTTTAGAATATACTCGCCATATAAGCCTACCCCTCTTCCAATGCACAACAAATAGAAATTTAAAAAAATCAGATTTGATTTTGACCCCTGACTTTTGAGAAGATTTTCCTGGGTTAAAAAGTCATCTTATATGCTGGAAAATATGGTATATCATTTTTCAGTTGAGTTTTTTAGGGGTATTGGTGAAGTAGGGTCATAAAGGCCTTCCCCAAAAAACACATTAAATAATAACATTATAAGAAATAATATTCTTTAAAATTTCTTTATTAATTAAGATAATACATATGTGTCCTCATCCTCCATTACCCCCTCCAACCCTCCTTTCACCATTTATGCCCTCCCCCCCACCCCGATGTCCATGTCCATTGATGAGGCTTATAAGCATGCATACAAGTCCTTTGGTTGATCTCTTCCCCTTACCCCCACCTTCCTCTACCTTCCCTCTGAGGTTTGACAGTCAATGCTTCTCTGTCTCTGGATCTGTTTTTGTTCATCAGTTTATGTTGTTCATTATATTCCATAAATGAGTGAGATCATGTGATACTTATCTTTCTTTGACTGGCTTATTTCACTTAGCGTAATGCTCTCCAGTTCCATCCATGCTCTAGTTTGAAGCAGCCACCTTTTCCTCCTTTTTCTTCTTCTTGCTCTTCTTAAAGAATACCTTTCATCATTTCATATAACACTGGTTTGGTGTTGATGAGCTCCTTTAGTTTCTTCTTATCTGTGAAGTTTTTTATCTGACCTTCAATTCTGAATGATAGCTTTGCTGGGTAGAGTAATCTTGGTAGTAGGTTCTTGCTATTCATCACCTTGAAAATTTCTTGCCACTCCCATCTGGCCTGCATAGTTTCTGTTGAGAAATCAGCTCACAATTCTATGGGTGCTTCCTTGTAGGTAATTAAGTATTTTTTTCTTGCTACTTTTAATATTCTCTCTTTGTCTTTTGCTCTTGGCATTTTAATTATGATGTGTCTTGGTGTGGTCCTCTTTGGATTCCTTTTGTTTGGAGTTCTATGTGCTTCCTGTATTTTTAAGTCTATTTCTTTCACCAGGTGGGGGAAGTTTTCAGTCATTATTTCTTCAAATAGGTTTTCAGTATCCTGCTCTCTCTCTCTTTTTCTGGCACCCCCATAATTCTGATGTTGGTACGCTTGAAATTGTTCCAGAGGCTTCTTACACTGTCTTCAGATATTTGAATTATTTTTCTTTTTGCTTTTCTAGTTGAATGTTTTTGGCCTCTTTGTGTTTCAAATCTTTGACTTGATTCTTGCATTCCTCTAATCTGCTGTTGGGTCTTTAATTTCTAGTTGGTCCTTTTTCATATCCTCAAGGGTCTTGCTGAATTTATTGGCCTTTTCTGGGAACCTCTTGAGAAACCTTATAACCGTGGTTTTGAACTCTATATCCAGTTGTTTGTTTTCCTCCAATTCCTTTGTTTGTGATCTGTTTCTTTCTCTTTGCATTTTTACTGCTTCCCTGAGTTGGTAGGGTAGCTTTGTGTGCTAGGTGTCTTGGCCACCCCTGTTACCTGAGGTGGACACTCTTGGTGCACTCCTTTGTGGACTGTGTGTACAACCTTGTTGCAGTTAAGTCTTGGTTGTTGTTGGATTTCACTGGGAGAAATTGACCTCCAGGCCTATTGGCTATGAGGATCAACTGTGTCTACGCTGGGAGACAGCCTTATGCGACAAACTTGCAAATTTGCCAAAGCCTCTGTGCTCAGTTTGGATGGGGCGAAGTTTCCAGGTGGAGCCGATAGCCTTGGCTTCCAGTCAGCCCTGCCCCACGAGGTTACTGGGTCTTAGTGTCCGCAGGCAATTGCTACAAGCACCTCTGAGAGAAAGGTGCTCTTGAGTTTCACTCGCTGCCAAGCAGTCTAGTCTCTCCCCAAATGAATCTGGACTTTCAGATTTTTTCCCAGCAGTGGGGTTCCATGCAGTTGGAACTGGGTTTCAGCACCATTTGGAGCTCCTGTCTCTCTCTGGTCAGATCAAGCAAGTGGTACAGTCAACAGTCTGCTCTCTCTGCATGCACTCACGCGTGTGCCTCCAGAGTTCTGCCTCTAATTCTTCCCCTGAGATTCCACCTCACAATCCAGATACCCCCCGTATGGGCCTGGGTCCCCTGGTTCTCACCCAGAAATGGGGTTCTGTACAGTCAGAATTGGGTTCAGTGCATTCTGGAACTTTTGTCTCCTTCCCACTAGAGAACACCAGCCAGGCTCTCAGTCCACTCCGGCCTGTCCTCTTCACATGCATGTGCGTGTCTCTTTATCATAGTCTTTGCAGCTGCTCTGATTTTCTGTATGCATTTCTGTTTCCTTCTAGCTGTAGAATTTCTGGCCAGCCAGCTTTTCTGTGGTTCTGGATAATGTCCATTTTATCTTCTAGTTGTATTCTTGAAATTGTGTGAGGCAGCAGCCTAGGTGTTTACCTATGCCACCATCTTGGTTTCTCCTCCAGAAATAATATTTTTGAAGCATCTGTTTAGATCTTTTGCCTATTTTTAACATACATATACATATGATATTCTCTAATTAAAATACATTTTTTTACTAAAAATTATATTTTGCCTTTAAATTTTTAGGCAAAGACATACTCATTTACTTAATCCAACATTTTTTTTAGTCAGAAAATATGGTACACATTGGAGTCATGTACCATATTTGGATAAACCCCCAAAGTTCTACTTGGTGTAGGTAAACCACGTGAATGGGATAAAGAAATAGCATCTTTTGCTGCTTTTTACCCTGCTGTGCACATTAGCTATTTCCATGGAATTAAAAGAACTCTCATGTTGAACGTTTATTTTGCCCAAAGGTGATTTTCTATGCTGTAACTTTATTTTTTTCTAATTTTTCTTAAATTTTTAATCCTCTAGTACATTTTTTTAAAAAAATTGATTTTAGAGAGAGAGGAAGGGAGAAAGAGAGAAAGAAGAACATTGATGTGAGAGTGAAACACCAATTTGTTTCCTCCCACATGCACATTGACCAAGGATCTAACCTACAGTCTGGGAATGTAATCGAACCTGCAGCCCTTTAGTGTATGGGACAATGCCCCAACCAGTTGAGCAACACTTGCCACAGCCTGAGGATATATGTTTATTGATTTTATTTTTAGAGAGAGAGGAAGGAAGAAATAAATAAACATAGATATGAGAGAGAAACATCAATCGGTTGCCTCCCACATGTATCCGGACCGGGAATTGAACCCACAACCTAGGTATGTGTCCTAAATAAGAATTGAACCCAGAATCTTTTGGGGTTCTAGCTTACATTTCAACCAAATGAGTTACTCAGCCAGGGCAGTGATATAGCTTTAATTTTTTAGTGCAAGAGTACTATGATCTCCTAAATGGTTGAAAACTTGGCAAAGAAAACAGTGCAGAAAGGAAAAAAAAAAGAATTAGAACATCTTTAGGCATTAAGTATATGTGTAACAAAGACCTTTGAAAAGAAGGGGCAAAGTTTAGCATTACCTTGCCCTATTTGGAATAAGATATTGAATAGCTACCTAAAAGTCCACCACCTGACTTTTCCTCTATTAGCAAAGAATCACTGTCTCTCCTCCACCAACGTCCATTCATTATCAAGTTTTTTTTCTTTTTCTTTTGTTGAGTACAACAAAACTACACTGCTAACACTTATGTATAAGCACGTTAATCTAAATGATAATTTGTATGTGTTGATTATGTAAACTTGATTTTCATTCTTCAACAGTTATTATTTTAATTTCTGATAAATATTTAGATATAGTTGGCTGGCATGGATTTCATGATTATTTTGTATTAAAATCCATGATCTAAAAAGTTTAGTGGCTTCTCACATAGAAACAATGTTTTCGGGGATATATTAATGTCATTAAACATGTTTACACAAGACCCATTAGAATAGGGAAATAGACATGGAGAAGGTGAAAGGTGAAAGGTGACTGGAATATAGATGTATTTTGAATGTAGAGATACCAGGTGTATTAATTTTTCTAGGGATGATATAACAGAGTATCCTAAACTAGGAGGCTTAAAACAGCAGAATTTATGGTTTCACAGTTCTGGACGCTAGAAAATCAAAACCAAGGTATCAGCAAGGCCATTTTCTCTCTGAAACCTGCAGGACATCTTATTTATGTACTAGTGGCCTGATGCACGAAATTAATGCAAGGGGCTTGCCCCTTGCAGCCCCAGCTGCCTCAGCCAGCCTTTACAGCCCCTCACAGCCCCAGCCAGCCCTTGCAGCCTCGGCTTCATCCAGAAGATTGTCTGGACGGTTGTCAGAAGGTCATCTGGATGATCGTTCTGCTGGTTGGTCTAATTAGCATATTTGCTCTTTATTATATAGGATGTATATGTGTGTAGGATGTATATGTGTGTGTATGTATGCATTATTATTTTTTTATTTAGGGATTCATGGAAGAGCAGAATGCTGGAGAAAATGTTGGTGAAGAAGGGTGGGTTTTTTTAATGATGAGAGAATATACAGGCAAAGATATAGGCAGGTGAGCAAATTTAGTGGTGGTGGTCTGTGAAATTTCTGTTCCTTTTTTTTTCAGGCAAAGCAATTTAATTTTTTCATTATTTAGAATTTCTCTTCTGATCATTAGTGTTAATTGGGAGCAAAGTAATCTAAGAGTAAGGATGGGAAAGGAGACATTGGGAGTTTTAAGGAAAATTGTGAATAATCTTCTCAGAGAGTTGGGAGAAAATAGAGTAGAAAATGTATTAGAATTAATTAGCAGGTTTAAATACTTACTTGATATTAAGGAACATAAATTTCAAGTGAGACAAATCAGCATAGATCTCTCTTCAACCATGTTCTTCTGCACTTTTGAAAGAAGAGAGTTCATTTAACTCATTTTGCAGATTTACCATAATAGGACTATGATTAAAGAGAGGAGCAAAGGAATTAGGAAGTGTGTGAGGAAGTCATTTTATGATTTAGCATAAAGTTGAATGAATAAAGCTGGGTAAAGGAAGTAGAAATAACTTCAAAAGAGTCATGTGTAAAAGTAATCTCAAAAGATGTGAAATGATAGAGAGTATAACAGTTTATAGAGAAATTGCAATTGGCAATTTTGGTAAAGTCTTATATACATGGGAGAGAGGAAAGTTGTATGGAATAATAGATCACTGGGTGGGAGGAGGTCAAGGAATTGAGAAACTTTAAGATATTGGAGGAATCATCTAACTATATATTGCAATTGTTGGGATTTATGATGGAAATGGTGTAGCCTGGGCATCAAGGGTTAGTGGTTGAGAATAGACCTATGAACCAGGAAGTCACAGTTCAATTCCCAGTCAGGGCATATGCCTGGGTTAGGGGCTGGATCCCCAGTGTGGGGTGTGTAGAAGGCAGCTGATCAATGATTCTCTCACATCATTGATGTTTCTATCTCCCTCTCCCTTCCTCTCTGAAATCAATAAAAATATGCATATATATATATTTAAAAATATGGAAATGATGTATGAGAAACTTTAAGCCTAATTGTTTCTGCTAGAGGCACTGTGATATAGAAATTCTTAATAGAAAAATATATTAATCATATAAAAAGGAACTTCCTTTGCAAAGCAAAGCCTATTGATTCAGAGGAAGCATATCATAATCTCTTTGAAGAGTCAACATATTCCAGAATAATCTTATGCACTATTGTCAGGAGTTTCTCCGACCCATCTGGGTATGTTAGATTAATGAAAAAGAATGTGCATGATATTGAGGCCTGTAGAAAATTTGCCTCTATGATCCAACTCCAGCATAGTAAACTTTTAATGGAAAGGATTACTGAATTTCCCCAGTGCAAACAGAATGTAGGGAAGAGGGAAGAGGATATAAGAACAAAGAACTGGGGATGATCCACCTCAACTAGAGAGGGAAGGTAGAGACAACTAAAAAAGGCCTCAGCCCATTTTTTTAATAGCCCAGTGGGAGACAATAAGACCTTGACAATGTATGAGGAAAATATTAACACCATAATACTCAGCCAGTGAGGAACTGGAAGAGGAGATACATAGGTTGTGATTGCTGCTTCATGTGTGCCTATACAACCAGATGGACACTCACTCTCAAGAATATATTAAAAGTCTTGTTTTTGCCATAATTCTGTCTCCAAGTCCATTATTTGAATTCAAACAGATGAACATTTCTCACAGACGTGATTTGAATTCTAAGCTAAATAGAAAGTTACATATATGTTCTACCTCCCAGTATATACTTTCTTTTTTTAAAAAATGTACCTTTACTGTTGAAATTATTACAGAATTCGTCTCTTTCCCAACATTAATCCTCTCCACCGTACTCCTGCACCCTCCCCAGGCTTTCATTGCACTATTCTCTGTGTCCATGGGTTATGCATATCTAGCTATATAAAAACCTATATGAAAAGTTTCCCCTCAGAACTTTGGCCAACCAGTTCTATTGATCGCTATGATGTGCACTAACCTCAAGGGGGTGGCATGGAACAAAGGAAGTCCCTGGCCATCAGCCTGTAGCCAGGGAAGGAAGGCCCTGGCTGGCAGCTGGCAGCCACGAGGGATCCTACTCGTGCATGAATTTTGTGCTCTGGACCTCTATTATGCATATAAATTCTTTGGTTAATCTCTTCCTGCCCACCTTCCCCCATTCCTTATGGTTCTATTTTGTTCATCAGTTTATTTTGTTCATTAGATTCCACATCCAGCACATAGTTTCTTAAATTATGAATGAAAACTTGAAAAAAAGATGAAGTCAAGGGTGAGGGCATATGTGGGAGCAATGGGAAGATATGTACACATGTAATATCTTAATAAAAATGGAAATAAAAGATGAAGTCAAATTGGACAATTAAAACTCTGGTTATTATTTTGTATATGATTGCATGTTTATATTTATTTTTATTAAATATTCATGCAAGAAAAAACTGACAGGAAATACATGTTAACAACGGTAAACCCTGAATAGCAGGATTACAAGTAGGAAAGTTTGTGACTTACTGCCAAGAATATGTTTTGCATCTCCTGAACCACTTCCATGTTAGTATTCTTCTGTGTTCACATTTAACAAATGGAAACTTTTAGGGGAAAACTGTCCCCATGTCTCCCATTTAGGCATATCAGCTGGTATAAATGCTAATCACTGATTTGCTTTGGGGCCTTAGACAAATATCACATTAGCATTTACAAATTCAGTATTTCAGTAATTAAATGTTAATTATAACTGTTAGTTTATTCAATATAATGAGAAAATTTGACTTATTTTTCATTATTTGACCCCATAAATTTGGTATATGTCCTTCAACCAAAGTTCCCTGCCAGATAAATGTTTAATAGTTATGCCACTGAGAGATACCAATGCTTTAAAATATTGTAGCTGTTTACATCAGAAAAATAAAATGCCATCTACCCATCCTGCATGTGCCAATGGAAAGTAAAACACTAGGCCCTTTACCTCAGCATCTCCAAGTGCTTCTATTTTGGGGCTACAGAGGAATAACATTATAGATTCACAGTAATGAATATATTCTAATAAATTTCAGTTTATATAGAGCTCATTCATTTATTCAACAAATACTTATGGACTCCTATTGTGTGTCAGCCATTGTAGTAGGCTTGCAGATATATCAATGAACAAGAGGCAAAGCTGTTTTACTTCATGAAGTAAACATTCAGGGGAAGGATAGAAAATAAACCAATAAGTAATCCTATATAATAAAAGCCTAATATGCAAATTGTCCCCTAGGGCAAACCAAGAGTTTGACCACTTGCTATGATGTGCACTGACCAACAGGTGGAAGCACAGATCATGGCAGGTATCAGTGATGCAGCACTGGTAGCAGGTGGCAGTGGAGGAGCTTCCAGGCCCAATGGGCCCAGATGAGAGCGGGACCACAGGGGGATGGTGAAGCAGGTAAGCAAATGGTGCCAGGGAACTGGGAGTAGGTGGCAGTGACCAACCTCCTGTGTCACCCGGGTGGGGGGCTGCAACCTTTCACGGGCTACCTGGGGGTGGGGGTGAGAGGGAGGGAAGTATGGTGAAAATGTGGGTTGTCTGCTGAGCTTACTCTCACTCCTTCTGCTACCCTCCCTCAGGATGCCAGGGCTCATGCTCCGGGGAAACCTCCATGCTCAGGTGCTGGGTGCCCACTAGGAGTCCACCCTGCACCCGTGAAGACTCTTCTGCGTGAGCCAGGCTTCAGCCTCCAGAACCGCAGGGCCTGTTTGGTCTCCCCATGAGTCACTCAGGAGCCTGTCTGTGAGGCCGGTCTTGAGAGAGCGTGCTCCCTGCCTGGCTTCCTTGCAGCCCCACTGGGTTGCCCAGAGGCCCCACTGTGCCCCGGCCACAGCATCTGGCTGCGCTCACTGTATCTCTGTGTGGAGACTTGGGCACCATGACTCGGGTGGAGTGGGGGTAGGTGGAGGCCCAGGGGCCCAGGTGCTGCCAAGGGCCAGATGTCAGCTGGAACCTGCCCTTCCATGCCAAACACTCATGCTTCAATAGCCTGCCAGGCCTAGGGACCACACTTGTGTATGAATTCCATGCACTGGGCAGGGTACAAGAGCTAAAGGAATTAGTGTGGAAAGGGGACATGAATTATTGACACTGAAATTTTAAATAAGTTGTTGAAGGAAAGAAAATATCAACACAGGTTGATTATTTTTGAGGTTTAACTTACAAATAATAAAATATATAGTTCTTAAGAGTTTGACAGTTATGAAGTTTGACAATTGTATGTGCTCATATTAAAAGTACCTAAAACACAATGTAGAACAAGTCCTTATAAAGTTTCTCTTGTTTAGTACCAGTAAATGCTTTTCCCCAATTTTCTTAAGCCACCACTCTATTGATTTCTATTACTCTAGCTTAGTTTTACCTGTTCT
Source organism: Antrozous pallidus (assembly GCA_027563665.1). Classification (NCBI taxonomy): domain Eukaryota; kingdom Metazoa; phylum Chordata; class Mammalia; order Chiroptera; family Vespertilionidae; genus Antrozous; species Antrozous pallidus. Next base: position 23,224,358 of record CM050509.1, read on the forward strand.
TTGACTTAGTATTGGTAAAATTATAGTGTTTATTTGTGTAGTGTATGTGTGTATGCATGTGTGCATGCTCACAGTTGTATGTGCGTTTGCCTGGCTACTTTTGCACAATATAATGTTGGTAAGATTCATCCAAGTTGTGCTATCAATAGCTTGTTACATCACATGGGTGGATAGCCTCCAACATGAGTTTTTCATAATTATTTAAATATAATAAATCTTTATTGTTAAGATTATTACAATTGTTCCTCTTTTCCCCCCATAGCTCCTCTCCACCAGTCCCCACCCCACTCTCTTCCTTTACCTCCCTCCCCACTATCCTCATCCATAGGTATACATTTTTTGTCCAGTCTCTTCTCATACTCCCCACATCCCTTTTCCCCTGTGAATTGTCAGAGCACTCCCTTTCTATGCCCCTGATTCTATTATATTCACCAGTTTATTCTGTTCATCAGATTTTTTATTCACTTTATTTTTAGACTTACTTGTTGATAGACATATATTTGTTGTTCATAATTTTTTCTTTAACTTTTTCTTCTTCCTCTTCTTAAAGAATACCTTTTCAGCATTTCATGTAATTCTAGTTTGGTGGTGATGAACTCCTTTAGTTTTTTCTTATCTGTGAAGCTTTTTATCTGACCTTCAATTCTTAATTATAGCTTTGCTGGATACAATAATCTTGGTTGAAGGTTCTTGCTATTCATCACTTTGAATATTTCTTGCCACTCCCATCTGGCCTACATAGTTTCTGTTGAGAAATCAGCTTACAATCTTATGGGTGCTCCCTTGTAGGTAATTAAGTGTTTTTGTCTTGCTGCTTTTAATATTCTCTCTTTCTCTTTTGCTCTTGGCATTTTAATTATGATGCATTTTTTTAAAATTATGATTGGTCCTCTTTGGATTCCTTTTGTTTGGGGTTCTGTCTGTTTCCTGGATTTGTAAGTCTATTTCTTTCACCAGGTGGAGGGAGTTGTCAGTCATTATTTCTTCAAATAGGTTTTCAGTATCTTGCTCTCTATCTTCTTCTGGCACCCCCATAATTTGGATGTTGGTACACTTGAGATTGTCCCAGAGGCTCCTTATACTATCTTCAAATTTTTGAATTCTTTTTTTATTTTTACTTATCCAGCTGAGTGTTTTTTGCTTCTTTGTATTTCAAATCTTTGACTTGATTCTTGTGGTCCTCTAGTCTGCTGTTAGGTCTCTGTATAATATTTTTTATTTCAGTCAGTGTATGTGTAATTTCTAGTTGGTCCTTTTTCATATCCTGAGAGTCTCGATGAATTTATCACCTTTTCCAGGAAATTTTTGAAAAACCTTATAACTGTGTTTTTGAAGTCTATATCCAGCTTTCCTCCATTTCTTTCATTTGTGATATGCTTCTTTGTCTCCACATTTTTGCTGCTTCCCTGAGTTGGTAGAGTAGCATCCCTTTGTGGACTGTGTGCTCAGCCTGGTTGTAGTTAAGTCTTGATCATTGTTGGTATCACTGGGAGGAATTGACCTCCAGGCCGATTGGCTGTGAGGATCAGCTGTGCGTATACTGGGAGAATATTAGTACTGGAGATACCTTTCTGAGATGACTTACAAAATTGCAAAAGCCTCTGTGCTCAGCTTGGATGGAGCAGAATTTCAGGGTGGAGCAGACACCTTGGGTCATCCCTGCCCTATGAGACCCCTGGGTCTCAGTGTCCTTCAGTAATCACTGCAAGCACCTCTTAGAGAAAGCTGCCCTCGAGTTTCACCCACTCTCAGATAGTCCAGTTTCTCCTCAAATGAGTCTGGGTTCCCAGAAACTCACCCGGAACTGAATTTCAGTGCAGTTGGGATCTTTTGTCTCCCTCCCACTTTAGAAAGCCAGCCACACACTCAGCCACCCATACAGTTAGCAGTCAGTCCTCTCTGTGCACGCACCTCTGGACCCTCTACCTTCTGTAGCTCTTGAGTCTCAGTGTGCTTTCACTTTTCCTGATAGTCCAGATTCCCCCCGAATGAGTCTGGTTTCCCAGAGTCTCGCTTGGGACTGGAGTTCAATGTGGTTGGGAGCTTCCATTTCCCTCCTGTTTCAGAAAGCCAGCTGCGCACTCAGCCACCCATGCACATAGCTGCCCGTCCTCTCCATGTATGTGTCTCCATACCTCAGATTTTGCAGCTCCTCTGAGTCTCAATGTGCTTTCCTCTTTCCTTCTAGTTGTAAAATTTCCACTCAGCCAGATTTCCTGTGGTTTTGGATGGTGTCCATTTTGTCTTTTAGTTATAGTTTTCATATTGTTGTGCAATGCAGCAGTTTAGGTGTTTACCTATGCCGCCATCTTGGTTTCCCCTGAGTTTTTCATAATTTTTGAAATCCACTATCCTGTTGGGCATTTTGATTGTTGCAATCTTAAGCTCTTATGTTTAAGACTGTCTTAATCTTGGTAGGTAAATTTTTTGGTAGACACACATTTTCATTTCTTTTGGGTAAGTACTTAAAAGTGAAATTGCTGTAGCAAAGGGTAAAGTGTATTTATTTTTTTACAAGAAACTACCATATAGTTTTTCAAAATTAACATTTTACTCTCTCACCAGCAATGCATGAGATTGCCAGTAGTTCCACATTCTCACAAACATTTGGTATTCTGTGTAATTTTTATTGTAGCCATACTAGTGAGTAGTGACATTTCATTGTGGTTTTAATGTATATTTCCCTTCTGATGAATGCCTTTGCATGTACTTATTGTGCATTCATTTAAAAAAGTGCCTATTCATAATTTTCCCATTTTTATATTGGATTTGTTTTTTTTTAATTGTTGATTTTTATAAGATCTTTTTTTGTATTTTGAGCATGAGTGTTTTTCAGATAGATGTACAGTAGTCCCTTACCCATGGGGAGATATGTTTCAAGACCCCCCAGTGGATGTCTGAAACCAGAGATAGTACCAAACCCTATATATACTATATTTGTTTCATATCTATCTATATCTATATCTATATCTATATCTATATCTATATCTATATCTATATCTATGATAAAGTTTAATTTATGAATCAGGTACACTATGAGATTAACAATGACTAATAATTATACAACTGTAACAATATCATCTATATGATATTGCCAAAGCGACTGAACAACCAAACCAGTTAATGGGATGCTATGATGAATACTGACCACCAAGGAGCAGATGCTCAATGCAGGAGCTGACCCCTCGTGGCCAGTGCACTCTCACAGCCAACCTCCTGCTGTCCCTCCCTGATTAGGGTCCCTCCCCCCAGCTGGCCAGCCCTGATGGCCCCTATCAGGACTAGGCAAGATGCTCCAATCAGGCCCAATCACCAGCCAGGCCGAGGGATTCCACCCTTGCATGAATTTCTGCAACAGGCCTCTAGTATATAATAAAAGGCTAATATGCAAATTGTCCTTTTGGGAGTTGAACCAGGACTGGGAGTTTGATTGCTTGCTATGATGCACTGACTACCAGGGGGCGGCACGTAACATAGCAGGTTTCCAGCAATGGCAGCGGGGTGCTGAGGGAGTGAGGGAAGGAGGAGGTAGGGTGGCGGGAAACCTGATCAGATCTGATTGCCATCCAGGCATAGAGACCATATTCATGCAAGAATTTTGTACACTGGGCCTCTAGTTCTGTAATAAAAGTTATGTGAATGTGGTCTCTCTCTCATATCTTATACTGTATGTAAAGTATGGATATACTAGACAAAGGGTTGAATCATGCTCCAGGCAGGACAGTGCATGATGGCATGAGATTTTTGCCATGTTATTCAGAATAAAGGGCAATATAAAATTCATGAATCATTTATTTCTAGAATTTTCCAATGAACAGTTTTGGACTGTTTTTGACCATGGATTACTGAAACCACAGAAAACAAATCTACAGCACTATATTTCTCAGTTCAGGGTTTGCCTACTAATTGTATTGTTTTGTTTTTTGTTGAACTGAAAATTTAAATTTGAGAAATCCATGTTATATAAACACCAGAAGCCAGGTGTACAAAATTCATGCATGGGGGGGTGGGACAATGTCCCTCAGCCCAGCCTGCACTCTCTCCAATCTGGGACATCCCTCTAAGGTGGGATCTGGCCTAAATGGGTGGTTGGACATCCCTCTCTCAATCCAGGACTGCTGGCTCCCAACTGCTCGCCTGCCTCTACTTGATTGCCCCTAACTGCTTCTGCCTTTGAGCCTGATCACCCCCTAACCACTCCACTGCCAGCCTGATCCACACCTAACTGCTCCTTGCTGGCCCGATTGCCCTTAAATGCCCTCCCCTGCCAGTCTGGTCACCCCTAATTGCCCTCTTCTGCTGGCCTGGTCAACCCTAACTGCCCTCCCCTGCAGGCCTGCATTCCCCACCTACTGTCCTCCCATGCTGGCCTGGTCTCCCCCAACTGCCTTCCTCTCCTGGCCCAGTCACCCCTAACTTCCCTCTCTGCAGGCCTGGATGCCTCCAACTGCCCTCCCTTGTTTACCTGGTCCCCCCCAAATGCCCTCCCCTGCAGGCCTGTTTCCCTCAAACTGCCCTTCTCTGCAGGCTTGATTCCCCCCCTATTCCCTCCTCTGCAGGCCTGGTCTCCCCCAACTGCCCTCTCCTGCAGGCTTGGTCCTCCCCCCCAACTTACCTCCCCTATAGGCCTGGCTCCCCCAACTGCCCTCCCCTGCTGGCCTGGTCACCCCAGCTCTCTTCTGCAGACCATCTTGTGGCAGCCATCTTATGTCCACATGGGTGCAGCCATCTTTGACCACATAAGGGTGGCCATCTTGTGTCTTGGAGTGATGATCAATTTGCATGTCACTTTTTTATTAGATAGGATTGTTTTATTACTAGTGCTTTTTAAACTTGTTAAGCAGTCTTACCTACATGAAAGTTAGAAAGGTGCTTTATATTTTTTTTCTAGAAGTTTTATGATTCTTAAATTTATGATTCTGTATAGGAATATGATGTGTAGTGTAGGGTCAAGGTTCACTTTTTTTTTCATACAGATAAGAATTTGTTCCAGTACCTTAGTGTGTTGATTGATCATATATTGGCCATGTGGGTCTCTTCCTATACCCTCTATTCTGTTCCATGAACCTATAATTCTATTCTTACACCAGTACTACAATGTCTTAATTATCATAGATTTATGGTAAGTCTTGAAATTAGGTAATTCCTCATTTTTTTTTCCAAATTATTTTGGTTATCCTAGGTCCTTTGTGTTCAAAGGAGACAGGAACACACAATGGTTTAAATATAGGCTATTCAATAAATGGTGTTTGAAAAAATGGACAAATTAAACTAGACCACCTTCTTATGCCTAACTCCAAAATAAACAAAAAATGGATTAAAGACTTAAATGTTAGACTCAAAACCATAAAAATGTAGACTAAAACATAGGCAGTAAGAGCTCTAAATAAATTTTAAATCACCTTGCCAATTTCTTTTCAAAAATTCTACTGGAATTCTTATAGGGGTTGTATTGAATCTATGGATAAGTTCACAGAGAATGATATTTCAGTATGTTGAATTTTTCTATCTATGGATATAGTTTATCCATTTTTATGCTTTCCAGAATTTAGAGATATTTCTCTTCTCTTCAACTTGGATGCCAGATCTTAGGATCACTGCAGAGTTCTCTTTGGTTACCATTCCTGTTCCAGGCTTTCTGCACCTTATGATATCTCTCTATATCCTTCTGCCTGACCAGCATTCTTCAGAGGCAATTTCCTTATAATTTATGAATAACTAGACTACCTAAAAGGGATTTCTCTCAGGTCCCCTGTCATTATCCTAGCTTTTGTAAAAGTACCCCCACATAGTAAATGAAGAGTATCTCTTGATTTGGAAGATAAATGCAATATCATTCTGTTTTGTGAGTCCTTGAAATTCTAATCTGTCACTCTATCAAATGTGTAAGCATTACAAGTTATTAATTTTTGGAATTTGTTTTTATCCCAGTCAGTGGCATATACTTTCCCCCCCACCAATTCACCATGGATAAAAAATTTATAGATCTTTTCTCTCCCTTTTCAGCCTTTTTCTTTTCTGGAATTTAGTTCATTTAGGTTAGTTGTATTGTCAGTTTTCTAATATTTTGTTCTTTTGCTTGCTTGCTTTTGTTTCTTCCTTTTACCTATGATTTTGTAGCTTATTAGGTTGAAAGCCATGTGCTCTTTTATTTTTTAATATATTTTATTGATATTTTACAGAGAGGAAGGGAGAGAGATAGAAAGTCAGAAACATTGATGAGAGAGAAACATTGATCAGCTGCCTCTTGCACACCCCCTACTAGAGATGTGCCCGCAACCAAGGTACGTGACCTCGACCGGAATCGAACCTGTGACCGTCCAGTCCACAGGCCTACGCTCCATCCACTGAGCAAACCGATCTTGGCTGAAAGCCATGTGCTCTTTTAAAATACAAATTTCTATATCTTAACTGGAAGCAAATGACCTGAGCAGTAACATTTAAATATGGAACTGAATTAAGTAAAGAAAAATGTTATACAGGTATCTGGTGGAAGAAAATGATATGGAAGGAAATAAAAAGTAGAGGACACTTAGGTGTGGACCTCCTCAATATGGTGAAAAAATAGTAAGCATACTAGTGTGGATGGAGAATAGTGAGGGATGGCAAGAATTGTTGAAGATGAGGTTGAAGAAGTAGATAGAAACCAATAGGCTCTTATAGGATTTACCTGTTATTTATGGGGAATTAAGTGCTTTTGCAGGATTTTGAATTGAGAAATAACATACTCTGCTTTATAATTATCAGGATTACTTTAGCTATTGTGTTGAGTATAAAGTTAAAGACTTCAAGGGAAGAAAGCAATTTGAAGACTACAACAATAATCCAAATAACAAATGATGTTTGTTGCCTTGAATAGTGATGTACAATTACAGATGATGATAAGTGATTGGATTCTAGATATATTTTGAAGTTAAAGTCTACAACATTTCCTGCAAAATTAGATGTGAGATAATGGTTTAATTTAAGAATGACTGAACAATTTTTTGGCCTAAACGTCTCTAAGATTTGCCATTATCTAAAGGAGGAAAACTTCAAAATGACTGCAATTGATGGGAGTATCAGGACCTTTGTTTTGGTTATATGAAAGTTAAATTGTCTATTAGACATTCAAATAGTGACTTTTAAGGAAGCAATTGATATATGGGTCATTACTGAGATTAGGAGAAAGCTCTAATTGCATGTATTTGGAAGTTATAAGCTTTTATACGGTAAAGACAAGATAGTGGATGAGGTCCCTTAGGGAGTGATTAGATTAGAATATTTAATTTGGGTGGATTGTAAAGAGGATGGGGAGAAAGAGATTGGGCATACATTATACACAACTTTTTCAATTTCTTTTTGCTGTAAATAAAAAGGATAAGATCTGTAAATAGAACAAAAATGGGCTTACAAAGGATTTATATTTTGGATAAATGGTCTGTTTCTTTCAATGCTGATTAGGATTGTCCGTTAAAGAGCAAATACTTCTGTTGAAGAAAGAGGGAATAATTGCTGGAGAGTTTTGGCACAGATTATATAGGCACAGATGTAGGTAGGTGGGTAGATGTGGATGGTGTGAGTATTTGGAAATTCTTTTCTAATTCTTCAACATCCCTGGTGAAATAGGAAGCAGAATTATCAGCTGAGAATGACAATTGGAGAAGAGGTGTTGGACGTTTGAAGAAATGAAAGAAAGTTTGTTGTAGCAGTCTAAAAGAATGGGAGAAAGAATTGACTAAAAAAAAGAAGGGGGGGATAATGGGATTACCTGAAAGCATTAAGGCCCAATCTAAAATTATTGATGATGCTCAGCCAGTGTGGATCAGTGAATGAGTGCCTACCATGGTTTGATTCCTGGTCAGGGCACATGCCCGGGTGGAAGGTTCCATCCCCAGTAGGGGCATGCAGGAGACAGCTGATCAATGATTCTCTCTCATCATTGATATTTCTGTCCCTCCCTCTCCTTTCCTCTCTCTGAAATCAATAAAAAATAAATTTAAAAACTAGAAGAAAATTACTGATCATAATTTTAGGGTGATAATTGCCAGGGGAGTTCTTTGGAATCTTCCATGTTTATTTTAGGCACAGGATACACAGAGAGCCAGCTTGATGAAGAGGTTGAGGGGCAACAGGTGATAAATACACTGGAGCAATTGTAATGATTGGTCAGGATTTTTATAAAGTAGATTTATTTTATAATTTTTAATGGCACCCAATGTCCTAATTGTTGAAAAGGTATGGAGTCATTTAATGATGTTGATCACTTAAGGCAGTGGTTGGCAAACTGCAGCTCCGTTGACTAATGAGTTTGCTGACCACTGACTTAAAATAATATCTTATTATTATTTTTTTAGTAATAGGGTGAAATTCAAAACCCTCAGTATGGACCCATGACTCTTTAAGGTATGTTATTTCTACCTTGAGACAAAATCCTCCCCTTTCACCCTAAATTCTATAATGATGCATGCCTTGGTCAGTTTGGGCTGATGTAACAAATAGACCATGGACTGGGTGACTTATAAACAACATACCACATGTATTTTCTGGATGTAGCAGACTTTCAGACAACTAATGCCTCTAGCTAGGTGGATTTATCTTTCCTCAGTTCCTCAATTGGAGGATCCTCCCACTCTTTAAGTACTCACCTTGATTAACCTGCTCTGAGAATCATCCCCTGCTGACCTCATCTTGAGCTATTCCTTTGTTCTATTTACTCTCAGCCTAAAGAGAGTACACTACAGTGGAAATAATAATGTCTCAGAAGCCAAGGAGATGAAAGCAGGCTCTGCAATTTTTCTATTCACACTGCAGGTGTTAGGCCTTGAGAAAGTCACTAAAGCTCTCTCTCAATTTCCATATTCACACACTTGTGGTAACACAATATACACAGGATTGTTGTGGGAATTAAGTAAGATTAACATGTGTAATGATGCTGGCATATAATAAGCACTCAATAAATATTGCTAAGTGAATGAATACATCTCTGCTATTTTCTTTATAGATGTAATTGCTTGCCAAATGTAAATATTCAGAGCAGTAAGTATATCCAAATTTTATGAGTTGAGTTATTAGGGCTTCTATAAGATTCAAAATATATATTCTATTTATGTTTTCTTCATACTTTGGCTACTGTGAATAATGCTGCAGTTAACATAGGTGTGTAGATACCTCTTTGAGATACTGATTACATTTCCTTTGGAAATATACTCAGAAGTGGGATATGGATCTTTTAGTAGTTTTATTTTTAATTTTTAGAGGGACTTCCATACTGTTTTTCATAATAGCTGTACCATCTTCAATTTTTAATAAATATGCAATTCAAAATTGTTTTATAATTAACATTTATCATTTAAATGTAAACTACGTTTGCCATAATATAAAATGATCTAGCACTCTTTTCAACATGAGATGGAGAAGGAAAGGAGGAATTGTGTGTCCCAATGTTAGAAAAAAAATTGTTTTTAGTGTTCAGTGGGTACTGATTTCAGTAATGCCATTTATCAGAAAAATGTTTGAAATGTAAGTCTTTAGAGATGTACATATTAAAAAAGGAAAACAGAAAATATACTTCTAGTCAATAAAATATAGTCAAAAATATACTTTAAAATATACTTATAGTCAATAATGTAAGTCATTTCACAGTCTTTTAAGATTGTCTTGACTATCCTTGTCCCCTTGCATTTCCATATAAATTGTAGAATTGGCTTGTCAGATTTGCAAACATTTTCAAGGGAACTTGGATTCAAATTGCATTGAATCTGTAGATCATTTTGTGAAATGACATTTTGAATCTTCCAGTCTATAAATATGATATATCTTGATATTTACTTAGGGCTTTGAAAATGTTTTCTTAGAAATATTTCATTGTTTACTATATAGAGGTCAGTCCTATCTTCTGTTAAATTTATTCCTAGATACTTGATTCTTTGTTATTTTTTAATGATATTTTATTTTAAAAATGTATTCTGTTTGGTTCTCTTATATAGAAATAAAAATTATTTTGTTAATCTTATATCTAACAACTTAGAAAAATGAACTTATCTAGCAACATAGAAACTACTTACTAATAGTTTTTGATTCACTTGACTTTTCAGTTACAAAAACATGACCTCTGATAATAATGATAGCTTTATTTTTTCTTTTTCTCTTTCTTGATCTCAGGAGGGAACATTTAAAAACTTTTTTAAAAATAAGTTTTTTATTGATTTTAGAGAGGAAGGGAGAGGGAGAGAGATATAGAAACATCACTGATGAGAATAATTTATCAGATGCCTCCTGCACGCTCTCACTGCTGGGGATCAAGCCTGCAAACCCAGCACGTGCCCCTGACTGGAGGGAATGTATTTAATATTTCACTATGATGTATAAATGCTACTGAAGTACTTTGTAGATATTTTATATTTTTAAATACTTTTTAAAAAATATGTTTTTATTGATTTCAGAGAGTAAGGGAGGAGAGAGAGAGAGAGAGAGAGAGAGAGAGAGAGAGAGAGAGAGAGAGAGAGAGAAATCAACGATGAGAGAGAATCATTGATTAGCTGCCTCACACATGCCCCCTACTAGGGGGGATCAAGCCCACAAAGTGGGAATGTGTGCTTGGCTTGAATCAAACCTGGGATCCTTTAGTCTGCAGGCTGTAACTCTATCCACTAGGCAAACCAGCTAGGGCCTTTTAAAGACTTTAATTCTTAGTTTGTTAAGGGCATATTTTCCACAAATAAATGTTGAATTTTAATAAGATTTTCTACATACATTGATATGATCATATAATTTTCCTCCTTTTATGTTATTGTAGTGATTCACATTTATTCATATTTAAATATTAAATCAACTTACCTTCCTAAAATAACTCTACTTTAGTCAAAATGTATTTTATGTCTTTTATATAACACTGCATTTTATATGTTACTATTGTTTTTAGGATTTTTGCATCTATGTTTATGAGAGAAACAGCCCCATAATTTTCTAATTTGTCATATCCTTGTAAAATGTTGCATCAGAGTAATGCTGGCATTATTAAATGACTTGGAAAATATTTATTTTGTATTGTCTAATAATATCCATGTTATTACTTCTAAAAGATTAGAAAATTTAATTTTTCCTTTTTTCACTACTGACATTGGTGATTCTTGTCTTCTTAATTTTTATTAAGGGTTTGCCAATTGTGCTAGTGAATTTCAAGACTCAACTTTTAGTTTTGGGAAATATCTTTTCTTGAACTTTTTTTCTTTTATTCATTTTTTTATTATCTCATTTCTTCTAATTTATTTGGCCTTGTTTTTTGTTTTTTGTTTTCTTTCTTTTTGAGGGTGATACTTAGTTTATTCAGTTTAAGCTGTTTTTATTTTCCTTTCTAATCCTTGAGTTTTGTTGTTTCATTTTTCACCAGAGGCCTGGTGAATAAAATTAGTGTGTGTCCCTCAGCCCAACCTGCACCCTATCCAATCTGGGACCTCTCAAGGGATGTCTTTCTGCCCGTTTAGGCCCTTTCCTACTGGGATTGGGCCCAATTGGGCAGTCAGACATCCTTCTCACAATTCAGGACTACTGGCTCCCAACTGCTCGCTTGCCTGCCTTCCTGATTGCCCCTAGCTGCTTCTGTCTGCCAGCCTGATCACCCCTAACCACTCCCCTGCCAGCCTGTTTGTCCTTAACTGCCCTCCCCTGAAGGCCTGGTCACCCCTAACTGCCCTCCCCTGCAGGATTTATTGCCCCCAACTGCCCTCCTTTGCAAGTCTGGTCTCTCCCAACTGCCCTCCCCTGTGGGCCATCTTGTGGTGGCCATCTTGTATCCACATGGGGGCAGCCCTTTTGTGTGTTAGAGTGATGGTTAATCTGCATATTACTCTTTTATTAGGTAGGATAGAGGCCTGCTGCATGGGTGGCTGCCAGCTGGATTGCCCTGAAGTGTGTCTGAATCAGGGTGAGGGTATTCTTGGTGCATGGGGTGACCTGGGAGAGGGGCCTGTGGTGGTTTGCATGCTGGCCACACACCCCAGTGACCTAAGCAGAGACCCTGGTATCTGGGATTTATTTATCTTCTATAATTGAAACTTTGTAGCCTTGAGTGGAGGCCTTCTCCAGCCAGGGTGTGTAGACAGCTTGGCTTCCTCCATCACCGGAGGGAACCCAAGCCTCCTGTTTGCAGTCATTTTGGGTGGGTTAATTTGCATACTCACTCCTGATTGGCTGATGGGTGTAGTGGAGTGATGATTAATATGCATATTGCTCTTTTATTAAGATTCTGTTTTATTTTGTGGCTTAGTGGTTTTTCATTTTTAAAAATTATTTTTATAAATTTAATTATAGTTAGCATACGGTATTATTAACATGTAATTACAACATCCAAGAGTAGAGAGTGTAACCACTACGATAAAAACAGAGATTATGAATTATCATTTGAGTTAGGACAAACACAGAGAACCTCAGTGGTTGAGAGCTCCTTGTGTAGTACTGGCTGTCTAGTAGTATAATACACTAGACACCTGGAGATCAACATTTGTGGACTCTGGGGGCAGGGCCTCAGCCTGGCTTGCTTTATCTCACCATCTTGGAGATCTTGGGGAATGTCTGACTGTTGTAGTGAGCGAGCCTAAGCTGTCAGTTGGACACCTTTAGCACTGCCATGGAGGCAGGAGAGGCTCCTGCCACTGCTGCTGCACTAGTCAGCCTTGAGCCTGTCTTCTGTCTGAGTGGCACTCCCCTTGTGGGAGTTCACTGACCACTAGGGGAAGCTCCTGCATTAAGCATTTGTGCTGTGTTGGTCAATGCACATTATAGCAACCAATCATTCCACTGTTCAGTTGATTTGCATATTAACCTTTTATTATATAGGACTAGAGGCCCAGTGCACAAAATTCGTGCAGGGGGGTGTCTCACAGCCCAGCCTGCACCCTCTCCAATCTAGGACATCTCGAGTGATGTCCCACTGCCCATTGAGACCCAATCCTGGTGTGATCGGGCCTAAATGGGCAGTTGGACATCCCTCTCACAATCATGGACTGCTGGCTCCCAACTGCTCACCTGCCTGCATTCCTGATTGCCCCTAACTGCTTCTGCCTGATAGCCTGATTGATGTCTAACTGCTCCCCTGCCAGCCTGTTTGCCCCAGCTTCACTCCTCTGCCTGCCTGTTCAGCCCTAACTGCCCTCCCCTGCAGGCTTGTTTGCCTCCAACTGCTGTCCCTTGCATGCCTGGTCCCTCCAAATTGCCCTCCCCTTTAGGCCTGGTCCCCCTGAACAGCCTTCCCCTGTAGGCTTAGTCACCCCTAACTGCCCTTCCCTGTAGGCCTGGTCCCTCCCAACTGCCCTCCTCTGCTGGCCATCTTGTGGTAGCCATCTTGTGTTCACATGGGAGCAGGATCTTTGACCACATAGAGGAAGCCATCTTGTGTGTTGGAGTGATGGTCAATTTCATATTACTCTTTTATTAGATAAGATAGAGGCTTGGTGCACCCACTGGGTGCCAGCTGGTTTGCCCTGAATGGTGTCCTGGGTCAAAGTGGGGGTTCCCTTGGGGTGTGGGGAAGCCTGTGCTAGAGGTGGTTTGCAGGCGGGTCACGCCCCCTGGCGACTGAAGCAGAGGCCCTTGTCTCTGGGATTTATTTATCTTCTATAATTGAAACTTTGTAGCCTGGAGTGTAGCCAAGCCTTCTGCTCACTTTGTGGGAGCAGCCATTTCTGTTGGGATTTATTTACCTTCTATAATTGAAACCTTGTAGCCTGGAGTTGAGGCCTAAGCCAGCCAGGCTTTCAGAAGCTTGGCTTCATCCATCACCAGCCTCCTGCTCTCTCCAGAGTCATGCCTTCCACCATTTCTGTTGGGATTTATTTTTCTTCTATAATTGAAACTTTGTAGCATTGAGTGGAGGCCTAGGTCAGCATGGGAAGGAGGAAAGCTTGGCTTCCTCTATTGCCAGGGAAACCTAAGCCTCCCTCCTGTTCTCAGTGGCTGCAGCCATTTTGTTTGGGTTTATTGCATATTTGCTCCTGATTGGCTGGTGGACATGATGGCTTGTGTGCATGGGTTGTGGGTATAGTGGAAGTATGGTCAATTTTCATATTACCCTTTTATTAGATAGGATTATTCGGCTCTCAGCTGGGCCTGCAATCTTTCCAATCTAGCACCCCTCTGGGGATCGGGCCTAAACTGGCAATCAGTCATCCTTCTTGCAATCTGGGACCACTGGCTCCTAACCACTCACCTGCCTGCCTGCTTGCCTGATTGGCCTTAACCACTCTGCCTGCCAGCCTTTCTGCCCCCTGCCACCAGCATTCTATCCCCAAATCCTCCCCTGCTGGCCTATTGCCCCAACTTTCCCCCCTGCTGGCCTGGTTGCCCCCAACTGTCCCCCACTGCCAGCCTGCTCACCCCCAACTGCCCCCTGGCCACCCCCAACTGCCTTCCCCTTCTGGCCTGATTGCCCCTAACTGCCTCTGTCTTGGCCCCATCGCCATGGCTTTGTCTGGAAGGTCTTCCATTCTAATAAGCACTTTACCCTTTTATTAGTATAGATATTTGCTATTGTAGAAATGCCAGTAACTCAATCAGTAAAGAAGAACCATTAAATATATTGACAGGACAGAAATGTGATCAGAATCGTATTTTTGGAATATGAATCTAGTCCCTTTGGAAAAGGTAAATAAGTAGGAAGAGAAATAAAGAGATACAACTAATTTAAGAGTTATTCAATTATTGAAGGAAAAAGGTAGTGAGCTGGAGTAACAGTAATATGACATGTAGGTGGGAAAAAGTAAGATAAATATGTTGGAAGATATTATAAATGAGAAGTTTGCATGCAAGGCAGAGACTAGATTTGTATTTATAAAAAAGCCAGTTGTTTGATGACTCCAGCTAGATTATTTTTCTTCAAAATTTCAAAGAAACTGATTAAGAAAGGGAGATTATTTAATGAACAGAGTAAGCAGTGTGCAATATATTCAGAAATCATTGAAGACTTTCAAGTAAATGGGGTGGATTTTATATCTGGAAAGTACCCACTTTTTCCTGCCTAAAAATAAAATCAGATGTGATGAAATTATTTATGTCGAGTGTACAGAATCTGAATGATTTATCAACAAGATTCATGTTCATTGTGCCTATAAAATATTAAAAACAACTTATTGATGAGAATAGTTTAGTCACATAACAAAGCAATGGCAAAATAATCATCAGGTAAGTTTATGTAACTTTGAACCAGCACAGTCTATATACATTATATTTATTTTTCATGAAATTTTCCCTTCACATGTAAAAACATGAAAAATCATAAAATCAATCATGAAAAGAATATATAAATTATCCTCAATCATTATTTATACTTGCACCTTGACTTTTTTTCTTTATAGAACTCATTACAACCTGACCTAATATTAATTAATTCATCTTCTTATAGATTACTATGTCTATGGAGAAAGAGGATTTGTTTAGATTGTCTTCCTTCCACCACACAGACTGACTGACTGACTGAATTGATTTGAAATTATACCTCTTTCATTATCATTACAACTTCCAGGACAATTAAATGAATGATTCAGAGTCCCAAGGACTAGGATTTGTTTTATGGAGAGTTGTGTTACCATTAATTTTGAACTCTTCCAATCTGAAGAGGATAAAATAACCCTATTCATTATCTATTATATAAGACTAGAGACCCATTTCAGGAAGATTCCTGCAAGAACAGAGCTTCCTGCAGCCTGAGCAAAGCTCCCTCCCATCTCTGCTGCCTGGCTTCCTTGTTCACTACCTCACTCCCTCCCGTCTCCACTGCCTTGCTCCTGACTCTTCTGCTTTGCTCCCCTGTCTGCTGCCCCGCTCCCGTGTCTGCCTGCTGCCTTGTTCTAGTCTCCTCTGCCTCTCTCCCATCTCCTCTCCTTTGCTCCCTCCCTTCTCCCCTACCCCGCTTGCTTATTTCTCCCCAACTTTGTTCCCTTCTGCAGTGCTTGGCTTCCTTCTACCCTATCTTCTGTGCACAGATATGCAAATTAACCACCATCTTGGTTGGGTTGATTTGAGTACTCCCTCTGATTGTCTGGTGGGCGTGGCTGTTGGGCATGGCTTGTGGGTGCAGTGAAGGTATGGTCAATTTTTATATCACTATTTTATTAGATAGGATATTCCAGGAGAAAATTCTAAAATTTATTTTGATACTGTTGAAATACATAAAAAAATCTTAAAACAAAATTTCCCCAATCAGAAAGCCATTTATTTCTTTATATCCAAACACTACCCTTTGCTCCCTTCACATTTTTGATAAATAAATACCTAATAAAGAAAGAAAATAAATGATTAATGATAAATAAATACATAATAACAAAAATTAACAAAATATGGAAACTCTTATTTATGAATGGATAGCAAAACAGTCAGTACACATGTACATATTATGAGCATAGAGCACTAAAATGAATTTTTTAATGCAACTTTGATTTCATTCACTATATTGAGGACTTTTATTTGACTGTATCAACTAAGCTGCCCTCTATTATACTATTTATGTTATACATTTATTCCTAAAAATGATACTTCCATAAAGGCAGACATTTGGGAACATAGGCAAAGCAAGTATATTGTTTTTTTCTATTACTGAAACCCGATTCTCCTGATCAGCATCTTCCTGCAATGGGGCCTGTCTCTTGTCTTTTCGTTAGCACATAGATTAGGTTTTCTTTTGTTGTTGTAGTAAAATTTAATTTTTATTCACAAGTCAGCCTTCAATGCTGCTTTTTATTTCCTCTGATTTACAATGTAATTACTTCTCTCTAGCTGATCTTCTCATTGACAATGACCATCCTTGATTTTGGCATACATCTATGAGGACATGGTTTTATTATGTCCATGAATCATTTGTTACTTGTTAAAGATATAAGGAAATGATGAAACATTTAGTGTTCATCTAAACCTTAAGCACAGGATGCCATGAGTCCTGATGGCTGGGCAAGGTAGCAAGGTTTTCCTCACATTTTTCTCTTCAGAAGATACCTTATCAATAACTTTTGCAGTTTTATTCAAATACATTTCTTTTCCATTTTTTTTTGTTAAAGGAGTCTCCATTTCCCCACCCACCCAGATATAAGTGCTTTTTTAATTTATTGATTTCTTTACTAATATACTGTATTATATATATATATATATATATATATATATATATATATATATTAATTTTCAGAAAAAGAGGAAAGAAGAGGGAGGGAGGCATGGAGAGAGAGAGAGAGAGAGAGAGAGAGAGAGAGAGAGAGAGAGAGAGAGAGAGAGAGACAGGAACATTGACGTGAGAGAGAACATCAATTGGCTACCTCCTGCAAGTACCCCCAACCAGAGATCAAACCCACAATCTGGGCATGTGCCCTGACTGGAAATTGAACTGGTGACCTTTCGTTGAGTGGAATGATGCTCAGATAGCTGAGCCACACTGGCCAGGGTTCATATACAGCATTTATTGAATAACTAGTGGCCCGGTGCATGAAATTCATGCATGGAGGGGGGTTCCCTTAGCCCAGCCTGCACCCGCTCCAATCAGGGACCCCTTCAGGATGTGTGACCCCCTAACCACTTCTGCCTACCTGCCTGATCACCCCTAAGTGCTCCCCTGCTGGCCTGATGCTCCTAACTGCCTCTGCCTTACCCCACACCTGGGACCCAGGCTTCCCTCCCTCTGGCCAGCTATAGGCACCCAGGACCTGGGCCAGCTTCACTCAGGCCGGCTGCAGCCACAGGAACCCACAGGCACCCAGGACCACAGGGCATGCTGCCTAAGCCCAGGGCCAGAAAGGGCCCCAGCCCCTCTATGTGCCTGCCTGGCCAAGTCCCACTACTCTGACTGCCGTGGCTTAAAGAACTTTGGCATATATGTTCTCCCAGCCTCCTGGGGAGAGGGCATGAGCTGAGAAACTGGAGATGCTGCAGCCCCGCTGAGGGTGCACCTTCCTCAGCATCTTCAGAAGCCGGAGTACCTGGTTGGAAGGCTCCCTGCTCTGATCCTAGCCTTAGGAGGTGGGGAGCCGCAGAGTGTGCATGGTGCTTGGGGAAAGGATGACCTTACTGGACTCACACACACTGCCACTGACAGCAACATGAAGTCATGCAGATTGAAGGAGCAGAGAAATGCATCCAGAACTTGGGGGGGGGGGGTCCCGCACCAACCCAGCAGGCAAGCACCTCTCCAACAGCACAACTTGCAGACAGTATGCCCTGCAACCCCAGGCAGGCCTCCTATAACAGTCCCGCCCCTCTGCGCCCCCCCCCCCGCATGCTGCACCATGGTCTTGCCTCCCATCCTGCTGGCCTTGCCTCCTGCTCCTGATTGGCTGGTAGCATAGCCAATCAGAAGCCAAGGTACTGTCAAATTTGTATGTTACTCTTTTATTAGATAAGACTAGAGGCCCAGTGCATGAAAATCATGCACGGGGGTGGGGGGAGGTGTCCCTCAACCCAGCCTACATCCTTTCCAATCTGGGACCCCTCAAGGGATGTCTGACTACCCTTTAGGCCAGATCCCAGTAGGATTGGGCCTAAACAGTCAGTTGGACATCCTTCTCACAATTCAGGACTGCTGGCTCCAAACTGTTCACCTGCCTGCCTCCCTGATTTTCCCTAACTACTTCTGCCTGCCAGCCTGAACATCCCCTAAACACTACCCTGCCAGCGTAATTGATGTCTAACTGCTCACCTGCCAGCCTTTTTGCCCCCAACTTCCTGCCTCTGTCGGCCTGGTCACCCTTAACTGTCCTTCCCTGTAGGCTTGATCACCCCCAATTGCCCTCCTTAAAGGCCTGGTACCTCCCAATGGCCCTCCCCTGCTGGCCATCTTGTGGCAGCTATCTTGTGTCCACATGGGGACAGAATCTTTGACCACATAGGGGCAGCCCTCTCGTGTGTTGGAGTGATGATGTATCTGCGTATTACTCTTTTATTAGCTATAATGGAGGCCTGGTGCATGGGTGGGGGCCAGCTGATTTGCCCTGAAGGGTGTCCCAGATCAGGGTAGGGGTTCCCTTGGGGCCTGGGGCAGCCTGGGCGTGGGGCCTATGGTGGTTTGCAGGCTGGCCATACCCCTCTGAGACCTAGGCGAGACCCTGGTATATGAGACTAATTTATGTTCTACAATTAAAACTTTGTAGCCTGGAGTGGAGGCCTAGGCACTAGGGCTGCAGAAGCTTGGCTTCCTCCATTGCCCAGGCAACCTTAGCCTCTGCTGTCTCCAATTCTGTGGCTGCCACCATTCTGTTGGGATTATGTATCTTCTATAATTGAAACTTTGTAGCATTGAGTGAAGCCCTAGGCTGGCAAGGGTAGGTGGAAAGTTTGGCTTCCTTCATTACTTAGGAAACCCAAGCCTCCCTCCCGCTCTCAGTGGCTGTAGCTATCTTGGTTGGGATTTATTTGCATAATTTGTTCCTGATTGGTAGATGGGTATGGCTTGATCAGAGATAAAGTCAATTTGCATATTATTCTTTTATCAGATAGGATTACTCAGTATCAGTCACTATTCTAGGAAGAGAGGACACAAAATTACACAAGACAGATAGGATACTTGCTCTTGTTACCTTTGACTCCTTTAATCTTCATTTTTATTCTGTCACCAATTAACTTAAAATTTGACTGCTACAATTGTCTAGTATTGACTTTCTTTGTCTCATGTATTTCTCTAACTCCTAATAATAATTATTATTAGTTTCTAATCCTCACTTGAGGATATTTTTCCATTAATTTTTAGAGAGCATGGAAGATACAGGACTTCTGCATGCACCCTGACCAGGACCTGGGCTGAGGAGGAGTCTGCAACTGAGGAACATTCCCTTGACAGGAATCAAACCTAGGACCCTTTGGTCTGCAGGCCAATGCTCTATCTACTGAGCCAAAACATCTAGGGCTAGTCCCTAATTCTTTATGTCTGGCACATATTAGGCACATGGAAAATATTTGGTTAATTTAACCTAAATAAAACTATTCTCCACATATTGCTGTATTCACAGCTCAAAGATCATATTTCTTTTTATTATCTGACTCTACATTTCCTACTTCCAATATTATTTACCTCATTCTTCTTAAGATTTTTACCCAATTGAATTAGATTCTATTTTGTGTATATTTTTGTGCATTCTTGCTTTCCTTTATATCTAAATATTATAAACCATCAAAGTCAAACTAAGTGCTACTTTTTTTAAAGCTTTCTCTTAGCTCTCCAGCTGTTGGTATTTTTGCCCAGATCTGATTTTCATAGTATTGTATTGTGCCTCCATGATGCCCTGTAATGTACATATTTGTGTACAGATCTGGTTCACATACTAACTAGACTAAGTAAGCCTCCTAAGGACAAGGCCCACATTTTACACTATTTTCTGTTCCCTGAAGGGCTTGTCAGTGAACTTTGAAGAAATGTTTGATAATTGAATAAATGGCCTTTTAGGATATGATGCATGAATCTCCTTATAACCTTATTTCTCATACATTTTTTTCCTGATTGGTTATGTCTAATTCAGAGCTAAGTAGGCCAGCTTATTAAATTCTAATCCCTTGGTTGAACAAAAGCTGACTTCATAAATCATAGTGTAATTGCCTGTCTACAATTTCTTTAGGTTTTTGTGGCTGTGTGGTAATGCTTATTTAGCCAGGCAGTTTAGTTGTTGAAATTATATAGGTGGTAGTAAAGGTAGTAAATAGCTTGTTTGCTTTTGGTCACAAAGCCTCATTTTGGGAATATCTGTATGGAGATTTCTGCGGCACCATCATATCTAATGCTGGTCCCCATGTACACTATAATTTTGTAATCTTTAATTATATATCCAGGTTGATGTTCTGTTGTCTGTATAAAAAAAGGAGGTATGGGCACATTTTTTTTTATGAACCCACACATTTTAGATTTGCAGTCATATTTCACATCGTTCTAATTTGTTGATCATGGATTCACTCAGTTGTCAGAATGTCTAACTCCTCTAAATAATGTGAATCTATTTATTACTAGAATATGAGATTTTGATTTTAAGGAATGCTTCCTTATAAAATGATAAAGAGACTAGATAGGGAAAGTAAAATTATAAGATTGTAAAATAACCTTAGAATTCCAAAATGGTGGTGGAGTAAGTGAAAGCTACACTGACACTCTCTTAGGACCAAACTGTAAATACAAGTAAAATACAGAAAAACCAGGCCAGCTGCTGTGGCTCAGTGGTTGAACCAGGAAGTCATGGTTCAATTCCTGTTCAGGCATGGAGCCTGGGTTATGGTGTGTAGGAGGCAACCAATCAACGATTCTCTCTCATTGCTGTTTGTATCTCTCTCTTCCTCTGTGAACTCAATAAAAACATATATATATATATATATATATATATATATATATATATATATATATTTAAAAAATACAGAGAAACTACCATGAAAAATCAGCTGAAGACTAGCTAGAGAGAAACCTGATAACCATGGAAGTAAAATGGAGACCACATAGAGACTGGTAGGAGGGGCAGCTTGCTATGCTCCCATAGACAGTTGCTGAAGTTCTGGAGGGATATCTCAGCTGTGGGGGGTTCCCAAGCTGAGCTACCCAGCCCAGAGCACTGGAACTGAGAAAGTTGCCCACAGCACATCTGACTGTGAAAAGCAATGGGGTTGCTGTCTGCCAGTGAGAGACAGCTGGAAATGCAAGCGTCCTCTTAAAGGGCCAACACACAAAATGTTGTGTGCAGCCACCTACCTTGTTATCAAAACAAACAGAAGGCAGAGTGGACTGGAGCTGAGTGAGCCAAAGCCAGAATTGAAGGCTCTGGATTTATTTTGTTCATCAGTTTAATTTGTTCATTAAATTCTATATTTGAGTGATACTTGTCTTTCTCTAACTGGTTTATTTCGCTAGCATAATACTCTCCTGGTTCTTCCATGCTATCTCAAAGAGATCTTTATTTTTTACTGCTGCATAGTATTCCTTGGTATAAATGTACCACGACTCTTTTATTGATCAGATGATAGTGTTTCTTCTGGTACCTAATCCTTTTACTGACATGACACTAGAACAGACAAATTGTTGTCTCAGTTTCCCACTGTTTTAGGTAAGGCCAAATTATAACACTTAATAAGATTTACTGCCAACTTGGGGAAAATACATATAAATTACAATGTATAAAACTATCTTAATACTTTAAATTAGATATATCTGAACACAGAATCAAGCCATGTTCTTTGTGTTCATCTTCTCATATTACGCTTTGGACTACCAACTTCTTCCTCTAGGTCTTACATAAGTTTGTATTCTAGTAACTTCATCTAAAATCCTAAAGATTAAATATAATAAATTTAGTTTTACTATCTGCAGAAGAGTTGCTCTCCTATTACTTTATTATCTAGACAATTTACATTTTGTTTACTTGAAGTTTTCCATTTTAAAATGGGATCTAGTTCTACATTTGAAAACTAAAAGTGTCATGAGTTATCCCCTCCAACCCCAGAACAAAGGAGTTGCCTTCTTCTAAAGTTGATTTTATACCAAATAATATTTCTAGACAAAGAGGAAAAAACAAAACAAACATACAAAACAACAACAACAACATAGTGCTATATTTCTCCCTGCAGAGTGGAGACCAAGAGAAGGGAGTCTGAGACATACATGTCTCATTTTTTTCTCTCTTCCTCTCCTCAGTTTCTTGGGTGAGAAGAAATAAGATTTTCTTTTACTACAATTAAAAATATATTGATTTCAGAGAGAAAGGGAGAGGGTGAGAGAGATGGAAACATCAATGATGAGAGAGAAACATGGATCAGCTAGCTCCTACACATCCCCCATTGGGATCGAGCCCATAACCCAGGCATGTGCCCTGACCTGGAATTGAACTACGACCTCCTGGTTCATAGGTGGATGCTCAACCACTGAGTCACACTGGCTGGGCAGGCCATATCCTTTTTACTATATAGGTAAACAGAAATCCTATCAAACATGATAGGTAGAAAGGTTATCTTCTGGACATTATTAGTTAGGGGCTCTATGTTCTAAGTATCACAGATCAATTTTTAAATTGTCTTTGAAATATCAATTAGAAGCTAAAGGATTTGGACAGTTACTTTTCCCTCAATAATATGAGGATATCAAGCTATTGTCATGATGCAAATCCTTACCACCCTGGCCTATTGCATGCGGCAGAAAGACATGCCTTTAGAAGGAGATAGGTATACTCAGTATGACAAGAAAACAAAGCACTTTCATATGTATTTTTTCCTTCTTTTAAAAATTTGCCTTCACTTAAATTATTTTAAGACTGTATGTAAATAAGTGAAATCATGTTTTATAATGCATCAAAAATATCATTCATGGTCAAAACCACATCTAGCGGACTCTAATTCAGTCTCCCTCTTTCACATGCTACCATTTTTATTGCTTCACTGAACACACAGTCATCACAATATCTCCACTGTCAGTTCTCTTTTTTTTCTTTTTTTTTATCTTTATTGTTCAGTTTATTAATCACATTGTTCCCTTTTTTCCCCCCTATAGTTCCCCTCCACCTGATACCCATCCCACCCTCCGCCCTCACCCCCCTCCACTGTCCTCTCCCATAGTTGCATGATTTTTGTCCAGTCTCTTGCTGCACTTCACACACACCCTTTCTCCCCAAGAGTTGTCAGTCCATTCCATCTCTATGTCTGTGATTCTGTTACATTCACCAGTTTATCCCATTCATCAGCTTATTAATTCACTTGATTTTTAGATTCATTTGTTGATAGATGTGTATTTGTTGTTCCTAGTTTACACTTTTATCTTTTTCTTCTTCCTCTTCTTAAAGAATATCTTTCAGCATTTCATATAATATTCGTTTGGTGGTGATGAACTCCTTTAGCTTTTTCTTATCTGCTAAGAACTTTATCTGGCCTTCAATTCTGAATGATAGCTTTGCTGGATAGAGTAATCTTGGTTGTAGATTCTTGCTGTTCATCACTTTGGATATTTCTTGCCACTCCCGTCTGGCCTGCATCGTTTCTGTTGAGAAATCCGCTGACAATCGTATGGGTGCTCCCTTATAGGTAACCAACTGTTTCTCTCTTGCTGCTTTTAATATTCTCTCTTTGTCTTTTGCTCTTGGCATTTTAATTATGATGTGTCTTGGTGTGGTCCTCTTAGGGTTCCTATATATTGGGGTTCGGTGCACTTCTTGGACTCCTAAGTCTATTTCTTTCACCAGGTGTGGTAAGTTTTCAATCACTATTTCATCAAATAGGTTTTCATTGTCTTGGTCTCTCTCTTTTTCTGGCACCCCTATAATTCGGATGTTGGTATGCTTGAGGTTGTCCCAGAGGCCCCTTACACTATCTTCAATTTTTTGGATTCTTTTGGTTACTTGCTTTTTCAGCTGAGTGGATTTTCCCTCTTTGTATTTCAAATCTTTAACTTGGTTCTTGGGGTGCTCCAGAGCACTTTTAGGTCTTTGTGTAATATTTTTTATTTCAGTCAGTGTATGCTTAATTTCTGGTTGGTCCTTTTTCATATCCTTGAGAGTCTCCTTTATATCCTTGAGAGTCTCCT
The DNA here is from genome assembly GCA_027563665.1 of Antrozous pallidus. Taxonomy (NCBI): domain Eukaryota; kingdom Metazoa; phylum Chordata; class Mammalia; order Chiroptera; family Vespertilionidae; genus Antrozous; species Antrozous pallidus. The sequence goes on from CM050509.1 coordinate 23,248,842, forward strand.
TCATTTCCACTTTGGTCTTGATCATTTCCTTGCAGGTCTCGTTCATATCCTTGAGGGTCTTGTTCATTTCCTTGTAGGACTCATTGATTTCGACGTTGGTCTTGATCATTTCCTTGCAGGTCTCATTCATTTCCTTGTAGGTCTTGCTTATTTCCTTATAGGCCTCGACTTTTTGTTGGAGCCTCTTGAAGAACCCTATAACCGTGGTTTTGAATTCCATGTCCAGTCGTTTTTTTCCCTCCATTTCTTTCACATCTGATTTCTTTCCATGTCTCTGCATGGTGGCTGCTTCCCTGAGTTGGTCAATTAGCTTTGTGTGGTAGACTTCCTACTAAGGATAGTGGCTCAGCCTCCCCGGCTAGGAACATTATTTCACTACTCATCATTTATCGCTTTGTTAAGGAAAACAAAACAAAACACTGAAACCTGTAAAGAATTTTTGTGAGTTTATTTGAGCAAAACTGCCGACATATGTCGGGAACAGAACCTCAATGAACTGAGATAATGCTCTGGAGAATGGAAGGTTACATCTATATTTATACATTGCAATCAAAGGAAAGGGATGTAGGTGGGTTACATGATATTCATTGGTGATAGATTAAGGAGGTGGGATAAAGCAAGGCAAGGAAACCTCTGGGATAGGATAAAAAGTTAAATGATGGACATGTGGTATTTTTATTTTTACAGAGATGGATACAAGATACTTCAATGTAATTAACAGTTGACAATTAACTTGATAACAATAACAAGAGGGAATGTCCAGGTGTCATTTGTTGTGCCCTGAGTGGTCCAGGGTAAAAAAGAAGTTACAAGTTACCCAGACATCTCACAGATATGTTATCTTAGAGGCAAAAAGGCAAATGGCTCAGGAAATATCTAAGTTGACTTTTTGTCAGGGAAAATACTGGTCTAGGATATGACTACCTACTATAACCTGTTTGTAGTTAAATATTTAATTTTCAAACCATCTTTGGTGGTTATTTTAGGTCTCTGAGTTTGCAAGACTGTCATGCAGGCCTCCCCTGAGTTTGTCAGGTTAGCATGTGGCTCCTTTTGTCCACAGCTTTACTGTCAAGAATGACTAGGGATTTTCACATAAATTAACACAAGTACATGAAGCTCATTTCAAAATCATCTCAAATGCACAGAAATAAGGAGGAGGCAACATGGTATTATGGCTTTGGAGCTAAGAAACCTGGCTTGAATCTTTAATCTCAGTTTCTCCACCTTCTCACTGTGTCATCTAGGTCAAGGCACTGAAAGACTTTGAGCCTCAATTTACTCATCTATGGAATAGGAATAATGCCAGTTCCTCTTCAGGGATTTTATGAGAAGTAGAGATAATGTAACAAATCACATAGCAAAGTTCCTAGCAAATATTATACCCTCAATAAACAGTAGCTATTATGAAACTAGGTTAACCCCAAATTTATAACTATAGAAATATCTCTTTCAGAAAGATAAACTCAATTTGGGAAGTTATTTGGGCTGTAAAGGGCAAAGGCAAAACTAACTATGATCATTTTTTTATTTAATTCCATCCACAAAGTTAAACTTTGGAGAGTTTTCTCCTCTAAATTTCTTATAACATTAATTGTTTACATTTCTCATAATATCTCTGTTGAATGTTTAATATACAAAGTTTTATGTTCAATTTATTCAGTTTTGTTTTAAATCTAGTATTCTTTCCAAGGCTGTTATAGTAAATATTTGTTCATTTTCAATTCCATAGATTTGGTATTAGACAAAGTTGAAAGAACATTTCCCCAGCTTAGTGATGAGCATTTATTGCACAGTGTGAGACAGAATCTCTTGCTAAACTAAAAGTGGGGATTAGTTAAAACCTACAATCTCATATTGAATGTCAATTTCTCTTCAACTTTGCCCCATGGCAGGGTGCAAGAGCAATGTAGGTGAAGGATGGGGGAAGAGATCATGGAAGAGTTAAGGGAACCCTACTGACAGCTCCTCTCACTGTAGTACCCCAGTTTCCTTTTAGGCTTTCCACTGACACTATGTCCCAGTGCATAAATGTCTTGGCATTTTACAAAAATGTTTCAAGTTGATGGTTCTTTAGTTGCTGCATTCCCTTTGCTATCTCTTCCCCACAGATGCTCTCCTCACACAGTGTTCCCTTTGAAGTAAGCAGCCAGAAATCTTTAGCAGAGAGGAAGCGAGCAAAATGCAGCAGTTGGAACAGTTTGTTTTGCTTACTGTGTGCTCATTTGGGAGCTTTTAGATCTGTGAGACTGCCAAAGAAGTTCTTCACCATGGACTTGGGGAGTAGCTTTATAATACTATACTTGGAGCTGAAACTGAATTATTAGCACAATTAATATTATAGCAACATGAAAATGTCATATCAAGAGGCAATATATTATATAGCTTTGATTTTCAAATTGTAGTCTAGAGCCCACTGGGGGTCCCTAAGACCTTTTTAGATTATCAGTGCAGTAACATTTTCCACAACACTAAAATCTCTGTTGCCTTTTGCACTCTTTTTCTTTCATGAGAACAGAGTGGAGTATTCCAAAGGCTACATGACCTGTGATATTGCAATAGGCTGAATTTAGATGCAGAGATGAGAATCCAGGATTCTATTAAACTAGACATTAAAGACATTTGTAATAATGTAAAGCCATGTCACCCTCCTCATGCTCTTTTTAGTAAATTTAATTAGTCTATTAAAATGTTATTCATGTTTGTATATAATGGTTTTATTATTACTATTTTAATTATGCTTTTTATTTTTAGACTAGAGGCCTGATACACAAAATTCATGCACTTGGTAGGAGAGGGAGGGGAGTCCCTCAGCCCAGCCTGCACCCTCTTGTAGTCCGGGAAACTTCGGGGGATGTCCATCTGCAGGCTTAGGCCCCATCCCCCTGGGCCTAAGCTGTCAGTCAGACATCCCTCTCATAGTCCAGGGTTCTCACAGTCAGGGGCCCCTCGTTCTTACCACCTGATTGCAGTGGAGGTGGGAGAGGCTCCTGCCACCGCTGCTGTGCTTGCCAGCTGTGTGCCCAGCTCTAGCTGAGCAGCATGCCCCCTGTGGGAGTGCATGGACCACCAAGGGGCAGCTCCTACATTGAGCATCTACCCCCTGGTGGTCAGTGCACATCATCCCACTGTTCAGTCGATTTACATATTAGGATTTTATTATATAGGATAATTATCATTTCACTCGTACTTGTAAGAAATAATACAGAGAAATTATGTATAATCTTTACCCAGTTTATACTAATGGTAACATTTTGCAAAATTATAGTATCAGATTACTCAGGATATTGACCTTGATTCAATCAAGACATAAAATATACAGAACAGTTCTATCACCACAAGGAATACTTTTTATTAGACATACCTGCATCCTTCCCTCACCATAGCTCATGGACCACTAATCTGTTCTCAAATTCTATAATTTTGTTGTTTAAATGAATCAATACATAAGCATTTAATGCTATTATTTTTATTGAACTGCCTGGGGTTATGTAGGTTTCAAGTGTACAATTCTATAATATATTATCTATATATTATATTGTGTGTTCACCACCCAAAGTCAAGTCTCCTTCTATCATTCAACATTTACCCCACCTATATCCCCTCTGCCTCCTCTCACACTCTTTTCTCTAGTAATCACCATACTGTTGTCTATATGTATTTTTTTTGTTTGTTTGTGTTTTGTTTTGTTTTTTTTTTTGCTTAATCTCTTTACCTTTTTTGCAAGGCCCTTCAACCTCTTTCCCCTCTGATAGTTGTCAGTCAGTTCTTTGTATCTATGAGTCTATTTTTATATTGTTTCTTTTGATCATTAATTCCACATATAAATGATGTCATATGGTATGAGTGGCTTATTTCACTCAGCATAATGCTCTCCAGGGCCATCTGTGCTGTTGCAATAGGTAAGATTTCCTTCTATTTTATGGCTGAGTAGTATTCCATTGTGTAAATGTTCCATGGCTTTTTAAAAAATCTTTATTGTTGAGATTATTACAGAAGCCCCTCTCCCCCCCCCCGTTCCATTGCACCCATCCATCCAGTTCCCAGCAAGCCCCAGGCCACCTTATTGTCCATGTCCATAAATAATGCGTATATGTATATAAGATCTTTGTTTAATCTCTTTATACACTCCCTATCCCCCTTCTCTCTGAGAATCGTCAATCCATTCCATTTCCATGCCTTTGATTCTATATTATGCACCAGTTTATTCTGTTCATTTGATTTTTTATTCATTTATTTTTATTTTTAGATTCAATTGTTGATAGGTATGTATTTGTTGCCATTTTATTGTTCATATTTTTTTATCTTTTTCTTCTTCCTCTTCTTAAAGAATACCCTTCAACATCTATCTAATAAAAGAATAATATGCAAATTGACTGTCACTCCAACACACAAGATGGCTGTTCCCATGTGGACATAAAATGGCCATAACAAGGATTCCAGTAAGGGAGGGCAGTTAGGGGTGACCAGGCCAGCAGAAGAGGGAAGTTGGGGGCAACCAGGCCTGCAGGGAAGGGAATTTGGTGGAAGGGGAGACCCAGACCTGCAGGGGAGAACAGTTGGGGTGTACCAGGCACACAGGGGAGGGCATTTGGGGGTGACCAGGCCTGCTGGGGAGGGAAGGTAGGGCTGACCAGGCCTGCAGGGAAGGGCAGTTAGGCATCAATCAGGCTGGCAGGGGAGTGGTTAGGGGGTGATCAGGCTGGCAGGCACAAGTGGTTAGGAGCAATCAGAAAGGCAGGCAGGCGAGCAGTTGGGAGCCAGCAGTCCTTGATTGTGAGAGGGATGTCTGACTGCCCATTTAGGCCCAATCCTACCAGGCCTAAATGGGCAGTCAGACATCTCTCGAGGGGTCCCAGATTGTAGAGGATGCAGGCTGGGCTGAGGGACACACACATACTCCATGCACAAATTTTGTGCACCGGGCCTCTAGTTTCATGTAATACTGGTTTGGTAGTGATGAACTCCTTTAGCTTTTTCTTGTCTGTGAAGTTCTTCAGCTGACCCTTAATTCCACATGCTGGCTTTTCTGGGTAGAGTAATCTTGGTGGTAGGTCCTTGGTATTAATCCCTTTGAATATTTCTTGCCACTCCCTTCTGGCCTGCATAGTTTCTGTGGATAAATCAATGGACAGTTGTATGGGCACTCCCTTGTAGGTAACTAACTGTATTTCTCTTGCTGCTTTTAAGATTCTCTCTGTCTTTAGCCCTTGAAATTTGAATTATCATGTGTCTTGGTATTGTCCTCTTTGGGTTCCTCTTGTTTGGAGATCTCTGCACTTCCTGGACTTGTAAATCTGTTTCTTTAACCCGTTAGGGGAAATTTTCTGTCACTATTTCTTCAAATAGGTTTTCAATATTTTACTCACTCTCTTCCTCTGGTACCCCCATAATTCAGATGTTGGTATGCTTGAAGTTCTCCCAGAGGCTCCTTAAACTATCTTCATATATTTTTTTAAATTCTTTTTACTTTTTGTTCTCTGGTTGGGTAGTTTTTGCTTCTTCATATTTCAAATCACTGATTTGATTTTCAGAATCCTCTGCTGTTGAATCCCTGTATATTACTCTTTATTTCAGTCAATGCATGCTTAATTTATGACTGGTCATTTTCAATCTTTTGAAATTTTCTAAAAGATTCCTGAGTAACCTTATTACCATGACTTTGAACTCTATATCCAGCAGCTTGATTTCCTCCATTTCTTTCATTTGTCACATGTTTCCTTGTTTCCTCATTTTGGCTGCTTCCCTGTGCATGTCTCTATGTATTGAGTAGAGCTGCTATGCCTCCTTGATTTGGTAGAGAGGCCTTGTGTAGTAGGTATTCTATAGGGTCCAGTGGCTCAGCCTCCCCAGTCACCTTATCTGAGAGCTCTCAATGCACCCCTTTGTGGTTTAGTAGCACAGTCTTATTGTAGTTAAGACTTGATTGCTGTTAGTGTCAATGGGAGGACTTGCCCTCCAGGCAAATTGTTTGTGAGGACCAGCTGTGATTACAGTGAGAAAGCTGCTGTGCAGGAGACACCCCTATCAGCAGTCTCAAAGGTTGTCCAACAGACCTAAATGGGCAGTTGGACATCCTTCTCACAATTCCGGACTGCTGGCTCCCAACTGCTCGCCTGCCTGCCTTTTTGATTGCTCCTAACCACTTGTGCCTGCCAGCCTGATCACCCCCTAACCACTCCCCTGCCAGCCTGATTGACGCCTAACTGTTCCCTTGCCAGTATGGTCACCCTGAACTCCCCTCAACTGCCGGTCTGGTCACCCCCAACATCCCTCCCCTGCAGGCCTGACTTCCCCCAACTTCCTTCCCCTTGTGGTGGCCATCTTGTGTCCACATGGGAGCGGCCATTTTGACCACATGGGGTGGCCATCTTGTGTATTGAAGTGGTGGTCAATTTGCATATTACCTCTTTATTATATAGGATGGACATTTTGGTTGCTTCTAAATCTTGGCTATTATAACTAATACTACAATAAGTATAGGTGTGCACATAATATTTTAAATTAGTGTTCCAGGTTTGTTCAGCTATATCAGCATTCCCAGAAGTGGAATCTCTGGGTAATAACGCATTTCAATTTTAATTTTTTTGACGAAGTGGCTCCTATCTTCCACAGTAGCTGCACCAGTCTGAATTCCCACCAACAGTGCACAATGGTTCCTTTTATCCACATGTTCACCAATACTTGTTGCTTGTTGATTTATTGATAATAACCATCCCAACAGCCATGAAGTGCTATCTCATTGTGGTTTTAATTTGCATTTCTCTGATGATTAGTGACATTGAGCATCTTTTTGCATGTCTGTTGGCCATCCCTATATTTTTTCTTTGGAGAAGTGTCTGTTCATGCCCTTTGCCCAATTTAGCATTTATTTTTTATCAGTTTTGATTCCTTGCATGGAAATTTTTGATATGTAAAACTCAAAATTACAAAAGGTCTTTGAGATGTTCAATAATTTTTAAAAGTGTAAAAAGAGCATAAAACCAAATGTTTGAGAATTACCAGATAGTGGTGAAGAGCACAATTTGTGAAGCTGACTGTGTGGACTTGACATCTGGCTCAACCCCTTTCCAATTGGGCAAGTAGTAAGCCTCTTTGTCTATAAGTTTCTGCATCTGCAAAATGGGAAAATACTCATAAGAGCATAATAATTCATCTGGATCATGCCTAGAAAGCACCTAGAAGAATGTCTGGTAGTAATTACCATGTAAGAGTTGGGAATTATTTTTATTGGATGTCCAAGAAATAGCCTTAGTTGGATGGAAAGGGGCAATTAAGGATATATAAGTAGCTCTGCCCCTTGACCCCAGAATTACAATATTTTCCCTACCTTATCCTCATGTCCAAATTCCACCTATCGTAAGTAATAGGTCAAATTCTACCTCTAACTTAGTGTTTCTTAAGCCCTTTGCACTGTTCTGAAAACCAAGTCACTCATTGTGGTCCTTGATCATGCTTGCATTTAACCACATGCTATAAAAACTGAATCTTTAATTGTTTCAGTGTGATTGTGTCTCAACAGCGCATCCAGATTGTAACAATCTGAGACTATCTCATAGGGTCTTTTGTATTCTTAATGCTTTACACATAAAGAGTGCTTAGGATATGCCTTTAAAACATATTTATTTTATTTTTATTATTATTTTTAATCCTCACCTGCTATTTCTTCCATTGACTTTTAGAGCGAGTGGAAGGGAGGGTAAGGGAGAGGGAGGAGGGAGAGAGAGAGAGAGAGAGAGAGAGAGAGAGAGAGAGAGAGAAAGAGAGAGAGATATGAGAGAGATACATTGATTGGTTGCCTATCACTGGTGCCCCAACCTGGGAAGACCAAGGACAGGGATCGAATTTTCAACCCAAAGTACATGCTGTTGACAAGGAATGGAACCTGCAACCCTGCAGTGTGCTGGCTAACACTCTAAGCCCTGAGCACACTGGCTAAGACAGGATATGACTTTTAAATGAATGAACTATATCAAAATGTAAGAAATGTATTAATCTTAAATCTATACTTTATATTTAATAAGATTTTTTCAGATTGAGGACTCTAGTAAACTTTGTGCTTTTAAGATAACATTTGAAAATATTAATCAAGCAAAGCTTAAGAATGAGAGATTGATAAAAATATTACAAGTTTGTATTGACATCAACTCATTAATTGATATCAATTGGAAATGAGATTATTCTCTGTATATGTATGCATTATGTATATGTAGCATGTACATGAATATATATATGAAATCATATATACATATATATATATACATATACATATATATACATATATATCCTATATAATAAAAGAGAAGTATGCAAATTTACTGCACCTTCACTACACTCACAGGCCATGCCCACCAGCCAGTCAGAAGCAAATATGCAAATATATCCCAACCAAGAAGGCTTCAGCCACTGAGAGCAAGAGGGGAGGCTAGGGTTTCCCCAGCAATGGAGAAAGCTAAGCTTACTGCCTGCCCTTGCTGGCCTAGGCCTCCACTCAATGCTACAAAGCTTCAATTATAGAATATTCATGAATTCCAACAAAAAATGGTGGCAGCCACGGAGCTGGAGAGAGCAGAAGCTAAGATTGCCCCCAGTGATGGAGGAAGCCAAGCTTCTGCAGTGCTAGCACCTAGGCCTCCATTCCAGGCTACAAAGTTTCAATTATAGAATTTAAATAAACCCCAATAGAAATGGCTGTCACCACAGAGCAAGCAGAAGGCTTGGCTCCTCTCCAGGCTACAAAGTTTCAATTGTATAACATAAATAAATCCCAGATACCAGGGCCTCTGCTTGGCTGACAAATGACCACAGGCCTCTCACCCAGGCCGCCCCATGCCCCAAGGGTACCCCCACCCTGATCCAGGACAACCTTCAGGGGAAACCAGCTGGCCCTCACCCATGATCCAGGCCTCTATCCTAGCTAATAAAAGAGTAATTTGCAGATTGACCATCACTCCAACACACAAGATGACTGCCCCCATGCAGTCAAAGATCCTGCCCCCATGTGCACACAAGATGGCCATCACAAGATGGTCAGCAGGGGAGGGCAGTTGAGAGGGACCAGGCCTGCAATGGAGGGCAGTTGGGGGCAATCAAGCCTGCAGGGAGGGCAGTTAGGGTTGACCAGGCCAGCAGAGGAGAGAAGTTGGGGGCAAACAGGCTGGCAGAGGAGCAGTTAGACATCAATCAGGCTGGCAGGATAGTAGTTAGGGGGTGATCATGCTGGCAGCAGAAGCAATTGGGGACAATCAGGAAGGCAGACAGGCAAGCAGTTGGGAACCAATAGTCCTGGTTAGTGAGAAGGATGTTTGACTGCCCGTTTAGGCCTGACCCCACTGGGATCAGGCCTAAAGGGCAGTCGAACATCCCTCAAGGGGTCCCATATTGGAGAGGGTATTAGTTGGGTTGAGGGACATTCCCCCCGCCCCCCGTGCACAAATTTTGTGTATTGGGCCTCTATTATATATATAAACCTAGAGGCCCAGTGCACAAAATTTTCATGCACATGGGGGAGGGGCCTCTCAGCCCAGCCTGCACCCTCTCCAATCTGGCAATATTGGACCCCTCTGGGGATATCTGACTGTCAGTTTATGTCTAATTCTGGCAAGTGGCATTCCCTCTCACAGTCCTGGATGGCTGGCTCCACATTGCTCACCTGCCCGGTCACCCATAACTGCCCCCCTCTTCCAGCCTGATCACCCCTCACTGCCTCTGTGTGCTGGACTGATTGCCCCCACTGCTGGACAGGTCACCCTCAACTGCCCATCCTGCTGTCTAGGTTGCCCCCAACTACCCTTACTTACTGGCCTGGTTGCTCCAACTGCCCGCCGCTGCCAGCCAGGTCACACCTAACTGCCCCCCCCCCTTCCATCCTGGTACCTCCTAACTGCCACCTCCTCTGGCCTGTTCTCTCTTCTCCCCATACTGGCCTAATTGCCTCTTACTACCTTCCCTGCCAAACTGGTCGCCTCCAACTGCCCGCCCCGCCCCTGCTGTTCTGGTCACCCCCAACTTCCTGCCCCACCAGCCTGGTCACCCCATGCAGCTTGCTGTTCATTCGTTTGGTCATCTCTCACTATTCCCCTTGCTGGCCTGGTTGTAGGTAGCCATCTTGTGAGGGCATGAGGGTTAATTTTCATATTGCTTCTTTATTATATAAAATTATAGAGGAACAGTTATGCTATTAAGCTACTGAATCCAAGAATCTATGGGCTTATTTCCATACTTATGGTCATATAATGCTAGAGATTCACAAATAACAAAGGCTAAATGTGAGCCATATTATATTTTGATTCTTGGAAAACCTCAAAATTAAGTGACAAAAATCTTTATAAAATACATTTCTCTTATTGTTATATTTGGGAATTCTTCACACATCAAACATGAAAATTTCAAACAATTATATAGAGCACAAGGACAACATCCTATCTAATAAAGAGGGAATATGCTAATTGACCCTCACACTGTCACAAAGATGGTGGTGCCCACAGCCAATAAGGAGGGAATATACTAACTAGCTGTCATGCCTTCAAAGATGGTGGCACCCACAGCCAAAAGATGGTGGCACCCAGTCCCCTCAGCCCCACCAGGGCAGCAGGCAAGTATCAAGGCCAGGCCTGCCCTGAGGTGGGCCCAGCCTCTCTACGTGCCTGCCTCCATAGTCTCCCCATCCCCTCAGCCCTCCAGCCACCCAGGGCCAGCCCGAGTCACAGGAAATCCTCAGATAATGGCTGTGCAGCCACCCAGGGCCACCTGAGGCTTAGGTAACCAGGGCCAGCCAAGGCTTGTGCTGCTGGCAGTGGCAGCAGCAGAGATGTGTTGTGGCGTCACCTTCCCCTGATAGCCAGGTCACCTCCCACCCCTGAGGGCTCCCATACTGTAAGAGGGGGCTGTCTGGGCTGAGGGACCCCCCTCTAGTTTATGAATTTTCATGCACTGGGCCTCTAGTATCCATACAATAACCAAAAATATATGCTTCCACATCAATCCTAAATAGGAAGGGACTGTAATGCACTGAAACCCTGGTTTATCAGTCTCTGGGCCTGATCCCAGGGTAAAACCTGATACCAAGTGTAATCATATGGTTCAATAGCCCATTTTGGCAAGTCTCTAATACTAAGCCTCCTTCCTGACTCCAATGTTTCCAAAGTTAAACTACATTAACACCACAATAATCTATGAATGTCAATTATATTTAGAAAATCAGGATCACATGACAAGAGCAGTTTTGTATTTTCCTGTTATTTAAGGCACACGAACAAAATCCTTTGGAAACTTGACAAAATGACATAGTTGTGCTTAATTTTGATAAAATGATGTTCTTTTTTATGTTCTTATTTTTGTAATCATATAGTAATACTTGGGTATTTTCTTCCTTTTCCTATCACACATAGCATATTGCTATACTTATTAGACTGAGTTCTTAACTTTATTTTGTGACATTTAAATCTTCAAAAATTTTATTTAAGCTCTGGATTTAAGCCACAAGAAGTGTAGCAGCATACAGCAACAGTTATCTGCTCGTTTAAAATTAAAAAAAATCATATTTACAATAAAAATAAAACATGCTTACATGTTTAGATAGTATATGTCTATAGCTTCATCTTTGCATTCCTAGATGTATTAGTAAAAAAAGACTATGAATATCCCATCAATGTTCACAGTGAGTTTTTATAAATCAAGTTCCATTAATAGAATCCTAATAACTACAAAGCTTACTTGTAAACGCCATTGTAATTTTTAGTCTATCTTTAGGAATGCAGTACACTGGAAATAAGTGTGTAGCAATTGCCCTTAATTTTTTCACTACTCTACCCACCTCACCCAGTTTCCTCTTCACTCCTTGTGAAATGGTAACCTTTCTAAAACACAAATCAAAATATTGCTTCATGCTTAGAAAGCATCAAATACTTACTCTCAGTGTTGCTCCTAAGGTTCATTGTGTTTGGAATCACTGTAGATGCTTTATAATAAGCTGGTCCATCAGCTTATTCTGTGGACCTTGAATGAAACCCAGGAATTTGCATTTCTTTACATTTTTAATCCTCACTTGAGGATATGTTTTTATTTATTGTAGAAAGAAAGGAAGGGAGGGAGAGGGAAATATGAGAGAGAGAGAGAGGAAGAGGGAGAGAGAGAGAGAGAGAGAGAGAGAGAGAGAGAGAGAGAGAGAGAGAGAATATCATTGGGTTGCCCCCCATATGTGCCTCATCTGGAATTGAACCCACATTTAAGTACCATAGTGTTTTGATATGCTGGTAGTTTAAAAACTACACTTTCAGAAATACTAATCATCAGGATCAATGTTCAATTTTTAAATCTGGCTTTCAAGGCTATGTTTGATTTGGCTCTGCATACTAATTATACAAAGGTATTTATAAAATCAGTAATGGATATTGGGTTTTGTTTAATTGCCATCTTGGCATTTGGAATTTAGAGGAAATCCTTTTTTAGCATTTAGATGTGATTTTTAAAAATAGATTTTCTAACATCTCTCAGGTAAATTTCCTGGTATCTCTTAAATCCATCTACCACTTATTCTCGTCTTTCCAGTAAATACCTTTATTTAGTTGTTACCATCTCTGTTTTGTACTATTGCCCCAGCTTCCTAGGTGATCTTTCAGCCTCTGGCCATGTACACTTTTATTCTTTCACTAGAGGCCCAGTGCATGAAATTCATGCATAGGGGGGGTGTCCCTCAACCCAGCCTGCACCCTCTCCAATCTGGTACCCTTCAAGGGGTGTCCAACTGTCCGTTTTGGACATCCCACTCACAGTACAGGATTGCTGACTCCCAAACACTCCCCTGCCTGCCTACCTGATTGCCTCTAACTACTTTTGCCTGCCAGTATGATCACCCTCTAATCAGTCACCTGCCAGCCTTATTGAAACCTAACTGTTTATCTGCCTGCCTGATTGCCCCTAACTGCCCTCCCCTGACAACCAGGTCGCCCCCAGCTGTCCTTCCCTGCAGACCTGGTCACCCTCAACTGCCCTCCCCTGAGGCCTGTGAACTCTCAACTGTCCTCCCCTGCAGGACTAATCTCCCCCAACTGCCCTCCTTTGCCTACCTGGCAACCCCTAACTGCCCTCTACTGCAGGCCTGATTGCCTCCCCAACTGCCCTCCCTTCCAGACCTGGTCCCTCACAACTGTCCTCCACTGTAGTTTAAGTGCCATCTTGGCATTTGGAATTTAGAGGGAATCCTTTTTTTGGCATTTAGATGTGAATTTTTAAAATAGATTTTCTAACATCTCTCAGGTAAACTTCTTGATATCTCTTTTTTATCTTTATTGTTCAGTTTATTAATTACATTGTTTCCCCTTTTTATCCCCCTATAGCTTCCCTCCACCCTGTACCTATCCCACCCTCCACCCTCACCTCCCCCTCCCCACTGTCCTCTCCCATTGTTGCTAGATTTTTGTCCAGTCTCTTGCTGCACTTCCCACAACCCTTTTCTCCCCAAGAATTGTCAGTCCATTCCCTCTCTATGTCCATGTCTCTGTTATATTCACCAGTCTATCCTGTTCAACAGACTATCAATTCACTTGATTTTTATGTTCATTTGTTGATAGATGTGTATTTGTTGTTCATAATTTTCATCTTTACCTTTTTCTTCTTCCTCTTGTTAAAGAATATCTTTCAGCATTTCATATAATATTGGTTTGGTGGTGATGAACTCCTTTAGCTTTTTCTTATCTGCGAAGCACTTCATCTGACCTTCAATTCTGAATGATAGCTTTGCTGGATAGACTAATCTTGGTTGTAGATTCTTGCTGTTCATCACTTTGAATATTTCTTGCCACTCCCGTCTGGCCTGCATCGTTTCTGTTGAGAAATCCGCTGACAGTCGTATGGGTGCTCCCTTATAGGTAACCAACTGTTTCTCTCTTGCTGCTTTTAATATTCTCTCTTTGTCTTTTGCTCTTGGCATTTTAATTATGATGTGCCTCGGTGTGGTCCTCTTAGGGTTCCTATATATTTGGGTTCGGTGCACTTCTTGGACTCCTAAGTCTATTTCTTTCACCAGGTGTGGGAAGTTTTCAGTCACTATTTCTTCAAATAGGTTTTCACTTTTTCTGGCACCCCTATAATTCGGATGTTATGCTTGAGGTTGTCCCAGAGGCCCCTTACACTATCTTCAATTTTTTGGATTCTTTTGGTTTCTTGCTTTTTCAGCTGAGTGGATTTTACCTCTTTGTATTTCAAATCTTTAACTTGGTTCTTGGGGTGCTCCAGGGCACTTTTAGGTCTTTGTATAATATTTTTTGTTTCAGTCAGTGTATGCTTAATTTCTGGTTGGTCCTTTTTCATATCCTTGAGAGTCTGCTTTATATCCTTGAGGGTTTCTTTCATTTCCTTGTAGGACTCATTCATTTCCACGTTGGTCTTGATAATTTCTTTGCAGCTCTCGTTTATATCCTGGAGGGTGTTGTTCATTTTCTTGTAGGACTCATTCATTTCCTTTGTGGTCTTGCTTATTTCCGTATAGGCCTCCATCTTTTGTTTGAGCCTCTTAAAAAACCCTATAACCGTGGTTCTAAATTCCATGTCCAGTCGTTTTTTTTTCCTCCATTTCTTTCACATCTGATTTCTTTCCATGTTGCTGCATGGTGGCTGCTTCCCTGAGTTGGTCACTTAGCTTTGTGTGGTAGACTTCCTACTAGGGATAGTGGCTCAGCCTCTCCGGTTACCTGAGGTGAATATGGGCTGCACAGTCTTGCTGAAGTTAAGCTCAGTTAATCGTTGCTAGCACTTGGAGGGTTGACCTCCAGGCCAATTGTCTGTGAAGCTCAGCTGTGCTCAGGTTGGGTGGGTGGAGTCTCTGGGCCAAGCAGACAGCGTTAGCTCCGCCCTATGCGGCCCCAAGGACTCTGTGCCGGGGGCAATGGCCGCCAGCACCTCTGAGAGAGAGCCGCTGCGGAGCTCCACAGGCTGCCGGTTGCCGGGGAATTCAGACTTTCCCAAAATGAGTCTGCATGCGCAATGTCTCACCCAGGGTCGTAAAACAAAGCAGTCTGATGGTTTTCCGAATGAGAGGCAAGTCGAGGTGTGCTCTCTGCGCCGTCACGCAGCCCAGCTGTTCGCACAAGCTGCCTTCTCCACAAGCCGGGAGACCCGGCAGCACCCAAGCTTCGTCCCCTCCCACTGTCCAGTTTTCACCCCGTGTGATATTGGGTTCTCTGGACTTCGCCCAGAGCTAGAGAATCAGTCAGTGGGACGCCTTTGTCTCCCCGTTCGAGAAAACTGGCTGGTTTCCAGCCGCTCGCCCTCTCCGCAGTGCGCACTCCAAACCTCTCTCCCTGCGAATCTTTCAATGCCGTCCGCTGCCGCTCCTCCGAGTCCCAGTGTCTTATCTTCACTTTTATTTGTGGAATTTTCACTCGGCGAGCGTTCTGGTGATTCTGGAAGGTGTTTGTTCTCTCGTTAAGTTGTAGTATTAAAATTGCTGATTATGACGGCAAGATAGGTGTTTTGCCTTTGCCGCCATCTTAGTTCCCTCTTCTCTTGATATCTCTTAAATCCATCTACCACTTCTCATCTTTCAAATAAATACATTTATTTAGTTGTTACCATCTTTGTTTTGTACTATTGCCCCAGCTTCCTAGCTGATCTTGGAATTTAGAGGAAATCCTTTTTTGGCATTTAGTTATATACTATTATTAGAGGCCCGGTGCACGAAAGCAGTCTGGTTACCTCTAACTTCCTCCCTTGCATGCCTGGTTGCCCACAACTGCCCTCCCCTGCTGGCCGGGTCACCCCTAACCGCCCTCCCCTGCAGGCCTGGCTCCCCCTCACCCCCAGCTCTCCTCTCCTCCTGGCCTGGTGTCCCCCAACTTCCCTCCCCTGCAGGCATAGTACGACCTCCAACTGCCCTCCCCTTCATACTTGGATCTCTACCAACTTCCATCCTCTGAAAGCCTGGTCCCTCTGAACTGCCATCCCCTGAAGGCCTGGTCTCCCCCAACTACCCTCTTTTGCAGGCCTGGTACCCCCAACTGCCTTCTACTATAGGTATGGGTGCCCTCCAACTTACCTCCCTTGCTGACCTGGTCTGCCCCAACTGCCTTGCTCTGCCAGGCTGGTCACCCTCAACTGCCCTCTGCTAGCCTGGTCACCCCTAACTGCCCACAACTGTCCACCCTTCCCAGCTATGTTGTGGTGGCCATCTTGTGTCCACATGGGGGCAGCCATGTTTGACCACATGGGGCGGCCATCTTGTGTCTTGAAGTGATGGTCAATTTGCATATTACTCTTTTATTAGATAGGATTATTCCCTATTTAAAGATAAAGAATGTTAAGGAGTAGAAAATAGTGGAGCCAATATGAAAAGCTGATCATTTTAGCACCGTGCTTAAAACTACATAATGGGACTCCTTTATGCATTCCAGGAATAATATTAGATTAGCAGAGCAGAGCAAAGTGTGTGCTCTGCTCTACCAATCTAAAACTATTCCTGGAATGCATAGTGCTTTTTAATAACATTAGAGTATTATGCATTATATATAACACATTGTATGAATAGAAAAATGAAAGCTCCTTTGTCTGACAAACTAGGAAAAAGATGTCACATGCTGGACAGATATCATGTCAAAAGAACTTTCATGGGGAGCAGAGCACAGGTTGGATTTTGATTGTATTTCCTCATAACTTAGTTCCTTTGTATGATACACAAATTGTGGTGGGCCCCGATGCCAATGCCAGTGCCACTGTATTTGCTGACTCTACGGTATGGCCTTTCTTTTAAAAAAAATAAGTTTTTTATTGCTTTTAGAGAGAGAGAGGAAATGAGAGGGATAGACAGAAACATTGATGATAGAGAAATATTGATCAGCTGCCTCCTGCAAACTCCCTACTGGGGATCTAAACCTCAGCCCAGGCATGTGCCCTGACCCAGAATTGAACTGTGACCTCCTGGTTCATAGGTCGATGTTCAACCACTCAGCCACACTGGTAGGGCTAGAATGTTCTTTTGCTCTGTATGGTGAGCAATCATTTAATACTTGGCTCAACTCAGTCTTTCTTCCCTTTCTCCCTACCTACCTTCCTGTCTTCTTTTCAACAATATAATTACTGTATGAAAGGATATGATAGTGAGCATGATAAACATGGTTCCATCCTTTATGGGGTTAGCTGACTAGCATAAAGGAATTTTTATCCTTCTAGAAGTCTTACAGGGATCCCCAGGCAAAATAATCACTCCACCATCCCTGCTTTAATGGCATTTTGTGCATGTGACTTACCAGTCTACATGACTCAGTTTCCTCAAATGTGAAATGACAATAATGAAAAACTGTCATGTGAGTATACTATTGTGCTAATTTTAAAGTAACCTAAAGTAGCTGTTAGTACAGACAATACTTAATTAGATGGCCACAGGTACATCTTTTAATCTTCCAGAGATATTATTAATTAGAATTACCTTGTCTCTGGTGAGATTCTAATTATAATGAATGGGTGTGGAAAGGACCAGGGCTCAGATAAAAGCCTCCATATATATCTGTTCTGTGGACTTGCCATTTTTCTATGCAATTATTTTCAGAATACTCTGCATTTGTAGTAATCACCTCCTTATCTGCAGGGGATATATCCAAGACCCCCAGTGGATACCTGAAACCATAGATAATACTGAGCCCAATGTATCTTATGTTTGTCCTATACATAAATACCTATAATAAAGTTTAATTGATAAATGATAACAATGAAAGATTAACAACAATCCCTTAATATAAAAGTCTAAGTGACCAGCAGATCTGTTGACTGGCCAGTAGCTATGATGCACACTGACCAACAGGTATCATATGCTCAAGGCAGGAGCTGCCAAGCAACAGCAACTTTACAGAAGTGCCTTCTCATACTCTGGGCCCCCTTGGGGGATGTCAGAATGCTGGTTTCTGCCCTATCCCCTCAGGCCAGGCTGAGGGACCCCACCTGCCAGAAGGACCTTGCTCACTCTACAGACACCCTTCAAGCCCTGAAGCCACTCCAGGTGCAGTCGACTGGGGAGAGACTACAGGAGGTTGGTTCCAGGGCATGTCCAGCCTGTCTCGCCCAGTCTGCCCCACAAGCCACCTTCTAATTAATTTACTTTCAATGTGTATGAATCCATGCACTGGTGCACTAGTACATAATAATAAAGTAGAACAATTAAAACAGTATACTGCAATAAAATCTGTGTGAATATTTATTCTCTCTCTGACTCTCTCTCTCTCTCTCTCTCTCTCTCTCTCTCTCTCACAAACACACAGTTACTCTCTCAAAATATCTTTTTTTTACTATACTCATTCTGCTTCTTCAGATCATGAGAAATGAAACAATGCCTGTGTGATGTAGTATTGCTATTATTAACCTTCTGACAACTTTTCAGAAGGAGGCTCATCTGATTCTGATCCTGGATCATTGAGCCATGACGATGTCAATGTTTGGATATCATGAACAGATAATGTCATGGTTGGGGAAATGTATTATTTTTGGACCACTGTTGATCACAGGTAACTGAAACCACAGAAAGTGAAACTAAGGATTAAGAGGGACTGCTGTATTGAGAAATATACTCAATTAACATTTGAGATTTTATATACAAACAGCATTAGTCATTGTAGATTTAATCAGAAGATAATGAATTGTATCTTGACATATTTTAAATAAATGTGATTTAATAGTACAGATTGGTAATTTGATCAATGATTTTCAATAAAATATGTAGGGAAATACTAAATGTTATCACAGCAACCTGCTAAAATATGATCAATCATTATTTTAATATTCAACTAATATAAAACATGTTATGACTTAAAACTTATATATAACATGACACTAAAAATAATCTAGGGAAAAGGAAAGTTATAATATATATATTTGAAAGCCTAAGTGACCGAATGACCAAACAACTGGTCAACTGATTGCTATGATGTGCACTGACCACCAGGGGGCAGATGCTCAACAAAGTAGCTGCTGCCCTCTGGTGGTCAGTGTGCTCCCACAGCAAGATTGCTGCTCAGCTGACCGACTTCCAGGTGGTCCACCAGCTTGGCCGCAGCCACTCACTCCCTCAGTAGTCCTGCAGGTCCAATCTCCGGAGAATGAGTCAGACACTGGCAGATGTATGCCACCTGCACAATCCTGACAGCACCACCAACCTCCTGGAAGTCATCCTTGAGCACCACGACCACTTCCCCTTCATAAATCCTCTGCAAGGAAGAAATAATATAAAAGTGGCATCCAGGTGGCTTCCGACAGCCAGCGTGAATGTCAGCAGGATGGATCTGGATCCCCGACTAGCAAGGGCATATATTGCTCGCCCTGAGGGTTGATCCTGTCTGGCTGGACCCCCACCCTCTCCTTGGGATGGGTAAAAGACACAGAGCTCACAGTTGGTGAGCACTGCTGCTGCATCGTGAGCTTCTCCCAATGAGGACTGACTGAGCATGAGCCTGCATGCAGCAAGCACAGCAGGGCCAGGATAAGCAGGAGTGGCAGGTGGTGTTGGACTGCCGGTTTTGGTCAGTCCCCACACTCCACAACCAGGGACCCCACCTGTGCACGAATTCGTGCACTGGGCCTCTAGCATCATCATAAAAAAAGTATTTTAAAACTTGAATTCTACTAGTTATCTCACTGGCTATTCCTGCTTTTTCTTTCCTCCACATGTCCTTTTTTTTTTCATTATAACTATAATTATAGTTTTGGCCATCTTTGAACAAGTGAAATGAAACTCAGTGCCTCCTTATCTGCTTACAGCTTTTCCATAAATTTTTGTGATATTTGCATAATCACTGGAAGAATAAAATACTGGTATATGAATTAAATTTAAGTCTTTACCCTTGAAAGGCATTATAACTATTAAGGGCATAGGGAAGAAGTATACTATTTGTTTTTCTTTTTATACATCTATAGCAATCTGCTAGTTACCCCTTTCAGTTCCCAAAATTTATTCTTCCCTTCTTTCAGCATATATCTTATCCCATCTAGTAACAATATTTACTGGCTTCCTTTGAAGCTAATTATATATTTACTGGGTTCTCTTTCTTTTCCCTTTACCTGGGTTAGAACACAGAAGGGTGGTTACCTAGCTTCAACTAGGCAGACAAAGATAATACTTGAAGGCATTGTTTGTCAATCAGGTCCAATTTCCTCTCCAGGGGACATTTGGCAATATCTAGAGACATTTTTGGTTGAAACAACTGAGGGATTGTGAACTGTGGGCATCTAGTGAGTAGAGGCCAGTGATGGACCTAAGCATCCTGCAATGCACATGGAAACTGCCCTCCTCCATGAAAAAAATTACCCTATCTCAATATATTAACATCACTGAGATTTAGAAACACTGGTCTAGCAAACATTAGACAAAGTTCTAGGGATACTAATTTCCTGAATGGTCTCATGGAGCAGAGCTAGTAACTCTATATGTCTTGGATGGCCGCAGAAATAAGCATGAGGGAGAAATATACCTCTGTTTTATATAAGCTATGATATAATTTTGTCTTTTCTTTGTCCTATGAAACAGATAGTAATATTTCTGATTTTTCAAGATTAAGAAGCTAGTATTTATTGAGATCACATGTTTTGTCTACTAGTTGTATTTATGTACAGCTAGTAGGTAACGAACCTGATGTTAAAAGCAGATGTGTTTGATTTCAAATCCTGTTATCTTTATACTCTGCTATGCTGCCTCATTAACTACTGAATGAGACTTTATAAGAGTTAGATATGAGAATCTATCTTTATTAAAAACAACTTATAATCTGACCAGTGTGGTTCAGTGGTTGAGCATCAACCTATGAACCAGGAGGTCACAGTTCAATTATTGGTCAGGGCACATGCCAGGGTTGGGGCTAAATCCCCAGTGTGAGGCATGTAGAAGGTAGCTGATCAGTGATTCTCTCTCATTATTGATGTTTGTGTGTGTATATATATATATTTTTCCATTCTCTCTGAAATCAATAAAAATACATATTTTTAAAACTCCCAGAGAGTAAAGAGCAGTCTCAATCAAGTACCATTTGTAAATAATATTTAAGCAATAAAACCCCTAGGTGATTTTTTTTTGCTTTCTCTACCTTCTAATGATTTCTCAGTTTTTAGTTATTAGAGTCGTTAGTATGTCAAACCTGTATTTCCTTGTTACATCTCTTTCTTTAGTGTAGCTTGCGGTAGTGGTAGTGGTACAGCTTCTCTGTTGCCTTTTTGGTTTTAGTTTTCCTCTTCTATGAGCTAGAATATTATGCTTATCTTGTGATAGCCTAAAGTTAGGTGACAGAGGAATCAGTGGCTGATCCAATTCAAGAAAAATTTGAGACAGAACAGAGTCTAGGTCATAAGAGCAGGGTTTAAGACAGAATCTTGCAGGACAGAAAGATTTGAATGTTATCAGTAGCTAGGCAAGCGTCTAGAGTGTTTGCAACTTTAAAATTAGATATTTGAAATTGTGAGTTGCTCAGGAATTCTCTAGTCTGTTTATCTAAGGACCAAGCAATTACTGGCCCTAATCAGGAGCACAGGAAGATGATACATAATATATCTAAAACCTTTGGGGACTGTAATCAGAGATTCATGTCTTACATCTAACCAGATGAAATATTTTGGAACCTTAGTGACTTTGGCAAGGATTAATGATCTTTCTCATTAGAGTAAACACACAGGGGTCCTGGCATCAGAGAGTGATTATTGTTCTTTTCATTCATATTTGAAGTTAGAGAGGTCTTCATGCAGAGATTAGGTTATGGGATTCTTTCGTTAACATAAAACCATTTTCATGGCATTGTTCTTTGCATAATGCTGTCTCTGCTAAAATAAGTGTCAGAGTTGCAGATGTTTGAGTGAAAGCAAATTTAATTGCAAACTGGATTTAATATTTAAGTTCAAGAGCTTAGAATTTCATATTAAGAGTAGGTCGGGAGACAGAATGCATCAGAAATCAGGTAAACAGATAAGAGAACAAAATAAAATGAGAAGTCAGAAATCAAGATAATCATGAGCATTACCATCGATAGAAGTTGAAGAGACAGAGAAATGTGGGTATTTAACTATCCAGTCAAATATTTAGGAATGTGGAGGAAACACTTGCAGACTAAAGATCAGTCACTGAGAAACATCCACATGCTCAGATCAAGAGCATTTATATGCTTTTTTATTTAGGAAGACTTCCATTCCCCTCTAGGTTCTCAAGATTCTGGGGAGAGGATATAAATACCTGAAAGCATCTGATTTATAGTCAAAGTTATGCTACTAGATAGAAGAAATGGATTTGTACACATATTTAAATTACAATGTATTTATATGTTTAAGTTGGCATTTATTGAGCCCCTCTTCTGGGTAAGTCTAATTCTAGTTGATGGGGAAAGAGATACAAGTAAGTCATGGACCTTCTTCAGTAATTCAGTTTTTGAAGAGACAAAGTCTGTCATCAACAGATTGACTACAATATAATGTGAGAAATGAGGGGATATGGACACATATAATACCTTCATCAATAAAAAAGGGGGGGAAAGCTGAAGAAAAGGGGAAGCTGCAACATAAGATGCTGAGAAGAGCATACAATAATGTAAGAGGAAAATGAAAAGTATGTGGCATCCTGGGATATAAAAGAGAGTGCATCAAAAAAGGAGGGAGTGATAAACTCAGTAAAATGCTACTGATGG
Organism: Antrozous pallidus; assembly: GCA_027563665.1. Taxonomy (NCBI): domain Eukaryota; kingdom Metazoa; phylum Chordata; class Mammalia; order Chiroptera; family Vespertilionidae; genus Antrozous; species Antrozous pallidus. The sequence goes on from CM050509.1 coordinate 23,271,479, forward strand.
ATAGAGTGAGGTGAAATTGTGAAATTATTAGTAATTTTAGAAATGGTGGAGCCATTGATGATTTTGGTGAGAGTAGCATGCCTCCTACTGGGAATCAAGCCCAAAACCCAGGCATGTACACTTGACTGGGATAGAACCCAAGACCTGTCATTCAGGACCAACGCTCTGAGCCAAACCGGATAGGGCATGAAATTCTAACAATATCTTTAAGAAGATACAAAGATCAAGGGGAGAGGGTACAATGCATTTGAAAGTAATTTATTTTCTATATTTAGACTATCGCTGTACAGAATTACTAATGAAGCACTCTGTGGCCAAATTTGAGAGTGTGAAAATTTTGAGGCCAAATTTGGTCCTTGATGTCTTAATGAATCCATAGAACAAAGACAATGAATCTGGTGTCCAAGACATGTTTTCAAGGAGTCAGGAGCCACCTTTGGATGCTGCATCAATGCTTTTTCCTAAGTAGAGTATACCACGATTTCTCCATTAAATAATGGCTAAAAGCACAGAACAATGTCTACTGTGCAAGCATGTTCCAGGAAAGCCCACTGAGAGCACTACTAATGAAGAAGCAATCATATTTGGTCCAGTTCTGATGTATTCTGCAGACAATCACAGGAATAAAGTTGTCTTGTTGGCATTTTGAATGAGTATAGAGAGTGATTGAGACTATTTTCTTAAAATTAATATTCACAAAACTCATTATCAATTTAAATATCTCCTCTACCAGCCAAACCAATGCAAAGTGGGTCTTTTCCTTTATATTATGGAGTGGTCATCCAAAATAAGATAATGAGGTTGCTGATGACATTTAAAGATCATTCCATCAGCAATGAGAAAAAAATAAAACAAAATATCTGTTCTTTATAACATAGTAGAAGTAAACAAATTTGAGTCACAAATGTTAGAGTGCTCATATTTTTTTAGATTTCTAAGAACACTTATTATACGATGTGGAATTTTCAGAGGAATAGTTTTATTGTTCAATAAGTATATTTCATTTATATACTAAATATCATCTTCATTATTTAGTTTTTTACTAAAATATGGTTAGTACAATAAATAAATTATGATGAATAAGGAAAGAAAGAGAAAGGAAAAAATTATATACCAGTTAATGAAACCTTACATGTAATGTGTTTCTTCTTATGAAATTGGTTTTGTTCTAATGTGCTTTCTCATAATTAAAGGATTAATTAGATTCATAATATTCTTTTGAGATGGTCATCATTAAACCCATTTAATATCTAGGAGAATTGAGATATGAAGAAACTAATTTTTCTCAGTCATGACAAATTTAAAGTTGCAGCTTCAAAATTTTAATTTTAAGGTATTGATATATTGCTTCCATATAGCAATATGTTTGTGTGTGTGTGTGTGTGTGTGTGTGTGTGTGTACGTGTGTACGTGTGCGCGAGCAAGTATGTCTTGGGTATTATTTTCTTATATAAGCCTTATAACTAAAGTTACTCTCCAGGGAAAGGAAAGATTATGTCCCACTTCAATTTAAATTCTGAGTCTCAGTGTGTGTCTACAAGCATGGTAAGGAATAAGTAGTCCCATAAGGGACCCTGGAAAATAGTTGTGCCAAGAATTTCTTTAAGAACAGGGTCCAGCACTTCCTCAAGGGAGCAGTGTATGTAGATAAATTTCATTGGACTGCTTATCTTAAGTCTTAGCCCCAGGGCTATATCCCAGCTGTGTCAATAACTTGCTGTGTTACTTTGAGTAACTCACTGAATCTCTAGGGTTCCTTTCAGCACTCAAATCAGTGAATGCTCAGATTGTATGCAGTGCAAAGTGACATTACACAATGCTGGCTTGAAAGTTACTGACAGTTAATCTGGGTAATTAGTTTTATTCTAATTGCTCTTGGAATTTAAGCCAACACACCTTTCCCCTCTGTCTTGTTGTTTCCCCTCATGTAGCTTTATTTAGAAAACCTCAATGTTCTTGACCCTATCTTTCCTGATAAGTCTAGAAATGTTTACTCATATTTCTTTAGCTGTTGTATTTACCCCTTTTAGACATCTTGCAATTAGTAGTGCTTTGTCTTGTGGTTGATAATGTTGTTGCCACAGATTGGCCCAATGACAGAGTTGGAAGAGGGCCCAGTCATTTAGTCCATTTGAATTCATTATCAATGGTTTTTAGGGGTTATATAATACAATTCCTTCTAGTTATATTCCCCTGTTACAAATTAACCATCTGGCTTGGTAAAAGCTGCCTTCTAACTGTTTTTCATAATAGTGGCCCTTGTGCCAAATGTTGGTTCCCATGGAAACGATTTAAAACATGCATTATTTCTGGGAATGGTTGTGTTTTGTTCATCTCCTGGCCTCCATTGTCTTCTATAGCATCAAACTTTCTATTTTATTGACAGTTAATAATTGGTACCTGTTGGAGACAATACCAGAATAGGGGCTTGGATTTGGGAGTGTGGATCTACTACATATTGTGCAGGGTTATAGATGTAGTATAATTAAATACTTATAACCAAAGAGCTTAAGTTTGTTAAATGAGTAAAATATCTATAAACTGTAAACAAAGCACTGCATTTTATTAAAAATTAGAGGCCCGCTGCATGAAAATTCATGCACTGGAGGGGGGGGGGCCTTCAGCCTGCCCTACACCCTCTCACAGTCCAGGAGCCCTCCGCGGTGGGAGGTAACCCAGTGATCAGGGGAAGGCAATGCCCCATCACACCTCTGCTGCTGTCACTGCTGGCAGCACAAGCCTTGGCTGGTGCTGATTACCTAAGCCTCGGGTGGCCGTGGGTGGCTGGGCAGCCTCCATATGAGGCTTGCCTGCGCTTTGAGACAACCCTGGGTAGCTGGGAGACACAGGGGAGTGGGAAACTCCAGAGGCAGGTGCATGGAGAGGCTGGGCCCACCTGGAGGCGGGCCTGACCTTGCTGCACGCCTGCTGCCCTGGGGGGGCTGAGGGGACTGGATGCCACCAACTTTTGGCTGTGGGTGCCACCATCTTTAAAGGCATGACAGTCAATTAGCATATTGCCTCCTTATTGGCTGTGGGAGGTGCCATCTTTGAGGGTGGGACAGTTAATTAGCATGTTCCCTCTTTATTAGATAAGATGTTTTAGGCTACATTCTAAAGACACAAAATACTTCTGCTCTAGGATAACTTATTGGACTTGAGCTATTAAAGGTTAAAGAAACTTTTTTATTGACCAAAATATACTTTCCAAACTTTCATGCTATTGTCCACTTTGTCCCCTTAGCTTTTAAACTACTGTGTTTAGTTAGTATCCCAGTACCCTTTAGTACACTAACCATTTTCAACAACTAGCTTTCTGGGCAAACTGTATGTGAATCCTTATGGTGGGCATTAGAATTCTTTTCCACTGTTGACATCTGAATAATTTCTCAACCAAAACTGGGAGAAGTCCCTGGTAATCTAAGACCAGCATATCAATTATACTATAATATCAATATCTACTTTCAGGAATGTTGCTGCAATGAAAGAGCATACATTTAGTTAGTAATAAAAGTTGAAATAAAATTCCCTTGATTATAATTAAGCAATTCACAAATGCAGAGAAAAAGTAAAAATGTAGAGAGATAAACATGGCTTGTTTTGGGAATTAGACCTGTTTCAGGTGATTTTATGTACATGCAGGAGAGCGACCACTTCACTAGTGCGGAATTTTGGATATAGGAATTAGCCCATACATATATTTTGCATAAAATTAAAATTATTTATTTAATAATGGTTACATTTTATCATTTTGTTGTTTTTTTTTGCTCTGTTTAAGGTTACTGTAATGAAACACCTTCCATACACTAAATTATTTAACCCTTATAACAAACTTGTGAGATAGTTAATATCTCCATCCCCATTTTACAAATGAGGAAACTGAAGCACAGAGTGTTTAGATCTCCTGTCCATTGTCTCTTTTCCAGCTACTATGGCAGAGATGAGTCTGGAGTTCTGCTCTTTTCTGCACTGCACTGCCTCTCCTATAGTTAATATCCTTCTGGGTAACTTTTTGGACACACCCAAAACATGTTTACTAATCTTCTTTAAGAAGATACATTAGACATAATTTAACTTTTCATTAATGGCTGAGAAATAACATCTTATAAGAGACCACCTGGACTAATCCTGTCATTTCTCCAATTTCTCTTTGCCTCACTTCACCAGCAGATGTCTGAATTTTGTCTTATTATCAATGATCTTGAGATATTCTTCTTCACCACTCCACTGAAAGCACACCTATCAATGTCACCAGCAACCTCTATCTTTCCCAATTGCCTCCCCTCACATTACTCAATTTTCCAGCAGCAGTTGACACACTTAGCCACTCCCTCATTCTGAAAAGTCTCCCTACATTTTGAGGCAGCAAGATAGCCTTGTTTACCCCTCAACTTACTTTTTCTTTCACCTCATTCTCTCTTGGTATCTTTCTTCCTTTGGTCTCTATATATTGGAATGTATTGAGTAAGCCATCCTCTGCCCTCTCCTTTCTATTTATACTTTTTCTCAATAATCTCATCCAATACCATGGTTTCACGTACAGTTGATATTCCAGTGATACCTTGGATCCAGACTCACATACAATATCTCCACTTGGGAATCTAAGACACACCTTGCTTTTAACATGTCCAAAAGAGAGCTACATCCATCAGCAAGTCCTACTCTCCACTCTAATCTTATCTATGTCATTTACCATTTTAAAGGGATTTCATGCCAATCTGTCTCTCTCACTTCATATTCTAGAAATTCTGCTGGCTCTGCTTTTAATATATTCACTGAGTTTGGCACGCTGTAATGTCTCCAACATAACAGTCCAAGTGATCTTGTTAAAAGTAAAGATAGATCTGCCTGGCTGGCGTGGCCCAGTGATAGTGTCAGCCTATGAACCAAGAGGTCAAGGTTTGAATCCTGGCCAAGGCACATGCCCAGGTTTCCAGCTTGGTACCCAGTGTGGCTCCCATTATGCAGGAGGCAGGCCAATCAAAGAGTCTCTCTCATCATTGATGTTTCTAACTCTCTCTCCCTCTCCCTTCTTCTCTGAAATCAATTAAAAAAAAAGATTAAGGTGGATCTGAGTAAATGGCAAACTACAAATAAGGCCATGTAATTCTTTATATGTTTGCCTCCTTTTGCCTCTCTGAATGTCACTCCAGCTATTCTTCCCTCAGTTCCAGTTACATTGAGCAACTTCCTATTTCTCAAACTTCAGAGCCTTTCCACTTACTCTTTCCTCTACTGGGGATACTGTTCATGCTCTTCCTCCTAATATCTTTAAAACTAATTCCCTTACCTCCTTCATGTCCGGTCAAATCACCATCTCAGAGAGTACTCCTCCCAGCACATCCAAGAAAGGAGCACTCCTAGCCCATATGGTTACAATTTCCTTACCCAGTTCTTTTGTTCCCTAACACTTACCTATAGAGAGTGGCACAACATAGGTTTACAGCCATAGCTGGTCTGGTTCAGTGGATAGGGCATTAGCCTGTGCACCAAAGGGTCCCAGGTTTGATTCCTGTCAAGGATACATACCTTGGTTGAAGGCTTCTCCCTGGCCCGCTCTCTGGTTGGGGTACATGTGGGAGGCAATCAATCGATTTGTTTCTCTCAAATCAATATTTCTCTCTGTCTTTCCCTCTCTAATAATCAATGGAAAAATATCCTTGGGTGAGGATTTTAAAAAGTAGGTTTACAGTTGTTTGTATGGAAAATAATACAGGAATAAACTCACATACTCACAGCTATAAATGTATTTTTGCCCCACCCTGTGTATGAAATTGTATTTTTAAAATATTTTTTTCTTCTCACACTAGAATGTAAACCCAAAAAAGACATAACTTTTCTGGTTTGTTCATATATATATATATATATATATATATGTTAAAACAATGCTTGATACCCAGAAGTCATAAGTCATACAATAAATATCTATTAAATTAAATACCGTCTCATTTCTATATTTTGCTCAGGAATTCCCTCTTCCTGAACCTTTCCTGCCTGAGAGGAGTTGAATACAAATTTGGCAATGTGATATATCTTAAAAATGTCTTATTCAATTTGTAATCGACCAACTATACCCAATGACTAAAGGATCCTTAATAATTATGGACAGCTTTTAGTAGAAAAAATATCCCAGACACCCCAAATATTATGCTTAACCTCTTTTTATTGCTTAACAATTTTTATAATAAGAAAAATCCTTTTTATTCAAGTTCAATGAACTTACTGAAATACTAGGCACTCTTATATACCTAACTTGACTTGGAACACAGAGTAACTCTAGAAACAAGGTAGTATTTCTAGCATACAGATGAGAAACTAGAACTCAGTGATATAATAAATTGCCTAATTTATGTATCATAAGTGATATAGACAGAACTTAAATTCATATCTTACAATGCTATACTAGGTTCACTTGTCTTTTGTTTTATTGGGTTAGGTTTTAATGGATTGGATGTAACTTAAAGCAAAAACCTTGAGAGTTAATACATTGGTCTGAATGAGTTTTAAAACATGTGATACCAGAAGTGATTAGTGCTAGGGTGAGAGACAGTTAGATACCAGAAAGGCACAAGGGCACTAGGAGCAAACTGTCATGAAAAAGTGAAAAAGCTACAGCAATTGTTGCTTATTTTATGATGATAATAAAACGTGCATGTGAGCTATAGACTAGCCTAATATAAATCTGTAAAAAAATAAAACTGAGCATAAAATTATTTTATGAAGCCATAATAATTATTATGAATATCAATGAATATCAACAGTATAATAATGTTCTCAGAGTGAGTTTTACTGGCTAATTTTTTCACATGTTATATAGCTTCAGACTACAATTTTCCCCCATAGCTCTTCTGTTTTGTCTTTAAAATTTTACTTTTTGTGAAAATCTCTACATCCACTCCTCCAATCTAATTTATGAAATATTTCTTTTTGTTTTAGGCATTCTCATCCTCACACAGAGTGATATACATGAATGCATATATATATTCTAAATATTCTAATATATAAATATACTAAACCAGAGGCCCTGTGCAAGAAATTTGTGTACGGGGGGGCAGGGCGGAAGTGTCCCTCAGACCAGCCTACACCCTCTCCAATCTGGGACCCCTTGAGGAATGTCCGACTGCTCGTTTAGAATAGGGCCTCAATGGACAGTCAGACATCCTTCTCACAATTCAGAACTGCTGCCTCCAAACTGCTTGCCTGCCTGCCTCCTTGATTGCCCCTAACCGCTTCTGCCTGCCAGCCTGATCACCCTCTAACCACTACCCTGCCAGACTAATTGGTGCCTAACTGCTCCCCTGACAGCCTGTTTGCCCCCAACTTCCCTTCTCTGCCAGCTGGGTCACCCATAACTGCCCTCCCCTGCAGGCTTGATTGCCCCCAATTGCCCTCCCTTGCAGGCCTGGTCTCTCCCAACTTTCCCCTCCTGCTGGCCTGATTGCCCACAACTGCCCTCCCTTGGAGGCCTGGAATCTCCTAAAGGCCCTCCCCTGCTGGCCATCTTGTGGTGACCATCTTGTGTCCACATGGGGGCAGGATTTTTGACCACATAGGGGCGGCCCTCTTGTGTGTTGGAGTGATGGTCAATCTGTGTATTATTCTTTTATTAGATAGAATAGAGGCCTGATGCATGGGTGAGGGCCAGCTGGTTTGCCCTGAATGGTGTCCTGGATCAGGGTGAGGGCTCTCTTGGGGTGTGGGGAAGCCTGGGCGAGGGGCCTAAGGTGGTTTGCAGGCCAGCCACATCCCCAGCGACCCAAGTGGAAGCCCTGGGATCTGGGATTAATTTATGTTCTACAATTGAAACTTTATAGCCTGGAGTGGAGGCAAGCCTACTGCTCCCTCCATGGCAATTGCCATTTCTGTTTGAAACTTTGTAGCCTAGAGTGGAGGCCTAGGCTAGGGCTGCAGAAGTTTGGCTTCCTCCATCGCCCAGGTAACCCTAGCCTCTTCTCCCTCCAGCTCTGTGGCTGCCATCATTTCTGTTGGGATTATGTATCTTCTATAATTGAAACTTTGTAATATTGAGTGGAGGCTTAGACTGGCAAGGGTAGGTGGAAAGCTTGGCTTTCTCCATTGCTGGGGAAACCTAAGCCTCCCTCCTGCTCTCAGAGGTGGCAGCCATCTTGACTGGGGCTTATTTGCAAAATTTGCTCCTGATTGGCTGGGGGGCATGGCTGTGGCTTGATTGGAGGTATGGTCAATTTGCATATTACTCTTTTATTAGCTAGGATGTTCTAATATATAAATATAGTAGGGGACCAATGCACAAAATTCATGCAAGAGGCTCAGCCCTTATAGCCCCAGGTGCTTTGGCTTGCCCTTGCAGCCCTGACTTCTTCCAGACATTCATTCTGCTGTTCAGGCTAATTAGCATATTAGCTCTTTATTATATAGGGTATGTATATATATAATTTTGCAACTTATCATTTCCCCTTAATATATTATTGTTATAGTCATAGGCTAAGTATATAAAGATCTAACTTGTACTTGTTTATAAACACTGGCATCCAATTATTATGCAATATTTTATCTAATTTGATATTGATGAACATTCATTTTTTTGTTATTTTTCTTTTTTTATTGGAAAAGTGCTATTGTATTATTGTACCAATGTTTTTAACTACTCAACATTTGATTTCTGAATGATAGGTTCCTAGAATTTAAAATATTGGGTCATAAAACATTTACGTTTTCATTTTTAAGAGTTACTGCCAAATTGCCCTCCAAAATTTTGTGCTAATTTATACTCCAAATCTATATGAACATGCTTGCTTTCTTATACTTTCAGACAAAATTTGATGTTACAATTCTTTCAGGAAAAATTGGTGTAAATTTATCTTTTTATATTAATTATTTTTCTCTAATTACTAGTGAGGTTTACTGATAGTTTATCTCTTCTTTGAATATCCAGTGTATATCATTCAGGGTCCTGGTCAATGTCACATGACATACTCAACTGAGGCAAATTTAGGAGGATTAACTGAAAGGGTTTGTATATATATGTATAGTTTTTCAGGTGGTGGTTATTAAACTTTATGGGCTCCACACTACTTTATACTCTTAAAAATTTTAAGGATCACAGTGAACTCTTATCTATGTAAATTAACGTTGGACTTTAAAAATAAGTGTTTCAATAATGCCTATTTCACTAAGAAATTAATAAACTCATTATATGTTAATATCCTTTTTAATAAAAGGGTAATATGCAAATAGACCAAATGGCAGAACAACTGAACAACTGGTTGCTATGACATGCTTTGACTGCCAAGGGGCGTGTGGGGAACATAGTGGATGTTTTCAGCAGGTAGCAGAGTGCAGAGCATGGTGGGGAACATGGTGGATGTTTTCAGCAGGCAGCAGAGTGCAGAGCATGGTGGGTGTTGGCTGCAGTGCGATGGTAGAGCAGGTGAGCCTCTGGTGGATAATGAAAATTCTTTGCTCCTGCGTGTTGCAGTCCCACCTGGTCCTCGCACCTCCTGCCGGCACTTGGTCACCCCTCAAGAGCAGGGGGAAGTGGAGGAGGCCTGAAGGGCAATTGAGGCTAGCAGCTGCTTCTGCCACTAACTGTGGCCAGCAGCCCTGCTCACAACTGCTGCTGGCGCCAGTCCCGATCACTCTGCACTATCAGACAGGGGACAGGGCCATGGTTGGTGGGGCCAGGCATGGGCTCAGAGGATGGGCCAAGACCTGCTTCTGTGCCCATGGCAGCCTCTCAGTCCACAGTTCCTTTCAAGGTACACGATTTTGTGCACTAGGCCCCTAGTATATACATAACCTATGAAAAGTTACTCTTTAGTAGAGACACAGCCAGACCATAGTAACCTGGCAAAATGATATAAGGGGGAAAATAACCCCCCCTCATTCTTCTTCCACCCTCATTCTCTACAGGGCCTCCCATTGGCCGAACCTTACCAGAAGCTACAGGGCAATAGAGTTCATGTAATTCCTATGGATCAACATCCTGGATATAGAGCCATAAGAAGAGCAGGGATTGAAAAAGGGAGGGCAAACAGGAGATAACCAGCACATGCATTCCATTTTTTTTACATTTATATTTTTCTATTACCTTTTTGTAGGATTATAAAAGCTGTATCTTTTTATTTGTTTTGTTTTATTTTATTTTATTTTTTTTATGGGATGGATCAGTCCTTTGTTAATTATGTTACATTTTCTCCAGGTTGACACTTGGCACTTGAACTTTTTTTTATAATGTCTTTCACAATATTTACTGGTCTTTCTATTTTACTAGTATATGCTTGAAAACTTCATTTATTTCTTTTGGTTTAGTGCCTTCCATTCCAAATTTACTTATGTGAACTTTTGTGAAATAGCCTTCCCAATTATTTAAAAATACCTATAAGTCTTTGGAATAAATTTATATTTATATGAATAAACATAGTTTCATTTTATTTAAAAAATGTTTCAAGGTAATTTAAAATTCATCTTCCCCAATGAAATGCCACCACCATTATGACATATTCACTTTGCCATTGTTTGCTCCATATGCGATTTTAATTAACAATCCTATATAATAAAAGCACAATATGCTAAGTGTCCGACCATTTGACTGTTTGACCATCCACTATGATATTCACTGGCCACCAGGGCACAGACACTCCGACCAGTAGTTTAGTTTCCTACTGGGGTCCAACTGATCAGGCCTGCGCAAGGTGGACCAGACATGCCCTGGAGCCCTCTCACAGTCCCTCCCCAGCCCCAATCATGCACCAGTGGGGTCCCTCAGCCTGGCCTGCACTCTCTCGCAATCCAGGACCCCTCAGGAGATGTCAGAGAGCTGGTTTTGACCTGTTCCCTGCAGGCCAGCCTAAAAGACCCCACCAGTACATGAATCCATGCACCAGGCTGGTTTCAGCCTGATCCCTACAGGCCTCTAATATATACATATATATGTTATATAACACATTGTATAATATAAAGCATATGTAATTACATTAATATATAGAAATCATTTTACACATATATACATACATTCTTTAGCATTTTAACTTTGTTTAAATCTTAAAATTAAGCCTGTGGAGAAGAACCAGCTATCTCTTCCTGTGGAAGAGAAGAAAATGTACATCCTTTAATGCATGAGCTTTGTCATCTACAGTTGCAAGGCCTTATTTTGCTCTCCTATAATCTATTGGTTATTAGGAAGTTCAAGTTGATACATTTTAGTACTTATTCTAATTTTATTATTTAAAAATATGTTTTTTGTTGATTTCAGAGAGGAATGGAGAGGAAGGTAGGGAGATAGAAACATCAATGATGAGAGAGAATCATTGATTGGCTCCCTTCTGCATGCCCCTTACTGGGGATCGAGCTTGCAACCTGAACATGTGCCCTTGACCAGAATTGAACCAGGGACCGCCTGGTTCACAGGTTGATACTCAACCACTAAGCCATACATTTACTCTACTTTAAGAAGGAGAAAACTTTGTGCTTCTTAATTATCACCTTTTTTTGTTAAGCAGCATAATATGTTGAGGTGAAACATTGAAAAATCTTAGAGAAAGGTATGAGAATGTTTAAAGTAAAATGTACATGGAGACAAAGATTCAGAAATATAAAAGATTCAGGAAGCAAGATCAAGTGAGAAACACCAAAGGGTAGAATAAATCCAGAAAGACCATCTTAGTAGAGAATTTTGAGGGGAGAGAAAGAGATCAAAGTAGTCTCAGTTGACAATAAAATTCAGAATTTAGAGTAAAGAAATGAATGAAATAAAATTTAGGAAGTTTGGCTATGTGATCACTGCCAGTTCCCTTTATTGTGTCCTCATGAAATCACCTATAAAGATGCACATTGCTCTTCAGGGAGTTTTGGAGTTCAATTTGAGTTTCATTTCCATGTGTCCCTATGCTGAAATGGGCTTTAAACTGGGAGTGAGAATGCCCAGTTTTATCTGGACCATGCCCATGGCCCTTGGCTCTATTTAGAGATTTCCTCAACTTCCTGCCAAAAGCTCTGTTATTATAGATTATGAGCACGTCAATTAACATTAAAAGGGGAAATATTTGATGTGAGATATGAATCTGTTGGATTTGCTATGTGTCTATTGTTCCAGTATATATATATATATATATATATATATATATATATATATATATATATATATATATATTATTTAGTGTGTCAACATTGTTGAGTTTTTCATGGATTTCCTTATTAAAGACTTCATCTCTCATCATTAGAGGTAGTCATGGATTTTAGTTTACAAAGCACTTGTATACTCATTATCTCATTTTCTTTTCACAATATTTCTGTGTGTTTGTTTAATTATCATTTTACTGATGACAATAGTGAAGGTAAGAATTTAGTGGCTTGACTGTAAAAGTATACTTAGAAATATCTGTTTGTGTGTGTGATACTTATTATAAACACTTCATTTTTTTTAGAAAATATATTTTTATTGATTTTTTATGGAGAGGAAAGGAGAGGGATAGAAAGCTAGAAACATTGATGAGAGAGAAACAGCTGCCTCCTGCACACCCCCCACTAGAGATGTGCCTGCAACCAAGGAACATGCCCTTGACCAGAATCGAACCTGGGACCTTTCAGTCCTTTGGCTGACGCTCTATCCACTGAGCCAAACTGGTTTGGGCAACTTCATGTTTTTCTTTACCAATTGAGCTGATTACAGGTTTAGGGCATGTACATTTCTAATCAAATTTTCACCTTTAAACAGTATACAATCATAAAATGGATTTTACACTGATGCAACCAATAATTATATTAGAATTTTTCCTGACTGGTTCTATTTTAATTCTGACACCTGTGTGTTTTGCAAAACTCCAGGCAATATGCTTTCTATTTCCTATTGGTTACCACAGGGATAATAATTTTTAGAATTCAATTTTCATGGGCAGATTAGTTTACTAATTTTAAATAGTGGGTAGCTGCAGTAATAAAAATGAATCCTCAAATTGCCTGTTAAGTCTAACTTAGTGGTCAGCGAACTCATTAGTCAACAGAGTGGGAAACCGCGGCTCCCGAGCCACATGTGGCTCACAAGTCGCAGTGTGCCGACCACTGGTCTAACTGATAAAACTTGTCATGACACCATTTCAAATGCAAAATTTTGAATGATGTAAAAACTAGGATTGAAGGTACAAAGATGAGTGAGCATTGGACTGGTATTATTACCTATATGTGGGCAACATCAGAAATGTACATTCATCTTATGTAGTATGTTGACACAGCTATAGGATTTCAAGTTTCTATTTTTGTACTATTTTGCCTAATGGTACACACTAGTGCCTAATACTTGAAAGAGAAGAATTTACTTTCTCTGATTTATACAAAATCATATAGTTAGAACTTGATATAGCTTTTTGAATTTACATAAAACCTTTGAACTCTTAAATGAAAACATATTAAATGCTGAAACTACAAAAAAAATGTTGCAACTTTATAGCAGACACATTAGATAGAACTAATGTACAGTGGATGACAGGTGGCAGGCTGCTCTAACCAAAACAACAACAACAACAACAACAACAAAAACAAAACAAAACAAAACAGTTTTTCACAAGTGTCTACTGCTCTTCTATCTGCCTCTTGTTATTCTATGTGAAATATACTTCTCACCTATCTTGATGCCCATTCTTTATTTCCATTAATTTTTTTTCTAGGAAACTACCTGATTCCCCCGTCCAGATGTAGATCTTTCCTCTTTACACACCAGATTTCTCTTTCTACTTCTCTTTTTGGCATGGGACACTGTATATTTTATTTCAGTTTTTGTTTATCATAGATTTCATACTAGACTATGAATTCCTGAATGGTAGAATCTGCGGTTTATCTTTTTGCCCACTTCCATTGCTGCACGCATAGCATATTAGTTTTCTAGAGCTGCCATAAAAAATTACCACGAACTTGGTGGCTTTCAAGCAACAGAAATTTATTTTCCCAGTTTCTGATGTTAGAAGTCCAAAATCAAGTTGTCAGTAGTACCACACACCCTCTGGAGGCTCTAGGAGAAAATTTTTTCATGCCTCTTTACGTTTCTAGTGGCCCCAGGTGTTCCTTGCCTAGTGGGCTCAAACCCCAATCTTTGCTTCTGTCTCCACATGGCTTTGCCCTCCCTGTGTCTCTCTTTGTCTCAAATATCCCTCTCCTGTATCTTATAAAGATACCAGTTATTGGATTTAGAGTTAGTTTATTCTAAATCCAGAATGATCTCATTCAAGATCCTTGATTAAATTATATCTATAAAGATCTATTTTCCAAATAAGAACGCATTCACAGTTTCCAGGGGTTAGGACAGATATATATATATATATTTTTAATCCAGTTATTGGATTTAGAGTTAGTTTATTCTAAATACAGAATGATCTCATTCAAGATCCTTAATTAAGGGCACGTCCCCAGTGCGGGGTGTGCAGGAGGCAGCTGATCAATGTTACTCTCTCATCTATGTTTCTATCCCTCTCCCTTTCTTCCTGTAAAGAATTAATAAAATATATTAAAAAAGAATGTCAATAGTATTCATTTTGAAGACAATGATGATAAATTTGTAATATGATCATCTAGGACAGTCAGTTGAGAAGAACTCTGAGATCATGCCTGAGCTTAGTTTAAAACAAGATTAATTAGTAATAACTTCTTAGAGTGTTGAAGGGATGAGTAGAAGCAACATTATACCACATATTTACCAACTCTTCCAGATACCTTGCCTTCACCTTGATTGTCAGTTCATAACCCTGGGTTACTACCTGTTCATTTGTCTCTGAGATCCTGAATTCCTGCAAGGATAATCTGCTAAACATTTAGGTATATCTAAACTTTATGCTTTTCTTGTTTACTTTCCCTATGTGCTTCTCATCCACTTGAGCCTTGCCCCTCTCATTTTGTGCAGGGGTCAGAGATTGGGTTTGATTGAAAAAGATGTTCATTGAAAATAGGTTTCACTGAAGTTCAGTTAATAGACTCTATCCTGGAAGAAGCCTGTGTCAGTTTTTATTAGGTGCATGTAAGAGACAACAAAAATATATGAGTTAAATTAGAAGCCCATTTTTAATATAATGGTGCTAAAGTCATTAGAGACTTATTTATTCAAGTGATATATATATATTTTTGTGTGTATGTATATGTGTGTGAGCTCCATATATATGAAGGCCTTGGGTGGGAATAATTTAGTTATAAGAAATGGAAAAAGGGAAGGTGTGGCTGACATATAATGAGGAAGTGAGTTAAAAGATTTGAGAATATTGGAAGTTTTTAAAAGACAGTTGTATGATCATTTCTGGAGTTTGTAAAGACTTCTCTGGTTACTGCAGGATAAGGGTTTATAAACTGGGAATCAGAGAGACCATTTAAAAAGACATTGTGCCCAGCTGATGTGGCTCAGTGGTTGAGTGTCAATCCATGAACGAGGAGGTCATAGTTGGATCCCCCTTTGGGGCACATGCCTGGGTTGCGAGCTCTATAACCCAGTGGGGGATGTTCAAGAGGCAGCTGATCAATTATTCTCTCTCATCGGTGTTTTTATCCCCTCCTCTCCCTTTCCCTGTCTGAACTCAATAAAAAACATATTTTAAAATATACATTGTAACAATACTGGCCAGAGAGATGTGTTCTATCAAGCTAGGTGTGATAAGAACTACTACAACAAAGTACCACGAGGTCCTATAATGAAGACTTTATAATGTTGATGAGATTCCCTAGGAACATAACTTGTTTATATCAATTGGCCTATGGTAAAATTGCTTTCCTTATATATCATTTCACTTAACATTGCAGAACACGATAAAGATGTTAAATGATAACTTACTTGACTATAAAGTAGAAGAATGATCATATGTAATGGTACAAAGGCCGGAAAATATATGGTTCTTTTGTAGAGTAATGAATTGTCTACTGAGGCAGGAACAATGTTATATGGAGAGTTGTAACAGAAGAGAAGACTGCAAAGAAGATTACCATCAAATAGTGAAAGGCCTTACATGCAAAGGCAAGGCATTTGGAATTTATTTTGAAAACAGTAGTGAGTCATCTTAAGATTGTGTGTCATCTAATTTAATATGTATTTTATTTAATGTTTCACATTTACTTACCTATATTAATGGTGTTAGCTGCCATCCAATAGGTTAAAAGTCTTCCATACTATTTAGTGTTATGTAAAAGTAAGGTGCTAATGCCCTACCTAGTTCAGAGGTCGGCAAATTGCGGCTTGTGAGCCACATGTGGCTCTCGAGCTGCAGTTTGCCGCTCTGTTGACTAATGAGTTTGCTGACCACTGGGATAGGGGCTTAATCACAAGGAACAACAACAGCCTCTAATTATTGGAATCGAGAGTCTGGATCAGTGGTCAGCAAACTCATTAGTCAACAGAGCAGCAAACGTGCAGTTTGCCTACCACTGCCTTAGTTGGTTTGGCTCAATTGATAGAGCCTTAGCTTGTGGACTGAAGGGTCCTGGGTTCGAGGGCACATGGTCAAGGGCGCATGACCAGGTTTCAGGCTCCAACCCCAATAAAGGGTGTGCAGGAGGCAGCCAATTAACGAATCTGTCTTCTCATTGATGTTTCTATCTCTGTTTCCCTCTCCCTTCCTCTCTGAAATCAATAAAAATATTTAAATATAAGGTGCTATTTTTATTATCACTTATTTTTATTAGTAGCAATAATAATACAACTTAATAAGGTTTTGTTTACTGTGGCTCTTAAGAATAGATAAAACATTTAGTTACCCATGGGTTCTTATTAAATTATATTTAAGGAATCTCTTATATACCTCACTGTACTTTCATTATTAACTGTTACATTTTGGTGGAAAAAGAACAAGGGTAATAAACTTTTCGTCTGAGTGAGCTTATTTTGAAAGCATGCAAGAAAGATGATGTATAAAAGTGATGTGCTCAAAATGAAAAACACAAAGCCATTGTTTGGTCTCAAAGCACTTCTAATTACTATAAAACACAAATTATTTCTTATTAGTTTAATCAGCCAAAATCTGTGTTTATGATAACTCCATTCATTTTAGAAATTATATAATAACTTGTTCTCCACATTGCTGACATGAATAAATAATGATTGATGATTTGCTGTTTTTTTTATTTTTAAATCAAATTTACATTTGAAGAATAGTATCTTCTAAAATTATATGGCTTGTTGTTCTTTAATGCTTGTGATGTATTTGAGTTTTTCAAAAAGTTTGCTATATTCTTTTTTTAATCCTCACATGGGGTATATTTCCATTGATTTTCAGTAAGGGTAGAAGGGAGAGGGGAAGACAGAGAAGCATCAGTGTGAGAGAGACACTTTCATTGGTTGCCTCTTGCATGCACCCTGACTTAGGCCCAGTCCAGGGAGGATCCTGCATCCACTGTAAGTGCCTTTGACCAGATGACCCTTTGGTCCACAGGCTAATGCTCTATCCACTGAGCCAAACTGGCCAGGGCACTATGTTCTTTTTTTTTTTTTTACAATTAAATTATATGACATACTGGAATCAGGAATAGTCTAGCATGAAAAATATGGCTGCAGTAATGCCTCTGAGGAGAAAACTGAGATTGCAAATATAAAGACTAGAGCTCCAGTGCTGGACATGGGGGGGGGGGCGTCCCTCAACCCGGCCTGCCCCCTCTCACAGTCCAGGAGTCCTTAGGGGTGGGAGGTGACCTGGCGATCAGGGAAAGTTGACACCCTCATCACAACTCTGCTGCTGCAGTGGCAGCAGCAGCCTCAGTCAACCCTGGTTACCTGAGCCTTGGATGGCCCTGAGGGCTAGGGAGCTGAGGGTGGGTCCAGCTGAACTATGTCCCTGCCCCTTCTGGTGGGGCTGAAAGTACTGGGGGACTCTGGCAGAGCTCAGGGGACTGGGTGTCGCTGTCTTGTGGCTATGGGCACCACCATATTTGTGATGATGTGATGGTCAATTTACATATTCCCTCTTTATTAGACAAGATGCCTACAAAACCAATAATCATTAAAGACAATGAAAACATATAACAACAAAGTCTATTATATTTTCCAGGAAGGCCATGTATTTTGTGGGAGATATTTAAATTATGGCAGGATTTAAAACACCATCTTAAGATCTACTGCATAAATCATTTAACACCATACATAGAAATGGTGAAACAGAAAAAGGAATTACCATCTTGTTAATATTCCAACTATGTGGTAAACACTGTTTGGTTATTTTCATGCTTTGTCTTATATAATCTTCATATTAATAAGATATCCTCATTTTACAGATATAGTGTCTGAAGTTCGTAGATGTTAAAATGTCTGATATTTCACAGCCAGTAAGTTGTAGACCTGTAGGCAGAATGTACATATATTCAATTTCAAATTTTATACCTGTTTTATTATAGCAGACTGTCTCTTTCCAGGAAGAATGGACTATCCTTCCCTATGACTGGAAAAAAAATCACCATGGTGTGATTATACCAAGGATCCTTTTGAAATGTAATCATCTTTGATTTAAATTTTATTATTTTTTAAAGGTTCCTCATCTTGAAATTCTCAAACTATATTTTTGGAGTATTTGTTTATTCTCATAACTCTGGAATGATAAAGGAAATGATTTCTCATCACCTCACTATTTTATCTCGTTGGGCCTAAGTTTTTAGAATAGGCTATCTCACATTTATCAAGTTTATTTGATACCTTGAAGAATTAATATTTACATTTTACTTTCTTAAGCAGTCAGAATCTTTGTGTACTACATGCCTAAGTACCAGTACTATAGGCTTTGGAAATTTACTTGTCCCCAAGTTTTGTCTCTTATATTTACATCTAATTTTGTTGATTTGATAGATATATTTTTGTGGTTAATGAACTGTTAATTCATAAAATTTATATCTTTTTTGTGAATTATTAATGATTAATTAAAACAAAAAACTCTCAAATTCTTATTTTAAACTTGGTATTGGTAATAAACAAGTAAGTAAATAGTGGTTTTAGTAGATTTTAATCTAATCTAAGTAGAAAATTATTACTTTTGACAAAAATAAGATAGCTCAATGATAATGAAATACCTCAAATATTCTATTATTTCTATTATGTTTATTTAAAGTTAAGAAAAGCATACCTATATATGTCAAATATGTAAATATTATTAAATTTTCTTTTAAAAACTGTGGTAGATATTTTAAGGAGAACAGTTGGGATAACATCTGATTTAAAAAAATAACTATTTCTCAGTTACATTTGAAATACAGTATTATGTTAGTTTCAGGTGTACAACATAATGATTAGTCACTTATATTACTTATGAATTGATCATCTGTTGAGTCTACTACCCATCTAACACCATGCATAGTTATTATCATATTATTGACTATTTGCTATGATATATTTTACATGCTCATGACTGTTTTTATAACTGCCTACTATTTGTGCTTCTTCATCCCTTCATCTTTTTCACCCATTCCCCTAACCCTCCTCTCATCTGGAAACCATCAAAATTTTATCTATCTATGAGTTTGCTCGTTTTGTTTATTCCTTTATTTTGTGTTTTAGTGAAAAAAGATGGTATTTGTCTTTGTCTGACTTATTTTACTCAGCACAATACTTTCTGAGTCCATCCATGTTGTTGCAGATGATAAGATTTATTTCTTATGGCTGAGTCATATTCTATTGTACATATGTGCCATCTCTTCTTTATATATGGATAGACACTTAGGTTGCTTTTTTTTAAAATCTTGGGCATTGTAAATAATCCTGCAGTGAACCTAGGGCTGCATATACATTTTTGAAGGAATAACCAGAAGTGGGATTACTGGAGCCTTCTTGTCTCTTGTTATAACCTTTGTTTTAAAGTCTTTTATGTTTGATGTAAGTTAAGCTACCCCAGCCCATATTTTTTTTGGTTTGTATCTATTTGGATATAAAAGAAAGGAAATAGCTTTTTCCATCTCTTCCTTTTGGTCTATGTGTGTCTTTCAATCTGAAATTTGGCTCATATATATGCAAAATATATGTCTTATTTTCTTATACATTCAGACACCCTAGGAAAGATATCTGATTGATAGGTTATGATGAGGTATTCTTTTCTGATTAAAATAATCCTAAATATTCTCTAATCAACACTTACTTTATCACAGAAATAGCAAAAGATAGGCCAAGGTCTGATTTCAGTCTAGAATAATGAATGACTTTATTTATTTCTGTATTTTTTAGGTTTCATTGATTTTTATCTTCATAATTTTAATTTTATGAATTATATGGAATATGAGGTGTAAATGCTTAAATTATTATGTTAGTAATTTTAATATGGCCCTTGAAATTCATTATATTACCTAATGAAATGCCTTGTTTAGTACTCAATTATTCTTAGAGTTTAATAAGACACCTCTTTTATTTTTAAGTATTAGATTACCATGATGAATGAGAATCTAATACTGGTAGTTTATACAAAGGTACCAAGTTATATACAATGGACAAAACTTCATGTGGACTTGAAGATGCCTTCTTAAGATACTTGAGTTTTCTAAAACTAAGTAATTTAATACTAGCTCTAGTACTTAGTTTGTCCATGAGGACACCAGCTATAAGTCTGTAGTCAGAATTCACTACATGATAATGCCTGTTGACACAGAGGGATAGTGTGTTTCTGACTGTGCATAATGTGAAAATAGTTCACAGTGGTCAGAGTCAAGTTCTGGATTAAGAATTTAATTTTTACAGACAACGGCTGTTCCTGGTGGAGTCTGCCTTAGACTCAATTTAATTCAGGGAATAGTTACTCTGTACTTATAAAATATAATTAGGCACCAAGAGATTAACATTTTGAGTTTCACACATTCTCTTCTTTGAAAAATATCTTCTTAACATCTAATTATGCATTGTAGTAATTTTGAGAATGACAAAAATATCCACTACGATATTACTCTTACAAACTCTTCAAAACTAAAAACAATCATGGAAGAAACAACACAACATCTTTAAATCATTAATACTAACTTAAAAAATATATACTAATATTTATTGTATCTTAAAATAAATGCTAACAGTTAACCAAGATATTTTTATCCAAGCTTTTTTTAATATATCAGTTTTTCTAATCAATTCAATTGAATAAAAATCAATACTACAGTAATAAATTTAGGTTTCACATTAATATAATACAAAACTATAAGTCTGTTATAAAGAAGAAGTAATTTATAAAATTCCACTTCAGGTCATTGTTTCACTGTCCCTCATCTCCCAACTTTATTCAAGATTTATGTAGTCATACTGTTTCTCTTGCTGTCTGGCTTTGTCTATTTCATGAAAATTTATTAGAGATTTCAAAGGGTGTCACTTGAAATTCATAGTGTGGTATATGAAGGATATTTCAGGTAATGAGTATGGAATTGTAAAAAAGAGTGACCATGAAATTACTCAAAGTAATGGGCTGACAGATTTAGATTTTCATGATAAATATATCCTAATCAAAAGAGCAAAAACAATTTTAGATTATACCTCACAGGTTATTATATCAAATATGGCAATGGTGAACTAAAGTTATCTGTCCAGCAACTACCTTGCAAATTATACACCATAAGGAATATGTGAGAGTTATAAGAAAATTAGATTGATAATTACAGCTATTACGTCTATCATTTCAATGAGAAAATTCTAGAAAAGAGTTATATAGTACTTTAATAAAGTCCAATTGTCCTTTTAAGATCAGGTATCATATAAAAGTTAAGGTCACACCCAAAAATATTTGGATTTAAAAGAGCCAATGTTTATAGAAGGCTATAGCTACCAACAATCATCCACCGTAATTATTTTTAAGCACATGTCATAATATTAATTTACCATTAGCAGTTCTTTTGAAAAAACTTTACCAGTATCATTAATTGGTTTCTATGAATGGTTTCATATTGAATATTATGAATAACAGATAAAAGCATTCAATTTTTGCTCCGCATATTTTATCTGATACTTTCTGGATGAATGCAATGTATGAAATAAGCCTAAATATCAAAGATATTTAAAAATTAAACCACAAACATGGCCAAATTCAAGCCTTACCTGTGTCTTCCTGTGAATACAATTTGGTTAAGGAAATTATTAATAATTTCTGTATTCTATGAGATACCACATTGAGAGGTAGGAATTGTAAAACTATTAAATATAATTTCTATATCAAGAGAAAATATTAAATTTTATATTTCTAGAGGTTTTGCTTAAGAACCTTGTTAAAATTACTTGGTTGTATTATGAATACTAACGTGGCTACTGCTAATATTTTTATTAGTGCTACCAACTAATAAACACTGTTCTACATTAGGCACTGTCCTAGGTATCCTATCTAATAAAGAGAGAATAAATTTAGCAGCATACCCTCACAAAGATGGCAGCCCCCACAACTAATAAGGAGGGAATATGCTAATTGCATGCCACACCCTCAAAGATGGTAGCACCCACAGCCACAAGATGGTGGAGCCCAATTCCCTCAGCCTCACTGGGGCAGCAGGTGTGCGGCATGGGCGTCGGCTGCCCAGCAGCCCAGGGCTGTCCGAGGCTCAGGCAACCAGGGCCGGTCAAGACTTGTGCTGCTGGCAGTAGCAACATCAGAGGTATGATGGGGCATCACCTTCCCCTGATCACCTGGTTGCCTCCAGCCCCTGAGGGCTCCCCTACTGTGAGAGGGGGCAGGCTGGGCTGAGGGATCCCCCCTCCAGTGCATGAATTTTCATGCACTGGGCCTCTAATATATTTTAGAACTGTCAAAAGAAGTCTAAGAAATTATTTTCATTTTCAGATGAAGCAATTGGGATTCTGTAAATTGCCCCAAATTACATAGCAATAAAATAGCAAAACCAGTCTTCAAACCTAAATCATTCTGAACCCAACATCTACATCAGAAGAGATATATAGATCGTAAATAGGCATGTGAAAAGATGCTCTACATCATATATCATCAGATAAATGCAAATTAAAATAAAATGAGATACCACTACAAACCTATAACAATGGCCAAAATCAAGAACATTTGGTAACACCAAATGCTAGTAAAATCAAGAACACTGGTAACACCAAATGCTAGTGAGGATGAGAATACAAAATGGTACAGCAACTTCAAAATATATATACTTTTATTGATTTCATAGAGGAAGGGAGAGGGATAGAGACATAGAAACATCAATAATGAGAGAGAATCATTGATTGGTTGCCTCCTGCATGCCCCCTACTGGGGATTGAGCCAGCAACCTGGACCTGTGGCCTTGACTATAATCAAACAGGCTCTATCTACTGAGCCAAACCACCTAGAGCAGTACAGCAGCTTTGTAAGACATTTTGGAGGTTTTTTACAAAATGAAACATAAGTCTTACCAAAGATTCAGCCACCATACTCTGTAGCTACATATATGTGGCCTTTATAATTATTATATTATATATATTTATGTACTTTATATGGTCGTTTTCATGACAATTTTTAAAATATTTACTAATTAGACTTCTCTAAAATCATAGAATGTTTTGAAATATTAATCTTCCATCTTTTATTCTAAGTCCTCTGTAAGTATTTGCTCAGAGAGAAGTAGACCCAATATTAAGGTCAAATAAATGTTAGGTTAACAGATTTCAAAAACAAGTACAGTTTGTTTTTCTCAGTTGCTCATGACTGCTACAATAATCACATCTACTGATTACCTTCTATGGTAAATGAAATCCAAATTGTTTGAAATCTAAGGTAACCAAAAATAAAATCAATAGCTAACATTACCAGTAAAACTGCACAGGGTGTAGGTAATAGGAACTTCATTTTCTAAATAATGTGTGTGTGTGTGTGTGTGTGTGTGTGTGTGTGTGTGTGTGTGTGAAGGAAGCCTTGCTTTCAAAAAAACAGCTTCAGGAAATATATTTTCAGTTTTGAATATGATTTGAAAGTGAAACCTTATATATCTACTACAAAGAGAAAATATGTGTATAAACACACACACACACACACACACACACACACACACACACACACACGTGAAAATAACCATCATATTTTCTTGGCCCATGGAATAACAACCTTAATGCTCTTTTTGGCACACTACCAGGGATTTAAGCCATCTGACTATTCCAAGACTTACATAACTGTGCTGATAACACTGACAATAGACCAGAAATTATACTTTCTCGGGAAAAAGTTGCATTCAATTTAAAAATTTTACACAACGGTGTTTTAATGAGAATTAATGCCCTGTTCAGTATACAGGATTATAAATCAGTTATTTAGGAATAGGCTGGTATCAACATCTGCCAAACCTCTTTTCTGGTTCAGAATGAATTAAAGGTAAGTGAGAATGAAAGCGTATGAAATGTATTGCTGAACCATATCTTCTTAATTCACAAATGCAACAGTATATACTTATTATAAAACTTCCAATGACATTCCAAAGGCAAAATATACCTCCAGGAAAAAAAATAAATAAAATGATGTTCTTTTGAAAAATTCCTCATGATCAAGGTAAAGAGACCACAGAAAGAGTGACATTATCCTACAGCTAAAAGATAGAAAACTAGTTTTAGCAAAAAGCAGAACTAGACATTTATACTTTGGCCATTTAGAATGAGCAGCATGCTGGTATATAACACAGGTAAGAATGAGTTTTAATTCTTAATGTGTGTGATCTTGCATCATGGTCCCTCAAGAGAAAGTTGACCTTTTGTAATTTCTAGAAGTAGGGAAAATGCCTGTGGGATCACACACTCTGAAAAGATTGATGATATATGAGAAGAACTGAATATTTTAAAGCATGAACATTTTATATAATAGGAACAATCTTTAATTTCAAAACAGTCACCTGCTTGCTAAAAATAGGGACTCCTAGCAAAAGAGCATCTCATTAAATATAATTTCTATTGGTGTATTTTTAGTATGCTGTTTGATACATTGACTAATAGGGAGCTTTAAAGGTGTATTTAATGACAGGAAAATTTCAAGAGTCTTTAATTCTGATAAGAATTCCCAAGCATTATGTGCTATTAGGTGGGAAAAATGAAAGTATAACACTTACCTCAAAAAGAAGCTTCTGAAAGATTTCATTCAATGTGTCTTAACCTTTTGTTGAAAGAAGTGTTATTGGTTTCATTATTTCTATATCTGGAGTTCAGAACACATTAAATAAAAAGCAGGGGAGAAAGTTAAGCTGCCAATTTTCTATTTTTAGCTCTAGGTTTTTATTATAAGTTCAATAACATCTTTGCAAAAAGATATTTAAGGTACATTTGGGAAATTGCTTAAGGTAATTAATTCAAGTTCAAATTAGAAACTGAACCCATCAGGGACATTATTTCTCAGGAAAGAATTCCTTTAGAGTACAGCATGTCTAAGCACAGGTATTTTTGGATTGCTCTTAATTGGATACTCTTAGAAAAAATATTAGTAACAAAGTTTATGCATATATTTATATAAAACTATCATGTTCCCATTTGTGAAAGGAATTTCTTCTTTCCAGTTACCTCCCATTTTTCTCACTTTTGGCTCTCCTAACTGCTGTTGAACTCACTGAACTTCCTCATCAGCTTAATCTAGTTATCCTTTCTCCTCTCCAAAACACTGACTAGTGCCCAAGGCACACCCTGGCACCTATCACTGTACCCTCAAGTGGATATGTAAGTCTCTCTGAAACACATGAGTTGTATGCTCTCCAAGAGATATCTGTACCTTTCTGAAACTGATTATATTACTTGTACTTAGTATTGCAATTACCTAATTTAATTAAATGTTATCTGTTAACAAAATATGAATTTGAAGAAAATTATGAAAAACAAGGTGAATATCTTGCAAAGACTCTATAAAAGTAAGTTATTAAAAACAAATTGCTATAAACTTAAATTTGGGATGAGAAAAATATGCAATATAGTGGAAAATTCCAAAACCATGTATTTTATCCCCCTTGCTATATAAGTCTCTAGGTTCCCTTTGAAGAAGCAGAAACTGAAATTGGTAGTCTTTGCATTATGGCTGAGATTTATACAATATGAGACTTGATCACATAAAAAAAAGCCCATAATATACATCAAATATTTCATAAATTAATGTGCATTCACATGTTTTATTTTTAAATGTTTAACCTATATGTATATCCTTTTTAAAAACACAATGCTGTTTCAACCAAATTTATTTTTTTAATAAATCATTATTGTTCAGATTATTAAAGATTTTGCTTTATTTTCTTCCCCCATGGCTCCCCTCCACCCGATTCTACCCCACCCATGCCCTTTCACCCCCTGCCACTGTCCTCATCTATAGGTGTAAGATTTTTGTCCAATCTTTTCCTGCACCCTTACTCCCCCTTCCCCCTGAGAATTGTCAGTCCGCTCACTTTATATGCCCCTGATTCTATTATATTCACCAGTTTATTCTGTTCATCAGATTTTTTAGATTTACTTGTTGATATATATGTGTCCTTCATAATTTTCATCTTTACCTTTTTCTTCTTCTTCCTCTTCTTAAAGAATACCCTTTAGCATTTCATATAATCCTGGTTTGGTGGTGATGAATGAACTCCTTTAGCATTTTCTTATCTGTGAAGCTCTTTATATGCCCTTCAATTCTAAATGATAGCTTTGCTGGGTAGAGTAATATTGGTTCTAGGTTCTTTCTATGCATCACTTTGAATATTTCTTGCCACTACCTTCTGGCCTGCATAGTTTTTGTTGAGAAATCAGCTGACACTCATATGGGTATTCCCTCATAGGTAACTAACTGTTTTTCTCTTGCTTATTTCAAGATTCTCTCTTTGTCTTTTGCCCTTGGCATTTTAATTATGATGTGTCTTGGTGTGGTGCTCTTTGGATTCCTGTTGTTTGGGATTTTCTGTGCTTCCTGGACTTGTAAGTCTATTTCTTTCACCAGGTAGGGAAAGTTTTCAGTCATTATTTCTTCTAATAAGTTTTCAATATGTTGCTCTCTCTTTTCTTCTGGCACCCTCATAATTCTGATGTTGGTACACTTGAAGTTATCCCAGAGGCTCCTTACACTATCTTCATATTTTTGGATTCTTTTTTTCTTTTTGTTTTTCTGATTAGTTGTTTTCTACTTCCTCATATATTTGGTTTGATTCTTGGGGTCCTCTAGTCCACTATTGAATTTCTATATATTATTCTTTATTTCAGACAGTGTATGCTCAATTTCTGACTGGTCCTTTTCCAATTTTTTTGGAATTCTCATTAACATCCTTGAAGGTGTCACTAATTTCCTCAGAGGTTTCTAGAAGATTCTTGAGTAACCTTGTAACTGTGATTTTTAACTCTATATCCAGTAGTTTGCTTTCCTCCATTACTTTCATTCATGACATGTTTATTTGTCTCCGCATTTTGGCTGCTTCCCTGTGTTGATGGAGTGGCTTTCTGTGGTAGGTGATCTATAAGGCCCAGTGGCTCAGCCTCCCCAATCACCTGAGGTGGACACTCTGTGTACTACTTTGAGGGCTGGGTGCACAATCTTGTTGTAGTTAAGTCTTGATTGATGTTGGTAGACTGGGAGGAATTAACCTACAGGCCAATTGGCTGTGAGGACCAGCTGTGTCTAGAACTGCTGTGCTGGAGACACCCTTATGGGGCAGCACTTGTTTCAGTGGGGCTTTGGTGCTCACTGAGTCTGCCTATTGATTGTGTCACTTATGGATGTGAGGAGTTGAAATCTGGTGTTGTCTCACACTGACCACTAGTTACACTGGCTCCTGGATCTCCAAGGAGGTGAAATTGAGCTACTGCCTGAAGCCATCCAGCAGGAGCTACAGCAAAATCTGCAGATTTCTTTTTCTCCTCTTTGTTTGGGGTTTGGAAGTTTTGGAGTTGTCTGATACAACTGCAGTGAAAAGGTAGGCCATTCGTATGCAAAAGCCACTGTGCACAGTTTGGGTGGGTTTGTAAATTGAGTTGGGAGGGGTCTCAGGGAATCACTAAGGTGTGGAAAGCAGAGATGGCTGCAGGCATCTCTGAGTCTCCACATTTCCAAGTCCTGGCATCTCGTGCCCAAGCACAGTAAACAATGATCCTGTGCATACCTCCGTGAGAAACCTCTCACTTTATAACCTTATGCCAGACTTTCCAGTTTCTCCCCATAGGATTCTGGGTCCCCAGAGTCACACTGGAAACTGGAGTTCAGAACAGTAGGGAACCTGTATCTCCTTTCCAATTGAAAAAAGCCTACCCATTTGCCAGCCTGATTTGCACACCTCCATACCTCTGCTTTTCTGTGCCTCTGCAGGTCCTACCTGGTCTTTTTCTTTCCTTCTAATTGTAGAAATTCTCCTCAGCCAGCTTTCCCATGGTTCTGGGTGATTGTTGTTTTGTATTTTAGTTGTAGTTTTGGTGTGGTTGTGAGAGGCAGCACGTACAGGTGTATAACTTACACTGCCATCTTGGTTTCTCCTATCTCAACCAACTTTCCATTAACCAAGTAACTACTGGTCATCGTTGGAGTGAAGGACACATAATGCAGTAAAACTGTTCATCCCTTTCCCTCATTCATTTGCCAATTAGTAATTCTCAATTCAATTGTATAATAAAGTTTAATTTGTTAGAATATAATTTTAGCAGCAAGACTATGTGACACTTTATTAGTGAATACACTTTAAAAGAGGGATAAAGTATAGATGACAAAAATAGCCCACTCATTGTTTGGTAAATTAGAACTTCTTTAAGTCACAAATGTTCAGAGAATTATGCTAAAAAATTATTGAGATTTCTCTCCACAAGGACTAGAATATAAAAAGTAATAAGTAATTCTGTCTTTAATTTGTTAAATGGCTGTGTCACATCTCTTTATTTACCTGGAGACAATTTTTGAAACATTTTCTAGCATTTTATAGGTGTAAAAATAGCACACACATACAAATACTGAATTATACATGAATGGTAAACTAATAGTTTATTTGTCAAGACCAAGTAGTTTTGGGAAGTGAGGCCAGAGAGAATACAGTTGGTGGGAATTCTATGGGAAATCAGACAGAGAAAGCAAAAACGTTTTTTAATCTATCCACAAAGGTTACATCATAAACAAGGAACATATTTCATGGGGAAAGGGGATGTCCCTCAGCCCAGCCTACACCCTCTCCAATCTGAGACCCCTCGAGGAATGTATGACTGTCCAATTGTGAGATATCCCTCTCACAATCCAGGATGGCTGGCTCCCAACTGCTCGCCTGATTGCCTCTAACCACTTCTGCCTGCCAGCCTGATCATTCCATAACCACTCCCCTGACAGCCTGATGATGCTTAACTGCTTTCCTCCCAGCTTGTTTAACCCTAACCGCCCTTCCCTGCAGGCCTAGTCCCCTCCAACTGCTCTCCCCTAAAGGCCTAGATCCCCCAAACTGTCCTTCCCTGCAGGCCCGGTCACCCCTAGCTGGCCTGGTCACCCCTAACTGCTCTCCCCTGCAGGCTTGATCACCCCCAAATGCCTTCCTTTGCAGGCCTGGTCCCTCCCAACTGCCTTCCCTTGCTAGCCATCTTGTGGTGGCCATCTTGTGTCCAAATGGGGGCAAGATCTTTTACCACACGGTGGTAGCCATCTTGTGTTGGAATGATGGTCAACCTGCATATTACTCTTTTATTAGGTAGGATAGAGGACTGGTGCGTGGGTGAGAGCCAGCTGGTTTGCCTTGAAGGGTGTCCTGGATCAGGGTGGGGGTTCCCTTGGGGTATGAGGCAGCTGGGGTGAGGGGCCTGCGGTAGTTTGCAGGCCAACCATGTCCCTCAGTCACCCAAGCAGAGGCCCTGGTATCTGGGATTTATTTATCTTCTACAATTGAAACTTTGTAGCCTGGAATGGAGCCAAGCCTTTTGCTCCCTCCATGGCAGCAGCCATTTCTGTTGGGTTTTATTTATCTTCTATTATTGAAACTTTGTAGCCTTAAGTGGAGGCCTGGGCTGGCCAGGGTGTGTGGAAAGCTTGGCTTCCTCCATCACCAGGGGACACCCTACCCTCCTGCTCCTTCCAGCTCTGTGGCAGACACAATTTAATTGAAACTTAGTAACCTTAAGGGAGGCCTGGGCCCGCCAGGGTGTGTTGAAAGCTTGGCTTCCTCCATCTCTGGGGAAGCCCATGTCTCCCTCCTGCTCTCTCCATGGCTGCAGCCATCTTGGTTGCATTAATTTGCATACTCCCTCTGGATTGACTGGTGAGTGTGGCTTTTGTGTGTAGTGGATGCATGATCAGTTTGCATATTACTCTTTTATTAGATAGGGTTTTATATGGGACAAAATAGCCCATGTAAGAGATGAGATTTACAGTATATTTTTCCAATTATTTAGGAAACACTATTTTGTTTTAAATGAAGATAATAAAGCACTATCTATAATATTTCCTCTGAGCAAGGTTAGGCAAAATGCAAAGATACTTGGAAAATTTGAATCATTAAACAAAGGCTATGTTTTCAGGGAATATTCCTTTGAATACCTTTTTCCACAGTGGAAATCTGTTTAGAAAGGAAACTGATATGTTAGAAGAGGATTCTAAAAACAGAGAAAAATATTTGTAATTCTAATTCCAGTTTCTTCTAGAATTTGGCCAATTACCAATCATGAAACAGAATGTAAAGTAGTAACTGTATATGGAACCTTTCCTTTCCTTAGAAAAAAATGAAACGAGAAAAAGGGAACCAAGATGGTGGCATAGGTAAACACCTATCTTGCTGTCATACACAGCAATTTCAAAACTACAACTTAACAAAAGAACAAACACCATCCAGAATCACTGGAAAACTGGCTGAGTGAAAATTCCACAAATAAAAGTGAAGATAGGACACTGTGACTCGGAGGAGCAGTGGCAGACAGCATTGAAGATACACACAGAGAGTGGCTTGTAGTAGTGCGCAAGGCAGCGGATAGGGCAGGGGGCTGAACACCCAGTCAGTTTTCTTGAATGGGGGAGACAAAGACATCTCACTGAACTGATCCCCCAGCTCCGGGCAAAGTCCAGGGAACCCAAAACCATACAGGGTAAAAACTGGACAGTGGGAGGACATGCTGAAGCTTGGATTCTGCAGGGGTCTGAGGGCTATTGGAGAGGGCAAGCTTGTGTGGAGTCTGTGTGAAGTTGGGAACAGCACAGCTGCGTGACTGCGCAGAGAACACTTGTGACTTGCTCTCTCATTCCTGAAACTGTTGGACTGCATTGTTTTGTGATCCTGGGTGAGACGTTGGGTGTGCAGATTCATTTGGGGAGAGACTGAGTTCTCCAGCAGCTGGTGAAGCTCGGCAGCGGCTCTCTCCAGGAGGTTCTGGTGGCCATTGCCTTCCAGCACAGAGACCCTGGGTCCACATAGGGTAGAGCTGACACTGCCTGCATGGCCCAGAGACTCCACCCATCCAACCTGAGCACAGCTGAATGTCACAAACAATTGGCCTGGAGGTCAACCCCTCCAAGTGCTAACAATGATTAAACTAGGCTTAACTTCAACAAGACTGTGCAACCCATATCCAC
This sequence comes from Antrozous pallidus, assembly GCA_027563665.1. Classification (NCBI taxonomy): domain Eukaryota; kingdom Metazoa; phylum Chordata; class Mammalia; order Chiroptera; family Vespertilionidae; genus Antrozous; species Antrozous pallidus. Next base: position 23,302,858 of record CM050509.1, read on the forward strand.
CTCAGGTAACTGGGGAGGCTGAGCCACTGTCCCTTAGAGGACATCTACCACACAAAGCTAATCGACCAACTCAGGAAAGCAGCCACCATGCAGAGACATGGAAAGAAATCAGATGTGAAAGAAATGGAGGGGAAAAAAAAGGCTGGGCATAGAATTCAAAACCATAGTTATAAGGCTTTTCAAGAGGCTCCTAGAAAAGGCCGAGACATACAAGAAAATAAACAAGACCTATGAGGAAATGAACAAGACCTACAAGGAAATGAATGAGACCTATAAGGAAATGAACAAGACATATGAGGATATGTACGAGGCCCTCAAGGATATGAAAAAGGACCAACCAGAAATTAAGCACATATTGACTGAAATAAAAAATATTAAACAAAGACCTAAAAGTAGTCTAGAGGACCACAAGAACCAAGGTAAAGATTTGAAATACAGAGAGGTAAAATCCACTCGGCTGGAAAAGCAAGAAACCAAAAGAATCCAAAAAATTGAAGATAGTGTAAGGGGCCTCTGGGACAACCTCAAGCATACCAACATCCAAATTATAGGGGTGCCAGAAAAAGAGAGAGAGCAAGATAATGAAAACTTACTTGAAGAAATAGTGACCGAAAACTTCCCACACCTGGTGAAAGAAATTGACTTAGGAGTCCAAGAAGCACACCGAACTCCAATATATAGGAACCCTAAGAGGACCACACCAAGGCACATCATAATTAAAATACCAAGAGCAAAAGACAAAGAGAGAATATTAAAAGCAGCAAGAGAAAAACAGTTAGTTACCTATAAGGGAGCACCCATATGATTGTCAGCGGATTTCTCAACAGAAACTATGCAGGCCAGATGGGAGTGGCAAGAAATATTCAAAGTGATGAATAGCAAGAATCTACAACCAAGAATACTCTATCCAGCAAAGCTTTCATTCAGAATTGAAGGTCAGATAAAGTGCTTCACAGATAAGAAAAAACTAAAGAAGTTCATCACCACCAAACCAATATTATATGAAATGCTGAAAGATATTCTTTAGAAAGAGGAAGATAAAAAGATAAATTTTGAACAACAAATACACGTCTATCAACAAATGAATCTAAAAATCAAGTGAATTAAAAATCTGATGAACAGGATAAACTGGTGAATATAACAGAATCATGGACATAGAGAGGGAATGGACTGACAATTCTTGGGGAGAAAAGGGGTGTGGGAAGTGCAGCAAAAGACTGGACAAAAATCATGCAACTATGGGAGAGGACAGTGGTGGGGGTGGTGAGGGCAGAGGGTGGGATGGGTACCAGGTGGAGGGGAGCTATAGGGGGAAAAAAGGGAGGAACAATGTAATTAATAAACTGAACAATAAAGATTAAAAAAAGAAAAAAAATGAAAAGAGTTTAAGTTTTGTCCTTGTATGTTTGTCCAGTATGTATATTCCATGAGTTAATAGGATTTCAGTTCTTCAATAGTTTTAATATTTGTGGGTTTCTAATGCAATTGTCACTTGGAAGTAGATTAATTCTAAGATAAATTAATCATATTCCTACTTTTAAAGTTTACCACTGAATTCTTATTTTCCAATAAATGGATCTATATTGCTACGTTTAGCTGAAACATACTGCTATGACCACATTCCTACATATTATTTAAACTTTGTCAGTTATATAATTCCACTAAGAGAGCATGCATTCCTTTGGGGACAAAAAAATGGAAAGTAGACATTACGTCCCCATAAAGATAGTCCTACTTTTACATTGTAATATAAATCCTCATGTCACTGGTGTGCAAATGTCCATACCAAAAATTAGTTTTGTCCCTATCATATATGACCTAATATATAATATATATGCAAAAATGGCTAATATATTTATATCATGTATCATTTTTTCAGTGCATCATCTTATAATAATGTTGTTTAAATGGCAAAATTGTCTGTTATATGAGATGCTCCTGGCTCAGAGAAAGGGTGGGCAAAAACATGATATTGTGGAAAGACTCACAGTATTATAGCCAATAAAATTGGGTCTAATTATCAAAGCTATATTTAAAAAATTACATTCCTGTTTTGGTAATCACTTCCCTCTTTAAATATGTTTTTTTTCTTGCACCCCCCCTTATGTGTATATGTCAGCAATGATATCTGGTTGGGAGACAAATGTTGCAATGCAGGTCTAACCCTCTCTTGTTTGGTCCTTGTTAATCTGCAGTGATGCACAGCTGATGACTGGTAGCATGGCAAGGTGTCATCAGTGTCTTCCATCTCTGGACTGTTTCTCCTCTTGTCTTCTTGGTTGGAGCACACCTGTCAACTCCTCTCTGTTGCAGGAATCCACATGGTCTTGGAGTTGTTTTCTGAAAATATACAAACATATTCTTGACTGAGAGTTAATAAAGAAATATTTTATATAAATTTTACTTGGGATCCTTTTTATTTTTGCCCAGAAGATTTTACTTTGGCTTATTTTAATACCATGTGTGTTTTACATGGGAGTCTTGCTGTTAGTATTACAAATAAAAATTAATTTTCTAAAGTAAAAATGTTCTAGGTATAATTTACTTACAGGATTTTTTCCTTACATGATATTACCCTACTATCCTCCTTTTTTATTATTAATGAAGGGTTTAGAAATTTTATAATGCAGTCTTGATAACTATAAGTTTTAATTTTTTGCACAAAAATATGACTGCTTTTAGGTTCATTGCATGTTAAGAAATTTTACCATTAGATTTACTACCAATATAAATTTTAGTTAATAGTATAGGAACAGCTTTTTGTTCAGTACAATTAATTTTTTTGACTATCCACTTATTTCAATTAGCCAATTTAAATTAATCTGAAAACTTGATTACTATTTCATTGTCAAATTTAATACTCTAACAACCATCTTAGTTTACCCTGTAAATATTAGTGGAAATAATTGTTTGCATTCTTGAGTAGACCCTGAGCATTCCTGGTGCTAGGCTGGCTTTAGATATAGGGAAACTGCTATTGTCCAAGCCTCTGTCTGTTACCTGGGTCCCAATCTGAGCTGGGCCACATCTCTGTCTATTACCTGGGTCCCAATCTGTGCTGGGAGTGGGAAGCGAAGCAGCCACAAGGGTAGGAGAACTTCCTTAGAAGGGGTGAAGAATCAGGCCCATGCAAGGTTTAGGGGTGAGGCACTGTGCCCCTCATCTGTGGACTTCCAAGTTCACTCCTGATGGCCCCGCTGTGACTGTGCCTGTCGTAGGTTGTTCCTTCCCTAGGAATCTTACTCATCTCTGGCTAACAAGCCATCTTCCGGGGCCAAGCAAGGTGATGTGAGGCTCAATTCTTTCTCCTTGGCAGCCTATTCCCCCATGGCCTCCACTCCCAGCACCTGCGATGGGATCCCCTTGTCTGCTGGTGGGACCCAGCACTGGTCACATATCTCGGGGATCTCAGATTTGTTCTCTAGGGAGGGCCCAGCCCACACCACTGGGCGAGAGACAGATCCATGGTATCAGCCACCACAAGGCTTCAACCTCAACATGAACAGAAAGCTCAGGCAACAGCTGTGGGCAATTGGATTGTGAGAAGAGGGTCCCTCTTGGCAAAAGGGGCAAGAAGGACCAATATAGAAAGTTCAAGTGCCTTCCCATTGCCTTAGTTCCTTCTGAAAGGAATTAAATCCTTTCATGTCATTTTTTAAATTGCTGCCTAACACTTAAGGAATTATTTTGTTTGTTTTTTTGGGATAATTGTACAATAAGCTGTTGTAGAATATTAAAAAATTAATGAAATTGTGGAATAATATCATGCAAGGATATTCTTTGCTCTAGGCCATGTCAATTCAATTTCAAACTGGCTATCAATTTCTTTTTGTAACTTTGTAAGAGAGGCAAAAACACAAATTACTTACCTAAGTTCAAGAGGCCAAATATATTGACTTTCCGTAACCATCCTTATGATATTTGAAGGAAAGCTCTCTTTAGTTCCCTCCAAAATAATTTTCAGGTAAGAGATCAACCAAAAGAGACTTGTTTGCATGCATAAAAGCATAACCAAAGGATGCAAGACACTGGCGGGAAGGGTGGGCAGGTGAGGGCATGTGCTGGTGGGTAGGAGAAGCCGGGGGGAGGTCAGGGGGAGAAAGGAAACATATGTACTACTATTTATAATACTTTAAACAATAAAAATAAATAAATAAAAATAAATAAATATGTTTTTTAAAATGTGCTACCATATGAGAAAGGGCTTTGTAAATTATTATGGAAGGAAAATTTACTGAAATATTTATTTTCATTTTGCTACAGTGGAAGATTGGATAGGGGGTTATTTTACCTTGCCTATCTCTAACAGTTTTTGGTTTAAGAATCTGGAGCTCTGATGCCTCAGGGATGTTGATTTTCTTTTTCTTTTTCTGTCTTTTTTTTCCTTTTTTTTCTTTGCTGAATCCAAACCAAATTGTACTAAATGCAATGTGCTATTCTGGTTTGGGTCCTGGAACAGAAAAACGATATTAGTGGAAAAATGCACGAAATCTGAATGAAGTCTAATTGTAGTAAACATGTTGGTTTCTTAATTTTAACAAATGTACTAAGGTAATATAATATACTAGAGGCCCGGTGTACAAAATTCATGCACTTGTGCCTGGCCTGTGCCCTCTTGGAAGCCCTGGGGGGATGTCCAACTGATGTCTTAGTGGGCCTAATTTGTCAGCATTGCCACGAAGGCAGGAGAGGCTCTCACCAGTGCCATTGTGCTCACCAGCTGTGAGCTCGGCTTCTGGCTGAGTGGTACACCCACTGTGGGAGTGCACTGCCCACCGGGGGGGCAGATCCTGTATTGAGTGTCTGCCCCCCGGTGGTCAGTGCCCATCATAGTGACCAGTCATTCCACCATTCGGTCATTTGTGTATTATCCTTTTATTATGTAGGATACAATGTAGGTGAGGCCCCCTAGAACCATAAGAAATGCAAAAATTCACAGTTAACTCATTCTCGAATTCCCCCACTTAAAATCAAATCCCCCCTGCCCCTGTGGGGCATGTGGTACACCTTGGGGACCACTGGGCTTGACACTTTTCCTCTCTGAGCTTCATTTCTGAATACATATGCATATACCATAGGAATTGAAATCGCTTCTCTGCCTACCTCACTGGGTTGTCATGAGGAGGTTCTGAGCTCATAAACATAGAAATGTTTCATCAAGTAAGTGATGTCTAAACTGGAAGGGATTGATATTTTTAAGCCCATGGATACCCTCGCAGGTAGCAGGTGCTGATTAGAGGAGGAGGGCATGATTATTTCCTGGGACTGTAGCTATGGAGGTTTTGCAGAGGGTTATGCAAGCCTTGTAGGGCTAGGCTCTGGCCAGCAGCCCTGTAGCAGTGGTCGTCCCTGGAGGCTTTGGTAGGGGGCAGGGTGTTAGGGGGGCGCAAGTAGGGAGTAACTGTCAAACCTTCCCGCTTGGTGCCATTTTAAAAAGTATACATGAATGTTTCACAGCTGTACCTGCTCAGGGTGGGCTCCAATATCCTGGAGCAGGGTAGGGGCTGGGCCAGGGCAGAGCCAAGCAGACTAGGAGGGTAAGTTTCGCCAAGCCCCAAGCGAGGTTCCTCTACAGAGAAAGTGCTGCTGCTCTCCGGGGAAAGAGACAGACTCTGGGGGCCGCTCAGGCCTGCCTGCACCAGGGTCTGGAGTTGTAGAGAGGAGAGGCTTGCCAAGTCCAGTGGATGCTGGGGGTGCTGATGGGTAGTCACCAGCATTCTATTGATGTGGGTGCCCCTGGTGAGGGTGGCGGGGGAAGAGGTTGGGAGTCAGAGGTGCATGCTGTGGCTACCCCTGAGACTGCTTTTTCTTCCTGTCTAGTCAGCCTCCCTGTCCCCCCTGGAGGTGTGGAGGCTGGGGTAGGGTGTCTCTGAAGGGGGATTGGAAGAGCTCCCCATGGCCGCCCCTTCTTCCTTCTTTGCAGTCCAGGTTCCTGTCAGGCAATCTTCTCAGACCACCCCCCTCCCCTGGAACTTGGCTCCTGCTGCCTACCACCTGCTACACGTGCATCAATATGTAAATTGGTCGTTATGGAGACACTCATGGAAAAATTAGCATATTACTTATTTATATGTATAGATTTTACGGGAAACTGAGTTAGAGGTGTTATAGAGTGGTAATTTTTGAGTACTACTGAGGCTGTAGACTATGCCCCAGATAGAGTTGACAGTGCTGACACCAGGCCAGGCCTTGAGATACGGTCTCATGGCCCCTTCCCAGCATGTAGGCCTTGTAAGATAGAACACTGTCAGCTTTCTGAAGAACAGGATGGCCCTGTGAATAACATGGTCGGCAATGGCATGATCCTGACATAGCATAGGAAATACTGTTTTATCTTGGCTTGCTTGTTGTGCAAAAACAGGATGTTTTTTAATGTGCTTAAAAGTGGTCTTGCACAGAGGGTCAGGGCTGCTCTCTGGTCTCCCTGCGTGGACAATAGCAGAGCAGTCCCTGGGCCAGCTAATAAAGGCTCCCTAAATTTTAATTTGGTCTAGGCTCCAGTGGTCTTTCACTCGCATTTGCTCCATAACATTTGGAGATGCCTCAGCGAGATGCACCAGTCTTTGACTGGTCCTGTGACCGGAGCCCACCAGGGTCCCTGGATTCTCCGACCCAGGGGGAGATCTCAGAGACGTTCCTCAGCCCTGGGACTGGTAGAGGTTGGAAACCCCGCCTGCTAAATTTCCTGATTGACTCTGTTTGGAGCCACCTGGATCTGGTTCTTACAGATAAGAAACTTGTTTCTGGTTCTGTGGGTGCCCATCTAGGGTCTCTGGAAGACTGGACACAATACTCCTTTTGAGACCAGATCCCGGTGCATGGCGGTGCCTGGTGATCCTCAGTTGGTTGTTATTGTCTTCCTTATTCTATGTTATTGTGGTATATTTGTCACTATCATTAGAATTGGTCAGTCTGCTTAACGTTGTCTGTACTCCCCTACAATCTTTTTTGAAAAATTTTCAGGAATTCAAACAGTGAGAGGATGATTACAGAGCCTCCATTAACGCTTTTGATTTACAGAAATTTTGTGAGCGGGAATGGCCAACTTTCCCATATCCCAGTGAATGGAAGGGACAGATTGATCACCTCCCCAGAAGTCAAAAACTCAGACTGTCTGGTATATAAATATAAGTGTAAGATTCTGTGTAAAGTAAGTTACTTTGTACTGTCTGGCTGTACACATAAGTGTATTTTCTCTTTCTATTGTTTAACTTATTAAAAGATAGTACAAACCCTACTTTAGAGGGAAAACAATAGAGAACTTTTAATTGCTTTTTCTTAATTTATAATTTTTCTGTGTTAGTTAAACTTTTAGAATTCTAGGGTTAATTTGTAAAGTTTACCAATCCAGATAAGTTTAAACAAAGGTTTGTTGAGTTAAGATTAGTCATAACTAGCTGTTTTGTAGACTGCCTTTTTCAGCCCTCCTAGTAAACAGAGAATCATATGGTCCCAAGAACTATGACCTGCCTGCCTTTCCTGATAGATTTACAGTGAGTCCTCTCTGGGGGAGGAAAGGAGCCGAAAACTGCTCCAGAGCAGGTGTGAGAAAGAGTGGAAGCAGCAGAATTCACTCTCAGCCTGCTGAGATAGAGGAGCCCTAGATTGGGGGACAGGGGGATAGTTAGAGATATCACAAGTGGTAAAGGAGAAGGAGGATTTGAGATCCTCTGGGACCTTAGAAGAAAGAAAGAAAATCTGGGAGGGAGAGAAGCTCTTCCTTAAGTATAAAAAGCCTGGTTATACAGGATCTCAGACTGCTTGCCTTATTTCCCCTGCTAAGGACAGAGTAAATGGTTAATACAGAAAAAAAGGGGTGGGGGCATCAGCAGGGAGAGCAGGGAGAGACAACCCTCTCTGCTGGTGTCCTTAGTTTCTTGCTTATCTGAACTATGCTGACAAAACACAGTAGCTCTTCCTCTGCCCCATTTACAACTGGGTACTTCTTGGGCAGTAGTGGCATATTCAGCAAAGGAAATTTAAGATATAATATCTTTAAGGCTGACAACTAGTTTAAGTTTAGTTGTCTCTCAAAAAGAAATATTTTTTTTACCTACTCTTAGTTTTATCACAGAAGGTCTAAGTCATAAATGTTAAGCTAAGAAATTCTGGCTGTTTACTGTTTAGGAATCATTAAAGGATTAAGGTTTCAAAGAATAAGGAATGCTGAGTAGAAGTTCTGAGGCATAGTTATACATTTTTAAAGGACACAGAAAGAAGGCTTAAAGGCTAATTTAGAAGTATTTATAAAGGTAATTGTACATATGATAAGAAGGAGAAGAGATATATTATAAGGAAATCAAATAATACAGGCCAGTAAGCCAGAAAGAGTAAATAATTTTAGAAAATATTACTTTAGAAAGTCCATAAAAAAGACTGACAAGGAAAATTCTATCTTAAAGTAGGTCAGTATATTTTTCTCCTTATACAATTCCTCCAAATTTTGGCACTATTAAATAAACAAATCATGGCAATACAGTTCTTTGCATAAATTCAATAAGACTGGTTTCCAATAGTGGTTTTATTAACCAGAAACTTTGACTAGAGTATCATGTTTTAAAGACCCCTGCCTGAACTCTAAATAAAGACTTAAAGCCAATAAGAGTGCCATGGAGAAAGCCTGGTATCCTGCTTAGCAGCCCTGAAAATAGCTGGTGCTGGAGCATCAGGCCCATACCCTACCATCACTGGTGGTTGGTCAGAGTAGAAGGGGAGCAATAAGGGTGCCTCTGCATCCCTGCGGGACCCCTATGCACTCTGAGCCGCGATGATTAGGAGGGCTGAGATGGGCCTTGAAGCCTAGGGCATGGGCCCAGGTAGAGCCATTACAGGCAAGGACTTCACCTAACTCAGAAGATACTATAGGCAGGCCTGACAGCAGCTGGATGGCTTGGCTTCCTGGCCCTATGGGGCACATTAAGATTCAATCATAAATTTCCGGCTAAGGTAGTCAGTTACCATTCTTATTATGTTTATGCAAACAATCAGGCCAAATTAAATACAATAGATAAATTAGTCTTAATTTGTTTTGATAAACATAAGGATAATTTTAAGGAGAAAAATTCTATTTCAATAGAAGATATTAAAACTGAAAGGTTTTCTTTCCCTTCCACCATACCATTTGTTTTTATTTAAAATATATATATATATATATATATATATATATATATATATTATTGATTTTTTACAGAGAGGAAGGGAGAGGGATAGAAAGTCAGAAACATCTATGAGAGACATTGATCAGCTGCCTCTTGCACACCCCGTACTGGGGATGTGCCCACAACCAACGTATATGCCTTTGACTGGGATCGAGCCCGGGACCCCTCAATCCACAGGCCAATGCTCTATCCACTGAGCCAAATCGGTTTCGGCAACCACACCATTTGTTAACAGTTTCTCTCTGCCAGGTCACAAGCCCACCTCCTTCTGTGCCCAGGCCTCATTGTCCCTCTCACAGACAGCAAGGATCTCTTGGCTCTGAGAGAAACTTCTGACCCGTCTCAGCGGGAAGTAGTTAGAAGAGCCCTCTGATGTCCATTTTCCCTAAAAGAATTCAGAGCCAGGATGCTTAAGGTAATATTTTAGGCAGTTAGACAGACATGAGCAGAGCAAGGACAATGGGCCAACTACCACTCACTACTTATGTAAGACAGGGGGACTCCTCAGAAGCGAGAGGAAATGAGGCTGCAGATAAAGCAGCCCTGGGAGACTGCCCTAAAACCAGTGGGGCCTCTACAGATTATAGTGACTCTTCCAAAACCTGACCTACCCACCTCACCAGCTTATGTAGAACCCCAATCTCCAAAAGCTGAAATCCATAACCAATCTTTACTCAAGGTCTTACAGGCTTTACAGTCCACTCAGAAAGCAGTACCAACTTTTGATCTGGTCCATCCTTCCACCTTGGTGACTCTGTTTAGGTAAAGAAATTTGCAACACAAGGACTGACTCACCTGGAAAGGACCACATTCACGGCAGTCATGGTTGACGGGATCCTGACGTAGCTTCATCACATCTGGCTTAAGCCCTAATCTTAAACAGGCCCACTAACTTTATTCAGCCTCATGGGTTAATATAACTCCCTTGCCACCAATGACCCAAAGGAGTCAAAGATTGCACATAAAACCAGTGGGGAATGTTATAGAGTGGGAATTTTTGAGCACTACTGAGGTCGTAGACTATGCCCCAAATAAAGTTGTCAGTGCTGACACCAGTCCAGGCCTTGAAATATGGTCTCATGACCCCTTCCCAGCACATAGGCCTTGTAAGATAGAACACTGTCAGATTTCTGAAGAACAGGATAACCCTGTGGGTGGCATAGTCGTCAATGGCATGACTCTGACATTGCTTGGGAAAAACTGTTTTATCTTGGGTTACTTGTTGTACAAAAACAGGATGTAGTTAATGTGCTTAAAAGTGATCTTGCACAGGGTTGCTCTCTGGTCTCCCTGCCTGGAAGATAGCAAAGCAGTCCCCAGGCTGGCTAATAACGGCTCCCTAAATTTTAATTTGGTCTGGGCTCCAGTGGTCTTTCACTTGCATCTTCTCTGCAACAGAGGTATACAGAAATTATCTCTTTTCAAAACTTTTCTGTAAAGGTATGTCTTCAAAAGTATAAAGCTATTTTAAAATATTAACACATGGAGGAGGAACCAAGATGGTGGCATAGGTAAGCAGCTATCTTGCTGCCATACACAGCAATTTCAAAACTACAACTTAACGAAAGAACAAACATCATCCAAAATCACGGAAAGCTGGCTGAGTGAAAATTCCACAAATGAAAGTGAAGATAGGACACTGTGACTCAGAGGAGCTGTGGAGGGCAGTGTTGAAGATATGTGTGGTGTCGGAGGTTCGGAGCCCTGTGCCCATGAGCGGTTATGGTGAGCGCTGCAAACCTGGCCGGTTTTCTCAAACAGGGGAGACAAAGGTGTTCCACTGCACTGATTCCTCAGCTCCAGGTGAAATCCGGCGAACCCACAATCATACGGGGTAAAACTGGACAGTGGGGAGGCACACTGAAACTCAGGTGCTGCAAGGGTCTGCGAGCTTGTGGAGAGGGCAAGCTTGGGGAGAGTGCGCATAAACTTGGGAACAGCAGAGCTGCGTGACCGTGCAGAGAGGACTCGTAACTTGCTCTCTCGTTCAGGAAACTACCAGACTGCATTGTTTTATGACACTGGGTGAGACATTGGGTATGCAGACTCATTTGGGGAGAGGCTGAATTGTCTGGCAGAGGGTGAAGCTTGGTGGCAGCTCTTTCTCAGAGGTGCTTCCAGCCATTGCCACCTGGCACAGAGACACAGGTGCTGCATACTGCTGAGCTGACACTGCCTGCTCAGCCCATCCAACCTGAGCATGGCTGAACCTCACAGCCAATTGGCCTGGAGGTCAAACCCTCCTAGTGCTGGCAACAATAAGCTAGGCTTAACTTCAACAAGACTGTGCAACCCATATCCACCGCAGGCAACTGGGGAGACTGAGCCACTGTCCCTTAGAGGACATCTACCACACAAAGCTGACTGACCAACTCAGGAAAGCAGCCACCATGCAGAGACATGGAAAGAAATCAGATGTGAAAGAAATGGAGAAAAAACAAACAAACGACTGGACATAGAGTTCAAAACCACGGTTATAAGGTTTTTCAAGATGCTCCTAGAAAAGGTCGAGACCTACAAGGAAATGAACAAGACTTATGAGGAAATGAACAAGACCTACAAGGCTATGAAAAATGACCAAGTAGAAATTAAGCATGCACTGATTGAAATAAAAATATATATATATACAAAGACCTAAAAGTAGTTTAGAGGACCACAAGAACCAGGTCAAAGATTTGAAATAGAAAGGCAAAATCCACTCAGCTGGAAAAGCAATAAGCCAAAAGAATCCAAAAAATTGATGATATTGTAAGGGGACTCTGGGACAACCTCAAGCATACCAACATCCTAATTATAGGGGTGCCAGAAAGAGAGAGAGAGCAAGACAATGAAAACCTATTTGAAGAAATAGTGACCGAAAACGTCCCACACCTGGTGAAAGAAATTGACTTAGGAGTCCAAGAAGCGCACCAAACCCCTAAATATAGGAATCCTAAGAGGACCACACCAAGGCACATCATAATTAAAATACCAAGAGCAAAGGACAAAGAGAGAATATTAAAAGCAGCAAGAAAAAAACAGTTACCTATAAGGGAGCACCCATACGATTGTCAGCAGATTTCTCAACAGAAACTATGCAGGCCAGACGGGAGTGGCAAGAAATATTCAAAGTGATGAATAGCAAGAATCTACAACCAAAATTACTCTACTCAGCAAAGCTATCATTCAGAATTGAAGGTCAGATAAAGTGCTTTGCAGCTAAGAAAAAGCTAAAGGAATTCATCACCACCAAACCAATATTATATGAAATGCTGAAAGATATTGTTTAAGAAGAGGAAGAAGAACAAGATATAAATAAAAATTATGAACAACAAATATACATCTATCAACAAATGAATATAAAAATCAAGTGAATTAAAAATCTGATGAACAGGATAAACTGGTGAATATAACAGAATCATGGGCATAGAGAGGGAATGGACTGACAATTCTTGGAGAGAGAAGGGGTGTGGGAGGTGCAACAAGAGACTGGACAAAAATCATCCACCTATGGGAGAGGACAGTGGGGAGGGAGTTGAGGGTGGAGCGTGGGATAGATACCTGATGGGGAGTTATAGGGGGAAAAAAGGGGGGGGACAATGTAATTAATAAACTGAACAATAAAGATTAAAATATTAAAATAAATAAATAGCTACAGGGGGAAGGCTGGAGTGGATGGGAGGCAGATGCTGGGGGAGATCAACCAAAGGACTTGTAGGCATGCATATGAGCATAACCAATGAATGAAAGACACTGGGGTGGGGATGGGGGCAGGTGGGGACATGTGCTGGGGGGTAAGGGAGGTTGGGGGGAGGATATTTGGGGGGGAAGGAAAACATATGTACTACTATTAAATATAAGTTATATTGTAAATAAAAAAATAAAAAATAAAAATCTTAAAAAAAAATAAAATAAATAAAAACAAAAAAATAAAATAAAATATTAACACTTGTAAGTTACCCAAAGAAAAAGCCGTGCCAAGGCTTTTGTTAGGGGAATACAAAGCTGCATGGAGCCACAGGCAGACATGAGGGTTAGTGATGTTTCTGCCTTTGATAAAAAAGAGAGTCAGCAGGCTGGAGGAAGGTTGAGTTCTGTAAGTGCTAGAGACATGCACCTCACTACAATATAGCATCCTAAGAATTGACTGCAATTCTGATTTATAGGTATGGTGGTTTTGCACACCAACAACTAATAATGAAACTCTGCAAGTCTTGGTTAAAAAAACTCTGTACCTACTCTTAACATGGAAGGATCAGAATGCCCAACAGACTTTCACAATATGCATCTCAGCAGTTTTTGTGACATGTTTAAGTTTAGTGACCCTTTCCCCTGGGTTTCATTCACCAATTGCTCCTCACTATTCTTGAACACTCTGGAGAACTGGAGCCCCTAACCACATTATTGAATTTATCAACATCATGGAAAGGAAGAATCATGTAACATTTTCTGGCCTCCCTATGGAATATATGCACAAATACTACATTATATATCATTAAATATATCTAAAATCATTATTTAGGAAGGGGGAGGATTTCTGCTTGGAAAGACCTCCTTAGCACATAACCATCCCACAGGATAAAAAGCACTTCTTGTGGACACCCACATCACAGGTCTATGAAACACAGTTACTGGCAGTTGCAGACTGAACAACAAAGGTTGTTATATTATACAATACAAGATATGAAGTAAGACATGTTCCAAATATAGAAGATTGAGTGGGATTAAATTATTTTATTGGATACATAAATTATTTTCTAATATAATTTAAAGTGTAGAAATATAATGAGTCTTAGTGAACTAATTCTTTTGTCAATTGGTGAATTTTTAATTTGATATAAGACTGCAGTGAAAACAAGTGCAGGATTTTATCATAATTCTGTAACAATAATTTTAAAGAAGAAAATTGTTGACTTGTTTTAATGTCTTTTTTCTTTTATATATTTTTATTGATTTCAGATAGGGAGGGAGAGATAGAGAGACAGGGATAATTATCCATAGGCTGCCTCCTGCACATCTCCTCCTGGGGATCGAGCCTGCAACCATGGCATGTGACCTTGATCAGAACCTGCAGGCCAATGATCTATCCACTGAGCCAAACCAGCTATGGCTTATTTTAATGTTCTTAATTCATGTAAATCAATATATAAGTGACAACTTATTTCAAAGCACACCTCACATACAACAGCAGGATGTTAAATGACTCTTTATAAATAAAAGAATAAATTGGATGCCACTAGGAACATAATCTTTTATTACAGGAAACATTTTTATTTCATAGTGTAAAACTGGCAACTTTGGTGATTCATTGTTCATGGAACAGCTTGAGATCAGCGCTAAAATGTCAATTATTTTAATAGTCTAAGCTTTGTAAACCACTACAGATGTTTTATTCTATGCATAATGAGAGTATAAAAAAATCTAAATGAATTTTTAAGAACTGAAGCTCCATTTGTGTCACAATACAAAAATTGAGATTAATTCGTGAAAAAGTAATTTATTTTGCTTGCATAGTTGATAGCTTTAAATTTTTAAAATCACATCAGTTTCTTAGAGCTATTATGCTCTGAGAGGCCTTAAGACAAGTGAACTGTTATTAAGTTGGTATTGGCTGAAGAACAAATATATTTGAAGAAGTTTCTGAGGTTATTATGTATATAAGGTTAAAGGAAAAAAAGTTGTAGTCCAACTCTGTGGAGGTAGTCACACCGGACTCTAATTAAAAAGCAGTAAGGAGTATAATTACAAATCTAGAGTCTAAGTGTGGAAGTAAAAGATTGAGTTTTGAGGATATTTTCCCAATATTGCTCTCTACTCTATATGAGTTTCCAGATATAGACACTTCATTTTCAGTCTCTTGAATGATTTGTAGATTTTCACTTTTCATTTAATAAGCACTTACATAGATTTAAATATTACTGTCATTTAGTCATAACAATATGACATAAGTAATTTTCTTTTTTTTTAAATATATATTTTATTGATTTTTTACAGAGCGGAAGGGAGAGGGATAGAAAGTCAGAAACAACGATGAGAGACATCGATCAGCTGCCTCTTGCACGCCCCCTACTGGGGATGTGCCTGCAGCCAAGGTACATGCCCTTGCCGGAATCGAACCCAGGACCCTTCAGTCCACAGTCCGACGCTCTATCCAGTGAGCCAAACCGGTCTCGGCAGTAATTTTCTTTTATAGTATAACAAATTACCATAAACTTAATGGCTTAAAATAACTCAAATTTAGGATTACAAAGTTTCCAGAGGTCAGGAGTCCAGACACAGCTTAATAGGGTTCTCTGCTCAGGGTTTCACTGCCAGTTGTGTTTTCACCTGGAGGCTTGAATAAGAAAGATATGCTTCTAATTTCCTTCAGGTTGTTGGCAGAATTCATTTCCCTGAGTTGTAGTTGACTAGGGACAGCTGTCAGCTCCTAGAGACCATTCTTAGTTTCTTGCTACATGGCCCCCTCTATAGTCAGTTCATATCATAGTTGCTTGCTTCTCCAAAGACAACAGGAGGATCTCTCAATTCAAATCTCTACTTTTAATCTGCTAAAATAGTCTTATCTATAGTAATAAAAGCATAATATGCTAATTAGATCAGACATTATCCCAGACATCCTTCCAGACGACCTTCCAGAATAAGCCAGGGCAGCGAGGGAATCCCAGGTCCCTGGTGCTAGAGGGAAGCCAGTACTGGCAGCTGGGGGAAGAAAAGCCTACTCTTGCATGAATTTTTGTGCATTAGGCCTCTAGTATAACATAAGTTACTAGAGTGACTATATCTATAGAGCCCACTCACTGAGTCATGAAAGGATTTGTTAAAATGTTCAAAGTCATCTAAATAATAATAAATAGCACTGCTGAGAATCCAGGAGGTTTATTGCCAGTGTCTATGTGGTCAACTGTACACTATTCTACTTGTTATCTAACTTTCCTAAGCTATTTGGAAACATTCTTTCAGGGCACTAGACACCAAAATAATGAAGTGAGGTCACATGTAGTTTCTGGACATGACAAAAGTTTTCAATTGGTTCATAAAGAAGAAGTTCTCCAAATCAAGGTACCATCACATACTTGTATTATTATTATTATTATTATTATTATTTATTATTATTTTACTACTGTTCTTATTGCTGCTATTATTACAATTTATAATATAGAAGTAACAATTAACTATCCAACCTCCAGGAATAGCTAAATATACTTATCTAGAGGCAGCGCATTGGAAATGCATGCTGTCTGCTAGAATAGATCACTTAGGCACCAATTAGAGAAAAAATGATGCTCATTAATTATGTCCATGTATTATGGGAATTAGAACAATACCGTTTCTAAAGTTTGACTAGGTAGCCAAAATTCATTTGGGTATAGCAAAAACAAGCTTGAGGCTAGTAGATAAGAATCTTCATTGAACCAGGGATGGACAAATAGCAGCTTTGATGCATGAGGAAATCATTTATAAAGTCTAAAGCAAATTATTTTTTAAAAGTGCAACAAAATATGCTTTTCCCCCAATTTAATAAAGAATTATTCAATATCTATTATAACTAAGACATTCTCATATTCACTGTGTATTTGTAAATTAATAACAAAATATCTTACCCTTAAGAAATTAACTGTCTAGCAGAAAATATGATACCAGAATAAATGATTACCAACTACTCTTGCATTTGTGTTAGTAAGAGTATATATATATTTCCTGTTTGGTGTGGCTCAGTTGATTGGGGTGATGTCCTGTATAGCAAAAGGTGGTAGTTTTATTTTTATTGTCTTAAGTTTTACATATGTCTCCTTTTTCCCAATTGATCCCCTTCCCTATCCCTTCCCAGCATGGGCAAGCCCCCACTGTCCCAGTATCTGTGTCCTTTGGTTATATTAATATGCATGCATATAAATCATTTGGTTGCTCTTTAACCCCCGCTACCCTACCATTTGTCTCTAGATTGGCCTATTCTTGTTCATCATATTATTTTTATCATTATCCCACATATGAGTGAGATTATGTGATATTTATCTTTCTCTGCCTGGCTCATTTCACTTAGCATAATGCTCTTCAGTTCCATCCATGCTGTTGCAAATGGTAAAAGCTCCTTATTTTTAATAGTGGCATAGTATCCCATTGTGTAGATGGAACACAATTTTTTAATTCACTCATCTGCTGTTATGCACTTAGGCTATTTCCAAATATTAGCTATTATAAATTGTGCCACTATTAACATAGGGGTGCATATATCCATGCTGATTGGTGTTTCTGGTTTCTTGGAATGTAGTCATAGAAGGGGAATTACTGGGTCAAATTGGTGTTACATTTTTAACTTTATGAGGAATATTTTTTTAAATTTATTTATTGATTAAGGTATTACATATGTGTCCTCATCACCCATTCTCCCTCCTTTCCCCCATCACCACTTATGCCCTCACCCCCCTGGTGTCCGTGTCCATTGATTAGGCTTATATGCATGCATAAAAGTCCTTTGGTTGATCTCTTCCCCTTACTCCCACCCTCCCCTACCATCCCTCTGAGGTTTGACAGTCAATGCTTTTCTGTCTCTGGATCTGTTTTTGTTCATCAGTTTATGTTGTTCATTGTATTCCATAAATGAGTGAGTTCATGTGATATTTATCTTTCTTTGACTGGCTTATTTCACTTAGCATAATGTTCTCCAGTTCCATCCACGCTCTAGTTTGAAGCAGACACCTTTTTATCCTTTTTCTTCTTCTTAAATAATGCCTTTCAGCATTTCATATAATACTGGTTTGGTGCTGATGAACTCCTTTAGAGTCTTCTTACCTATGAAGCTCTTTATCTGTCCTTCAATTCTGAATGATAGCTTTTCTGGGTAGAGTAATCTTGGTTGTAGGTTCTTGCTATTCATCACTGAAAATTTCTTGCCATTCCCATCTGGCTTGCATAGTTTCTGGTGAGAAGTCAACTGACAAGCATATGGGTGCTCCCTTGTAAGTAATTAAGTGTTTTTCTGTTGCTGCTTTTAATATTCTCTCTTTGTCCTTTGCTCTTGACATTTTAATTATGATGTGTCTTGGTGTGGTCCTCTTTGGATTCCTTTTGCTTAGGGTTCCGTGTGCTTCCTGATCTTGTAAGTCTATTTCTTTCACCAGGTGGGGAAAGTTTTCAGTCATTATTTCTTCAAATATGTTTTCAGTATCTTTCTCTATCTCTTCTTCTGGCAACCCCATAATTCTAATGTTGCTATGCTTAAAGTTGTCCCAGAGGCTTCTTACACTATCCTCAAATTTTTGGATTCTTTTTTCTTTTCCGGTTGAGTGTTTTTGGCCTCTTGGTATTTCACATCTTTGACTTGATTCTTGCATTCCTCTAGTCTGCTGTTAGGTTTCTGTGAAATATTTTTTTAGTCAGTGTATGTTTAGTTTCTAGTTGGTCCTTTTTCATATCCAGGAGGTCTTTTTTCATATCCAAGACCATCTCCTTGAGGGTCTTGCTCATATCCTCAAGGTTCTCACTGAGCTTATCGGCCTTTTCTAGGAGCCTTTTGAAATACCTTATAACTGTGGTTTTGAACTCTATATTCAGTTGTTTGTTTTCCTCCATTTCTTTTGTTTGCAATCTGTTTCTTTCTCTCCCCATTTTCACTGCTTTCCTGAGTTGGTTGGGTAGCTTTGTGTGCTAGGTGTCTCGGCCTCCCCTGTTATCTGAGGTGTACACTCTTGGTGCACCCCTTTGTGGACTGTGTATACAGCCTTGTTGCAGATATATCTTGTTTGTTGTTGGTATCACTGGGAGGAATTGACCTCCAGGCCAACTGACTGTGAGGATCAACTGTGTCTACTCAGAGACAGCCTTATATGTCAGGACTTGCAAACTTGCCAAAATATCTGTGCTCAATTTGGATGGGGCAGAGTTTCTGGATGGTATCGAGTTTCAGGGTGGAGCCCACAGCCTTGGTTTCCAGTCAGCCCTGGCCCACTAGGTCGCCAGGTCCTAGTGTCTGCAAGCAATTGCTGCAGGCATTTCTGTGAGAAAGGTGCCCTCGTGTTTCGCCTGCCGCCAGACTGTCCAGTCCCTAATGAATCCGGAATCTCAAATTTTTGCCTGGCACCTGGGTTCAGTGCAATCGGAACTTATTTTCCCTTCGCAGGATGCCAGCCACACAGTCAATAGAACGCCCTCACTGTGAGTACTTGTGCATGCCCCTTGAGCTCCGCCTCTGGCTGGAGCTCATTTCTTCTGCCAGACACTGCCAGTGACCCGTTTTTCCTCTCTGCACTCACTCGCTCACATGCCTCCAGAACTCTGCCTCCAGGCTCTTCCCCTGGGATTCCACCTGCAATCCAGGCTCTCCCCTTAAGGGCCTGGTTCCCCCGGGTTTTGAATGCAAACCGAACTGGGTTCAGCACAGCACGGAGTTTTTTTCTCCTTTCAGCCAGAACACCCTTGCCAGGTTCAGACGCCCCGTCCTCTTGCGCTTGTGAGTCTCCACCTTACTTGGACTTTGCAGAGGCTCTAATTATCCGTGTGCACTTCTATGTCCCTCCAGTTTCAGATCTTCCAGTCAGCCAGCCTTCCCATGGTTTTGGACAGTGTCCGTTTTGTCCTTCATTTGTATTCTCAAAATTGTTGTGTGGGGCAAAAGCCTAGGTGTTTACCTATGCCTCCATCTTGATTTTCTCCTATGAGGAAACTTCATGCTGTCTTCCACATGACTGCACCAGTCTGCATTCCCACCATCAGGGTTCCTTTTTCTCCACATCCTCACCAGCACTTGTCATTAGTTGATTTGTTAATGATAGCCATTCTGACAGATGTGAGATGGTACCTCATTGTTGTTTTGATTTGCATCTCTCCAGTGATTAGTGACTTTGAGCATGTTTCCATATGTCTCTGGGCCTTTTGTATGTCCTCTTTCAAAAAGTGTCTTTTTAGATTCTTTGGTCATTTTTTGATTGGATCATTTATTTTCCTGTTGTTAAGTTGTATGAGTTATCTGTAAATTTTTATTAAACCCTTGTCAGAAATATCATTGGCAATAAGTTCTCTCATGAAGGGGGCTTTCTTGTTGTTTTGTTAATGGTCTCTTTTGCTGTGCAGAAGCTTTTTATTTTGATGTAGTCACATTTATTTTACTTTATTCTTAGTTTCCATTGCCTTAGGGACTGTGTCTGTAAAGATATTGCTGTGACATATGTTGGTATTTTGCCGTCTATGGAGTCTTGTATGATTTTTATGGTTTCCCTTCTTACATTCAAGTCCTTTAGCCATTTTGAGGGTTTTTTTTTCGTGTCTGTGTATCTGTATGGTATAAGTTGATGGTCTAGTTTCATTTTTTTTTGCATGTATCTGTCCAAATTTCCAAGCACCATTTATTAAAGAGACTGTTTTGACACCATTGTATGCTCTTGCCTCCTTTGTCAAATATTAATTGAGCATAATGGCTTGGGTCAATTTCTGGGTTCTCTGTTCTATTCCACTGGTCTACATATATATCTGTTCTTGTGCCAGTACCAGGCAGTTTTGAGAACCGCAGCTTAGTAACAGATCTTAATATCTGGTAATGTGATCCCTCCAACTTTGTTCTTCTCTCTCAGGATTGCTGTGAGTATTTGGGGTCTTTTTTTTTTTATTCCCAATGGATTTTTGGAGAGTTTTTTCTAGATTGTTTTAATATGCCATTGTTATTTTAATGGGGATTGTCTTGAATCTGTAGATTGCTTTGGGTAGTATGAACATTTTAATGATGTTGATTCTATCAATCCATGAACATGGTATGTTCTTCCATTTGTTTATATCTTCCTTTATCTCTTTTCTCAATGTCTTGAAGTTTACTTAGTACAGGTCTTTTACGTCATAGGTAAGTTTATTCCTAGATATCTTAATTTTCTTGGTGCTATGTTGAAGTATTTTTTTTAAATTTCTCTTTCTGTGTGCTCATTATTGGTGTATAAAAAGGCCACAATTTTCTGGGTGTTAATTTTGTATCCTACTACATTGCCAAATTCATTTATTAGGTCCAGTAGATTTTTGATGGAGTTTCTGGGATTTTCTATGTATAGTATCATGTCATCAGTGAATAAGGAGAGTTTTACTTCTTTTTTTTACCAATTTGGATACCTTTTATATCTTCTTTTTGTCTGATCACTATGGCTAGGATTTCTAGTATCATAGTGAACAAAAGCGGTGAAAGTGGGCATCCTTGTCTTGTTCTTGTTGTTAGGGGAAATTAGTTTAGGTTTTGGCCATTGAGTATAATGTTGTCTGTAGGTTTGTCATGTAAGGCTTTTATTATGTTGAGGTATTATCCTTCTACTCCCACTTTGCTGAGACCTTTTATCAATAAAGGATGTTGGATTTTGTCAAATGCTTTCTCTACATCAATTGATATGATTATGTGATTTTTGTCTCTCTGTTTATGTGATGTGTCACATTAGTTGATTTGAAGATATTGTACCATCTTTGCATCCCTGGAATAAATCCCACTTGGTTATGGTGTATGATCTTTCTAATGCAATGCTGAATCTGATTTGCTGGAATTTTGTTGAGAATTTTAGTATCTATGTTCATCAACAATATTGGCCTGTAATTCTCTTTTTTGGGGGTGTCTTTATCTGATTTTGGAATTAGGGTAATGCTGGCTTCATAGAAAAAGCTTGGAAATATGTCTTCCTCTTGAATCTTTTGGAATAGTCTTAGGAGGATAGGTTTTAGTTATTCTTTGAGTGCTTGGTAGAACTCCACTGTAAATCTGTCTAGACCAGGGCTTTTGTTTGCTGAAAAATTTTTGATCACTGCTTCAAATTATTCGGTACTTATCAGCTTATACAAGTTTTTTTATTCTTCTTGATTGAGTTTTGGGAGCTTGCATTTTTCTTAAAAAAAGTCCATTTCATCTAGGATGTTCACTTTGTTGGAATAGAGTTGTTCATAGTATTTTTCCACAATTGTTTGTATTTCTGTGGGATTGGTTGTTACTTCAACGCTTTCATTTGTGATTTTATTTATTTGGGTCATCTCTCTTTGCTTCTTGGTGAGTCTGGCTACAACTTCATCAATCTACTTTATCCTTTCAAAGAACCAGGTTGTGTTGATCTCTTATATTGTGTTTTTTTTCCTCTATGTCATTTATCTCTGCTGTGATCTTTATTATTTTCTTCCTTCTGCTTACTGTGAATATTTTTTGTTGCTCTCTTTCTAACTCTTTGAGTTGTAGGGTCAGATAATTCATTACTATTGGTTTTATTTTTTTATTTTTGAGATAGGCCTGTAGAGCTATGAACTTCCCTCTCAATATTGTTTTCACTGTGTCCCATAGGTTTTGGATTGTTGTGTTTTCATTGTCATTTGTTGTCATGATGCTTCTTAATTCTTCTTTGATTTTTCTGGTAACCCAAATATTGTTTAACAGCATGCTATTTAGCTTCCAGGTGTTTGATTTTTTATTGTTTTTATTGTGGTTGATTTCTAGTTTTATGCCATCCTGATCTGAGAAGATGCTTGATATGTTTTCTATCTTATTGAATTTGAAGAGAATTTGCCTGTGTCCCAATATGTGTTCTATCTTTGAAAGTGACCCATGTGCTCTTGAGAAGAATGTATATTCTGTGGCTTTGGGGTGAAATGTTCTGAAGAGGTCAATTAATTCCATCTGATATAGTGAGTCATTTAGCATTGCTGTTTCTTTGATGATTTTTTTATTTAGAGGATTTTTCTAGTGGTGTTTATGGGTATTAAAGTCCCCTACTATGATGGTATTGGTGTCAACCTCTCCCTTGATATACTCCAAACATTTTTTAATGTATTTGGGTGTAAATGTGTTTACCAGAGTTATATCTTCTTTGTTGAATTGCTCCCCTTTGTTTTATAAAGTGGCCTTTCTTATCTCTTGCTATGATCTTCGCTTTGAAGTCTAATTTGTCAGATTAAGTATTTCTATCCCAACTTTTTTTCCCCTTTCCATTTACCTTAAAAACCTTTTTCCATCCCTTCACCATCAGTTTGTGTGAGTCCTTTGTTCTGAAGTGAAATTAGTTTCCTGTAGATAGCAGATATATGGGTCATGTTTTCTTATCCACTCAGCTACCCTATGTCTTTTGATTGGAGTATTTAATCCATTTACATTTAAAGTTATTTTTTATTGACAGATACTTGCTTTTTGCCATTTTTATACTATATGCCCATGTTCCTTCTTCCCTTCCTATTTCTTCTTTTTATAGCAGACCCTTTAGTATTTATCGCAATGCTGGTTTGGTGGTAATAAATTCCCTTAGTCCCTTTTTGTCTGTTAAGTTCCTTATTTCACCCTCTATTTTAATTGATAGCCTTTCTGGGTATGGTATTCTTGGATTGATAGCCTTTCTGGGTACACTATTCTTGGATTCAGACCCTTCCTTTCCACGACTTTGTATATTTCATTCCATTTCCTTCTGACCTGAAGTGTTTCTGTTGTGAAATCAGTCACTAGCCTGGTGAGGAATCTTCTGTAGGTAACTTTGTATCTCTTTTTGGCAACCTTTAAGATTCTTACTTTGTCATTGGTGTTTTCCAATTTAATTATAATGTGTCTTAGTGTTGGTCTTTTGGGGTTCATCTTCTTTGGGACTCCATGAGCTTCTTGTGCTTGTGTGAGTTTTTTCTTCCCTCTATCAGGGAAGTTTTCTGTCATTATTTCTTCAAACAAGTTTTCTATTTCTTGCTCAGGTTCCTCTCCTTCTGGAACCCCTAATATGCAGATGCTGTTTCATTTCCTGTTGTCCCAAAGTTCCCTTAGGGTCTCCTCCTATTTTTTATTTTTTTCTAGGTTCTGCTCTGCTTGGGAATTTTTACCTTGTCTTCTAGCTCACTGATGTGGTCCCCTGCTGCTTCCAGTCTACTGTTGATGCATTGTATTGAGTTATTTATAGTAGCAATGTAATTTTTCATTTTTTCTTGGTTCTTTTTCTTACACATATTGTTGAATTTGCCTCCCATTCTTTTTAGCAAAGTTATGACCATTTCTCTGAATTATTTCTCTGATATATTGCTTGCCTCCATTTCAATTACTGCCTTTTCTGGTGTTGCTTCATTTTCTTTCATATGCAGCTATATCTTTGCCTCACTAAGATCTCTCTTCTCCTATTAACTGGTTATGTAATTCTCTCTCTCTCCTGTGTTGATTTAAAGGCACAAAATACAACACAACAAGGCACAATGCACAGGGCACCAAACACAAATGTATTCACAATACTAATAAACCTAAATAAAGTTGACCACCAGAAAAAGAGAGTTAGGGGATAGAAAAGAGTGCAAAATTGATATTGAGAAAAGAAAAAAAAATAAGAGCATAAAGAAAGAGAAGAAAAAAGAATGGGAAGATATATGTATATGGGGAGAAATCTCCAATAAAACAACAAATAATCTAAAAAAAATGCAAACAACAAACACCCAGAGATGAATACAAACTACAAATAACAACTAATTCAAAATATGTAAACTAGAAACCTTCAAACAACAAACATCCAGATGAATCTGAGAAAGCAGTGATTATTTCCAGAATGTAAGGTCAAGGAACTGAATGAATGGGAAAATAGCCACAATTCAGTATAGAGGAGGTAGGAAGTAGATGAGTGTATAAGAAGAAAAGTAAAAAAAAGAAAAATTAAATACAAAAAAGAATATATATATATATATATATAACCACCAAATTTGTGTGTGTATGTGTGTATATTATATATATAATTTTCCTCTCCTTAATCTATCTATATATTCATATACTATTGAAAAAGAAGAATAGAGAGTAGCTAGACCTGAGTTTGTGATTGTAATTAGTTAAGCTATCAGTAAAAAAAAGAGAACAAGTGAGGAAAGGAATAACAGAAGCAAAAAAAATCAGCAAGAAAAACAAACAACAAAAGAAAAAAAACAAGACAAATACAAACTAGCAATAAAAGCAAACTAATCAACAATAATAAGACAGAAAGAAAAAAAAAACAAAAAAACCAGAACAACACAGAACAAAAAAGCAATATAAAACAAAAGGTAAGTAAAAGAATATCTGGATAGTAAAGAAAGGGAAGAGAATGTGTGTATGGTCTTGAAGCATGGAAGAAGACTGATATATGAGTAAAATAAATGTTTAACAAGGAGTAAAAGGAAAGGATAGAGAAAAACTAAATCAGGAACCAGGTAAGAGAAAGAGGGCAAAAGGGGATCATGAGGAGAAGAATGTTGATACAAAGGAAAAATTGAGATAGAGTAAAATAATGCTACAGGAAAAATAAAAATAGAATGTAGAATATGTGTCCCAAAAGAAAAGAAAAGAAAAGAAAACTCTTTTAAAAAAGGCAAAATAATAGTAATAATAATAGTAATTAAAAATAAAAATATAATAAAAAAGGTAAAGTCAAGTGAGAAAGAAAAAAGTTAGTTTCTAAAGTAAAAGATAAAAAATAAAAAATGTGTAGTGAATGTTGTTCACTTCCTCTACTGTTCTGTTTGGCAGGTCTGTTTCCTGTCAGGTAGATATCCCAGTATTGGAGTTCCCTGCACTCCACAGCTCCTCTGAGTCATAAGCCACAAACCTTTTATCGGGCACTGGGGAGCTCTTTGTTTCTTAACCTGCCTTTAATTGCATTCATACAAGAGTCAATTTCTGATACAACCCCTGGGTGGCAGTGTTTCTGTATTGATATCTGGGGCTAAAAGGCTCCTCCCCTAACCAGAGTTTAGATGCCTTTCCCTGCTGCACTTAATGCTGGGTTAGAAGGATGGACTGCCCTAGATGTCTTTCTGTTCATTTCTCCACACTCTGTTCTCCAGGTTCCACAAAAACAGCTTCCTCTGCAGTCTCAGCAAGTGTTTTTTAATTGGAAGATAGTGTTTTTTAATTGGGCTTAGTAATCAGAAGCAAGGATTTTAAAAAGCCAAAGGAAAAAAAAATAGCCACAGAATGCTTGTAGACTCCTGTCTTCCCCTGGCACTCCACAGCCAGCACACTGTCAGAATTCAAGACTTCCCTCCTGTGCCCAGCCCTGCCATGGGTTAATTTCTATAGTATCCTTCTACCCGCAGCCCTGTGGACCCCCTTCAACACTCAAGGGCTACACTTACCCCAACATCGAGTATTTTGTGGGGCTCAATCTTCCTTTGATACTCTAGTTTCCGCTGCACTTTTCAGGCACATTTTGTGTGAATTTCTCCCTCAAGCCTGGACTCAGATCACACCTCTCCCTAGGCGAGTGGTTTGCTGCGGTTTGCTGCTCTGTTGACTCATGAGTTTGCCAACCGTGCCCTGGGGCAGTGTCTTGGTGTTGGTCTTTTGGGGTTCATCATGTCCCTAGGGCAGTGGTTGGCAAACTCATGAGTCAACAGAGCCAAATATCAACAGTACAATGATTGAAATTTCTTTTGAGAGCCAAATTTTTAAAACTTAAAGTTTTTCTAACGCCACTTCTTCAAAATAGACTCACCCAGGCCATGGTATTTTTGTGGAAGAGTCACACTTAAAGTGCCAAAGAGCCGCATGTGGCTCGAGAGCCACAGTTTGCTGACCATGGTCCTAGGCGATAGTTAATCTTTCCATCCATGGATTTCCTCACTGTCCACGGATTTCTCACCCGCTGTGTTTAATTTGCCAATTCCGGGTGGATATTAATGGATTTAGGTGTTCCTTCTCTCTGCTCTGTGGGAAGGTACAGGGGTCATCCCTGTACTCACTCTGCTTTGTCTCCTTCTTGTCAGACTTTTTAGGCACCTGCAGTCAGAGAAACTGGAGTCTTGGTATTCTTGGGTTTTCAGCTGAGGTGACTGGTCCCTGAGGGTTATGGTTGTAAGGTCCCAGTAGGTATCCCAGGGTCACCCCAGTTGAAATTAAGGCTGGGCTTCAGATCACAGCCACTCTCTCCTCCAAGATGACACAGTCTCTGTGCAGAGCCGGCCTCTCCTGGAGACATTTCAGCAACAGTAGAGGCTGCTGAGCCAGGGGAGCCAGGTCTGGCAGTCCCCAACAATTCTTTGGAATATAGCTATCCCTCACTCACAAATATATACACTCCCCACACATCCACTAACTCTCCTTTTATTCTCTTACATCTTATCTTGCAGTCTGCAGTCCTGATGGCAGCCATCTTCCATAATCAAAAGGTGGCAGTTTTGATTCCCGGTCAGGGCACATTCCTAGGTTATGGGTTTGGGACACACACAGTCAATGTTTCTTTCTCACATTGATTTTGTTTCTCTCTCCCTCCCTCCCTCCCTCCTTACCTCCCTTTCTCTAAGATCAATAAAAAGTAAATAAATAAAGGTATATTTGCAATAATACCACACAAGATCTAAGAATTGTTCAGCTGTAGTTTGGTGAGAGACTTTATAGGTGCATATTGTACCTGAATATTAAAAGGTGAAGAGGAATGTCATCGGTGGAAAAAACAAGATGAGGGCAAGAGGGGCATTTCAGGCACTAATAGCATGGAGGGCTGGATGATTTGCAAAGAGTTTGGATTTGTAAAATGAGTATAGGGATATGTTGGGAATAGCAATTTAGACTAAAATGGTAGGAATGAGCCAGGCGATTAAAAGCCTTGTAGATCATACTCATACATTGGTGCTTGAATATGAATTTAATTTCTCAGAAGCAGATGGTTTAGTGATGTGTAGGCTTTTTCATTTGAATTAGCACACATTAATTTTTGCTGCTTCAAGATGGATATTTGAGCCAATATATTTTAAGTTTATTTTTTAGCTATTTTGGAATCCACACAAATATCATTATAGGCTTCATGATTGCAGAGCCCTTTCTTTTGTTTTCTGACATATCCTACATTTTCAGAACAGGGACAAACACAGAGTAATATCTCAATAATTACTTGATGAATGAATGAGGATATTCTTAATATGTAAAAAATGTTAAATCTTGGTGATTTTTATCTTCTTTATATATTACATATTTTTCTAAATATTCTAAAATTAGCATGTATAGCTTCTAATGTGAAAAAAGATGTAAAAACAGTATAAATATTTTAATATACCAATATGACCACATTCTACTTTTTATGTTTCTCCAGATTTTTATAATGAAGATATATTACTTTTATGGTGAAAATATTTAAATGTGATCAGTGTAATTTTCTTACAAGGACTGTAAATGGCACTTACAAAACACCTTTTCCCCTTGATTGAAACACCAAGTTTCCCTTGAGTGACATTGCATTTGTAATATACTCATAGGGAGTCACATGAATTAGTTGCTTATAGCTTTGAAATTATCCATCATGTAACTTTGGACAAGTCTCTTTACATTCTGAGAATTTTTATGTATAAATAAGTGATTGGAATAGATCAGTAATTCTCAATCCTGATTGCACATTGGGCCCAGGAAGGAGTTTTAAAAAAACCTACTGATAACCAATCCCCAGTCCCCAAATTTCTGATTTAATTGGACTTGAGCTGGCTTGAATATCAACACTTTGGAGAAATGTCTATTTAGGTCCTCTGCCCATTTTTTTAAATTGGATTGCTTATCTTCCTTTTGTTGAGTTGTATGAAGACTTTATATATTTTGGAAATTAACCCCTTATAAGATGTATCCTTGCCAAATATGTTCTCCAATACAGTAGACTCTCTTTTAATTTTGTTGATGGTTTCTTTTGCTGTGAAGAAGGTTTTTATTTTGATTTAGTCCCATTTGTTTATTTTTTCCTTTCTTTCTTTTTCCTGGTAGGAATGCACACTGCTATAACCAATATGGAAAAGAGTATGGAGTTTCCTCAAAAAATTAAAAATGGAAGTGCCATTTGACCTAGTGATCCCACTTCTAGGAATATACCCTAAGAGCTTGAAACACTGATCAGAAAGAATAAATGCATCCTTATGTTCATAGCAGCATTATTTATAATAGCTGAGATCTGGAAAAAGCCCAATGCCCATCAGTAGGTAAAGAAGCTGTGGTACATTTGCATCATGGAATGCTATGCAGCAACAACAAAAAAAGGATCTCTTACCCTTTGAGATAGCATGGAGGGTCCTGGAGAGTATTATGCTAAGTGAAATAAGCCAGTCAGAGAAAGACAAGTATCACATAATCTTACTTATATGTGGAATCTAATGAACAAAATTATCTGACAAACAAAATAGATCCAGAAAAATGGAAGCATGCAACAGACTGATGACTCTCAGAGGAAAGGGTGAGTGGGAAGACATTAACCAAAGAACATATGCATATCTGCATAACCATGGACAAAGACAATAGTGTGGTGAAGGCTGGAGTAGGGAAGATGGGTTCAATGGGTGCAGTAGAGGGACATCTATAATGCTTTCCACAATAATGATATATTTTTGTGATATTTCCAATATGCTTAATCCCCCCCCCTTTTTTTTCTGTCTCTTGGCAGTTCTTTGAGGGGTTTGATGATGAGGGCAGAGGCAGAAGGTACTAAATCAATCTTTCTGTTCTGAATGGTCATCAGTTTCAGTGAAATCCTCAGACTCTTCCACTCACCAGATGCTTTGGGGATGCTGTCACCAAATATTTTTTAGAGATAGAACCAGGAAACTTACCTTGGTGACCAGGGCAGATGTGGCACTGATTTCCCCACTGGTGTACCTCAGATAGCCGACTTTTTTCTTCTTGGGGTCAAACTTTGGCAACACAGTGGAAAATGGCTGGTGACTGATGAACCTGGATTCAGGACTGCTAACAAAAGTTGTGTTCTGGGCTCCTTTCAGCCCAAAGCTGAAGCTCTTTTACCGTGGTTTTAGTGGCTGACCTTCTCTGCTCTATCTATTTATGAGATGATAATTGATTGTTATCTGTCTTTATTCTTAATTTTTATTACTATAATACTTCCATACAATAAAATTTATTAAATTTACATATGCAATTGACTTTTGCCAAATGTATACAGTTGTGTAGCCACTACTACAATAATACAAAATATTTTCATCAACCATGTAGGAACTCTTTGAACTTATAGTAATCCTTTCACCTCACCTCAGCCCTTGGCAATCACTGACCTGTTTTCTGTACTCTATTTTGACTTTTCTCAAATTTTATAAAGGTAGTCTCATCCATTAAGAAATATTATATGCAAGTTCTTTCACTTAGCATAAAACTTTTAAGATTTATCCATGTTATAAATTTATCAGAAGTTTATTCTCTGAATGAAGCACACTTGTTTATTCAGTCACTAGTTGATAGGTAGTATATTGTTTTCAGTTGGTTTCTACTATGCAAAGAGCTACCGTGAATATTCAAGTACAAGCCTCTGTGTGGATCTATCTCCATGTGGATCATTTCCCTTGAGTAAATAGTTAAGAATAGGGTTGCTAGATCAGGCAGTAATGTCTAACATTTAATGAAAAACACAGATCTCCAAAGGTTCTACATTTGCACCATCAGTGTATCAGTTTTATGTGTTCCATAGCATCACCCATAGTTAGGGTTATCAGT
The DNA here is from genome assembly GCA_027563665.1 of Antrozous pallidus. Taxonomy (NCBI): domain Eukaryota; kingdom Metazoa; phylum Chordata; class Mammalia; order Chiroptera; family Vespertilionidae; genus Antrozous; species Antrozous pallidus. The sequence goes on from CM050509.1 coordinate 23,333,389, forward strand.
TTTTATTTCTTTAATTTTAGCTGTTTTCCTTAATGTATAGTGGTAACACTTTGTGGTATTAAGTTGCATTTACCTGATGGCTTAAAAATGTTATCAAAAATGCTTATTTATCTTCTGAATATCTTCTTTGCTGAAATTGCTGTTTGAATATGTTACCCTTTATTTTAATATTGATGCTTTCTTCTGTTGAGTTGTAAGAGTTCTCTATATTCTGGATACAATTTCTTCATCATGTATGTAGTTTTTTATTGAGGAAAAATTAATATAGCATAAAACTATTTTAACTATTTTAAAGTATATAATTCAGTGGCTTTTCATCTACTCAAGATATTGTGCAACCACCACAGAACAATGTCACCACCCTAAAGTTAACCCTGTACCATTAAGCAGTCACTTTCCATTTTCTTTCCCTAGCCCAGGAAGCTACCCAACTGCTTTTTATTTCTAAGGATTTACCTATTAGAATCACATGGTATGTGCTAGTAGACTTTTGTGTCTAGATGCTTTCATTTAGTTTAATTCTTATAAGGTTAATTCACGTATCAGTACTTTATTCTTTTTTCTATAATCCTCACCCAAGGATATATATTTTTTCAATCCTCACCTGAGGATATTTTTCCACTGATTTTTAGAGAGATTGGTAAAGAGAGACACACAGAGAGAAACATCAATGTGAGAGAGACACATCGATTGGTTGCCTTCACACATGCCCAGACAAGGGCTGGGGATCAAGTCTACAACCGAGGTACATGCCTTTGACTGGAATTGAACCCAGGACCCTTCAGTCTGCAGTCAAATCTTCTTTTCACTGAGCCAAACTGGCTACAGCCAGAGAATATGTTTTTACTGATCTCTAGAGAGAGTGAAAGAGAGTGAGAAACATAAATGTGCGAGAGAAACATAGATTAACACCTTTCAGTACATGCTAGACCAGGTCAAATCTGCAACCTAGATATATATGCCTTATCCAGGAATCGCACAACAACCTTGTGTACTAGATGACACTTCAACCAATCAAGTCACCCAAGCAGGGCAGTACTTCACTTCTTTTTTAAAAAAATATATACTTTATTGATTTTTTACAGAGAGGAAAGGAGAGGGATAGTTAGAAACATCGATGAGAGAGAAACATTGATCAGGTGCCTCCTGCACACCCCCTACTGAGGATGTGCCCACAACCAAGGTGCATGCGCTTGACCAGAATTGAACTTGGGACCCTTCAGTCCACAGGCCAGCGCTCTATCTACTGAGCCAAACGGGTTTCAGCTTTCACTTCTTTTTATGTCTCAATAATAACCCATCATATGTACATACTGCATTTTATTTGTCTGTTCGTTAATTGATGCACATTTGGGATATTTCCACTTTTTGGTTAATTATAAATAGTGTGGCTATTAATATTAACATACAAGTTTGAATCGTGATTTCAACTGTGATAGTTAATTTTATATGTCAACTTGGCTAGGTCATATTACTCAGATATTTAGCTAACACATCTAGATGTTGCTATGGAGGTTCTTTTTTATGAGATTAATATAAATTAGTAGAATTTTAGTAAATATGATTATTATACATTTGTGGGTGGACCTCAATAAAGGCCTTAAGAAAGATTGACCTGCCCTAAAAAAGTAATTGTGCCAGCTGGACTTGAGCTGCAGCAACAACTATTTCCTGAGTCTGCAAGATGCCAGGTTATCCTACAGATTTTGGAGTTGCCATTAGGTTCAACACTTAGAAGATCTGATATTTTAGTCTGAGTGTGAAGGTCAGAAAATATAAATTTCTTCCTCAAGCAGTCATGCAGAAAGCTTCCTTCTTTATCAGCCTTTTCCTTCCATTCCTATCTTCAGTTAATTGTATGAGTTCTAACCACCTTAGGGAAGCCAATCTGCTTTACTCAGTCTACCAATTCAAATGTCAATCTCATTCAGAAACAATCTTATAAACACACCCAGAATAATGTTTGGCCAAATGTCTGGGTACCCTAGGGGCCAGTCAAATCGACACATAAAAATTACTCACCACAAATATGTTAAAGAAAATTCTGGTGAGGTTTCAAAAAGCAATGAGGATATTTCTAATAATAAAATTTTGTTAGAAATTCTAATAAAGTTCATAGAAAATAAAAAAAAGCAACGAGGACAGCTGTAGATAAAGCTTCTGTCTTCTTAGAGAATATATATATATATATATATACACACACACACACGCACACACACACACACACACACACACACACACACACACACACACACAACTAGAGGCCTGGTGCATGGGAACTCATGCACTGGGGATGTCCCCTCATCCCAGTCTGTGCCTTCTTGCAGTCCAGGACTCCTCATTCCTTATTATACGCCTGCTTGCTGCTGTTAGCGCTGCTGTGGAGGCGAGAGGCTCCTGCCACCACTGCTGTGCTCACCAGCAGTGAACCCGGCTTCTGGCTGTGCGGGCTCCCCCTGTGAGAGTGCACTGACCACCAGGGCGCAGCTCCTGCATTGAACATCTGCCCCCTGGTGGTCAGTGCACATCATAGTGACCAGTCATTCTGATCATTCTGTGTAATGGTGGCTTAGTCTTTTGTTATTTAGGTTATGTTGATAGAAATATGAACATTAATGGCTCTTCTGTTGATTTCTCAGATGGAATGAGGACAATGTTATTGAAAACTGGGGGAAAGTGGTCCATTTTATAAAATGAGAGAGTAGCTGTTTTATGTTCTACTGTTTTGTGGGAAGTAGAACATGTAAATGATCAATTTGGATATTTACTGAATAGATTTTCACGCAAATTGTGAAAAGAGTGGCTGACATCGAATTCTCTTTTTATTGCCATACATATCTCTATCTTTAGAAGTAACTGATGCCTGCAATTCCTGAATCTTTATTGGGTGCTATGACACAAATTTATTTGCTTATTGATGTTTTCCTCTCTTAATACTTACATTTCTCTGGACTGCTAAGTCAATTTCCACTTGTTCATCTGCATTTCAGCTTCTAAAATTATGTTACATTTCTTATATTCTGTTGTTTATTCTCTTTTATTTGACCTTGCAGATTTATGACTTTAAATATTTCACTGTCATTTTAGTGGGGTTCTGGTTGTGAACAGGGTTTAGCATGTGGAATAAATTCACAATGTTGGATGAAATAAATGATTGTGTCTAACTTCCAGGGATCTTGGAACTCCTTATTCTGACATGATAAAGGCTCTTCTCTTGCTGAATAACCTCTATGTTAAACACTTGACCTATACTTTAAGATGCTAAGATGAAGTAAACCATTAATTTGCTTATTCTAGTACATGAGTGAACTTGATCATTTATGTGTTTTCAATGGAAATGGACCTGTTTTACTCTGCTATGCATAGGTTTCTTCTCATCTTTAAAATAACTATGTGAATTAAGAATTTTCTTTTATTGAGGAAATTTTGTCTCACAATATTTGTAAATTATACAAAAACATACAGGTAGTAAATGGCAGAGCTGGAATTGAAACACAAATCTTTTTCTAAAATGTACTTATAGCAACATTTCTCATTTCCTGTGGCCGTACATGCTCCTGTAAATTTTGTGATATTATCAAAATTTTAAAAATTCAAGTTTTTTCTTCATATTTTTAGCCTTTGCTACTGTGGGTAGTTCCAATGGGAAATGATGAATCTTAGAATGTGCTTACCTTTTATATCTCTATGACCTTTATGGTTGCAAAAAGAACTTACTGGTTTAATAATTATTCCTAAATGCTTTCTTTCCTCTAGATCCTACAGCACTTTACTACCTGGAATATCTCTAAAGAAGCTATGTGGGGAATCAAGTAGGAGGTGAGTGAGATTATATAATTTGGTTCATAGATGACATAATTTCTCATTGTTCCTGCTGTTTGAGAGAGAAGGAACAAAGAAGAGAAGACATGTAGGAGTGTAGAAAATATCAAGGTGGAGATATTAATGCTACAGTATAATTTTCCGTGGGTGTTTATCTTGGTGATTAGAAAACTAAGGGAAGATATGCTAATTTTCTTGAAATATTTGAAGAGTTGTCATGTGAAAGACGGAGTAGACTTTTGCGTTAGGCTCAGAGGGCATAACTAAAATTAAGAGGTGAAAGTGATAGAAAAGAAAAATTTTATTCAGTGTTAGGAAGAACTTCCTAATAGTGCACAGTATTGGAACAGGTTGCTGCATGAAGTCACAGGAAGTGTTCCTTCCAATGCTGAGTAGCTATGAATTGAGGGACCTTTGGAAGAGCAACTTTTGTATCAGATGTATCTGGGTTCAGAGTTTGACCTTTTCACTTTATCTTTGTATTGTTATGAAAGACAGTGAACCTACATAAGCTTTTGTTTTCTTACTGTGAAATTTGAAAAATTGTCTTAATTAGGTATTTATTGTGAAATTAAATGAAAGAAGGTACATAAAACACATTGCAAATTGTCTAGTAGTAATTCAGTAATAGCAAATACTCATTTCATACATTACCTTAGTGTGTTTTTCATTGTTTAGAAAAACCTATTATATCAAACTGATAGAATTTCAATGTCATAATTTAAATTTCTAAGTATCTGACATCAATCAAATGCAAATGCCTTTAAGACCTGAGAGGGTTTAATGAATCTAAAATTTTCTTCAGAGCCAACTTTGCCCATCCTGTCCCTCTCTCCATGAAAAGAAAACCTGAGATATAAGACTTGCACTTGGCAAAATTAAAGCATAGGCAGGCCTGTAGAAATATTTTACTTTAAAATAATATGTCATTTAAAAAAATTATGACTTGTAAAATTTTAAATTGTACACTAAGTTAGCACTTTATGATTATGAATTTATTGCTGTTGTCAAGTTGTTTTATTAAAGAAAAATGGTTTTGGTACTATAATCCTCAGAGAATATTTTATTTCTTAATTGTCTAAAAAAGAATCTATAGTTTTGTTTTTCACAGACAGCCCTGCTTAATTCTACATACTGTTCCTTGCATCTATGTGGGAAAGTTTGTAAACTCTTACTTTAAGTTAGAATTTAAAAAATAATTACATAATGCAATCAAATTTTATACCTTGATTGTGCTATAATGAAATGCTTAAGTTAAATTGGCTCAGGCAATAACAACTCTGTATTCAAATATATTAAGCAGACTTCATGTATGTGTTGATGTGTGTTAGGCTTCAGGATTGATCATGGGAAATATATGAAATGTGCACATATTATACTGTTCATCCTGATAAATTGATAAAGGGCATGTATATAAGGGTATTTGAATATGTGTATGTGTTTACTTTCTGTCTTTGTCTAAATGATGAAAACTGAAGTGTATCTTAACTTTGAGAACCAATCTCTGGCTAACCAATAAGGAGTGTTTGTTTAAATTTTGCTGGTACATTAATTATTTCTGTTTCAATTGGCTTTGTTGGTCATATGAGTCATAAATTAGATTCTCAGGTTAATATGACTAAAAATATTAACTAATAGATATTTTCAATTGTGATTTTCTTCATAGTTTCCATGAATACTTCTTTGTTCTTATTAATTTAAAAAAATAAAAATTTTAATGTTGACAAAAATTTTCAAAAATAAATAAAATAAAAATATTCAATATTTTAAAATTCAAACAAATGAGTAATAAATTTTTAATAAATATGGTTTATTCCAGGTGTGTGTGTGTGTGTGTGTGTGTGTGTGCATGAGAGTGTGAACACACAAACATAGCAGATGGAAGAAAATAGCTATAGGAAGTGACATGCAAATGAGATTGAGATGTCAGTCGGATAAAAACATTAGAATCACAAATGTCACAAAAACACTAGTCTCTAGTGATTTCCTGTAATATTGAGATCTTAGCATTTCCATAAAACATTTGAAAGTGGTTGATAATGAATTTATTTTTACACTAAGATAACTGAGTGACTCAGTTGATATGTGGTTGTAGATAAAAGCATGTACAGTTATAGTTTATATGCTGATGATTCACATAATGTGCTATCATAGGCTTTCCTTTGCCCTTTAGTAATAATTGAAAATGTGACTTTTATGACTACATAATAATAAATCATAAGAATAGACTATTGTGTATGTATTAATTTATTGAAAATTTAGATTGCTTTGTATTTTTCACTTATATTAACAGTGCTTCAGTGAAGATACATGTACTCAAATATTTTTATACATTTTATAATTTCCAGTCATTATATTCCTTATGCAGTTAGCAAATTAAAGCATATTAAAATATAAATTTTGTGATTCTCATTGCTACAATACTTTCTAAAACATCTGTGACAATCTATACACCTACTAGGAAGGTAAAATGAAAAAAAAAATCTCTCCGAATCCAGTAAAGAGGACAGTATAAATAGGAAAAAAATATCTATAGCAATTCAGACTGTAGCATTACCATATAGACTTTAAAATAAAAAGTTTATATGATAATAAATGGAAAACATATTAGAAAAATGGTGGAGATTATTGGGGAAATTAAAAAAATAATTGGAATCTATGAGGAGAAACCAAATTTCTATTGTAGAAATATAGTATCTCAAATGAAATCCATATTGGATATGTTTAACAGAAAACAGGACAAAGCAGGAAACAAATGAGTAAAGAAGAAAATTAAAGCATAAGAAAAATGTGGGTACAGTAAAAAGAATATATATATATATATATATACACACACACATATATATATATATATATATATATATATATATATATATATGGAGAGAGAGAGAGAGAGAGAGAGAGAGAGAGAGAGAGAGAGAGAGAAAGAGAGAGAGAGATCCAGAATGAGGATATAAAATGAAACAGATGCAATATCTGAAGATATGACATCTAAACTTGGATAGAAGGCTTCAACTCACAAATTCAAGAACCCGAGTGCATCCAAAGCAGAATAAGTGCAAATTAAACCACACATATATGCTTCATAATCACATTTCTGAAAGGTAAAGCCAAAAAAAATCTAAAAAAATAGGGAAAAAGAAGTATAAAATTGCTTTCAAATGCACAACAGTAATGCTAACAGTTGGATTTTCTCCAAAGGCAAAGGAAGCCAGAAGGCAATTGAAAGGCATTGTTAAAATGTGTAAAGAAAACAAAATCCAAAAGGAAAAACAAAACAGCCTAAAAACCTATGACATTATCACTGCCTCAGTTCCTTTGGGCTGCTATAGTAAAATACCACACACTGGGTAGCTTATAAACACCAGAAATTTATTCCTCATACTTCTGGAGGCTGGGACGTTAATGATAATAATGCCAGCAAATTCAATTTTTGATGAGAGTTCATTTTGTGGTTCATAGGTGACATCCTATTTTTATATCCTCACATGGTGGAGTGGCAGGAAAGTTCTCTGTGGCTTCATTTATAAGGGCATTGATCTCATTCATGAGAGTTCTCCCTCCTGACTTATTCATTTTCCAAAAACCTCACTCACCTCCTAATACTATCACCGTGGAGGTTTGGGTTTCAACATATAAATTTTGGGAGAACACAAATATTCAGATTATAGCAATCCATAATGAAAATAAACACTGCCAGGGGTGAGGCGGGGAGTTAGGAGCGACCAGGCCAGCAGGGAGGGGTCAGTTGGGGGCTACCTGGCCAGTACACAGAAGCAGTGAGGGGCAATCAGACCTGCAGGGGGGGGCAGTTAGGGCAACCAAGCAGGCAGGCAGGTGAGTGATTAGGAGCCAGCAGTCCAGGATTGTGAGAGGGATGTCTGACTGCCAGTTTAGGCCTGATCCCCAGGGTCAGAACCGGCAGTCAGACATCCACCATGGGGTTCTGGATTTAGAGGGTGCAGGCTGGGCTGAGGGGTCCGCCCCCCCCGCCCCGTGCATGTATTTAATGCACTGGGCCTCTAGTATTTCAATAAAGTAAGAATATTAACTTTAATTAGGAAAAAACCTTTCTAACTTTTAAAATCATGTGATTTATTTTTTTAAAAGCAAAAAATCAATTATACATAGTACTGTCATAATTAGTGATATAACCTATTGACCCTAGAATTTGAGTTCTGAATGTATTTGTTTTATAAATAAATATAATACTATTGCTTAATACTTTTTTTAGAGTGTGAGAAGAGCACTTAGTTTTCACCTGTAATAGAGACACTGACAGAAGGGAGTATGAAATAATACTTTTATTTTTTGTTTTGTTTTTAAATTTTCTTTTTAAATTTTTATTTTTATTGTTGGCACTATTACAGATGTCCCCATTATCCCTCCCTTTGCCCGCCTCCATCCAACACCTGTCCTGCCTTCTCTCTGGCCCTCACTACATTTTTGTCTTTGGGTTATGCATTTAGCTAATCTCCATATATTGCTTTGGGTAATATGACCATTTTAACTATGTTGCTTTTTTAAATCCATGAACATGGGATATTTTTTCCATTTTGTTTTCTCTTTTTCAATCTCTTTTAATAATGCTTTGTTAAGTATGTTGTTTTAATAATGCTTTGTCATTTTCAGTTTTTCAGAGGAAAAACTTTCATGTTCTTTGTTACGGTTATTCCTAGGTATTCTTTTGGTTGGAATTGCAAAAGGAATTTTTTTCTTTCATTTATTTTCTGAAGTTTTTCTGTTAGCATACAGGAAGACATTTTTTTTACATTGATTCTTTATCCTGCAACTTTATTGTATTTATTTATTGTTTCAAATAGTTTTTGGGTGGAATCTTCAGGATTTTCTATATACAGAATCTTGTTTCTGCAAAAAGTGAAAGTTTACTTTCTTCATTAACAATTTAGATGCCTTTTATTTATTTCTCTTGCTTTTTTGCTCTGGCTAGTATTTTCAGAACTATCCTATATAATTAAAGGGTAATACGCAAATTGACCCTAATGGCAGAACAAACAGAAACTACCAGTCACTATGAAGCGCACTGACCAACCAACCGGGGGAATATGCTCAACACAGGAGCTGCCCCCTGGTGGTCATGTGAGCTCCCACAGGGTGAGTTCTGCTCAGCCTCAGGTTGGGCTAACCGCTGCGAGTGCAGCAGCAGTGGTGGGAGCCTCTCCCAACTCCTTGGCAACGCTAAGGATGTCTGACTGCGACTTAGACTGTTCCTGGTCGATCAGGCCTAAGCTGAAAGGTGGACATCCCTCAAAGGCGCCCCGACTGCAAGAGGGCACAGGCCGGGCTGAGGGACCCCTCTGAGTGCATGATTTTTCGTGCACTGGGACTTTAGTGTTGAATAAGAATGGTGAGAGTAGACATCCTTGTCTTGTTCTTGATCTCAGAAGAAAAACTTTCAGTTTTTCACCCTTGAGTATAATATTAGCTGAGGGTTTATCATAGATGGCCTTCATCATATTGAAGTACCTTTGAGTATAATATTAGCTGAGGGTTTATCATAGGTGGCCTTTATCATATTGAAGTACTTTCCTTCTATTCCTATTTTATTGAATGTTTTTTATCATAAGTCTATGTTGTATCTTATCAAATGCTTTCTCTGCATCTATTGACAAGATCATATAATTTTTATCCTTTCTTTTGTTAATGTGGTGTATTACATTGATTTGGCTATGTTGAACCATCCTTGTGACCATGAAATAAAGCCCACTTGATCATGATGTAGTATTTTTTTATCTACTGTTGTATTCAATTTAATAGTCTTTTGTTTAGGATTCTAGCATCTGTATTCATCAGACATATTGGTCTGTAGTTTTTCTTTATTGTAATTTATAGCTATGAAATCTCTTGGATATTTTGCCACATATTATGATGCAAATTGAGATATAAAGATGGCATAAAGGACATGAAAGTGGACTAAAGTTATTCAGTGCTTAGATGTTAAGCTGATTTTACCTTAAGAATTCAATAATTCCTTTTAGTCTCAAAGGCTCTTATATTTCCTTCATGTAGAAGCTTAATAATTGACTTTTCAAAGGGTGAAACAATAATTTGGAATGTGATGTCAAAAAAGTATCGATCAAACTCTATAGTTTCATTTAAATATTGGCTAAATCCTATGTTTACTTTGGGGATTAGAAATAGATAACTTTATATTATTTGAAAATGTGTTCATGGGTACAGAAAAATAAATTATTTCATCTGGTTAGAAAGATCCTAAAGAAAGGAGTATAGTAAATATAAAGAAATATATTTATTTTAAATTCTTTACCTTAAGTTTAGATGGAAGATATTTTGGGTTGGATATGTGAAGATGCCCCATAATGAGCAAATGTGCATAAGTCAAAAATGTCAAGAATAGACATACTACTGGAAAGCATTAGTATGTCTATTATCGTTAAAATATATTATTAATTTTCATATTTTATAACTTTAACCATTTTTCATGATGCCCCGAAGGAGATTTGGATAGCATTGGGGCAAGATATGGGTTAGTGGAATATGTTTCTAAGGTACTTTTCCAGCTGAGTCTTCAACCATAATGTTAGGGATAATATCCTATCTTGCTCAAATAAACAGTTGTTACTTTGAGAGATCATCTAGCAATTAGAAAGAAACATGAAAAGTAATGTTTTTCAGTAGCCATAATTTATAAATCTCTGATTTAGTGGGAACTTTTAAATAACCATTCATATAATCACATCAGTCTCATAGATTATCTGGATTATCCATGCATCCAGTACAAAATTATGCCATACAACATCTCAGACAGATTGATCTTCACAAATTCAGATTAAACATGTTGACTTAAAGGATACAAACCAACATATTTTAATGTTGGAGAGCTCTCCTTGGAATACCTAGAAGGGAGTGAGAAGTATGGAATAAAGTACATACTTCATCTGAGCTAAACGTAAAAGCTGCCTTCTTTTTTTAAAAAAAAAATATTTTATTGATTTTTTTACAGAGAGGAAAGGAGAAGGATAGAGAGTTAGAAACATTGATGAGAGAGAAATATTAATTCAGCGGCATCCTGCACACTAACTACTGGGATGTGCCTGCAACCAAGGTACATGCCCTTGACCAGAATCGAACCTGGGACCCTTGAGTTCACAGGGTGACTCTATATCCACTGAGCCAAACCAGTTAGGGCAAAGCTGCCTTCTTTTAACTTCCCATCCATTAATATGAAATGGATACTACTCTGATAACAAAAGAACTGGCAAGGAATTGTGAGAAGTCCCCATTACCCCAGGACCTCTGTTAGCAGGAATACTATTTCCTTAAACCACATGAATGCAAATAGGCTGTGAACATGCAGTCAATGCAATGAAAATAGTATCGTAACACTCAACTGTTAACAGACTTTAAAATGCCTGCAGATTTTGTTTATTTTCTTTTGTCAAATTAACCTGGATATCTAGCTCTTACAAAAATGAAGTAATGATGATCACTGTCCTTCTATATGAACTTAAAGGGAAAAACAATCTGATATTTTATTCTCTTTCTCCAAGTAGCTATATAATTTAAATGTAACACTACAGTTTTGTGCTGAGAAGTTTCACAGTCTGACCCAAACCTGCCACATCATACTTTAATTGTAATGTTGTTCACTAGTATGGGTATGAGATTGACTTAGTGCAACAGCTATGTATTTTAATTGTATGAACTTCTACTTATTTAAAATGAACCTTATGCATTCATTCTCAGTACAAAATTTAATAGACATCCAATTAAATATGTTATTCAATAATATCAATTGTGTGAATTAATATAGGAAAATTAATATCCATGAGTAAAGCATTCTACTGCTAAAAAAAGAGTGAGAGCTGAATTCAGAGGTAATTATGATTCCATCAAAAGAAGCCTTCACCTATAAATTTAGTCACAAGCATATATTTCTCTTGATCGAAACCTTCTCAGGACTACATTGGTAAGTTGTAAAAAACTAATTTTATCAATTTAATCAGACATGGCAATTGGTTGACTAAGCCTATCAGATAATTTCTTTTGGAATCACATAAATGAAACAAAATATCAGTTGAAATGGACAATAATAAAGAGACAGCTTAAATTGGACTCTGTTATGCCCAGCAGAAATCATTATTAATAAGTGTATAACACTTGTGGTGTGTGTGTGTGTGTGTGTGTGTGTGTGTGTGTGTGTGTATGTGTGTGTGTGTGTGTGTATTTGGCTATGCTATGGTATAACCTCCTTAGTAATGATCATCATTATTATATTTATTCATTTAAGGCAGTGAAATAAAAAAATATCTAATTGTTTGTTATTCATTCATTAAAGGCAGTAAAATTAAAATAAAAGAATATATGTTAAATAAGGTTGTGGTGAAGATTAAATGAGTTAATACATGCAAAGTACTTGGAAGAGATTTTAGCACACAGTAAAAAGTCATTACTGTTACTTATTCCCATTTAGTTAATAAATATAAAATGCTTATTATAGACCAGGTGCTGTGCTAGCCTTGGGGATAAATGTTGAAAAAAATAGTTGTGGTTTCTGTTCTTATAAAGCTTACAATTTTATGGAGGATCCAGATATTGATCACATATGGGGGTCATTGATATAATGGAAAATTGTAACTGTGTTAAGTGCTATGAAGGACAGTTACTAGTACATGGTACTGTGGGTATCTATTATGAGGAAAAAGTGGTGAAATAGTATTCTGAGGTAATTTATTGAATTTTGTGAAATTTGATTGTGATAATAATTACCAATTTTCTTAGGTTCATATCATTTTCTATAATAATCATCTTTTTTTGTCATGCCAGGGGTGGGGAATTTACTTCATTAATCCTCTTGCTATTTTTATGAACAAGCAAAAAAAAACCATTTACTAAGTAAACACTACATTCAGAGCACTATTATACATGCTATGTGAAATGTACAAATCAATAAGACATGGTTTTTATCTCCTTAGAGCTCAAAATTCTCATGGGAGAATGATGGTTTTATGCACAACAGTTCTAACATAGGTTTAATATGAAAAATGTTATATCTCTTCACTTCTCTTCAACTATTTTATGACTGCTTAAAGAAGAGTCTGGACATAATGTGCACTCAATTGGTTTTATTATTATTGGTGTTATTACAATTGAGCAAGATATAATAGGAACTGATATTGGAGAAATATGGCAGGTTTAATTTATAGAAATATTTGAGTGCTGACCAAAATCCTCACTTCTCACTACAGTTGACACTCCAACCCTGACATATCACCCCTTATTTATTCATAATTTCTCACCTGGATTGTTGTAGTAATCTCCTCACTTCTTCGTGCCTCTTTCTTTTCCCTCTTATATTCTGAAAAAACATAATTATCCTTAAAAGTTAAGACATATCAGGTGATGCCTCTGCTAGAAATTGGCATCATCTTCAAATTTAAATAAAAGTAAAAGCCACGCAATGAAAAAGAAAGAACTCTTACCATTTGCAACAGCAAGATGGACCTGGAGAGTATTATGCTAAACATAACAAGCCAATCAGAGGAAGATAAGTATCACATGATCTAATTCATATGTGGAATCTAATGAACAGCATAAACTGATAAACAAAAAAAAGACCGAGAGACATTAGAGCATGAACGAACTATTGAACCTCAGAGGGAAGGCAGGGAAGGTTGGGTAGGAAGAGATCAACCAATGAACTTGCATGCATATATGCATAACCTGTGGACATAGACAATGTGGTGCTGAGGGCCTGGGCTGGGGGCAGGAGCAGGCTGGAATAGGTTAATGGGGAAGAAAGGTGGAGCTATGTAATGCTTTCAAAAATAAATATTAAATAAGTAACTAAGTAAATAAATAAATAAAGGTAAAAGCCACAAAGTGTCATACCTTGACATAAAATGCCATAAAATATGTTTCCACTATTTCTATGACTTCATATTTTACCCTTCTTTTCTTCACTTTTCTCTAGTTGCATAGGTCCATTTGCTATTCCTTAGACATAACACACATGCTCCTATTTTAAGACCTTTTCTCTTACTATCCCACATCTCTGGAACATTCTTTCCCCACTATCAGAATAGCCAAATATCTCACTTTTTAAAGTCTTTCTAAAAAATATTTCGTTATGCTATCCTACCTTACCCTGCGCTACTCTCATTTCCCTCATCTCATCTGATTTCATCTCATCTTGTCTTAGTAGGCCAGCTGGTATCACAGAATTAATTGCTTGATGGTTTTGGAAAACAACATATATCCAACCCTCTAACAAATAGTAGATTTCGGTTGCAGAATGCTAGGAGCAGAAGATAAAATAATGAATAAGCAACCCCTGCCCTCAAAGAGCTCATTTTAAGTACTATCTGCTTCACACTGCGAAAAAGTAACTATAATTATAGTATATTTAGAAAATAATAGGAGGTAGCATTGTTCATTTCCACCACTCCACTTTCCCCCTCATACTTTATTTTTTTCTTCTAATTAATTGCTATCAGATTTTCTTTCTTTCTTATATTATCAGAAAAACAGAAATTTACTGATTGAGGGATCTTTGGGAAAATTCTTTTGAGTGTGGGGCACATTAAAGAAAAAAACAAAACTTATCCGGCCAATAAGTCTGCTTACCTGAATGTGTTCAGCAGAAATTTAGAGAAAGCTGGCAATAGTAAAGCCATGTTACAAGCCATCCCTGAAAATGGCTATAAGAAGTTTTAATAAACTATTTCATAAGACACAAGCTAATTTTAAAGTTTTACTATAACTAGTATTGATGGCTTTCTATCAATAGCAAGCTATCAATAGTATTATTAATATTATTATTAATAATCTAAGGGTTATTAAAATGAAAATCCCATATGACTATTTTAGGGGGAAAAAAAGAAAGACAAAAACCTGAATTATGCTAATAGCTTGATATGAAATATTACTGGGAATATTCTGAGATGTGATAAAATGTATTAAAGACTGTGCTTTACAATGTTATGAATGTGCAGATGACTTGCAGGCATTTTACATGGGAAAATAATAATTAATGGGAAACAACATTTGGCATTAGCAAAAATATTAAAAGGAGTTGAAATTCATTCCTGGGTCAACTACATTGTTTTATTTGCAGGTAATTGCATGGTTTTAAATGTCATTCATTGACAAATATGAATCTCCTTTCAAGTACACTAAAACTAAGGAAGCAGAATAGTTGCTTATAATGTGGTTTAAAAACTTAATGAGAATTCATGAGACAAAATTAATAACATCAAAATAAAATTTGGGCCCCAAATTTTTTTTATGGTGGTTTAGCAATATAATTACCTACATGGATTTACTTTCTCCCACCGCATATCTAACTCTTGTCCAAAAAACCATCATCTCAGATCTAGATCACTAAACCTCCTAAGTGCTATTCTGATTTCTTCTCTTGTCATATTTCACAGTTTATTTTCAATACTGCAGCTCAAATAATCCTGATAAATACAGGTCAGAAAATGGTGACTTCTGTTGAAAAATTTCAATATTTTCCCACTTCCCTAGTTCTTTTTTCCAGCTTTGACCATTTATTTTTTTAACATTCTAAGCATATTTTTACCTCAGAGTTTTTGCACCGTCCTAGAATACTTTCTCCTTGATTTCCTCAGAATTTGTCTTCTTACCATATTCTCATCTTTACTTAGATCCCATCTTTTCATTGAGGCTTTCCCTGCTGGCCAATCTACTTTAAATTATCTCTCCCTAACTCATCAATCTTTCCAACTTTATTATTTTAGAGCATTTTTCATTTAATACACTCCATATTGTATTTATGTTCCATCTGCCCTAATACAGTGTAAGCTTTATGTGTATGCAGGCTCCATACTTTGGCACTTAGATAAGTGACTGATGTTTAGTAGACAATTCAATTTCTGTTGAACAAATAAGTCTCTCTAGTCTTCTCCAGTTGTACTATTCTGAGAGCTAATATTATTGTACATGATCTTCTCGTTGATGGAATCAATCTATTCTGCATGATTTTAAGTGCATTATCCAGTGGTATACTAAATGTTTAACACCTAGTTTTCTGTGGGGGAGGATGCCCTGAATGTAGCATTTGCTGAATTCCATGATGAATAAACATCTACTATGAACATGGAGTTGTGATGAAATGCACACAGTTGCTTCTCATGAGCTTATATGAGCTGACAGTAGCACATATTGGAATAATACATTTGATGTATTCAATCACCATGGATACAGATATAATTATGGGCACTTTTCATATGAGGAAACTACTACACAGTGAGGTTAAGCTTGTTCCTGAAGGTCACAGAGCTACTAAGTGATCAAATTTAGATATGTCTGAAGATTGACTCCAGAGCCTATTCTCAGAGAAATTCAGCTATACTGCAGGCCTTAGACAAATTACCTAAAACAAACATAAGGTATTAAAATGAGGAAAACTATAACTACCTGGTGATATATACATTCTTTAAGTGTCAACCAAGAAACTACTTTTGAAAAAATTTGGAATCTTTAAAAGATATTTCAGTTTCCCAATGAGAGGGCCAAGGCTCTATGCTTTGTTAGGCTTCTTTTTAGACCACTGAAAATTCTTCAATTGAGAACAACTTCAACACGTTGGCTGCAAATAGTTACTCTCCTTAGTACCAATTTGAATTACATTGATAGGAAATGTAGGAAGGAGAAATCATTTTTAAAAAGTAATTATTAGTAACTACATTTTTTTCAGTGACAGTTTACATTCAATACTAGAGACCTAGTGCATGAAATTTGTGCATGGGGGGTGTCCCCTCAGCCCAGCCTGTACCCTCTCTATTCTGGGACCCCTTGGGGGAATGTCTGAATGCCGGTTTAGGCCTGATCTCTGGCATTTGGACATCCCTCTCACAATCTTGGATCGGTGGCTCTAAATGCTCACCTGCCTGCCTACCTGGTCACCCCTAACTGAGCCCCCTGCTGGCCTGGTCACCCCCACTGCCCCCTCCCTGTCATCCTGATCACTGCTTACTGCCT
The DNA here is from genome assembly GCA_027563665.1 of Antrozous pallidus. NCBI lineage: Eukaryota > Metazoa > Chordata > Mammalia > Chiroptera > Vespertilionidae > Antrozous > Antrozous pallidus. Next base: position 23,350,198 of record CM050509.1, read on the forward strand.
CAGCCTGCTGGCCTGATTGTCCCTAACTGCCCCCTGCTGCTGGCCAGGTCACCCCGAACTGCCCCCTCCCTGCCAGCTTGGTTGCTCCTAATTGCCCCCCATGCCAGCCTGGTCACCACTTATGGGCCCTCCTTCTGGCCTGGTTGCCCCCAACTGCATGGCTGCCAGCCTATTCACCCCTCATTACCCCCCCCCACCAGCCTAATCAACCCCAACTGCCCCCCTACCAGCCTGGTCATCTACAACTGCACTGCCCCAACCTGCCTGGATGCCCCTAAATGTCCATCCCGCTGGCCTCATTGCCTCTTATTGCCCCCCCCCCCCCGCTGGCCTGGTCACCTCCAACTGCCACCTTGCTGTCCTGGTTTCCCCATGCAGCCTGCTGTTCAGTCATTTGGTTGTCCCTCACTAACACCCCTGCTGGCCTGATCACCCCATGAAGTCTGCTTTTTCAGTTGTTTGGTTGTCCCTCACTAACTACCCTGCCGTCCTTGTCATAGACAGCCATCTTGTGAGGGAGTGATTGTCAATTTGCATATTACCTCTTTATTATATAGGATTACTTTGTGTTGGTTTCATGTGTATTGCATAGTGGTCAGACAATCATGTTCTTTACAAAATAGCCCTCTGATTTTTTTAGTACCCATCTAGTACCATACATAGTTATTGCAATGTTATTGACTGTATTTCCTATGTTATACTTTATATCCCTATGACTATTTTGTCACTACCAATCTGTACTTCTTAATCCCTTCATCTTTTTCATCCAATCCTCCAACTCCCCTCTCTTCTGGCAACCATTGGTCTGTTCTCTGTATCTATGAGTTTGTTTCTGTTTTTTAGATTCCACATATAAGTGAGAAAATATCATTTTTGTATTTTTCTGGCTCACTTACTTCACTTACCTCTAGGTCCATCCATGGTAAAGAGAAAACATTTTTGTGTTTTTTAAGTTTTCTCTTGGTTTATTTTAGAGTAATTTCTTGGTGAAGTCAGAACCTTACTGAACTAGCAATAAAAAATTCTTATTTTTTATTTGCACAAAGATAAGGTACCTAGTGGAGTATGTTTCTATTTTTCAATGGTGCAACATTTCTGAGTTATATTCACAAAGATAAGATATTTAGTGGAGTGCATTTCCATTTTTTCAATGGTGCATTATTCCTGAGTTATAATGCAATAATTCTGTTAGGTACTAAATTGTTTTTACATTGTATAGTCATTATAACTACTCACCAAATAAATTATTCTCATTAGAAAGTAGTCTTTTTTTAATTGCCATTAATTTAACTTGTTTGGAAGTCCTTATTAAGAATTCATCTAGTAAAACCATGACAGTTATATAGATTTAGATAAATTTGCTATACTGACTCAAGAGCTGAAAATAGATTTTGTGTATTAGATAAGATTAATTAAAATATAAATTTAGTGCAGTATGACCTCCATTCTTACATCATGAAGCATTGAGTAACAATATTTACTATGCATATTGTATGTGAAATAATGTATTTATAATAACTGCTCACCAAATTGGTTAAATCTAAACAAATAAAAGTCAGCATTGAACAATTTAGCAAAAGTCTACTACATTATTTTAGATATGGACTTTGGAGATTGAAAGAAAACATTTTGGAAAAGAATCAGAGTCACAAATTTTATTTTCAGAGGAGTAAGTACTTCTGGACACCATCTAGTCAAGCCATGGCATTTAAAATGAAACAATGTTTGGAATTTTGAAATAAACTTTTGAACTGGCATAGGAGAATATGGAATTTTAACTAATATAACTTGTAGATGTGGCATAATTTTGACTATGGCCTATTACTGTTATTAAAAATGCAGGATTTTTTTACAGGTAGTTGGAATAGAAGGCCAGCTATAACCAAAATACTTGAATTTATTTTTAAAAATATGTACATTTTTATTGATCTCACAGAAGAAGGGAAAGAAAAAGAGATAGAAACATCAATAATGAGAAGGAATTCTTGATTGGCTGCTTCCTGCACAGCCCACACTAGGGAGTGAGCCTGCAACCCGAGCATATGCCCTGACAGGAATTGAAACATGACCTCCTGGTACATAGGTCGATGCTCAACCACAGGGCCATGTCAGCCAGGCTGAATTAGATTTTAAAAATAGATTTCTGATCTCATATCAGTTCTACAGCGTCAATATACATGTATATAGGCAAGTTTTTTTAAACCTGAGATTCAAGGATTTGATGCTGCTGATATTTAAAACAATTAAGTCATGTTTGCATAATTAGTTAATGTTATTCAGTGTCATTTGGAATATATACATAAATGTATATGAATATAAATGGAATTAGGGCAACCTATTAGTAGTGAAGCAGTTTTTTAGAAGGAAAATATCACAGAAAAAAAAACATTACTTGTACATTAAAAACATGGATGCCATAGAGAAATGTTAAAATATACAAAAAATCAGTTGGGCATGGAAAACTCATTTTTGCTTAAAAAGTGTTTTAAAAAGCTGATGATGTGCTATCTTTACAAATAAATTCAAGTCTGAACTATATTCCAAATTCCCAGTAACTCTCATGACTTTGATGTATATTTTAGTGAACTTTGCTTAATAACATATCAATGTTTATGAAAAATATGTTCAGAGTTTTAAATATCTTATCTTTTGGCAATTTTTATTTATATGTTTTGCTTGGAGTCTAAGTGTGGTAGAATTTACAGTCTCTCTCCAAATACCCATCTGCTCTTTTGGCCAATGACATTTAGGGGCCACACAAATCCAGAAAATCCTGTCTAATAAAAGAGTAATATGCAAATTGACCATACCTCCACTACACCTACCAGCCATGCCTACCAGCCAGTAAGGAGCAAATATGCAAATAAACCCAACCAGATGGCAATGGCCATAGAGAGAAGAAGGGAGGCTTGGGTTTCCCCAGCAATGGAGGAAGCCAAACTTTCTGCCTGCCCTTGACGACTTGGGCCTCCATTCAGTGTTACAAAGTTTCAATTGTAGAAGATAAATAAATATCAACAAAAATGATGGCAGCAACAGAGCTGGAGAGAACAGGAGGCTTGGGTTACACCTGGAGATGGAGGAAGACAAGCTTTCCACCTGCCCTGGCTGGCTCAGGCCTCCACTTAAGGCTACAAAGTTTCAATTATAGAAGATAAACATATACCAACAGAAACGGATGCCACCACAGAGTGAGCAGAAGGCTTGGCTCTGCTCCAGGCTACAAAGTTTCAATTGTAGAAGATAAATAAATCCCAGATACCAGGGCCTTTGCTTGAATCCCAAGGGGGTGTGGCCAGCTTGCAAACCACCACAGGCACCTCATCCAGGCTACCCCAGGCCCCAAGGGAACCCCCACTCTGATCCAGGACACCCTTCAGGGCAAACCAGCCAGCCCCCACCTATGCACCAGGCCTCTATCCTATCTAATAAAAGAGTAATATGCAGATTGACCATCACTCCAACACACAAGAAGGCGGCCCCTATGTAGTCAAAGATCCTGCCCCCATGTGGACACAAGATGGCCACCACAAGGTGGCCAGCAGGGGAGGGCATTTGGGAGGGACCAGGCCTGCATGGGAGGGAAGTCGGCAGTGATCAAGCCTGCAGGGGAGGGCAGTTGTGGGGGGCCCAGGCCTGTAGGGCAGGGCAGTTTGGAGGAACTGAGGCCTGTAGGGAAGGGCAGTTGGGGGGGACCCAGGGCTGCAGGGGAGGGCATTTAAGAGTAATCAGGCTGACAGGGGTGCAGTTAGGCATCCATAAAGCTGGCAGGGGAGTGGTTAGGGGGTGATCCAGGTTGGCAGGTAGAAGCAGTTAGGGGCAATTAGGAAGGCAGGCATTCAAGCATTTGGGAGCCAGCAGTCCTGGATTGTGAGAGGGATGCCTGAGTGCCTGTTTAGGCCTGATTCAAGGGATGGGGCCTAAACGGTCACTTGGACATTTTTCAAGGGGTCTCAGATTTGAGAGGGTGTAGGATGGGCTGAGGGACACTCCCTCCTCCCCCATGCACAAATTTCATGCACCAGGCCTCTAGTTAGTAATATAAAAACCTAGAGGCTTGGTGATCAAAACTCATGCACTGTGTGGGGCAGTCCCTCAGCATGGTTTGTGCCCTCTGGCAGCCGGGGACTCTGTGAGGGGTGGGCTTATGCCAGAAATCAGACATCCTTCTCATAGTCTGGGAGCCCTTGCTCCTTACCGCCCGCATGCTCGCTGCTCCTTAGTGCTGCAGCGGAGGTGGGAGAGACTCCCACCACTGCCATTGTGCTCACCAGCTCTGAGCTCAGCTTCTGACTGAGTGGTGCTCCCCCTGTAGGAGCACACTGACCAACAGGGAGCAGTTCCTGTGTTAAGCGTCTGCCCCTGGTTGTCAGTGCATGTCATAGCAGCCAGTCATTCTACCATTTGGTTGATTTGCACATTAAGCTTCCATTATATAGGACTAGACAGCTGGTTCATGAAATTCATGCAGGCTGCACACTCTTCAATCTGGATTTCTCTCACAATCTAGTACTGCTGGTTCCCAACTGCTAGCCTGCCTGATTGCCCCTAACCACTTCTGCTTGCCAGCAATTCCCCTGCCAGCCTGATCCATGCCTAACTGATCCCCTGCCAGTCCGATTACCCCTGCCACTCCCTGCTGGTGTGGTCCCACCCAGCTGCCCTCTCCTGCCAGCCTAGTCACTCTTGTCCTCCCTTGAAGGCATGGTGACTCCTAACTGCCCTACCCTCCTGGCATGGTTGCCCCTAACTTCCCTCCCCTGCCAGCTTGGTTGCCCTTAACTACCCTCCCCTTAAAACCTAGTCACCCATAACTGCTTCCCCCTGCTGGCCTGGCTGCCCCAACTGCCCTCCCATGCAGGCCTGATCAACCTCAACTGCCCCCCCCCCCTCTGCAGGCCTGGTCCCTCTCAACTTCCCTCTCCTGCTGGTCTGATCGCCCACAACTGCCCTCCCCTGCTGGCCATCTTGTGGCAGCTATCTTTGGTCCACATGGGGGTGACCATATTTGACCACTTGGGGGTGGCCATCTTGTGTGTTGGAGTGATGGTCAATTTGCATATTACTTCTTTATTATATAGGATGAAAAAGGTCCATTGGTGACATATTATGTATAATTTCTGACACAACTCATCAAGTAAGTGAACAAAGGACTTATGAGGAGCTTTAGAAAGAAAAACAAATAATATACTTAATATGAAGCTGAGCAGCAGTGTCACTCAAATTCTAAACACAATCTTCAATGTGTTATGAAGCCTTGATTTAACTTTTAATGTATATAAGAGAGAAGAATGAATTATTATTCATGGAAGTCATTAAAACAAATTTCACCCATGCATTTTTCAATCAGAATTCATTGTAGAAATTTCATTATGGGACAAAAACCTGACATATAAGAATGATGAATTTTGCCCTGAGTTGGCATACTTCCCAGGTTAGAAAATAGAGATCCTATCTACTAAAAACTATGTCCTCCCACTACCATCAAAGAATGAACACATCTTAACACTTCATAATAAATAGGAGTCAAGATTATTTTAATTGAATCACAACTCTGTTTTGGGATCATTTTAGAAGGCTTAAACAAGATGTTTTAATTTTCTGTGCCTCAATGTTTCTAATTATAAAGAATAAAATTTTGTTTTATCCTTACATAGAGGCTGTAGATATTAGCAAAGGGATTGATATGCCCTTTAAACATAGGACACATCAGCAAAACTCCATAACATGAGAACAGTAGTTTATGATTATTAGGCAAAAGCATTTCTGGCACAATATGTATAACTTGAAAATTAAGTTGGAGTGAAAGATTGTATTTGAATGAAATATGTTGAAAATTATAAGGATTTCATATCTGTGTATAAATTTAACTAGAATGTGTATGCATTGAATTGCTTTAAATAAAAATTCTTAGGTAAAAAGGGAATAATTTTTTTACTGTGTTTGAAAAATGCCTTCTAACATTGGATATCACTCTAAAATTCATTTTGTTGCCATTTTCCATTTTTTTCTCATTAAATTATATACTAGAGGCCCTGTACACAAAATTTGTGCATGGGGGTGTGTGTCCATCAGCCCAGCCTGCACTCTCTTCAATCTGGGACCCCTCGAGGAATGCCCAACTGCTTGTTCAGTCATGATCCCAATAGGATTAGGCCTAAACAGGAAGTTGGACATCCTTCTCACAACCTGCTAGCTCCTAACTGCTCACCTGCCTGCCACCCTGATTACCCCCTAACCACTTCCCTGAAAGCCATTTTGATGCTTAACTGATCCCCTGCCAGCCTGATTGCCCCTAACTGCCCTCCCCTGCCTGCCTGGTTGCCACTAACTGCCCTCCCCTGCTGGCCTGGTCCACCCCCATAACTTCCCTCCCCTGAAGGCCTGTTCCCCTCAAACTGCCATCCCCTGTAGGCCTGGTTACCCCTAAATGCCCTTCCCTGCATGTCTGGTCACCCCAACTGCCCTCCCCTGCAGGCCCAGTCCCCCCCATTTTCTTCCTCTGCCAGCCTGGTCACCCCCAACTTCCCTCTCCTGCAGGCCTGATACCCCACAACTGCCCTTCCTTGCTGGCTTGATAACCACCAACTGCCCTCCCTTGCAGGCCTAGTCTCTCCCAACTGCCCTCCCCTGCTGTCCATCTTGTGGTGACCATCTTGTGTCCACATGGGGGCAGCCATGTTTGACCAAATGGGGGCAGACATCTTATGTGTTGAAGTGACAGTTAATTTGCATATTACTATTTTATTACATAGGATTCTTGGTATTCAAAGATACCACACATTGTTTATAACCTCTTTTACCTATACTTTTAACACAGTATACTTAAAAGCACCTTTCTACTGTATTTCTCAGAACATTTCAAAAAGAATTATGAAAGATGGTACTATTGCTGGCTGGATAGTCATATGTGCTGACAATAAGAATTGGTCCATTTAAATTTTTAAGGAGCTAGAACAATCTAAAACAAAATGTAAAGTCAATAGCTTGCACATTTTTTGTAGAACATAATAGCTGAGCCAAGTATTAGAGATGAAAGTAGAGCTCAGAATAGACACAGAATATAGTGATTTCTCTTTTGGTGTTAGATATTCTTTCTTAAGTGGAAGGGATGTGCTCTAGCCAAGTTTTTGGTAAAATGAATTTATGTTAAGTGAATCTTCCATTCCAATAGACTTCCAATAGGAAATTAAAAATTAATTATTTTGGTTATAAAACAAATTCTTATTGACTTCTGGATATATTAAAGTCATCCTGCAGAATGCAGAAGATGTTTGAAAGTTACATTTATAGATGCAAAATTATTACTTTTTTGTAATGAATCAGTAGCAAAGTTGTACATATCATACAGTATCTGAGTTTCTAGACAGTAAGTTGAATTTTAATATCTTCCTTTATAATAATATACACTCTCGAATTGAGTTTACAATTATACATGTTCTGCAAGACAATAATAATGCCTTAAACTCTAATAAGTCATGAAAAGAAAAAAATACTGATTAAAAATAAGATAAGTTGTCAGTGCATCTCATAATGTTAAATGATTTCCTAATCTGCTGCCCAAGTAAAGCAGTCTCAGCCTCCAGTCACCTTAGTTATATTCATATTACAACACTGACAATCATTTATGCATTCTTCAGGTCACTTGAACTTATTGACCCCTTCAAGGTATCTCCTGAGAGCATCCATGACTTTTCACAGTTGACTTGAAAGGGAGACAAGTGAAGTATTAAAGTGAAATTCTAAAATACTCCCTCCTTGCTGAGTAAGGGAAGTTTTAGGAAATATGTGCTAGGAGTAATAGTTTCCTGTCAACTGTCTGCTAACCATTAACATACTAGTGGATGGTGCCCTTGTTGAGGGTTTTTCTCCCACATAAAGACTTGTTAATTGACTTTCAGTGGTATGATTATTAGGACATATTAACAAAATGATGTTTTCAAGCTTGGCAGTAGATTGTCATGATGGTAAAGCTAGCAAAATAGAGTATTAGATAGCTTCAATAGGTTTGGTGTGAAGTCAATGTGTATAATAGTTATATGCATTTATTAGTGTATAATAGTTATATGAATTTATTAGTTAATGTTGCTTTTAGGAAATTAGTAAAGTTAAATATTAGTCAGTAGTTAATGTGTTATCTTTAATGCAAACGATGCTAGAATCTTCAGCTGAGCATAATGCCTTTAAATAATTTACTAACATTTAGTAGTGGCACTTTTGAAGGTAGAATTTGAGACTGTTTAATGTCCTGAAACTTGGAATACAGTTTCATGAATCCTCATTGACCAAAGTGCACATGCATAAAATATGTTTGTAGTTAGTTTAATATTTATCATTGAAAATTATGAGCATAATATAAAAAGTCAAGAAGCAATACAGTGCTTGTAATAGAAAAGGGAAGTTCCAGGAACCATCCCTTCATATAAACCACTTTCTCTTCTTTTATCACTTGATTTTTATATTTCATATTTCTAATTTTTTTTGCCAGTCCTCATTGAAGGATATTTTTCCATTGAATTTTAGAGAGAGTGGAAGGGAGGGAGAGGGAGAAAGAGATTGAGAGAGAGAAACATGGATGAATTGATGAGAGAGATACATTGATTGGTTGCCTCTAGCACATACCTCAATAACTAGGGCCAGGGACTGAACCTACAACCCAGGCCTGAACAGGAATCAAGCCTATGACCCTTGAGTGCATGGGGTAACACTCTAACCACTAAGAAACAACGACCAGGGCTCTAATATTTTTATTTATTTGTTTGTTTTTCTCACTTGTATATATTATCTATTGACTTTCTTCTTAATGGTAGATAACAATTGAATTTTCTTACTCTGCTTCCTTTTTCTTTTAATTTTACCCATATGATTTAATTCAATTTTGATTAAATTAATAGTCAGTGGTTGTGTTTGTTAGATTATGTAAATACTAGTGGCCCGGTGCATTAAATTTATGCACATTAAAAGGGAATTAATTAGAGGAAATATTTTAATATTGCTATTTGCCCTTTCTCTATAATAGAAATGTCAGAGATGAAAGAAAATCAATAAACTGTATATGAAAATCTCTATTCCTGTCAGAGTCTGGGGCATGCCACAGGACCCAGAGTCAAGTCTCTGCCCACCCGTGTTCACCCTGAAATCATGCAAGACCCAGACTCGGCCAACCCCACCCCCATGATGCCCCGTAAGGCAAGGTGCACAGCCTCAGGTCCCCCATAAAGTCCTATTGTCAGGGAGCATGGCCTCAGGTCCCCCAGCACAGCGTTAGGTCCCCTGGCCAGGCGCCAGGTCAGGGGGTGCAGCCTCAGGTCCCCAGGCCTAGCCTCATGTCCCTCAGCCCTGGCACCAGGGCAGGGGCTGAAGCCTTAGGACCTCCAGGTTGGCCTCAGGTCCCCCAGTGCTGAGGTGGGAGATGTGGTCTCAGATGTACCATCAAGCCCCTCTAGGTGGGGGGTGAAGCCTTAGGTCCCCTGGCCCGGTGTAGGAGCAAAGGTTTCAGACTTAAGTTCCCTGGCCGGTCTCAGGTCCCCCATCCCAACGCCAGGGCACCTGGTGCCATGGCAACCTGGCAGACACCCCCCCACCCGCACCCACTGTGCCTGTGCCACTGCCCTGCCCCCCTCAGCCCCAACCCACCTTGGCCCTGCCCCCCCTCAACTCCTGCCCCCTGCCCCCATGCTCCTGATTGGCTGGTAGCATAGTGAAGGTACAGTCAAATTTGCATATTACTCTTTTATTAGATAAGATTGTCCAGAATTGAGCCACGTAAGAGCTATAATCATGTATTTTGTACAATTTTTAATGTCTCAGCATTAAATTTTCATGTTTTTATTGACTTAAATAAATCAATTTAATTTTAATATTAAGTTTGCCAGATCTATAAAAGGCCTTTTAATATTATTTTTTCCAAATATTTGAAACCTATAATCTAATCTATCATTTAAAAATATTTTTCTTACAAAGATTTGTTTCTACAATCCTTTGTAGTCCTGACCCACGCTGGACCTATAGTTCTCTAAGATGGCATTAGAACTTTCATAATGACTTCCCTTCCCTTCTCTTCTCTGCTGTACTGAGCCCCAATTTTTTGAGTTATTTTTAGATTGCTTCCTCCTTCTGTGGAGCCCATTTGTGGTTGGCAAAATTCTTTAATGCCTCCCAAGATTTCTGGTCTCTTGTTCCAGTTATTTAACGAACTATTAATCTAGGTGCTACTGTAAAGGGATTTTTCAAATGTAATTAAGGGCCCAAATCAGTTGATCTTAAGACAGTTCTTGTGGAAGGATCCATCACTCAACCTGCTGCTCCTCTCCATTTCTAGAAGGGAACATTTTCCTATAAGGAATTTGAGGGCTGACTTGTCATTTGGCCCCAATTCTTCTTTCTTATTAAGGGAAATATTTCCCCCATTCTGGGCACACAGTGAACTTCCTTGGATTTCTTAAGTGTTTGCTTCATAAGGCCCCTAGCTGGCTCCACCAGTATATCCAACCTTCATGGGAAGAGAACATGGTCTTCTGTAACATAAAGGGGGTTTGTAGTCCATCACCCTGCATTGGCTGTTATGAGGGATCATCTAGCCATAGGAAACCAACATACACTACCAATGCTAACCTTGCACCATCTCTTTTCTTGTATATAAGGAAAACCTTGTTCCAACCAGTGTCTTGTGTGCTGAGTCCTCCTTGGCAACTCTGAACCATAAAGTGCAGTGGGCTGAGGTCTGCAATTTCTTCCTATTCATAATGACCACTGTGATATTCTATGCTGTCCTCCATGGTGGGAATCATAATTTGGGATTAGTGGCTGGAGCTTCCTGTTCAACATAGGAAGATTATCTGGGTGGGCTAGACCTAATCCCAAGAATCCTTAAAAATCAGAGAATTTTCTTTAGCTGATTGTAGATGGGGAAATGAGAGAGAGTTATAAACAGGATTTAAGTCACTGGCTTGAAGATTGAGGGGATTGCCAAAGAATGTGGACAGCCTCTAAGGACCAGTTCCTGACTAACAATGAGCAAAAAGGGGGCATCAGACCTACAATAACAAAAAACTGATTTTTGCTAACAGCCTCAACGAGCTTGAAAGTGATTTATTCCCCAACCCTTCCAGATTAGAGATCAATCTGGCTGAAACTTTGATTTCAGTCTCATGAGAACCTAATCAAAGAATACTGCTAACCCCAACCCACCACAGCTCAGACTGCTTGCCTACAGAAATTTGAGATAATAAACACAAGTTGTTTTAAGTGTATAAGTTTGTGGTGGTTTCTTTTGTAAAAATACAAAACCAAAACAATATTCATCATCAGTTTCTGAAAAATGTATGTCTTAAGTTCCTAAAATAAATTTGGTATCGTGTTTACTGTTTTAATTTTTTCAACATATTTTATCTTTGAATATCAGAATACAGCTAATATTACATTTTAAAATTGATTTCTTAGATGCATGGGTGGTGAATACATTTTAGTCACCGAGAATATTGTGATATTGTCTACACAGTGTTGATTCAACCAAAGGTTAAACACTATCAAATGCACTAACCATTAAATCTGGAGAAAATTCTAGCAGCAGCATGTAGAACTGTGTTTTAATTTTTATATAATGCAACTAAGTTCAATCAATATTTATAAATACCTATTACATTCTAGACCCTATACTTTGTGCTGTGTGGATACATAGATGAACAGGAATGAGTGTGAACTCTAGTAAACAGTCACTTTCCTTCTTTTTTGGTGTTTAAATAATTAAACAACATTTATTCAAGAAGAAGAATGGGTTGTATGCATGTACCCCTCTTACTGTACAAATAGTTGAACAGTGAAAGAATTAGTTAACTAACTTATTGCTTTAACTCTGTGGTGCTAAACAATCAATTCAATATTTTTTTTTCTTACTGAATGACTTTGTTAGTGAAACTTAGCAATTATGTCATGGCTTCTGTTTTTTTTTAAATTAATGTAAAACATAATAGTCCACTGAAAAATCAACCTCAGATAACAAATCTATTTTAAAAATGCCATTGTATAACTTAAAGTTGGAAATGGTATTTTATAAACAAATGTGTGAGTCTTCTCAGTCTCCCAAAACTCTAAATGGAAAAGTTGTAGAACCACTTTTTTATATTCTGCACAATTGCAGATCTGCACCATGAATGGTAATGCATGTTTTAAAGTATGAGTAAGCTTGATTATGTAGTCCTGGATATATAATGGAACAGACGGCTAATGCTTAGGCTGATTCTGCCCTAAGTAAAATCCATCTGTTTACTACTCAGACAACATGCAATTCAGCTTTGTTTGAGAAGAACGAAGTTTATACTTGAAGTTATTTTCTTTCCAGTAATAGAAAGGCATGGGGAAATGTCTTAGTAAGACTTTTGCATTTTTTAAAGATGGGCTCCCTAGCAAACTCCAAGTATATATTATCTCTCAAATTTGGTAAACCCAAAAATGCCACACGATAGGAATGCTTGCAACACTAGTCTATAATCATATACATAGAGATTCTGGAGGCCCTCACAGAAAAGCAACTGACTATTGATTTAATGTAAAAAGAATCAAGGTTCCATTTTTAATATTTTGAGGAAGCTCCATACTGTTTTCCACAGTAGCTGCACCAGTCTGCATTCCCACCAGCAGTGCATGAGGGTTCCTTTTTCTCCGCATCCTTGCCAGCACTTGTTTGTTGTAGATGATAGCCATTCTTACAAGTGTGAAATGCTACTTAATTGTTTTGATTTGCATCTCTTGGATGATTAGTGACTTTAAGCATATGTATCTTGCCCTTCTTTATGTCCTTTTTTTGAAAAGTATTTATGTCCTTTACCCATTTTTTGATTGGATTGTTTATTTTCCTTTTGTTAAGTTGCATGAGTTCCCTATAAATTTTGGAGATTAAACCCTTATCAGAGATAACATTGGCAAATATATTCCATTTGACCCAGTAATCCCACTTCTAGGAATATATACCAAGAAATCAGAAAGAATATATGCACCCCTATGTTCATAGCAGCACAATGTACAATAGCTAAGATTTGGAAACAGCCTCAGTGCCCATCAGCAGCTGAGTGGATTAGAAAACTGTGGTACATCTACACAATGGAATACTAAGCTGTGGTAAATAAGAAGGAGTTCTTACCATTTGCAACAGCATGGATGGAACTGGAGAACATTATGCTAAGCAAAATAAGTCAGTCAGAGAAAGATAAATATCACATGACCTCAGTCATTTGTGGAAAATAATGAACAATATAAACTAATGAACAAAAATAGAGCTAGAAGCATCAACTAGATCTTCCAATCTAAGAGGGAAGGCAGGGCAGGGGGGGAGGTGGTAAGGGGTCAACCAAAGGACTTGTATGCATGCATACGAGCATCACAAATTGACACAGACAGTAGGGGTTGAGGGCATGTGCTGGGGCATGGGAGCAGCAGGGGAAGAGAAGTCAATGTGGGAAAAAGAAGACTCATGTAATACGTTAAACAATAAATAATTTGATTAATGAAATAAAAGGGATAAAGGTTAATAAAAGGAAATTTATATTAGATGTTTCTTTAACAGTTTCTATATTAAACTGTTAAATATAGCTTTGAAAATGCCACTTTTGGAAATATTGTCCTGGCACACAGATTATTTATGAAGAGATTGCTGTATTGGTATTATTTGTGTTATCTTCCAAAGGATATTTTGACAAACCTTAATCATCGCTTTGAGATGTCCCAAACACTCTGCATCAAAAGTATTATTTCTTCTGCCTATACATACTTCTACATAGTGTAATCATTTTTGAGACCAAGATTAAGCAATCGGTCATTTGTAAAACTTTCTATAACTTCTGCTCTTTTATCTGTACCCTGACAATACTTTACTTGAACTTTTAATAGAGCAATTATTTTCTTTTACTTTATTTGTTTTCAGGGTTGCACATTTCCCTCAAACTTGTAAGATTTCATGCTCCTTGAAAGGAGAGATTATGCATTAGCTACATCCGGACTCTTTTGTAAGACTCATGAGGTGGAGACTCCTTAAATATCCTATTGAGTTGAATCTTAAAAAATGAATTCATATAATCTATGAGCAAGGGATTTACAATTAGTACATCTTTTCTGAGGACATTTTTCTTCCTTAAACTGACTCAGAGAAGAGAAATGAAGACCAAAAGTGTTCCTTATATTGTGCTAAATATAGCTATAGCCAAGCAACTCATAGGAATGACAAGAAAATTTCTTGGACACTTAAGGCCAATAATAATAAGCAGACAAACAGAAGATAGGCACAAAGATCTAAAACACCTAGATTTTACATATCTTTGAATTACTTTCTTAAATTTGTATCTTATGTATCCCACACTTGAATATTATTCATATTGAATAATATGTGAAAATGCTTTCATACAAATAAAGCTTATAATTTTTATGTTACCTAATCCAAAACTGGTTTTGTTGGTATATTTCTGACATCTCCACTATCTGTCCCAAGAGATATAATTTACTTTGGAGAATTCTGTCTCTTAAAGTATATGCTGTTTCATGAATACATGGTCCTAAAGAAGTGATTGACAGTCTCATCAGAAGACAGACTGTAGAAATACTGTTTTGAAGTGATGCCAAACTCAACAACTGGCTTGGTAATTTAGGATTTTGTGTTCACATAACTAAGTTTTCAGCACAATATTTATTAGTATTTCTCAGTACTTAAAGAGAGTTACCCTGTTTCAAGGAAATGTCATCAAAGTTGTGAGATATAATTGAATTGATATATAATTAATACATAACAGAAAACAAATATCTTTTAGAAGCAAGGAAAAAAAAGCAGTGCATCTTGGACCATGTGGCTCATTTGGTTAGAGAATAGTCATGTACAGCAATAATTGACATGTTCGATTCCAGTTGTGGCACATATGGAAGGCAACCAACCAACTGATGTTTCTCTTTTTCTCTCCCTTCCTCTTTTTAAAAAGTCAACAGAAATAAAATAAACATAGTGCTTTTTTAATATTGCAGTTTAAAATATGAGGTGAAAGCCATTTAAAGATTTATGGGAGGTATATTTACAAATGAAATTCATACTCTTCCACTATTGCTTCTGTATATTTCCAAAACACAACATATTTGGCCTTATGAAAAAAATAGATTTAAAGTAGCTTATTATTGGAAATCTCTTTCAAGATAACTTCCAAAAGTTACCCATTTGTGAACTGAGCCAAAAAATCAGATCAATCACTGATTGATGTGGAGAAAGGAGTAGCCTCATGGGAAAGGAAAAGAGTTGGGAGAATCTGGTCTTTACACCAGTGCTATACTCTGTTTCTGTGTTTATGATCCAAAGCCTATAAAAATTACTTTATTATGAAATGAGATAATGACTGAATATCTACACAAGAGGGTAAAATGGAGCTCTGAACAGCCTTTGGAAATGCTGAACAGATTACAGAGGATCAGACATTTTACCAGTCAGTTATGTTTTTTGTATGCCAAACTTTATTTCAAATTCTAGAGACACCATCAGTAAGTTCTTGAATTTGATTCAAGGAAATGTATCTCTGAAAAATATATGCACATTGCCTTTTATCCAGCAATGAGAATTATATGACAAAAAGAACCTTATATTTCAGACATTCCAGAAATGTCTAACTTTGTAATTTATCCCATTATCAGATGATATGTTCCAATTTTTATTTGGCATATGTAACTGAATAACTCAGCATTTCTCCTTTTCCACCTTTTAACTTATAGAAAATTCAAAGCTCAAAGCAGAACACAATCATGGTATTTAATCATAATGACTAATAATATCAAGATCATTGCTTCCATTTAATTGATTTTTTATACCTTTATTTTTTAGTCTTCTGTTTTGCATTATGTGTATCTTTAAAAGCCACAAATCATTTTATTTTATTTTATTTTGGCCTAATTCTCACCTGGGGATATTTCCCCATTGCTTTTCAGAGAGAGTAGATGGGAAGGAAGGAGGTGGGGAAGGGAGTGATAAACATCTATGTGAGAGAGACACATCAACTGGTTGCCTCCCACACTCACTCTGACTGGGTTGGGGAGTGAACTGGCAACCCAGAGACATACATACCCTTGACTGGGAATGAAACCCATATTCCTCTGGTGCTCTGGCTGATGCTCTAACCACTTAGATACACTGGGCAGGTAACAAATCATTTTTTTGAGAAAATGGGACATTGTCATAAATAAATAATTTACAGAATTCTTTGGAAACTTTTTTGAACTCATTTGTCCTTGTCTTAGACTATTAAATAGCAGCTCTGTATTTTGATAGATTTCATGATTTTGTTGAAATTTTAATAATAGAATTTGCATTCTTAATTTATACTTCCTGGAAAAGCTGTGGAAGAAATAAAACCGGCAAGTTCACTATGTTTTTGTTCTTCTATTTGATGATTTATTATAATCAAAGAAGTTTTTTCAAAAAGTTATTCCTGCCACTAAAATGAGGGTGAACTTTTGAGTAGATATTCAGTTGTGGGTTTCACTGGGTAAGAAATTTTTGCACAAATATATTTCTTTTATTGCTAGTTTAAATTAACAAACATCCTTTTATAAAATGTAACTGTCCCAGTGCGATGACTCATATTCTTAGCCCAAATGTCTTCTCTGAATGCAGAGGCCATGTTTATTGGCTTAATCAAAATATCTATGAGGATGTGTCCAAAACCCCTCATAGTTAACATTCTAGTCCATGCCATCATCACTTCTCTCATATAGTACTGCAGCAGCCTCCTAACTACTGCACACTCTAATTTCTTTCCATACTTCAGCAGGACTGCTCTTTTTTTATTTCTTTTTTAAAAATCTTTATTGTTCAGTTTATTAATTACATTGTTTCCCCTTTTTTATCCCCCTATATCTCCCCTCCACTCTGTACCTATCCCACCCTCCACCCTCACCTCCACCTCCCCAATGTCTTCTCCCATTGTTGCAAGATTTTTGTCCAATCTCTTGCTGTACTTCCCACAACCCGTTTCTCCCCAAGAATTGTCAGTCCATTCCCTCTTTATGTCCATGTTTGTTATATTCATCAGTTTATCTTGTTCATCAGCCTATCAATTCACTTGATTTTTATGTTCATTTGTTGATAGATGTGTATTTGTTGTTCATAATTTATATTTTTACCTTTTTCTTATTCCTCTTCTTAAAGAATATCTTTCAGCATTTCATATAATATTGGTTTGGTAGTGATGAACTCCTTTAGCTTTTTCTTATCTGCGAAGCACTTTATCTGATCTTCAATTCTGAATGATAGGTTTGCTGGATAGAGTAATCTTGGTTGTAGATTCTTGCTATTCATCACTTTGAATATTTCTTGCCACTCCCGTCTGTCCTGCATTGTTTCTGTTGAGAAATCCCCTGACAATCGTATGGGTGCTCCACTGTAGGTAACCAACTGTTTTTCTCTTGCTGCTTTTAATATTCTCTCTTTATCTTTTGCTCTTGGCATTTTAATTATGATTTGTCGTGGTGTGGTCCTCTTTAGATTCCTATATTTTGGGGTTCTGTGTCCTTCTTGAGCTTTTAAGTCAGTTTCTTTCACCAGATGGGGGAAGTTTTCAGTCACTATTTCTTAGAGTAGGTTTTCATTAACTTGCTCTCTCTCTTTTTATGGCACCCCAATAATTCGGATGTTGGCATGCTTGAGGTTGTCCCAGAGGCCCCTTACGCTATCTTCAATTTTCTGAATTCTTTTTGTTTCTTGCTTTTCCAGCCGAGTGGATTTTGCTTCTTTGTATTTCAAATCTTTGACTTGGTTCTTGTGGCCCTCTGGACTGCATTTAGGACCTTGTGTAATATTTTTTTTATTTCATTCTGTGTATGCTTGATTTCTAGTTGGTCCTTTTTCATATCCATGAGGGTCTGGTTCATATCCTCAGAGGTCTTGTTCATTTCATTGCGGGTCTCATTCATTTCCTTATAAGTCTCATTCATTTCCTTGTAAGTCTCATTCATTTCCTGGTTGCTATTGTTTATTTCCTCATAATTCTCATTAAGTTCATCAGCCTTTTCTAGGAGCCTCTTGAAAAGCCTTATAACCGTGGTTTTGAACTCTATGTCTTGTCGTCTTTTCTCCTCCATTTCTTCACACCTGATTTGTTTCCATATCTCTGCATGGTGGCTGCTTTATGTGGTAGATATTCTCAAAGGGACAGTGGCTCAGCCTCCCCAGTTACCCGAGGTGGATACTCTTACTGCAATCCTTTATGGGTTGTACAGTATTTTTGAATTTAAACCCAGCTTGTTGTTGTTAACCCTAGGAGGGTATGACCTCCAGGCCAATTGGCTGTGAAGGGAGACTGTGTTCAGGTTCGATGGGCGGAGTCTCTGAGCTGCGCAGGCAGCCTCAGTGTCAGCTACATCCTATGCGGCGCTTGCGGGTGCGGGTCTCTGTTGGATGGGGATGGCTGCAGACACCTTCAAGAGAAAGCCGCTAGTCTCTTCCCCTTGCCAGACAACTCTGCCTCTCCCCAAATGAGTCTTCACACCCAAAGTCTAGCCCAGGGTTGTAAAATAGATGGTTTCCGGGACCAGGAGACAAGTTTCCAGGGGGCAAGTCGCGGGTTTGTGCGACACTTGCGTGCAAACTTCTTTTCCCAGCCTCCGGGTTTCTCCTCAGACTAGGAGACCTCTGCCATGCCCTGCTTCCAGGGTGCGTCCCCTGGACCTCGGACCTCGCTTGGCACTGGGAAATCTGTGCAGTGAGACATCTCCACGTATCCCGGATCTCGGACCTTGCTTGGCGCCAGGGAATCAGTGTAGTGGGACGTCTCCACCCTCCCTGTTGGCAAAATTCACTGGGGTTGCTGCTCCAGCCCTACAGCCCGCACGCGCAACCAGGACGGCTTCTAACCTGTTTCCGTCTTCAAGGCTGCACTCCCACTGCTCCTCTGAGTCTCAGTGTTCGACCTTTACTCTTATTTGTGGAGTTTTCACTCAGCCAGCTTTCTGGCGATTCTGGGTGATGTCTGTTCTGCTGTTATGTTGTAGTTCTTAAATCGTTGCACGGGGCAGAACAATAGGTGTTTACCTATGCCTAAATCTTGGTTCTCCAGGACTGCTCTTTTTAAATTGCAAATCGAATCATATCCCATCATCATTCACAACCTTCTACAATTAAATAAATTCACATTGTTCTTTGACTAACAGAAAAAAATAACCCTTTCTCATGACCTACAAGTACCTAAATCTTTTTGTTTCCACATACATTACTCTGGCTTCATTCTCAACTCGGTTCCTCCATGATTAGTACACTACTTACACTGATCTTTTCTTACTGTTGTTTTTCTGAAACACTCTTCCCCTCCTCCTTGATATTCATTCTTTCCTAAATATCAAGTCAATCATCACATTCTTGAAAGATTCCTTTCCCCTAGTTTCAAGACTAGATAAAATCAGGCCCTTCCCTTGTACTTATTTTCTTATTGTTGGGAGCTATGTCTATTTTTTTCACTGCTGTATTTCTATGGCCAAGCCCAATGCCTGGTTGAATGTTAACATTTGTTCGATGAATGTATAAGGGCTAACAGAAAGATGTCAAGTATTTATTATGCTATGAGATTTAATGCAATATTATTGCTTTATTTTAAAAACCTGGCTTCAAAAACATTGACACTGGATGAAGGGGGGAAACATGTACAAGCTTAATCAGGAGATCTGGTTGAAAAATGTAGCAGGTAAGAAGGGAAATTGTAAGGGACTGAATCCAAGAATACTCTATCCAGCAAAGTTATCATTCAAAATTGAAGGGGAAATAAGGAGCTTCACAGACAAAAAAATAAGCTAAAGCAGTTTATCACTACCAAGCCAGCAATGCAAGAAATGCTAAAGGGACTAGAGTAAAAAAGAAGAATTAAAAAGGTAAGAAGGAACACAGACACAAAACTAAAAATGGCTACAAACAAGTACCTACCAATAATAACTTTAAACATAAACAGACTAAATGCTCCAATCAAAAGACATCAAGTGGCCGAAACCGATTTGGCTCAGTGGATAGAGCATCGGACTGCGGACTGAAAGGTCCCGGGTTCGATTCCGGTCAAGGGCATGTATCTTGGCTGCGGGCTCATCCCCAGTAAGGGGCGTACAAGAGGCAGCTGATCGATGTTTCTCTCCCATCAATGTTTCTGACTTTCTATCCCTGTCCCTTCTGCTCTGTAAAAAATCAATAAAATATATTTTTAAAAAAGACATCAAGTGGCTGAATGGATTAAAAAAAAAAACATGATCCATATATATGAGGTCTATGAGACCCACTTCAGAAAAAGGAACTCACACACACTGAAAATGAAGGGATGGAAAAACATCTTTCAGGCAAATGAAAAAAAAAAAAAAAAGCTAGGGTAGCCGTACATATATCTGACAAAATAGACCTCAAAGTAAAGGCCATAAGACAAAATAAGGGAGGCCACTTCATAATAATGAAATGATCAATACAACAAGAGGATATAACCCTGGTAAACATATATGCACCCAATGCAGGAACACCCAAATACATAAAAAAATACCCCACAAACTCCTGGAAGATATCAAGGGAGAGATCAATAATAATACAATCACAGTAGGGGACTTTAATACACCAATGACATCAATGGATATATACTCTAGACAAAAAAATCAACAAAGAAACAGCAATTCTAAATGATTCACTAGATCAGAGGGACCTAATTGACATCTTCAAAGGATTTCACCCCAAAGCAACAGAATACAGGTTCTTCTCAAGTGCACATTGGCCATTTTCAAAAATAGACCATATATTGGGTCACAAGAAAGTCTCCCCAAATTCAAGAATATTGAAATCATATCAAGTATTTTCTCAAATAACAATGGCATAGTATTAGAAACTAGTGGCCCGGTGCATGACATTTGTGCACATTAAAGGGGTATTAATTAGAGGAAATAATTTAATATTACTATTTGCTCTTTCTCTATAATAGAAGTATCAGAGACTAAAGAAAATTAGTAAAATGTATATGAAAACCTTCCTCCTATCAAAGTCTGGGGCACACCACGGGGCCTAGAGTCAAGTCCCCACTCACTCACATGTGCCTCAAAATCATGTGAGACCCAGACCCAGCCACACCCCACCACCCCTGCATTGGGGTAGATCCAGACCCCGCCAGTCCCACTCTTGTCAAGCCACCCAGGGCAGGGTGTGTCCTCAGGTCCCCTGGCCCAGCACCAGGATAGGGGGCATGGCCTGAGGTCCCCCATCAAGCCCCACCAGGTGGGAGACACAACCTGAGATCCCGTCAAGCCCCACTGGGTAGGGGGCATGGCCTGAGGTCCCCCATCAAGCTCCATCAGGCAGCAGAGATGCACAGCCTCAGGTCCCCCGTCAATCCTCACTGGCACAGGGTCACAGGCTCAGGTCCCCAGTGAAGCCCCGCTGGGTGGGGGGCACAGCCTGAGGTCCCCTGTCAAGCCCAGCCAGGCAGAAGGGGCACAGCCTCAGGACCCCTGGACTGGTGCTGGGGCAGAGGGTATGGTCTGAGGTCCCTCAGCCTGGTGCCAGGGTGGGAGTGTGGCTTGGGGTCCCCTGTCAAGCCCTGCCAGGTGGGGCGCAGCCTGAGGTCCCCTGTCAAGCCCTGCCAGGTGGAGAGAACAGTCTGAGGTCCCCTAACCCAGCAACACGATGAAAAGCTCACCTTGAGGTCCCGTGTCAAGCCCTGCTGGATTGGGAGTGTGGCCTGTAGTCCCCTGTAAAGCTGCACCAGGTGGGAGGCATGGCCTGAGCACCCCCAGCCTGGAGCTGGGGTTGGGGGAGCAGCCTGAGGTACCCTAGCGCAGCACCTAGGCGGGAAGCACACCTTGAGGTTCCCTGTCAACCCCCTCTGGATTGGGGGAGGGTGTAGGCCTCCCTTCCATCGTGCTGCGGCCACAATCCCCGCTGGCCTCCAATCCAGCTGCCAGGACCACCTCACTCTCTCCATGAGCAGGTATGCATAGGGAAGACTGGGCCAGGATAATTAGGAGGGGGTGATGGGGGGGGCAGCATCCTGGGTGAGCTAGGCCTCACAGCCTCTCTGCTTCAGCTCCCAGCACCCCGGACCTAAGGAGTAGTGCTTTCACAGGGGCCTGGCAGGAACTGGATATGGCGATGCCTTAAAAACAGAAGAAGCCCCCTTTAACTCTGGCTGGAAGTGCATTGAGAGCGTATGGTCAGGGGAAGCAGCCCAACATCAGGGCTGAAATAAGACCTTGGGTAGCCTCCGGAGGGGGCAAACTAAAGGTAAAAGGTATTTTTGAAACAAAGACATTTGAACGTACAGTGGATATAAGGTGATATTAAGGAATTACCTAAACTTTTCAACGTGTGACAATGGCTGAATATTTACTTCTTTTTTAAAGATACTCATCAGAGGATATTTAAGTGGGAAACAACTTTCTTTGAAAGTATGGTGTTGTCCTGGCCCAGCCCTCCCCGCACCACAGGAGAAACCAAAAGCAGCCTGGAAACTAATGACAACAAAAACACAACAATCCAAAATCTATGGATCACAATGACAATAGTCTTCAGAGGGATGTTTATAGCTCTACAAGCCTAACTAAAAAATCAGGGAAAAAATGGTAGTAAATAATATAACTCTACAACTCAAAAAATTAAATGGAGAGCAACAAGAAAAGCCTAGATTGAGCAGAAGAAAGGAGATAATAAAGAGCAGAGCAGAAATAAATGACATAGAGACCAAATAAAAAATACAAAAGATGAATGAAACCAAGAGATGGTTCTTTGAAAGGATAAACAAAATTTATGAACCTCTAGCCAGGCTCACCAAGAAACAAAGAAAGAGGAATCAAATAAACAAAATCAGAAATGAGAGAGGCTAAATAATAACAGACCCCACAGATATACAAAGGATTGTTAAAAAATACTATGAACAACTCTACTCACACAAACTAGACAACCTAGAGGAAGTAGACATATTCCTAAAAAAATAGAACATTCGAAAACTCAATGAGGAAGATTCTAAAAATCTCAATAGGCCAATAACTATGGAAGAAATTGAAGTTGTCATCAAAAAGCTTCCAACAAACAAAAGCCTGGGGCAGATGGCTTCACTGGGGTGTTTTACCAAACATTCAAGGAAGAACTTAAAATGATCCTCCTCAGACTATTCCAAAAAATTCAATAGGAAGGAAAACTTCCTAGCTCATTCAATGAAGCCAGCATCACACTAATACCTAAACCAGATAAAGACAACACAATGAAAGAGAATTATAGGCCAATATCTCTTATGAATATAGATGCTAAAATCAACAAAATTCTAGCTAAGTGGATGCAGCAGTACATCAGAAAGATGATACACCATTACCAAGTAGGATTTATCCCAGGGATGCAAGGATGGTTCAATATCCACAAATCAATAAACGAGCTTCATCACATAAACAATCTGAGAGATAAAAATCACATAATCATATAAATTGACACAGAAAAAGCATTTGACAAAATCCAATGCCCCTTCTTGATCAAAACACTCAAGAAGGTGGGAATAGAAGAATCATACCTCAACATAGTAAAAGCCCTATATGAAAAATCCTCAGCCAACATTATACTCAATGAGCAAAAACTAAAACCATTTCCACTAAGAACAGGAACAAGACAGAGATTCCCACTATCCCCACTTCTGTTCAACATAGTACTGGAAGTACTAACCATTTTGATTAGATAAGAAGAAGAAATAAAATATATCCAAATTGGAAAAGAAGTAAAACTGTCTTTATTTGTAGATGACATGATATTATAGATAGAAAAACGTAAAAAAGCAATCCCATTTACCATCACACACAAAAAATTAACATACCTAGGAATAAACTTAACTAAGGAGGTAATTCACCTGTATGTTAAAAACTACCTAACACTGAAAAAAGAGATAGATGAAGACATAAATAGATGGAAGAACATACCGTGTTCATGAATTGGTAGAATCGACATCATCAGAATGTCCATACTACCCAATGCAATCTACAGATTCAATGCAATCCCCAATAAAATACCAAGGGCTTATTTCACTGACCTACAACGAAATTTCTAAAACTTCCTATGGAATAAAAAAAAAAGACCTCAAATAGCTGAAGCAATCTGGAAAAAGAAGAACAAAGTAGGTGGGATCTCAATAACAGATTTCAAGCTGTATTACAAAGCTTCTGTACTTCAAACAGCCTGGTACTGGCACAAGAATAGACATATAGATCAACGAAATAGAATAGAAAACCCAGAAATTGACCCAAACCACTATGCGCAAATAATATTTGACGAAGGAGGCATGAACATAAAATGGAGTCAAGATAGTCTCTTCTACAAATGGTGTTGAGAAAATTAGACAGATACATGAAAATATATAAATAAAATTAGACCACCAACTTACACCATACACAAAAATAAACTTAAAATGGATCAAAGACTTAAACATAAGAAGGGAAACCATAAAAGTACTAGAGGAATCCACAGGCAGAAAAATATCAGACATATGCCACAGGAACCTCTTCACTGATACTGCTTCTAGAGCAATGGAAACTAAAGAGAAAATAAACAAATGGGACTACATCAAAATAAAAAGCTTTTTCATAGCAAAAGAAACCATCAACAAAACAACAAGAAAGCCTACTGCATGGGAGCGTATACTTGCCAATAATATCAACGATAAGGGTTTAATCTCCAACATTTACAGGGAACTCATACAACTTAAAAAAAGGAAGATAATCCAATTAAAAAATAGGCAACAGACCCAAATAGACACATTTCAAAGGCAAATAGACATGAAAACATGCTCAAAGTCACTAATTATCAGAGATATGCAAATCAAAACAACAATGAGGTATCATCTCACAACTGTCAGAATGGCAATAATCAACAAATCAATAAACGACAAGTGTTGGCGAGGATGTGGAGAAAAAGGAACTCTTTTGCACTATTGGTCAGAATGCAGACTGGTGCAGCCACTGTGGAGAACAGTATGGAGTTTCCTCACAAAACTAAAAATGGAACTCCATGTGACCCAGTGATCTCACTTTTAGGAATATATTCCAAGAAACTAGAAACACCAATCTGAAAGGATTTATGCAGCCCTATGTTCATAGCAGCACAATTCACCATAGCTAAGATTTGGAAACAGCCTCAGTGCCCATCAGCTGATGATTGGATTAAAAAATTGTGGTCTATCTACACAATTAAATGCTATGCTGCAGTAAAAAAACAAGGAGCTCCTACCATTTGCATCAACATGGATGGAGCTGGAGAGCATTATGCTAAGTGAAATTAGCCAGTCAGAGAACGACAAATACCACATGATCTCACTCATTTGTGGAATATAATGAACAATATAAACTGATGAACAGGAACAGATCCAGAGGCAGAGAAGCATCGACCAGACTGCCGGACCTCGGAGGGAAGGTAGGAGAGGGTGGGGGGAAGGAGGAGCAATCAACCAAAAGACTTGTATGCATGAATATAAGCCTAATCAATTGATATGAACACCAGGGGGTGAAGGCATGAGTGAGGGGAGGGTTAATAGAGGGATATGGACACATATGTAATAACTTAATCAATAAAGAAATTTAAAAAAAACACAACATTGCAAATGCTATGGGACACAGTAAAAGCAGTCCTGAGAGGGAAGTTTATAGCTCTACAGGCCTACCTCAAAAATAAAAAAAAGGTAATAAATCATCTAACTCTACAACTCAAAGAATTAAAGAGAGCAACAAGAAAATCCCACAGTGAGCAGAAGGATGGACATAATAAAGATCAGAGAAGAAATGATTGACATAGAGACCAAAAAACACAATACAAAACAATACAAGAGCTGATTCTTTAAAAGGATAAATAAGATTGATGAACCTCTAGCCAGGCTCACTAAGAAGCAAAAAGAGAGGATGCAAATAAGCAAAATCAGAAATGAAAGAGGCGAAATAATAACAGACCCCACAGAAATACAAAAGATTGTGAGAAAATATTATGAACAACTCTATTCTAACAAACTAGACAACCTGGAGGAAATGGACACATTTCTAGAAAAATACTACCTTCCAAAACTCAGGAAAATTCTAAAAATCTCAATAGGCTGATAGCTATAGAAGAAATTGAAGTGGTCATCAAAAAGCTTCCAGCAAACAAAAGCTTAGTGCCAGAAAGCTTCACAGAGGAGTTTTACCAAACATTCAAGGGAGAACTAAAACCTATCTTCTTCAGACTATTCCAGAAAATTCAAGAGGAAGGAACACTTCCAAGCTCCTTCTAAGAAGCCAGCATCACCATAACACCAAAACCAGATAAAGATAACACAATTAAAGAGAAGTACAGGTCAATATCTCTCATAAACATAGATGCCAAAATTCTCAAAAAAATTCTAGCAAATAGGATACAGCAGTACATCAGAAAGATCATACCATGACAAAGTAGGATTTCTCCCTGAAATGCAAAGATGGTACAATATTCGCAAATCAATAAGCATGATACATCACATAAACAAATTGAGAGATAAAAGTCACATAGTCATATCAATTGATCAGAAAAGCTTTTGAAAAATCCAAGACCCTTTCTTGATAAAAACTCTCAGCAAAGTGGGCATAGAAGGATCATACCTCAACATAATAAAAGCCATATATGACAAACCTACAGCCAACATCATACTCAATGGGCAAAAACTAAAACCATTTCCCCTAAGAAGAGGAACAAGACAGAGATTCCCACTATCCCCACTCCTGTTCAACATAGTACTAGAAGGAAGTACTAGCCATTTCAATCAGATAAGAACAAGAAATAAAAGGCAACCAAATTGGAAAAGAAGAAGTAAAACTGTCCTTATTTGCAGATGACATGATAATAATGTACATAAAAAACACTAAAGACTCCATAAAAAATCATTAGATTTAATAAATGAATTTGACAATGTAGCAGGATACAAAATTAACACCAAGAAATTTATGGCATTTCTATATATCAATAAGGAACTTACAAAAAGAGAGACTAAAAAAGCAATCCAATTTA
This sequence comes from Antrozous pallidus, assembly GCA_027563665.1. NCBI lineage: Eukaryota > Metazoa > Chordata > Mammalia > Chiroptera > Vespertilionidae > Antrozous > Antrozous pallidus. The sequence continues at coordinate 23,377,205 of CM050509.1, forward strand.
ACATTGCACCAAAATAATAAAGATGCCTAGGAATAACTTAACTAAGGAGGTAAAAGACCTATACGAGGAAAACTACAGGACACTGAAAAAAGAGATAGAGGAACACATAAGCAGATTGAAGAACATACCATGTTCATGAATTAGTAGAATCAACATCATCAAAATTTCTACACTATCCAAAGTAATCTATAAATTCACTTTCCATTAAAATACCAATGGCATATTTCACAGATCTAGAACAAACTTTCCAAAAATTCATCTGGGAATAAAAAACACCCCGAATAGCTGCAGCAATCCTGAGAAAGAAGAAAAAATAGGAGAGATCTTAATACCAGACATCTTATTACAAAGCCAATGTTCTAAAAACTGCCTGCTACTGGCACAAGAAGAGACATATAGATGAATGGAATAAAATAGAGAACCCAGAAATCGACCCAAACTACTATGCTCAATTAATATTTGACAAAGGGGTCATGAACATACAATGGAGTCAAAACAGTCTCTTCAATAAGTGGTGCTGGAAAATTTGCACAGATACATGCAAAAAATGAAACTAAACCACCAACTTACACCATACTCAAAAATAAAATAAAAATGATCAAGGACTTAAACATATGACAGGAAACCATAAAACTACTAGAGGAATCCACAGGCAGAAAAATCTCAGACATATGCCCAAGTAATTTCTTCACTGACACTACTCCGAGGGCAATGGAAATTGAAGAGAAAATAAACAAATGGGACTACATCAAAATTAAAAGCTTTAGCACAGCAAAGGAAACCATCAACAAAACAACAAGAAATCCCACAGAATTGGAGAATATACTTGCCAATGATATCAACAATAAGGGTTTAATCGCTAACAATTACAGGGATCTCACACAACTTAATAAAAGGAAGTTAAACAATCCAATCAAAAAATTGGCAACTGACCTAAATAAATACTTTTCAAAACAAGACAGAAGGAAGGCCAAGAGACATATGAAAACCTGCTCAAAGTCACTAATCATCCCAGAGATGCAAATCAAAACAACAATGCGGTACTGTCTCACACCAGTCAGAATGGCAATCAACAAATCAACAAATGTCAAATGCTGATGAGGATGTCGAGAAAAAGGAACCCTTGTGCAATGCTGCTGGGAATGCAGACTGGTGCTGTCACTGTGGAGAACAGTATGGAGTTTCCTCAGAAAACTAATAATGGAACTTCCCTTTGACCCAGTGATCCCACTTCTAGGAATATGTCCCAATAATCTAGAAACACGAATCATAAAGGATATATGCACCCCTGTGTTCATAGCAGCACAATTCACCATAGATTTGGAACCTAAATGACCTCAGCAGATGAGTGGATTAAGAAACTGTGGTACATCTACACAATGGAATACTCTGCTGTGGTAAAAAAAAAAAAGGAGTTCTTACCATTTGCAACAACATGGATGAAGCTGGAGAGCTAAATTATGCTAAGTTAAATAAGCCAGGCAGAGAAAGATAAATATCACATGATCTCACGCATTTATGGAAAGTAATGAACAACATAAACTGATGAAGAAAAACAGACTCAGAGACAGAGAAACATCAATCAGAACATCAAACCTCAGGGAAGGTAGGGGATGGTGGGGGTAAAAGGGAGAGATCAACCAAAGGACTTACATACATGCATATAAGCCTAATAAATGGACACAGACAACAGAGGGGTAAGGACATGCATGGGGATATTGGGGGGTAATGGGGGAATATTGACAGATATGTAATACCATAATCAATAAAGAACTTAAAAGTTAAAAAATAAAAAATAAATAAAATGACACATGATGACAAAGGAGGAGGAGGAGGAGGAGGAGGAGGAGGAGGAGGAGGAGGAGGAGAGGAAGAAGGAGAGCAAGAGGCATTGTATAATTCCAGGACGATTTGATAGATGCTAGGCAACTTGAAGGTAGAGAAATCCAAAAGCACATTCCACCTTGTGTTAAATGCATGGAGACATGGCTCCTTTATTGAGACTGGCAGTATAATTTTGTCCTTTACTAGCTATATGGAATGTTTAAACTATTGAGTCCTTTGCAGCAGTTTTCTGTTCAAGTCATTGGTCCCAGTCATCAGTGAGAAAGAAAAGAACTATTTGCTTCTGTCTTAAAATATAATTTTTGAAATGAGAATTTTGGAAACTTAAAGTGTTTTGTGAATATAGATAGAGCCTGGCTGAAGTAGTAAGACAGTGGAACTCTAATGCTCCTTGAAGAGGAATTTCCATTTTCTGCAGATAATTTAAATGTATTGGGATTAAAATATGCTGTGTTGGAGGTTAAAGCAATCTCCTTAGAAAGCCACCAAGGGAATTAACAATCAATGATGAAATTGACTAAATCCAGATCCCTAGATCACTGGGTGCTTCTCTTGAGGCTAATCAAGGTACAAATGAATTGTGAAGACAAAAACAAAACAAAACAAAATCAAAATACAATAGATTACAGAGGCTATATCAAGAGAATATGAAGGGGATCTTTTTTAATAATAGAATCTTTATAAAATTCATTTCTTTACTGGTGGATTTACATTTTTTGCAGTAATCTGCTTTAGTCTGTCATCATTAATTAACAGAAATTGTCCTATCATATCACTAATTGGCAATTGTGAATAATTGACAATCTTAGAATTGAATGCAAATATGGATACTGATATTAATTTAATTCTGTTATGGCTCTTTTTGAGGTAGTAGCAATTATTCTCAATTAAGAGAGGAAATGACTTAAAACATTCAATTATTCTGGGCCTTTTTGAAGACTGTGAGTTGTCTAAAGGTTGCTTATATTGATAAATAAGTTGATAACATATTTCCAATTGACTGTAGAAATCTTTTGAAAGATTATAATTAAAATGGGGATATTAAGTTGAGGTGTAATTTTGAAAATTACTCTTATCGAATCATCATACTTAATACTTCACCTTTGTAAAGCATGGTTTAAATATTGAGGTGGAAATAATTAATTTTATAATTTGAAATACTTTTATTTTTCATTTATTCTTTTACACTAAAGTAAGTATAACGATTAGAGGACATTTAAAGCTATAACATGATAAAAATATTTCCTGTCTTTGAAACTGAATCATAGATGGTTTATAGTCTTTTAAGCAGTGTTTCCTCTTCTAACTCTTATTTGTACAAATATCTAAGTAGACAGTATTAGAGGAGAATATCTTTGGGAATTATTATTATCTAATATTTTGAGGCATAACTAGCACTAAAAATGAACATTCAATTATAGGATATCTGATTATGGGAAGACATAATATTAGTTTCAAAAGAGAGGTTGCTAAAGTTTAGAATCTATTAAGGAATAATTCTCAAACTTTGAATCTTTGAAGAATAATTTTCCTTTTTTTCTAGCTAGAATGGTATAAGTTAGCAGATTCTTTCTGGATGCCAAATATGACAAGAGGAGGTGCTGACCTGGCATGCTTTGGATAGCCAGAGTAAAACAAAAGACCTTGAACACCATACCGGGTAGCCAGGATAATAAGTCCTAGCTACATTTGCCTAAATGGAGCTGCAAACAAGCATAATCATAATCATTTACTTTTAACAGGGCTCTATGGAGACAATGCTTTTCCTTAAGAGTTGCTTTGTAACATGTATAACAAACAAATTGCAGGCCCATGGGAAAAATTTGTAGTTAAGTGCCTTTTCACACTAAATTTGATTAAGAGTTTCTTACTCCTCTCCATGCCCCCACTTTCTCATATATACAATACCTTGCCTTCTTAGCAAAGATAACGAGTTTAATTTTGCACCCTTAGAATTATAATACATGTGTCACAATTAAGAAATATAAAGTTTGCTGTAGCTTCTCACCCTTCCCAGACACATGGTATGTATTAATAATTAAGCATACTAATTAAGCATACCATATATATTAATGGTCACTGAAACTGACCATTGTACCAGATTCTCTCTTTTTATAGTGTGTAATGCAGCTACTGCCAATGCATGCAGCTTACTTCATGAACTGAAATCACTTTTCTATTGTGGATCTATACCAGTGCTTCCTAACCTCTTTCTCTCTCTCTTTTAAAAAATATATTTCTTTATTGATTTCAGAGAGAATGATAGAAACATCAACAATGAGAGAGAATCATTCATCATCTGCCTCCTGCACACCCCCCACTGGGGACTGAACCCACAACCTGAGTATGTGCCCTTAGCCAGAATCAAACCTGAGATCATTCAGTCTGCAGGCCAACGCTCTATCCTCTGAGCCAAACTAGCTATGGAACCTCTTTCTTTTATAGCACACGTAGCTAATGAAACATACTAGTTGTATTGGTTAATAATGCAGATTTTGTAATCAAAGAAAACACAATAATTTTAAGAGGAACATCAAAAGTGCTTTAGTGAAAGTAATGTCCATCGCTAGCTACACATTTCCCCCATCTTTCAGGTAATTTGTGGATACCATCCCAATAGAACTTTTATTGTTTTGAGGTAAACCATTCAGAGACCCAATTTTCCATTTCTTTGTATGTTTTTAAGTGCTGCTGAGAAAGTGCATGTGCCATAGATCAGAACAAGTGGTAATCTGAAAGAGCAAGGTCTAGTGACTGCGATGGGTAGGTTAATAATTTCCAGGGAATATCTTCTAAAGTGTCTTTAAATGGTTTTGAAGTATGTGGTAGTATGTCCTCATGAAGCAAAATTACTTTGTCGTGTCTGCTGGCACATACTGGTCATTTGACAATCAAAGTGTGGTTCAAATTATTATTTGTTGTCAGTGGTGATCAGTATTAACGGTTTTACCTGGTTTTAGAAGCTCATAATACACCACACCTTCCTGATCCCACCAAATGCAGAGCATTGTCTTTTTTCCAAAGCGATTTGGCAGTGCAGTCAATGTTGATGGTTGACCTGGATCAACCCATGATTTTGTGTATTTAGGATTCTCAAAATAAATCCACTTTTTATCGGTAGTCACAATTCGATACAAAAAATACTTTCTTTCATGCCCTTGAAGCAACATTTTACTGATGACTTTTTGGTTTTCCATTTGTCTTTCGTTCAGTTGATGTGGCACCCATTTTCCTTCCTTTAAAATCTTTCCTTCCCATTGCTTGTCAATGATTGGAAATTATTTGCTGAGCAACATTTAATCTTTCTGCAGTTTTTTTTAGTTTGACATGCATATTCATCCAATAATGCTTGTCATTGTTGGTCTTCAAACATTTTTAGTTGTCCAGGACATTATCTGTCTTTCACATAGAAATAATCACTTTTAAAGCATTTAAACCAACATTCACAAATATCTTGAGATGGATTATGTTCACCATAAGCTTCCCAAAGTATTCAGCAGGACTTTTCTTCAGAATAAAGTAATGAATTAAAACTTCCCACAAGTGCTCTTTTTTTGGCACGAAATTCAACATTTTTAAGTGTAAAAAATATTTATGATGTTAACGCATTCAGCAAATTTGACATATGAAGTTTTGAAGCTTGCTCTCAATACAACAAAATAGCTTGCATATCATATCACATATAAATCAACATATGTATAACTCCATCTATTGAAAAGAATCCTCATTATTAACTGGTACACCTAGTATATACAGCACAAGGTCATTAATAGAAAAGACCGCTGATGGCTAGAGATAATGCAAGCACAAGTTGGAGGCCACTCAGAAAGCACATGGGATGAAATAACTCAGCACCTGTTTGGGAAGCTTGGATCAAAGTTTTTGCAGTCTATCAAAATATAGGAACAACAATGACAGGGGCTGGATCTGACATTTAGTAAGGTTTTCTTTATTCTCTATTTGCTGTGAGTTTTATTAGCTGTCAAGCTGTCTTGAATAGCTAGAACAAAGTTCACAGCATCCCCAAAAAGTCTTTTTGCTCAATCCATGGATTAGATAGAAGGAGATCTTCAGGGTCAATTAATCTGATAAAGATATGGCAAAGCATTCTCTTTTCGAACAATGGGTTTATCTTTGAGACACCTGTAGATTTTTTTTATTAATACATATTCTTGTCTAGTGCTAACAATCCCATTATTTAGATATATGTGAGAGTGTAAATTGAAATTAGCTAATTAGATCCATTTTCTTAAACCCGGCAATCATATATAAATGATATGGGCTTATAGCAATATTTCCTTTGGCATGGAGAAGAGTCCCTTTCACTTGTTACCTTCAGGTGATTTGTATACTATGTGGTTTATTAATTCTGATGTGTTGACTCTATACCCTTTAAAAATGCTTTTCTTCTAAATCAGTTATTTGAAACATATTCAAATTGGTTCATGCCACAGTGTCATTTGCATTCCGTTGTAATTGCATGTCTCCTCTACATTTAATGTCATTTATGATTCAGAAGAAAAGATAGATATTAAAAATAATAATCTCCTGTATTGCAGGCAATATTATTCAAGTGTTTCAACCTGCTTTTTCTTTTTGTTCTTTGCATTCAGCCTGAGACTGCTCTAGAGTCACCCATTGCCTGACAAGAGGAAGAAGAGGTGGTAGTGGCTTAAAATTATTATAGCAAGAAGGCAAAGAGTGTCAGTTTTCAGATTTTGGTTCCTAAAATAGGGCACATTGGTCACAAGTAGATCTCTTAGTTTCTTCCTTGGTATGGACAGAATTACAAAAGAGAGAGGGAGTTTGGCTGAACTCCCAGCACAAGGTAGGTCAGAGAATAGCCTAGGAAATTAAAGAATCTTTTAAAAATGCCACCAAATTAGCATGAGAGTAGAGTAACAAAGTGCCTCTAGGTGTAAGGCTAAACATGCCTATTGAAGATGTATGGGGATTTAAGGGAAGATTTAGTCTCATGTCTTCCGGCATGATACACACGAAATAGCCAAGATCTGTCCGTCTCTTACTGGTAGAGCTAAGAAGTGAACCAGAGTAAGTTTGGGATTGGTGGAAAAAAAAGTCAACAATGTCCGGTTGGCATGGCTCAGTGGTTGAGCATCAACCTATGAACTAGGAGGTCATGGTTGGATTCCTGGTCTGGGCACATGCCCAGGTTTTGGGCTCCATCCCCAGTGTGAGGCATGCAGAAGGAAGTCAATCAGTGAGTGATTCTCTCATCATTAATGTTCCTGCCTCTCTCCTCTTTCACTTCCTCTCTGAAATCAATTAAAAAAAAAACATTGCATACAAGATTTTGTGGTCATAGGCTATGGCAGGGACATATACTTCTGCTGCAGGTAACTGTGCAGAGGACAAAATATTGCAGGAAGATATATGCACATTTCATCAGGCACCATCACAGGATTGCATCAAGGATGCCACACTGAACTGGAGACTAGTATATGTAAAGTAGGATGCTAAATTTGAAATAAAGAGAATACGGTAAGCCTGTTGAGATCAGGGAAAAGCATCCTTATAGGGAATTCAATGTTGGGTTAAGTGCAAAGTGTCAGGTCTTTTGAAACCAACTACTAGACAAACACAAACCAAAACAAAATAAAAACTTTCAACTTGAATAAAACAGGTATATGTTAATTTAAAAAAAGGTTCATTGAGGTCTGATTTACATACCACCAAACTTATTTATTTTAAGTATACAATTCAATTATTTTAGTAAGTTTATAGGGCTGTGCAGCCATAACTAATTACATTGATGAGGAAGGGGGCATTGTGGCAGAGAAGATGACAATTATAAACTGATTAAAAGTAAAACTTTAAATTAAAAGTAACTAGGTATTGGAAAAGTTTCAATCCCTTCATTTTATCTATATATGTCATTATATATAGTTATGTATGCATATACATTTGAATGCATATAGTTATGTACTTATGTAATTTTATATATAGTTACACATATATGCATACATTAAATGTCATGATGCTCCTCTATAAGAAGTTTCATTTATTCATTATTTTATGAATTAGTTATATCATTCATTCCTTTAATGATTTTTAAATTGAAATATATTGAGAATATTATCACAGTGTAAAATAAAATTATCTTTTTCTTTAAGGATTTTACTCTAGTGTGGGAAGCAGTCACAAAACTAAATGACAATATACCAACATAAGTGCTGTGATAGATCTATGCCCTAGAACAATTTTATCTCTTTCTTCCTACAGCCCTATAAAATGAGGCAGGCTTTATTAATATTCTCATTGTATAGTTGAAAACTCTATAGACCAACACAGTTATGGTAGCAAGCAAAGTGGAAGGAAAACCAGAAATTAGATAATTTTAGGTATAATTTTTTGATCTTTTAAAATACTTTTTTATTAGTCTTAAGAACAGTAGATCCTATCCATTAAATTGTAACTTAGTATTTTATAAGTTATATGGTAGAATGCTTTTTGTTGGTAGAGTTTGTCATTATTGTTCAACCTATAAGAATTTATTAAATAATTGTAGGGCCTTAAGGATTAGATCCATTACCATTACCATTCTTAATTAAATGGTGTTACAGTGTCACAACTGGAAATTTTTACCTTCCTCCTGATTAGATATATTGTTGGGAATTGTCCAACTTGTAAGCAAATGTGAGTGAATGAAAAGAACTGAGTTAGAATGAGATTAAAGCTGTGTTTAGATTCCAGTTTGGCCCCATTCTAGTTTTGTGAAGTTCACCGGTTTGTTTGGTCTCTCTGTTTGTTTTTTTGCCTTTATAATTGGAATGGTAATACCTATCTAACTGTTGAAAGTGAAATGTGTTTTGAAACATGACATTTGTAGTACCTGTCTCATAGGAAGCTTCTTTCAATTATTTTATCTCACTTAAGTCACCTGTATATATTACCAAAATCTCAGAACTGTACTTTGCCTTGATTAAAAAAATATGGTTCCTGTCTTCAGATATCTTACATTTAATAAATTAAGTGGAAGAAACTAATACATATGAAGTAGAAAACAAGTAGGCAAGTCACATTAGTGACTTAGATTTCAACTTCTTATAATATGAGTTAAAGCTACCTGTTGCCAGATGCAGGGAAATAGTTTACTATATATTTTTTTTTCTTTTAAGTGGTCAGAACTGAGAAATAAGCCCGGGGGGGGGGTCAGGGAATCAAAGTATCAGCTCTAATTGCAGAACTAGCTGGCTGAGATAAAACGGACTTCCTCTTCCTTGCTGACCAGTCTAGACTTTGGCCCTTATATGGGGATAGTTGGGACTGTTACCAGCTACTTCCTCACAGCAACATGAGAGCTTCAAGGGGAGAGCACAAGTGAGCATTAACCTTTCATTCATTCTCCCTTCTCCCTAGGGAAGCTTGCATCAATGGGTTTCAGATTCTTGCAGTCTAACCAAGCAGATGCATCACTCCTCCTCACATGAGGAGAAACTTGCTAGAGGTAGAGGCTGTCAGGTGTTCAAGAAGAGATGGGGGGGTTGTAAGAGATCAATCCAAGGAATTGTATGCATGCATATAAGCATAACCAATGGATACAAGGCACTGGGGCAGAGGGACAGGTGAGGGCATGTGCTGGGGGGTGGGGGAGGCTGGGGGAAGGTCAATGGGAGGGAAAAAAGGAAACATATATACTACCATTTGTAATACTTCAAAGAATAAAAAAAAATAAAAAAGGAAGATATATGAAAATTTTTACCCTACAAATATTGGATAGAAGTGTGATAAACTTAAATGAGGATGTATATAATCCAGTGAGGACACATCTGCTAGCATAGTCCCTGCATAGAAAAACGTCTCTTATTTTTAGAGAAGAGGACATTACTGAGACCTGCAGTAACTGTGAAGGCTTCAGAGAACTGGTACTATTAAATGATGATTTGAACTTTGACAAAAATGTCAAAACACTTCACCTTTCTACATCTGTGATTAGCCCAGGGGCTTTTAGGGTCAATTTCAACTGAAATTCAGAGGTAATATTGTGTTGGCTCTCATGGTAGTGACTGGACTTTTACCCTCACACTATCAGGTGGATGCATCCCCCACAAACACTTAGTGCTTCCCCCTCATCAATCTAACTTTTGTGTAGGACTATTCCATCACAAAATCATCAGACCTGTTTTTGCTTATGTGTGTAGAATCGCTGAACATCTATTTTATTCTCAATTTCTATTGCAGCCTTTAAATGCCTTGATTCTTAACTAGAATAGCAGAAGGCTAGAGGGAGCACCTCCATGAGAGTTTAGACCCATTTTAAAGTTACACAGAGTCTGTCTGAAACAGGCGACCTCACTGTTTTTTCTGATTGCAAAGCAAAAGAGATCTGAACTGAGTCTCATCTAAGAGATGATTCTGAGTCTCTGGTATGCTTCACACCATGACTTCCCAGAATTTTAACAGAAGGTAAAGATGAGGTTGTTTGTTCCTGTTGTTTGTTTTGTTTTAAATAGAGAGAAAAAAAAACAGGAACAAGCAGACTATAATGGTGCAGTTGAATGTACACTGAGTGGGCCAGATTTTTATGATCTCTGAATGCATAATAATCTGGCCACTCAGTGTATAGCCTATATAATAAAAGACTAATATGCAAATTGTCCCCTTGTCTGCTCAAGCAGTGTTTGAGCAGTGTTTGAGCAGTGAGCAAGCTAGCCAACAATTCATGTCCCCTCCCCCAGCCAGGCTGGCCAGACCCTACCGATGCACAAATTCATGCACCAGGCCTATATATACATACACACACACACACACACACACACACACACACACACACATATATATATATAATATTTAATAAAAGAATAATATGCAAATTAACAATCACTTTGCTATACACAGAAGCCACACCCACAAGCCACACCCAAAAGTCGATCAGAAGTGAGTATGCAAATTAACCGAACCAAGATGGCTGCAGCCACAGAGTGAGCAGGAGGGAGGCTTGGGTTTCCCAGGCAATGGAGGAAGCCAAGCTTTCCACATACTCTGGCAGGTGCAGGCCTCCACTCAAGGCTAGAACGTTTCAATTATAGAAGATAAATAAAGCCCAACAGAAATGGCTACCACCACAGAGTGAGCAGAAGTCTTGGCTCCACTTAAGGCTACAAAGTTTCAATTGTAAAAGCTAAATAAATCCCAGACACCAGGGCCTCCTCTTGGGTCACTGGGGGGCATGGCCAGCCTGAAAACGACCACAGGCTCCTTTCTCAGGTTGCCCCACGCCCCAAGGAAACCTCTACCCTGATCTGAGACACCCTTCAGGGCAAATCAGCTGGCCCCCACCCATTTACCAGGCCTCTATCCTATCTAATAAAAGAGTAATATGCAGATTGACCATCACTCTAACACACAAGATGTTTGTCCCCATGTGGTCAAAGATCCTGCCCCCATGTGGATACCAGGTGGCCACCACAAGATTACCAGCAGGGAGGGCAATTGGAAGGGACCAGACCTTCAAGAGAGGACAGTTGGGGGTGATCCAACCTTCAGAGGAGGGAAGTGAAGGGTGACCAGGCCGGCAGAGGAGGGAAGTTGGGAGTGATCAGGCCTGCAGGGAAGGGCAGTTGTGGGGAAATAGGCCTGTAGGGGAAGGCAGTTAGGGGCAAACAGGTTGGCATGGGAGCAGTTAGGCATCAAAGAGGCTGGCAGGGGAATGGTTAGGGGGTGATCAAGTTGGCATGCAGAGGCGGTTAGGGACAATCAAGAAGCCTGGCAGGTGAGCAATTGGGAGCCAGCGGTCTTGGATTGTGAGAGGGATGTTGAACTGCCCATTTAGACCCACTGTGATCCAGCCTAAAAGAGCAGTTGGACATCACTTGAGGGGGTCCCAGATTGGAGAGTGTGCAGGCTGGTCTGAGGGACACCCCACCCCCATGCACAAATTTCATGCACCGGGCCTCTAGTATATATCTATATATCTATATCCTATATAATAAAGAGATAATATGCAAATTGACCATCACTCCAACATACAAGATGGCCACCCCATGTGGTCAAAGATGACCACCCCCCTGTGGAGACAAGATAGCTGCTGCAAGATGGCCAGCAGGGAAGGACAGTTGGGAGCAATCAGGCCTGTAGGGGAGAGCAATTAGGAGTGACTGTGCTGGCAGAGGAGGGCAGTTGGGGGTGTTCAGGCCAGCAGGTGAGCACAGTTGGGGGGGACTAGCCCAGCAGGGGAGAGCAGTTAGGGACTCGAAGTGGAGACATTAGGCATTGATCAGGCTGGCAAGGGAGTGGTTAGGGAGCAATCAGGCAGGCGAGCAGTTGGGAGCCAGCAGTCCTGGATTGTGAGAAGGATCCCAAATTAGAGAGGGTGCAGGCTGGGCTGAGGGAAACCTCCTGCCCTCATGCATGAATTTTGTGCACTGGACCTCTAGTATCTATATATCTATATACCTATATACCTATATATCTGTATATCTGTATATCTGTATATCTACATATCTATATCTATATATCTATGTATATGTATATGTATATGTATATGTATATGTATATGTATATATAGTGAGTGGCCAGATTATTATGCATTCAGAGGTCATAATAATCTGGCCACTCAGTGTATAAAACACAACTATCCCAAAGGTCCTGGCAGTCAAGAAAGGGGCCTGATCAGGTCTTGTCACATGAGCGTTGCTGAGTTGCTCTGGGTCTCAAGACTCTGTGTGCAAATGTAGCTGTGTCCAGCTCAGAGTGTTGGTTCCCTTGATTAGAAGCAACCTAGGCATCTCAAAGAGTTTTCAGTTTCTGTGTTGGCAAATGCTGAAAACTCAGCCTTTAAAGTACAGATATTACTAGTGCCCTAACTGATTCTGCTCTTAATTGCTAATTATACAATCTGTGTAAAAGCTAGAGATGTGAATTTCAGTTTTGCAAATGTCTTTGCAGCTGCCTATACACTCAAATTAAAGCCCAATGCAGCTGTGGTAGAGGCAGTTTTATATAATTCTCTGGAAGGACAAATTCTATTCTGATAGTGCCCTGAAAGTTTCTTTGTCCACTATTCCAAAATCCATTACTATTTGGTTGTTTAAATCCTAGACAGCATGACTCCTCATTCTAGGTAAAGGGAGAAATAGCCATTTCTCTGTTCCTTGCTCACTTAAATGCGAGATACACAAGCCTTTTAAAAATTTCATCTCCTCTTAGAAAGTGTTTTAAAATATCTAACTCCTTTCCCTTGGCATCCATCTGTAAATGTATATTTAGCTCTTTAAAATTCATTGCCCATGCAGACTATGAGAAAATTTTCTTGCATTTCATTGAGGGCAAAGCTGCTTTTAGACCTCTGATGTATTTATGTAATAAAAATTAGCATTTTGTAGTACCTCAAATAACCCAGAAGTCAGTGGGATTTATTAAGACATTGGGGCCATGGTAAATTGACTTGTACCCTAATCATATGACTAATACCATTTCCAAGATTTTTGCCAGTTCATGAAGAATTTACTTTCTCATGGTCACTACTGACATTGGAATTCTGTTTCTATGAATCATGTCTCTGTTCCCTGCCACTGTCAATGCAAATGTATAGCACAGCTTCTTTCTTGGTTTCCATCAAATATGCCGCACACCCTATGAAGACATAGTAAACTTTATTCAGACTTGGGATTCACAAAAATATGGAGGAGAAATTTGCATTTTCGACGTGGCTGAGATTTTAATTTCAATATTAGATATCCTACTGTAGAATATGCATCTCTGGAGCATTCCTATAGATTTTTATCCCAAGTCATGTTGGCTGATTTTCCCTCTCACTTCTCCTATTTTTCATACCCTCCATATCTCCATCCAGAACTGCAAATCCTTCACCTTCTGTTATGTAGACTTATTTGGCTCTTTACAGCATTGATTCTCAAGCCTTCAGATCCAAAAACCAATAGGAATACTCAGAAGTATAAAATATATTTCTACTTGACAGACTATTTCTTAGTGGGAAGGGAATTTGTAGTTATAAAGAATTGTTTTTCTTCTGAAGTTACACTTTCATCAACTATTTGTTTATTTACTTAAATACTTATTTAATGTTTACTATGTAGCAACTTTCAAGTAAGCACTTGTTTCTGGGATAAATTTTCACCTGTAATAAAAGTCAATATAACATACTTGAGGAAAGGTTTGCAAACAGAGGAATTTGATTCTTGTTTTGATTCATTTATTTCTCCACTTAGTAATTCTAAAAATGATTGTTGTAGCCTACTCTGAATCAGAAATAAACTAGGTACAGGGATATTGAAATTATTTATATGTGTCTCCTTGGAGTAGACATCCATATGTACAAAAACTGGTAATGTAGTTCTTTATAAGAGTTGAGCTTCTGCTACTTAATAGCTGTGTGATCTTGGATATGTTTTTAATCCTCCATTTCTCCATCATAAACTAAGGATATTAATTATACCTGTTTCAAGTGTTTGTTGTGCGGATTAAATAGATGGAGCACAGGCAATGCTTAGTACATGGCTTGACACATACTGAGTGCTAAACAGGCATTATTTTAAGTGGATGTCCAGAGAGGGAAAATGGCTTTCTCATGTTTACATGCTTGGAAGCACTCAAGCAACTTATTAGGTTTGAGGTATAAACACAATGTGGTGAGAGCAGAGGAAAGGATGGCATTCCCCTAGAGATAGCATTTAAAATAGACTTGGAGGCTACATGAGAGTTTGGTGATAGATGAACCAGAGAATGATGTCCTAGTAAGTTGTTAAAATGTAAATTGCAAGGGAGTGAATGAGGTGGATAACGTGGGAAAGGATGATAGGGACAGCTCTACTGTATTAGGAGGAATGGACTACCTGCTTTAACATATAGCCCCTAACTCCCAATAGCTTTCTTTTTTTATTTCATTATGATGATGATGATGAAAAACATATAAGATGCAATTTCCATATTTTTTCCATTATAGTTCACATTCAATATTATTCTATATTAGTTTCAGGTGCACAACATAGTGGTTAGACAATCATACTTTACAGAGTGGAATAGCTTTCTTAATATAGCTTTCTTTCTCATTCATTTTTAAGTCCAGGACTGTTAGCAGCATGAGTAGGGGGTGAAGATTTCTTTAGGTAGACATTTAAAGAAACAGATGATTACAGAAAGACACTGATACTCTTGGCCAGGAGATGAAGGCCAAAAGAAAGCTTGGGGAGTTGTGTGGGAGGCTTTATAAGCCACAGGAAGTGGTGCACATCACTTCTAAACATACTCTCCTAGCCAGAACATAGTCACATGGCCCTGTCTAACTAGAGGAGAGGTTGGGAAATGTAGTTCACCTCCAAGAAGGAAGCATAAGGATGGTTTGATAAGTTTCTAATATTGTTGTTGCCACATTTACTTATTTCTGTGATGTTATTTATGTTAGCCTCTCTAAACCTCAGTTTAATCATGTGTAGCATGAGGATAAGCAAAGATGTGTTGTAAGGATTAAAACGTTGTTCAGGGAAAGTCCTTTTAGAATACCTCTCATGTGTTAGTGATTATTATTATAGTGATATAAGGGCTGCTGGGGAAAAATGGATGATTTTCTTGGAAGTATTTCTGAAAAAATCCAAAGTGGCACATTTTATGACTGGCTCATTGAACAATGGATGACAGATGAAAGAGTAGCCCTGATATGCTATAGGAACTTAAGACGATGAAGCCCACATGTGTCTTGGACAGTGAAAATAAATGATGGCTAACATTTGAAGACAGCCTTTTTCAATCGTGAAAATTTTATGCTCAGCTTTTGGCAGGAGAGGAGACAGTTCAGGAGTGGAAAACTGAGAGACAGTGACATTGCCAAGCAGCGACATGGTGAGGCTGTGTTCCTCACTCCAACATATATACTAAGAATAAAAAGTCAACACCACTTCAGTAGAAGTTTTCACATTATCCTGCCTAAGTTTCAATCAAATTTGGAGCCTTGTGTATTCCCTATACTGAGATTTTGGAGTACCAATGTGAGCAGCACTGATTGAAAGGAGATGCATGTGATCCATCTCCAAATGGAGGATTCTGACTTGTAGATAAATTGAGGTCAAATGTGTACTTGCTTTCTTTCTTATCAGAGCCTATGTTTACTTTCAACTAGTGAAGTGTTTTAGTAAAAGTTAAATTTTCTCAATTTACATCCTTTGGCAGAAATCAAAATAATAAAGGGAATTTACTCAGTGGGAAATTTACTGAAACTGTGTTGAATAATTATTTGCTTTCTGGTGTCAAAAAATGGATGGATCAATTTCATCTTTGTTAACACTTAATATTTCTTGTTATTAGTAAGAAAATGTTGTGACCCCAAGTAAATTAAATCAAGACAGTGCACAATTTCTTTGCAAACAATGAAATTAAACTTTTGAAGTCAATGCGAATTTGTCAGAATTATTTACCATTGTTGAGGAAGTAACCTAATGAATCATTCTGAAGAATGCTCTTTAATTTTAGCTCTAACAAGAGTGCTTGGCAGCAGCAAGTTGAATTACTGTGTTGAAATGCAAAAGCTATGTGGATTTATGTTAAATGCTTTATTTCAATGTTTTAATATTTGTGTTTAATAAAGAAAATTATGACTCTGAATGAATTCTCATTGGCCTCTGAACATTTTGAATTTATGAGTTGAAAGCAACTTCAGGTTAAAGATGTGTTGGGATTTTGTCAGTGCCCCTTGGGTATTGAAATGTTATCCGATGATGCCCAGCTAGCATGGGTCAGTGGTTAAACATCTACCTATAAACTGGGAGGTCACAGTTCTATTCCTGATCAGGGCACATGCCTGGGTTGTGGGCTTGATCCCCAGTGTGGGGCATGCAGGAGGCAGCCAATAAATTATTTCATCTCATCACTGATCTCTCTCCCACTCTGAAATCAATAAAAATATATTTAAAACATTTTTACCTGATAAAACATGATATAGTTAGGTCAGGTTTGCAAAGACATACAGATATTTATCATACAGGCCAACATACCTGCTTGTCAGCTCAAATCTCAAACTAGATCATGCCCCTTTTTCCTTGTCCATGTTTCCAAACTAAGTTTCCTATACTTCCTATTTTGAAAATATTAGGTTGCTTTCTATTTCATTTAAAGCTCTGATATGTTTCCACTTGTGCACTTCCTAAGAATTCTCAGGTTGCAGTTTTCCCATTTACTATAGAATGTAATACTTTCTAACTTGTAGATACTCAGCTGTCTTTGGTATGGCAACCTTTGTTTAGATATTATGTCTTATTCACTTATGTATCTATGTGCCTTTGCACATTTTTGAACTATCAATGAATGTCATTCCCATAGCTAATTCAATGCAGCATCTAATATAATATATTATGTTTCTCTACTTTTTGAGGGGAAAGATGCAAATAGGGGGACTGAGAAAGTATTATCTGTCTCTTAAATTCATGGTAGGATATCAACCTTTAAAAAAAAGATTCTGCTAAGTTGCAGGATAAATAGAAATATAGGATTGCATTACAGGGGACATTCTATAACTATCAATTATCCCACAAGTAAGAGGAGAGTAAAAGCGTACTAGTAAAGATATGTTGTTTGTGAATACAACTTTTGCATAGCTGGCACTTTACTTACCATTAGCTGCTATTGTTATTAACAAAAATGGATGTATTGTGAAGCTAATTAAGAGCCACTCAGTCTCACAGGTCCCTGACAAAGCTCTATATAGTACATTTTTTTAAAAAAGGATTCTTCAAATGTGTAAGTTTTGGGTCCTAAGAAATATGAATCCACTCCTAGTGATTAGTCCCATTTTACAGATGAGAAAGACTAAAAGGTTATGACAAAATCAGAATTTCAGAGTAATATAGTGAAAGGAAAAAATGGAAACAAAACACTAATCTGAGGTTTCTTCATTTTCAAGAAAGAGATAGAATCGATATCAAATTATTTGGCTTATAGTCATACTTAATCTGAAAACATGTCATGTAATCGGTTTATTTGGAAAATATTTTTGAGACATTAATAGGTTGCTTAGCTGTCAAAAGTATTTAAATAAAAGTGGCATGTGCAAAATAATTATAAAAATATTAAAAGGCTCTTCTCTGACCTATTAGGAAATGTGATTTATTCTTTTCCTATGCATAGAACATTCACACATGAACTTTTTTTGGGTGTCTTGGGAATTCGATTTTTATGTTTACACATGTAAGAATAATTTTAACAGAAAATAAGGTCAGATTCAACTTAAGCAAACCACTGTACCCAAAAACCTAGGGCTAGCATTAAAGGTTGAAACAGGGACCATTGCTAGCCCTAGGTGATATTAGTGCCAATTCAGAGTGCTTCATACCTAAAAGACAGTCTCTGCTGATTACTAAATCCTGCCAAGAAGAGGGTGGGTTAATAATTTATAACCCATAATCAAGACAGCCTTTTTGTTTATAAATTATGTATAGCTATCTGCTTTATTTTCTTGTTTATTTAATCAATTTAATTCTTATATAGTCCTGCTGAAAATTTACTTAGTTGGCACTGAATCATTTGCTATCTTTAGTTTGAATTGAAGGAGGGGAATTTTAGTGAGACCCTTTCATTCAATCAACACATTTTTAACTACTAAATATATGTTGCTAAGCATATAGGTTAGGAATAAAATAGAAAAAAAATCCCTATACTCATGGAAGTTATTTACTAGTAGAAAGAGATAGACCAAACAAATAAACAATTAAAACAAACAAAGTAAAGGAAATAAGCAGGCAGTGGCATCGGGGTGATTCTATTTCAAATATGGTGGTCATTGGCTTCTTCGGTATTGTATTTGACATATGGAAGTGTCCGAGGTAAGAATGTTCTAGGTGGAGAGAACAGCAAAAATAAAGGCTGCAAGGCTGAAGCTCATGGGCAAGGAGAAAAAGATAGGAGGTAAAGTTGGGGAGGTAGCTGGGAACCAAAACTATAGGTTATTATAAGAACTTTGTATTTTCCTGAATGAAACAAGAAGTCATCAAATTTTGAACAAAGGAATAATAATTGACAGGATCTGACTTTTTAATGTGATAATTTTGGATGCTTCACTCAGGACTAAAGGGAGGCAAGGATTGATGCAGGGAGACTAGAGGCCCTAGCAATAGATGATGGGGGACTTGGATCAGTATTATAACTACAGAGGTAATAAAAATGTATCAAATATTACTCAGATGTTTTTGCTCTAAGGAAATGAAAAGTGTAGTTGTCATTTACTGAGATATGTAAGATTTTAAAAGGACCAATTTTATGGCACGTTGGGATAAGGTGAGGATGCAAATTAGAAATTGGCAGTGCTCATGTTAAGGTTCAGATGTCTAAAATGTTGTAAGTGTAGTCTCTATTATCCTTGATTCAAGTCCTGTGATATTGAACATTGCATTCTTTGTTTTTGTTTTTTCTAATCCTCACTAGAAATTATTTTTTTCATTGACCTTTAGAGAGAGTGGAAGGGAGAGGGAGAGACAGAGAGAAACATCAATGTGAGAAAGACACATAAATTGGTTGTTTCCCAAATGCCCCTGACCAGGGCCAGGAGTCTGCAACCAAGGTATATGGGCTCTTAACCAGAATCAAACTTGGGACCCTTCAGTCCACAGGCTGACTCTCTATTCACTGAGCCAAACTGACTAGGGCCATTAGCTTTCTATTAATCCTAGAAAGTCTCAAATCATAAATCCTTTATCATAATGTTAAATATTTGCTCTGAATTATTTTGGGGCCAAATGTCTTATTTTTGTTTTTCTGCTTTTCACATGACTCTTCAAGATGCATTTCTTTTCACATTGGCAGTAATAATAGGCACTCTTAATTTTCAAATGATATGAAACATTCAAATTTCATTAATTTTGTGATATTCTTTTCTTTACTATATTTACTTTTGCAATATTATTTTTATAAATTATCTTAGGAATCCTCATAAATATATATAAAGAACAATAATAATGCTAACTAATCCCACTATGCAGAGGTAACTATTGTTTTCTTTTGTATAATCTGATCACTCGATATCTCATTCATAACTCACACTCCCTTATTGTGCAATTATTATATACTAGGAACTGTACTAAATGCTTTATATGGATTGGCTTGTTTAAGTCACAAAACAACCCTTCACCAGTCAGCATTCTTACTTAAAACAAAAACAAACTAGCTAGTTCAAACATTAAAAAAAAACAAATTTATTAAACTGTATTAACTTTAAGATTTCCCCAAAATGTTGGAGAACCAATTTGTGGTACAGACAGGAAAGTACCTAAAATTATAGCACATATTTAGTCTGCTGAAAACATCACCATTTCGCCTGATAATCTCAGGCAATGCACATTGCTCACCAATTTTCTTAGCACTGTACCTCTGACATGTTTGGATCTGCTTTCCAATGAGACCCATTGATGGAAAATATTCATCAAATAGAGGAAGTATATCAAAAGTTCTGGCCAAAAATTAACCAAAAATATTAAACTGAACTTTTAGAACAGTACACCTCTGAGGTACTCTAATACCAGCATATTACTTTTTTATATATTTAAATCCTTAAATAGCAACAACACAATAGATACTGATATAATAAAACTAGCCCTCTATATGCAAGCAAATGGAAAAGCAAAGCCTGATTAATTGTCTCTCCAAGAGGCTAATCTAAATATTCATCAATTCTTATGTTTGCATTAGGATCTCCAGGTGATTTCCATTCCTCCTGTAATTCTATCAAAGTCTATCTCAATTAACTAAGTTGGGAAGATTGCCATCAACAATTAACCCAAATAGTGAAGAAAAGGGAAAAGATAACAAGAAATAGTTGGTCTATCCCAGGTCCCAGTATGAAATCTGTGCTGACACAGCTGGTGGAAATTATCTCCATTGCTCAGAGGTATCAATAACACATAATTACTCAGTTACTAAACAGAGATGCCAAAATTAACAACCAGTGGAATGGCTCATATTTATAGCTCTGAAGTTTACGACTCATCGCTTACTTTTTCTGTGACCTTGGATAAATTACTTAATCTCTCTGACTCTCAGTTTCTTCTACAAAATGGGAATATTGATAATACACCTAGCTCATAGGACTATAGTTTTGATCATTTGAGATAATGTGTGTGCCTTATTTTATATGTAATCTATTTCTGATATATCTGTTTATTTGATTACGTCTGAGGTGGACCATGGTTGGCTGCTCTTACTGGTAAATTGGGAATATAACAGTAATAATGTAGCAAAGTCTCAACATAGAACTTGTAATATTCTTTGTGTTAGACAACTTCAGCAGGAGGTTGTTTCTGTGAAAAATAAGAAAACAAATGCAAGAAAATAATTTTCTAAAGGAAAAATGAAAAGGTATACTTTATTTAGTATCTATTGTATTTGTGTTGCATATAATGATATAGCAACTTGGGAATGGACATATGTTGACATAACATAAAGATTGAAATAATCATTATATCTACTAATTACCAAATATCTATTATATTCTAGGTACTACAATAAAAATATTGCATATATAATGTCACATAATTTACACTATAATTTTTGAAAGTTATGAAATTGAAGATCAAACAATATAAGTACCTTGTCCCTAAATACAGAACTTTATTTTTTAATTTAATAAATCTTTATTGTTCAGATTATTACAATTGTTCCTCTTATTTCCCCCCATAGCTCCCCTCCAGCCAGTATACACCACACCCTCTGCCCTTAGCTCCCCACACTGTCCTCATCCATAGGTGTACAATTTTTGTCCAGTCTCTTCCTGCACCTCCCACACCACTTTCCTCCCAAGAATTGTCAGTCCACTTCCTTTCTATGCCCCTGATTCTATTATATTCACCAGTTAATTCTGTTAATCAGATTTTTAATTCACTTGATTTTTAGATTCACTTGTTGATAGACATGTATTTGTTGTTCATAATTCTTAACTTTACTTTTTTCTTCTTCTTCCTATTCTTAAAGAATACCTTTCAGTATTTCATATAATGCTGGTTTGGTGGTGATGAACTCCTTTAGCTTTTTCTTATCTGTGAAGCTCTTTATATGAGCTTCAATTCTGAATGATAGCTTTGCTAGGTAGAGTAACTTGGTTTTAGGTTCTTGCTATTCATCACTTTGAATATTTCTTGCCATTCCTGTCTGGCCTGCATAGTTTCTGTTGAGAAATCAGCTGACAATCATATGGGTGCTTCTTTGTAGGTAATTCAGTGCTTTTATCTTGCTGCTTTTAATATTCTCTCTTTGTTTTTTGCTCTTGGCATTTTAATTATGATGTGTCTTGGCGTGGTCCTCTTTGGATTCCTTTTGTTTGGGTTCTGTGCAATTCCTGGACTTTTAAGTCTATTTCTTTCACCAGGTGGAGAAGTTTTCAATCACTATTTCTTCAAATAGGTTTTCGTTATCTTGCTCTCTATCTTTTTCTGGCACTCCTATAATTCGGATGTTGGTATGTTTCAGGTTGTCCCAGATGCTCCTTTCACTATATTCAGTTTTTTGGATTCTTTTTGCTTGTTGCTTTTCTGGCTGAGTGGTTTTTGCTTCTTTGTATTTCAATTCTTTGACTTGATTCTTGCGGTCATCTAGTCTGCCTTAAGGTCTTTGCATAATGTTTTTTATTTCAGTCTATGTCTGCTTAATTTCTAGTTGGCCCTTTTTCATATCCTCAAAGGTCTCATTAAATTTATTGGCCTTTTCTCAGAAATTCTTGACAAACCTTATAACCATGGTTTTGAACTCTATGTCCAGTCATTTCTTTTCCTTCATTTCTTTCAATTGTCATCTGTTTCCTTGTCTCCGCATTTTCACTGTTTCCCTGAGTTAGTCCAGTAGCTTTGTGTAATAGGTGTCCTCTAGGAGACAGTTGCTCAGCCTCCCAAGTTGCCTGAGGTGGAGACTTTTGGTGCACTCCTTTGTGGGTTGTGTGCTCAGACTTGTTGTAGTTAAGTATAATTGTTGCTTGTATCACTGGGAGGGGTTGACCTCCAGGCCAATTGGCTGTGAGGATTAATTCTGTCTATGTGAGGAGAGCCTCTGTGCTCAGCTTGGATATGGCAGAGTCTCAGGGTTGAGCAGTCAGCCTTGGTTTCCCATCAGAACAGCCCTAAGTGGAAATTGGGTCTCCATGTCCTGCAGCAATGGCTGCACACACCTTTGAAAGAAAGCTGCCCTCAGGTTTGCCTGCTGCCAGACAGTCCTGTTCCTCCCCAAATGTGTCTGGATACCCAAATTCTCACCTGGAACTGGGTTATAGTGAAGTCTGGAGGTTTTGTTTTCCTCACAAATGAAGAGAGTCAGCCAGTGCCCTCTCGACAAGCTTGCGCACCTCTGTAGCTCCTGAGTCTCAGTGTGCTTCCTCCTGACAGTCCAGTTTCATCCCGTATGAGTCTAGGTTCCCTGAGACTCACCCAGGACTGGGGTTCAGCACAGTGGGGAGCCTTTGTCTCCCTCCCTGTTCGAGATAACCAGCCAGGTATTCAGCCACCCACCCTTTCTGCTCTCGTCTCCACACATCTGTATCTGCATCTCTGCACCTCTGCCCTCAGCAGCTCCTGAGTATCAATGTATTTTTTTCTTTCCTTCTAGTTGTAGAATTTCCATTCAGCCAGCTTTCTGGTGGTTCTGGATGATGTCCGTTTTGTCTTTTAGTTGTATTTTCAAAATTGTCGTGCAAGGCAGCAGTATAGGTGTTTACCTATGCTGCCATCTTGGTTCCTCCTCCAAATACACAACTTTAAATGTCCATCTAACTTCTATATTGTCATGCTAAATCAGGCACGTATTGAAAAAAACATGTAATCTTTACTTTTTGCCACAATGCATTTCTGAAAACTGCAAGGCAAAGAAAATCATTGTAAAGTAAATTCTATTTTCCCGAAGGAACAATGCTATTATTGGACGTTGTACTCTTAACCAATAATTTGACATTGACTACATTATATATATGATCAACAGCATCTCATAAGAGCAAAGGTACCAAGACCATAAAATGTGCTGTCTAATAGATATGAATTATATATGTGATGAGCAATAATGTTGTTTATCTTTTTGAACTTAGAAAGGGTTTTGGAGAACATTTTGGATGGAATTTTCTCTTAAAGGAACTCTCTTGGGAGGAAACCTACTTTAAAACCTCCCTTTTTCTCTTTATAAATGTCTTTTGTCTGCAGAGTGATTTGGAATTATTCCATTGACTATTCTCTTTTAAAATTGCTATTACAGCACCTCGTATTGCAGGAAAAAAAGGAAGAACAGAAGAACTTTGAAGTGATTCAGAAAACCTGCATTCTGGCCTCATCTCTATTAGCAGTTATCTGTATGATCCAAATAGTGAAGCTTCTTCCTTGTGCTTCAGTTTCTCTATCTCTGTGAATCGACTAGATAAGGTGAATTTGAAAGGTACTGCTGGGCTATAACTTTATAGAACCTGATAATATGGTACCCAATCCTTTAAAAATGTGTTTATTTGACCTTTTAAATCTTTATTATTGAAAGCATTCCCCCCCCATTGATCCCTTCTAGCCTGGCCCCACCTGCTACTCCAGGTCTTCATCAACCTATTATCTATGTCCATGGGCTATGCATATATACATACAAGTTATATGGTTGATTTCTTTCCTCACACCGACCCACCCTGCCTTCCTTCCAAGATTTAATAGTTAATTTTGTTCATTGGATTTCACATAAGAGTGAGATCATGTAATGCTTGTCTTTCTCTGACTGGCTTATTTGGCTAAGTGAAATAAGAAGATGCAAAAAGTAAAAGCCTGCATGACATCATTTATACATGGGAACTTAAAATGTGGAATCTCAAAATGTTAAAAAGCTGTCATTTGATTTTGAAGTGATCAACATAATAAAGCTTCATTAGATTATATTGCTATTCATCGGTTTCTGTTAATTCACCTAAAGTATGTGAGAAAATTATAAATTTGGAAAGGACCATAGAGGATGCCTATGCAATGAAGCCCTATACTGAATGATCATTCAAGTTCCTAAGGTAGCCTTAAAAATTACAACTTTTTGAACCCAGAACGTGGGTATTATGATTTAATATATGAACTATGGATGCTAAGTGTCTGTATGTTTAAAGCTATTCCTGGAATATTAACAGCCAGTTATAATAGATAAATCTTGAACCACTTAATTCTCACTTTCTATGGACTTAGAAACCTGTGGTGGAGAGATGAAGATTGAGATCACAAAGCAGGATATTGAACAATGTTGTCCTAATACTTATTTTTTCTTTCTATACCATGTGGTAAAAAGAACTATTAGAATTAGTGGTACTTTCTGTAAGCCGGGACCATTTCAGGTGGTATTCTGCCCATCCACACTGACCTCAGGTTTCTGTTCTCATGGACATGATGTGGGCCTTTTACTAGAGCCAACATTGCACAGCGTTACATTGCCAGGTTGTTATTAGTATAAACTTACATGAGCAAGGCTGCCACATAAAAATGGAACAAAATGACAAGGAAAATCTAGATGTAAATTAAAGTCAAAAGAATCAGGAACTGCCGGGAAGTCAGTGCAAGATACAAGAAGGGAAAGTCTGGAGGCATTTTTGGATATCTCCTTGGTACTCTTATTGTTATTCCATGTTCCTAGTTATGGCAAAATGATATAGGAACCACTTGAGGGACAAGGCAATATAAGCAGACTATTAGCTTCCTGCTCTAACTCCTTTGCAACCAATGAAATAGTACATTGATATGTATAGTTACTAAGATATAAAGTTAATTAGCAGAAAGTTGCTCTCATGATTAAATATACATACCTGATAAGTATAATATAAATATTAAGATAAAGTATTTAATAAGATCATATTCAAGCTCATAATTTGAGAAAAACCTTAGTCTTGCAGTTGTAGGTAACTATTCATGCATTGGAGAAATATTTTTCTATTTTTAGTTCTGGTTCAAATATTTTTGTGATAGTTGCTTCTTGTTTAAGCTCTCATCTACAATGGATTGTATTATTTTTATTAACTTTGAAATGTTTGAATATTTAGGGCCTGGTAATTGCAAGACTCAGCTTGTAATACTAACTTTGCCATGAACCAAGTCTGTGACCTTACAAATGTCTGTTTTCTACAGACTAGTCCTAGTAAGAGATGCTCTTAAAGGGCCCTTCATATGTAAGAGTCAGTGAGTGTGAAAGGTGGAGGTGGAAATTCAAATAAAATAGCAGGTTACATGTGTGAGGGGTAATGTGGAATCATGACTGATACTAGAACATCTTTGGGAATCATGAATAGAATGAATAGAGAGTGTATGCCTATACTTTTCTTTCTCTTTCCTTCCCCCCACCAATATATTTTCATCTCTATTCTGTTCTTGTATGATATGCCTATCAATTCAAACTTTTCCCCCAAGAATGATAATAAGATTTTGTTAGAGTTTTAGATTTCAAAATAAAGATTTAGAAAGTTATTGAGGCTTAAAATGAATTTTGACAACAGATGATTACAGGTCCTCTGCTTCCTACTGGCAGAAAAGGAAACCTAAAACTTTGGTAAAAAACGTGGAGAGTTGCACTCATTGAAATAATGTATCATCACAGTTAAGTATTACAAAGCTATTCTGTTTCCTTCTTACAAGATTCAGTTATGGTCTTATTGTTCACAATCTTACTGTTAATTCTTTTGTCCAAAAGCTTAAGAATGTTATTTATAGGTGGCTGGTGTTGGGGTAGGTGGGGGGAGGGGAAAAGGTGAGAGGAATGAGAAATATTGTGTTTTCTTAAAGTTAAAATTTCTATGAAAATTCAGAGCATTTATGAGGAGAACAAGAAATTAGGAACCCTGATAACCCTTCTAGATCAATCAAAGGCATTGAAACTTCATTCATAGCAGCATTTCCAGTATGATTGAATGCATCTATAATTTTTGAACCCTTCATTTAAAAATCATTTGAAAGCCAGAGTATAAAAATATAAAAGAAATGCTTGTGAAAAAACTCCTATCCTCTTTTATACTATAATAGTTCTATATCTTGAAGTGTGTGTGTGTGTGTGTGTGTGTGTGTGTGTGTGTGTGTGTGTGTGTGTTTAATGCAGTATTCTCAAGCCATTGTTCAGGGAACAAATCCTCACTGTGTAGTACATTGTTAAAAACAGATTTTGGAGTAAGAACATCTTGGGTTAGAATTAATCTGCCCCTTGGTAGTTATACCAATTTGGGGAATTTGCTAAATCCATAGTTTTCTTACTTGCTTCTTTTAAAGGTAGAGTGAAATCTATTAAAATATTTTATGAAGAGTATAGGTTATAAGGTAAGGAGGAAAGTGTTATTAGCCAGTTAGATCCTCAAAAACTGCCTACATAAGCCAGAATCTCTAGTGTGCTCCTTGATATTCTCTCTAGAAGGAGGTTGCTATGATCATGGCTGAGTTAGATTATTCTTTCAAAGCATCCACCTTGCAGAGTATGGCACGGATTAGTTATTCAACACATAGGATTGTTCTAGACTCTTTGTGGCTTACAGAATTAAACTATAGATGTTTGGAATAGAAGAGAGAAAACTCTCTATTTAGACTTTTACTATTACACCTAAGTTTCTGTTCAGAATAATTTTGTCCTCAGCAATCAATCAGGATATTTATAGGCAATACAGATAGAGAGCTCATTCCTGAATCCCAGCTCTGAGCCAACTTTAGCATATCAATATCTAAGAATTCAAGCCTGGTGCTTGTGATACATTTGCCATTTATGTGTGCTGTAAATTTTATTTTCCTTTTCTGTTAAATACTTATGTTTTAGCCTTATATCATTTCAGTAAAATATAATGTAGCTCAATCAGATTCATCAATATCAGTAAAAAAAGCCCAGAAAGGTTTTCCCTGAATGTTCTTTCAGACAATATCTTAAACTGGGCATTTAGAAATGGGATCAGATGGACTTGAAATTAATTTCTTTCCACGGATGTTCTCATTTGCAAATTTGGGTCTCTTCCTCACTTTGTGGGTTCGTCCCTCTTATCCATGTTTCAGAGTATGGTACAAGCATTTGGGAATTTCAGCTTTTCTTTCTGTCAGGCCTGGAAAATTGGCTGCTGCAACTGGCTACCCAGAAATTATTTTGATATTTCCCTTATCATTTCTTTCATTTTAAGTTAGCTGTGATTTTTTCCAAGAACATGTTCTTCATAAAAAGCTATTAAATGCCAGTAATACATGTCTTGGTAGCTAAGAAGTCCAATATTGCCTTTAACTATGATGTCGGCCTTAAGTCACTATATAATACTTTCAATAACTGACCTACTCTCTTGTAGTCACCTGATAACATATCTAGGTTTAAGTATATAAATTTGGTCCAAACCCTTATAAGTTTCATCAAAATAGTGTCATAAATAGGTGAGGCACTAAAAGGATGCTATTCATTGGTAGCACTTTATATAGATCAGGGACTGTCTTAATTATTAAATTATTAAAATAGTCCTAAAATTAAACATCAATATCCTTATTTATCAAAGAAATCAGAGAGTTTCAGCAACCTATGCTAGGCTACAGAATACCGATTCATACTCAGGTCAGACTCCAACATCTCCAATTGACCACTGAGTTCTTCAATGACCTGTCCTATTGCCCTCTCTTTTCTGCTTTTGTATTTTGATCACTATGTAAAGCTGAAATGTAGTGTTTTGCTTAGTATATCCACTTTTTTAAGTTCATGTCAGGCACAGAGAAATTCATGTTCTTTATATCCTTTTGGAAAAAATATAATTCAAACTTACCAATGCACAAACTAAATTCTTCAAAAACACCCACAAATCTTACTCATGTCTCCATAGTAAGAAATAACTGTAATTAAAATAATGGTTAGCAATTCCTAGTCCAGCAGTCCAACAGATAGATATCTCATAACTTCAATGTTTCATTTTGTTTTTCATTGTGTTTAATAATTTTATTGACATTTATGAATTTAAAATGAGGGTAATTAAAAATATAATTAGCTCAGAGCAGGATTCACAAAATTAGTCCTTCATGCATGATCTGAATGACCTGTTCACAGAGAAATATGTAAGTGCCATTTCAGAAGGGCAAGGTTTCAAGGTTCAAAGCTCCTTACACTGTGTATTGAGAAACACAGTGACTGTCTTGAAACTGAATCCCATCAAAAGAGGCAAAATGATAAGGTATTTATAATTCCTCCTTAGGGAAAGAAAATATAACTCCCACCGCTAACACCCTACTATTATTTAGGTTACTTTTATTAAATCCCTGCTATGTACAAAACATTCGTGTTAGGTATTTTATTTATATTCTACAAGGGGCTATGTAAGAAGATATCATTAACCTCATATTTGTTGTCTCAGTAATTCTAAATTCTGAAACTTAGAGCATTTGTCATTCAGAAATAATTAATATCATCAGTGATAGTCATGTGATTGTCACCAGATTGTAGCTGTTCCACTGAGATAAAGAGATAAAGTGCTAGGCGATGTACTTGTTACACCCAGCTTCTTAGGTTAAAGGAAAAGACACATATAAAAGTTTAGAAGTATGCTTTCATTTTTATATTCAATCCTATCAGTTGGATTTAGTAAACAGATGCAGATATTCTTTGCTTGTTATGTACTCTTTGGAGTGTCAGGAGATCTAATTTAAAGTATCATGAGATTTCTAAAAGAAAAAAAAAACAAGAATTTTTTTCTCTGGAAAGAAAATGGAGAATTGCCTATTGTCTAAGAAGCTCATTCTCACAAAAGCACATATAATTAGGCCCTGAGTATTTTCACTG
Organism: Antrozous pallidus; assembly: GCA_027563665.1. Lineage (NCBI taxonomy): Eukaryota > Metazoa > Chordata > Mammalia > Chiroptera > Vespertilionidae > Antrozous > Antrozous pallidus. The sequence continues at coordinate 23,406,752 of CM050509.1, forward strand.
ATTTTGTATATTACTTTTCAGGAAGGGCTTGTCTATCCTAATGGATCATGTAATATTCTGACATTTTTTATTAGCTATAGATAAATGACTATTAAGTTCACATTATATTAAAATTTTAAATAAGTGGGGAATGTCATTTAATGTGAACTAACTAGTTGAGTCATATACAATTGACCCTTGAAAAACACTAAGATTAGGGGCAATGACTACACACACACACATACACACACACACAGTCAAACATCAAATTTATATTGATTGACTCCTCAAAATTTTAGTTGTTCCTTGGTATCTATGGGGAATTGCTTTTAGGACCCTTCATGGATACTAAAAGTTGAGGACATTCAAGTCCCCTATCTATATTATAAATAATGCTGTAATGCCATAACTACTGAATGAGGTGTGGCAGAGCCTGGGGTGCCGCTTACATGGCAGTGCAACAATGTCTGGGGTCCCACTCCTGCAGCAGCGGGTCTGGGGTCTCACATGATTTCACACATTGGGCCTCTAGTATATAATATTTTAGTTTAGTACATACTGTTGGCCTTCCACAGACTTCCAAAATGTGGTTTGGAAACACACATGTACACACAAAGAGTACCAGTATTTATTGGAAAAAAATAATAAAATATAAGTTGACTAATAGAGTTCAAATTTTGTTCAAGGGTCAAATGTATTCTTACTAGTATTTATTTGTAAGTGCTCCTTATATTTTAGGAATATACATCCACTGTCTTTTAAACATGTAGCTATAATTTTTGTTTATAATTGTTAATGTTTGTTCATTTGTTTTGTTTTAGTTTTAATTATAGTTGCCATACCTTATTGTATTGTTTTTTGGTATTCAGTTTAGTGATTCAACATTTATATACCTTATGAAGTAATCAACACAATAATTCTAGTACCCATGTGTCATTGTACATAGATATTATGATATTATTGACTACTAGAGGCCTGATGCACCAAATTCATGTAAGGGCCTCAGCTCTCACAGCCCCAGCTTCATCAGGAAGGTCACCCGGAGTGTCGTTCTGTTGTCTGATCTAATTAGCAAATTATGCTTTTATTATTATAGATATTCCCTCTGTTGTACATTACATCCCTGTCACTTATTTTATAACTGAAATATCGTACTTAATCCATTTTCCCTTTTTTACCCATCCTTCCACCCCATTCCCTCTGGTAATCATCATTTTGTTCTGTGTATCTGAGTTTGTTTCTGCATGGTTTTGTTTGTTTGATTTTGCAGATTCTACACATAAGTGAAACCATATGGTATTTATCTTTCACTTCTGAGTTATTTCATTTAGCATAATACTCACTTGGTCCATCCATGTTGTTGCAAATGCAAACATTTCATTCCTTTTTGTGGCTGAGTGATATTCCATTGTATATATATGTACACACCACATCTTCATTATGCATTCTCTATCAATGGACACCTAGATTCATTTGTTTATGATTTTCCTTGCTGAAATGATTAATTATTAAGTAGTCAAAATGATGTACCTTTTTATTCAATTTGGCTTACGTATTAGGCTTCCAAGGGCTTTTTACAACCTTACAATAATTATAAAAACATTAGCTAATATGCTTTCATATTCTGGTAGTTTAATATTTAAATTAAAAGTTTAATAGCTTTGGCTCTGGCTGGGTAACTCAGTTGGTTAGATAGTCATCCTGATAGGCCAAGGTTGGGGATGATATTCCTGTTCAGGGCACATACAAACAAGAATCAACAAATGAATGCATAAATAAGCCAAACAACAGCCCTGGTTGGCTGACTCAGTTGGTTGGAGCTTCATCTGTACATCGGAATCTTGTGGGTTTGATCCCTGGTGGAAGTGCCTATGGAAGGCAACCGATTGATGCTTCTCACATTGATGGTTCTCTCTCTCTCTCTCTCTCCCTCCCTCCCTTCCCATATCTCTCAAAATCAATAAACACATTCTTGGGTGGAATTAAGAAAAATAAGTGGAACAACAAATCAATGTTTCTCTCTCCCTCTCTCTAAAACCAATAGAAACATTTAATGGCTGTCATCAGATTTTGAAAATTAATATATGATCATTTTGAAATTTAAACAATATAAGAAAGCATAATGAAGAAAGTAAAAAAAAAAAAAAGCCAAAATAATATAACTAAAAACTTAGGCCGAAACCGGTTTGGCTCAGTGGATAGAGCGTCGGCCTGCAGACTGAAGGGTCCTGGGTTCGATTCCGGTCAAGTGCATGTGCCTTGGCTGCGGGCACATCCCTAGTAGGGGGGCGTGCAAGAGGCAGCTGATTGATGTTTCTCTTTCATTGATGTTTCTGACTTTCTATCCCTCTCCCTTCTACTCTGTAAAAAATCAATAAAATATATTAAAAAAAAACTTAGATGATGTTTAAATTGCAATTTTACATGTATACTTAGTCATACATTCACTACAACTAAGTATGTGTGTACATATGTGTTTCTTGCTCTACATATTTTATGCATTCTTCTTTTCTTACTCCACAATGACAATATGTTGTGGTGCCTTTTTTGTATAAATTAATATAAATATTATTTATTATCATCAATGACTTCATATTACAATATTTAATGGTTTATTATCCAGCTGTTTCCAATCTCTCATTATTTAAACAATTCTTCAACTAAATTATTTGTGTATGTATGTGTATACCATTACCAAAATGTAATATTATTTCATTATGATACATTTCTAGGCTTGAAATTATTAAACCAAAGACTACGCAATTTATCATATTGATATATATTTGTAAAAGATTCACTATAAATATTAAGCAATTTTCACATCTTAACATCTGCTTAATTGTTACAAACCTGATATTTAGAAGCTTACATTTTATTCAAAATGTACTTAATGCCAGAGAATAACTTCTCCCATACACATATCCCAAGTGTAAGATTGATAAAGTTTTCAATTTAATTTTCTAAGAACACCAGTTATTCTTTTTTTAAAAAAATTTTAATTGATTTTTTGCAGTATAATAGTAGTACATGTCTTCCTTTCCCCCTCCCCCTTACCCTCCCCCCATCCTCCCCCACCCCCCAGCACATATCCCCAGCTTCCCCCCCTCCCCGCCCCAGTGTCTTTCATTCATTGGTTATGTTCATATGCATGCATACAAGTCCTTCGGTTGATCTCCCCCCCGCATCTGCCTCCCATCCACCCAAGCCTCCCCCTGTAGCTTGACAGCCTGTTCAAGGCCATCCTGCCTCTATATCAATCTCTCTCCCCTGTTTCTTTTCTTCAAAAATATCTTGCCTCTGCATACTAGAAATAAATGTATAAGAACAAAAAATGTTTCAGTCTCAGTTTCAATGTCCAACTGTTCTGAGTCCCAGTTTCAGTGTCAAATAATTCTTTATGTGTATAAGTCAGCAATGGTATCCAGATGGTGGACACATCGTGTCAATGCAAGATCCATCCTCTCTGGTTTGGTCCTGGGCTGCCTGCAGACATGCACAGCTGCCGACTGCTAGCATGGCAAGGTGTCGTCAGTGTCCCCCATCTCTGGACCATCCTCGTGACTGGAACAGATCCATCAGTTCCTCACCGTCGCAGGAACCCACATTGGAGTTGTTCTCTGAAAACACACAAACACATTCTCGACCAAAAGTTAACAAAGGGATCCTCTATGCATAATAGACTTGGGATTCTTTTTTTTAAAGTGAAATAGCCATACAAAGAACAGATACAGCATATTTTGATAGTTTCTCATGCCACTATGCAGTTGACAATTATATGTTATGGAATCATTGATTAGCTGCCTCCTGCACAGATCCCACTGGAGATCAAGCCCACAACCGGGGCATGTACTCTGAACCGTATTTGAACCATGATTTCTGGTTCATAGGTCAATGCTCAACCACTGAGCAACCACGGCCCAGAAATATGTCTTTTTCATTTTCAGAAAGGCAAAAGAGAATAAATGCAACCAAGTATGTAAAAGACATGTACTCAGAAAACTATGAGACTGAAGAAAGAAATTGAAGAAGATACAAATAAGTGAAAGCATATACCGTGTTCTTGGGCAGGAAGAATAAATATCATTAAAATGTCCCCATCACATAATTTTTTAAAAGCATGCCAATTGTGTACTTCACAGAACTATAATACTACAAAATATTATCTGGAACCACAAAAGGCCCCAATTAACCACAGCAATCTTGAGAAACAAGAACAAATTTGGGGAATCACGTTATCAGATATCAAACTATACTGCAAGGCTATAGTAATCAAAACAACATTGTTCTGGCATGAATACTGAAATATAGATTAATAGAATAGAATAGAGAATCCAGAAATAAACCCATGTTAAAATGGCAAATTGATATTTGAAAATAAAGGCAAAAAATACAATAAGTGGTATTGGGAAAATTGCACCAATACATGCCAAAAATTTAAATTAGACTACCTTCTTACATCATTTCCTAGAGTAAAAGTCCTAGAAGAAAGCATAGATAGTAGAATTACCAACATTTATTACACAATTGTTTTTTTCTGAAACATCTCCTTGGGCAAAAGAAACAAAAGAAAGATAAATGGGACTACATCACAATTTTTTTTCATAGCAAAGGAAACTAAAATTGCACATCAAACTAAAACTTTTACACAAAAAAATGAAAAGACATTTCATATAATGGGAGAACATATTCACCAAGAATACATTTGATAAGCATTTAATTTCCAAAATATATCAAGAACTCAACACCAAGAAAACAAAATAAAACAAAACAAAAACAATTAAAAAATGGGAAAAGGACCTGAATAAACACTTTTCCATAGAAGACATACAGATGGTCAATAGATATATGAAAAGATGCTCAATGTCAACACTCATCAGAAAATTGCAATTTAAAATCACAATTAGTTATCACCTCACAACTGTCAGAATGGCTATCATCAATAAAGCAACAAAGTAAAAGTGTTGGCAAGAATGTGGAGGAGAGTGAACCCTCTTACACCATTGGTGGGAATGCAAATTGGCACAGCCACTATGGCAAATAGTATGGAGGTTCCTCAAAAATTTAAAAATACATAGAGCTATCATATGATATGGGATTCCATCTGGTTATTTATTCAAAGAAAAGGAAAATACTAATTCAAAAATATATGTATCCCCATGTTTATTATTCTATATAATAATCCTATCTAATAAAACAGCAATATGCAAATTGACCATACCTTCCCTACACCCACCCGCCACACCCACCAGCCACACCCACCAGCCAATCAGAAGTGGGGGCGGGGCTGAGGGCACCCAGGCCATGAGGGGTCGGGCCAAGGCAGTCAGGGTCGGGAGGGAGGGGCCAAGGCAGCTAGGGCCATGGGGGTGCGGGGTCGAGGCAGCCAGTGTGCTCTGGCCAGGGATAAGGCTTGGGCCAGGGGGGTGGGGCCGAGGCCCATGCTTTCCGGGCTGGAGCTGGCTTGGGTGAAGGCCCAAGCTGGGGAGGAGGGGTGTAATGTGGCTTTAGGCCTTAGGCAGGCTGGGGTGAGAGGTTACTAGGACATCCCCTGAGGGCTCCCCGTATGTGTGAGGGGGCAGGTTGGGCTGAGGGATCACCCACCCCCAGTGCACAAATTTCGTGCACCGGGCCGCTAGTCTATATCATAAAAGGATAATATACAGATAGACTGAATGACAGAACAATCAAGCAACCAATCAAGTCAATGATATGCTAATGATATGCTAAGGCTGCTCAATCACTTGCTATAACATGCGCTGACCACCAGGGGGCAGACAATCAACTAGTCGACCAGTTGCTATGACATGCACTGATCATCAGGGGGCAGATGCTCTGACAGGTAGGTAAGCTTGCTGCTGGGACTGGCCAATAAAAACTGAGTGAGATGGGCCAGACATGCCCTGGAGCCCTCCTTCAGTCCCTCCCTGATCAGATCCTGCACCATTGGGCTCCCTCACTCTGGCCTGCAACCTCTTGCAATCCAGGACCTCTCAGGGGATGTCAGAGAGCCTGTTTCGACCCCATCCCATAGGCCACTCTCCTTGGGAGGGCACCAGATGCAGGGCTCATGGCTGGCAAGTGCTACTGCAGCAATGCCAGCCTCTCCTGATCCGGACAGAGGGTTTCAGCCCAATCCCTGCAAGCCATCCAGAGGGACCCCATCCATGCTCAAATTCATGCCCTGGGCCTTTAGTGATATTATAATAGCCTAGAAATGGAAATATCCTAAGTGTCCATCAATGTATGAATGAAGAAAGATACTAGTATATAATATGCACTGGTATATTACTCAATATAAGAATTAAATCTTGCCCTTTGCTACAAAATGGATGTATCTCAAGGGCATTATGCTGAGTGAGATAAGTCATACAGAGGAGGAGAAATACAGTATGATCTTGCTTTTATGTGGATTTAACCAGTTAATGGCCATGCATTCGAAACGAAAACCATCTCCACATGCCATATTTTTAATTTAATTTAAAAATCAATTTGCAATGAATATTATAAAAATAAATATATTAATAATAATTCTGGTATTCTTGAATATTTTCAGCTGAGAATTCTCATGAAAAATTATTTTAAGTTGGTTAGGGCTACTACTTAGAAAAAACATTTTTTTTATAAACGGGTGTGACTTGTGGGCAAGGTCCACAGCTTGTGTCTACAGATGCTTATGGCGTACAAATATACACTGAGTGACCAGATTATTATGATGTCTGAATGCATAATAATCTGGCCACTTAGTGTATAGCCTATATAATAAAACTCTAATATGCAAATTGTCCCCTCAACCAGGAGTTCGACCACCAGGCAGGCTAGCCAACTGCCCATGTCCCCTCCCCCCTGCTAGGCTGGCTGGACCCCACCCATGCACAACTTCATGCACCAGGCCTCTAATATATATATACTGTGTGGCCAGATTATTATGCGTTCAGAGATCATAATAATCTGGCCACTCAGTGTATATACTAAGTTGATAGATATAGAGTACAGATTTGTGGTTGCCAGAGATGGGGTTTGGGAATGGGAGAAATGTGTAAATTGCTTTATTTTTTATTTTCAGTTGTCATTGTTTATCTTAGTGATGACCATGTGACCATTTAACTGATACTATAAACTATTCTCAGTTCACAGGCTGTGTTTACACATGTACTACATAAGGATATCAAGCCTGTGCCACAGATTAACGGAATAGGGCTGGACACCTGACCATCAGATTCTCATCAGGCCACTTGAGTTCTCCCTATTGAAAGCTGGAAATGAGATTCAGTGACTGACTCAATCATTAATGGTTATCAGGTTTAAGAATCAAATAGATTCATGGGTTGAGGCTTTACTTTTGGAGTATCCCTGATCAAACATGTATGTTTGCTGAGAATTAACACACACACAAACACACACACACACACACACACACACACACACACACACACACTACATACTGTGGAAAATACAAACATAAGCATAATGTGAGTCCAACTAGTAGGAAGATAAATAGCGGAGAAAATAAACAAAATATAATTAAAATACAATGTATTGAGTGCCAAACTAGAAGTAGGTGCTGAGTATTATAACCTCAGCTGGCAAGGAGTCAATATGTTAGTTGAGTCTGAAAGAATTGCTAGTGGATAAAAGCAAAATGAAATGAAGAGAATGTATAGACTGAGAAGAGAAGGTAGCTTGAGAACAGATCTTGGAATAATTCCAACATTTAAGGATAAAGTGGATTGGATAAATTGGCAAAGAAAATGTGAAAGAAAGGACAAAGAGATGGTGTTATGAAAACTAAAGGAACAGAGTGTTTCAAGTAGGTATATGTCAGGTCGATTGACCAGCACTGGGAGGTTAGAAATTCTATTTCTGAAAGTTAAATTACTGATACAGAATTGATTAGCAACTTTAGTTGGATGAGTTTCACTATAGTGCTGAGAACAAAATCAGATAGTGAAGAATTGGAGAGAGTCAACAATAAAAAAAATGGCTTTAAAGGTCAGTAAAACAATGGCTGAATGGAGAAGTAGAATCCCAGTATAATTGTTTTAATATGCCATTCTTGAGTACATTAGAATGAGACTAAATATGATATACATAGTTTGCATAAAAACGCTATTAAATGATGATGTGGCAATTAAAGATTTCCATTGGAAAATTTAGATTTATGAACATAGATGTTAAATTTGGCTTTAATTGTAATATCTCAAAAAGAAATGAGCATAAATATCACAGAATAAATATTGGGAAGTTTAAATAAATAGGATTTGGGTGTATTATTATGAAGTATTTTAAAATAATGTTTAACAGTAACATTAATGATAAAAGTAAAGTTGGTGGAAATGAATCTTAAGTCAAAAACATAAAGTTCAGTGCATCATAGAAAACATATGAACTATAATTTATATTTTGTTATTCAAATACATACATAGAAAAAGGACTGGGAATGCATAACAAAGTGTTAAAGAGCTATCTTGGATAGTGAGATTAGTGGTGATTTTAATTGTTTCTTATAAAACTATTTCTAACAATAAAAAGCATATCTTATTTTTATAGTCAGAAAGTATTCTTACATAGTAAATGAGTTATATATGCTAAATATGTCTCTAAGAGACAGAATCATGTTCTTTTAAAATTATACATTCTGCCGAACCGGTTTGGCTCAGTGGATAGAGCGACGGCCTGCGGACTGAAGGGTCCCGGGTTCGATTCCGGTCAAGGGCATGTACCTTGGCTGCAGGCACATCCCCAGTTGGAGGTGTGCAAGAGGCAGCTGATCGATGTCTCTCTCCCATCGATGTTTCTGACTTTCTATCCCTCTCCCTTCCTCTCTGTAAAAAATAAAATAAATAAAATTATACATTCTGCCATTTATTCAATATATCATCTCTATTTTTAAAATGCATCTTCGACCCTACCCAAAATGAATGCTCCAACTCTTTAAATGCCTTAGTATTGTACATGAACATTTAAGCTTTTCAAAGTGCTTGTGCACAGTGCATACCTGTGTTTAGATGAAGATGAATACATGTTTCAGAACCTTTCTAAACTGAAACAATTTTACATCTAGTTTAATTTTTCAATACTGTATTCAAAGATGAATGTATTTAGAATGATTTCCAATGAAGCCATGTAAACTGTTTAATGTTATGTCAATTAGTGGGGAGTGTGTGGGCAAAAATGGAGCCTGTGTGACTGATTTCAAATTCTGACTCCTTTATTAAAAAAATATTGAAGTCTTGAAGAGCCCCAATTTACTGCTATTAATGATGCAAGTTAACTTAATTTATAACTCCACTAAAAGCTGAGAAAGATTTTTTTCAATGTGAATTGCAAAAAATGTAAAAATGACATGGCACTGAGATATTACTTTCCCACTGTATTCTCAAAGATTTTCAGCTTTTTTTTTAAAGAAAGAATTTGAAATAAAAATCCCCAGTATTAAATTTAAAGTACTGAGCTGCTCTGAAGTGTCTTCATGTCTGATAGCCTTTCATTTAACTTAAAGTGTCAGTGTGAATAATATCAGGATCCGATACTGTTCTAGTACTACCTGGTCATAGAAAGGAGTTCTTTAAAACTGCTGGAGACCTGGGGTTGACAGCAAATGCTGTGTTCTACATGAAATTGTTAGCTTGCATTGCGAATTACCTACACATTTCTCTGAAGTCCAAGATAGTCATCTATTTTGAGTGACCCTGAGATTGACCAGATCAGTGATTTAATGTAACAGTTCATCTCTCCATGGAGATGGTGACATCCAAGGATTTTGTGGACTTTTGTGCTGTGAGAGAGGGGTTGGGTGTTCATAAAGGAAAAGTGTTTTTCTTAATGGTGCTGTTTGAGTTAGTCATTTAATTGAGGGTTCAGAAAATTTAAATGTAAATATTACCAAATCTGAAAAGATAAATAAAATTAATTAGAGTATTGAAAAATCCATTTACTTCTATATATTCTTTAAAAACATAGCCATTTTTGCATTTCCACAGAGAAAACATAACAAAACAAAGAAAATCGGCAAAAGTCAGTATGAAAGGTACTATCTAAAACCATTGCAAAGGCATACCAGATCTAGGCAATATGGCACAAGTATCCACTTTAACCCACCTTCTATACTCCAAGCATATGGGAATGACAGATAAAATATAAGAAAGGAAATCTAAATAAACAAAAAGCAAATTCAAAAGCAATATAATATCTGCTTGTACCAAAAGAACAGCAGAAAAACACCATGTTAAGATCCGCAGATGAGTGGATTAAAAAACGTGGTACATCTACATGATGGAATACTACACTGCAGTTAAAAAGGAGTTCTTACCATTTTTAACAGCATGGATGGAACTGGAGAACATTATGTTAAGTGAAATAAGCCAGTCAGAGAAAGATAATATCACATGATCTCACTTATTTATGGAATATAATGAACAACACAAACTGATGAACAAAAACAGATCCAGAGACAGAGAAACATCTATCAGACCATCAAAGCTTCCAGGGAAGGTAGGGGAGGGTGGGGGTAAGAGGGAGAGATCAACCAAAGGACTTGTATGCATGTATATAAGCCTAACCAATGGACAAAGACAATAGGGGGGTGAGGGCATGAGTGGGGGATTGGGGTGATAATAGGGGAATAAGGACACATATGTAACACTTGATCAATAGGGAAAAAAAGGTAATACAGATTAAAAAATAAAAATAAAATAAAATGAGAACACATTTGTAATTATCATCTTTAACCAAAAATATTTATAAAGAACATTAACATATATTCTCAATTTAACAAAAAGATTGTTTGAAGCTGCAGCTCTTCTAGGTTCTCTGTAAGCAGCAAATGTGACCAGGAGTTGTGTGCCTGTGTGGTATTAGGAACTGAAAGTCCTTTTTTAAAGATAGGGTACCAGAGGTAAGTTCATTGCTAGAAACTAGAGGCAGAGTTGCCACTCTCCATTTCAAAAACACGTTTTAATTTTTAATGGTTTTATTGACTTCTAGAGGGAGAGGAAGGGAAATAGGGAGAGAAAAACATTGACTTGAGAAAGATACTGACTGGTAGCCTCCCATTGTATGCCCAAACCAGAGATTGAACCCACCAATTTAGGTATGTGCCCAGACCAGGCATTGAACGACTTTTTGCTTTTTGGTGCATGGGATGATTCTCAACCAGCTGACCCACACCAGACAGGGCTCGCCAATTTTTAAATTCCGAAAATGTTTGAGTTTTTTTAAAATTTAAAGGGAGCTCAATACCTATCTAATCAAAACTATCAAGATAGAATCCTATGAACAGAACCTGACTCTCTGAGCTTATGGCTAATGATTAACATATTAAGTAAAACTATGATCTGGGTGGAACCTGGGGGGATTAGAACATGGATGCAAAGACAGACATATAAGACTGGGAGAATATCAAAGGGAAATTGTGTGTGTCCATGTGTTTGTGTTGCAGAGAGAAAGAAAAGGGGCAAGAGGGGACAGGACAGAAAGAGGAGAAGAAAAGGTTGGGGGAGAGAGAGAGGATGAGGAAAGAAAACATTTCCATTGAAAATAAACCTAAAGGCCATGGCTGGGTAACTCAGTTGGTTAGAGCATCATCCGAATGAGGCAAGGTTGTGTGTTCTATCTCCAGTCAGGGCACTTACAAGACTCAACCAATGAATCCATAAATAAGTGGAACAAGTACATGTTTCTCTTTCTCTTTCTCCCTTCCTCTTTCTCCAAAATCAACCAATCCTATATAATAAAAGAGTAATATGCAAATTTGACCATACCTTCACTACACCCACAATCCATGTCCACAGCCATGTCCACCAGCCAATCAGGAGCATATTATGCAAATAAACCCCAACCCAGATAGATGCTGCCACTGGCCACTGAGAGCAGGAGGGAGGCTTGGGTTTCCCCAGCAACAGAGGAAGCCAAGCTTTATGCCTGCCCTTGCCTGCCTAGACCTCCACTCCATGCTACAAAGTTACAATTATAAAAGATACAGAAATGGCAGCAGCCACTGAGCTGGAGAGAATAGAGGCTTGTGTTTCTCTGGCAATGGAGGAAGCCAAGTTTTCCAACTGCCGTTGCCAGCCTAGGCCTCCACTTTAGGCTATAAAGTTTCAAACAGAAATGGCTGGTGTCATGGAGCAAGCAGAAGGCTTGGCTGTGCTCCAGGCTACAAAGTTTCAATTGTAGACATAAATTAATCCCAGATCCCAGGGCCTCTGCTTGTTTCGCTGGGGGGCATGGCCAGCCTGCAAACCTACAAAGGCCCCTTGCCCAGGCTGCCCCTTGCCCAGGCTGACCCTTGCCCCAAGTGAACCCCCACCCTGATCTGGGACACTCTTAAGGGCAAACCAGCTGGCCCCCTCCCATGCACCAGGCCTCTATCCTATCTAATGAAAGAGTATTTTGCAGATTGACCATCACTCCAACACACAAGAGGGATGCCCCCATGTGGTCAAAGATCCTGCCCCCATGTGGACAGAAAGTGGCCATCACAAGAAGAAAGCTGTTGGGAGGTTCCAGGTCCTGCAAGGGAGGGCAGTTGTGGGTGATCATGCCAGCAGGGGAGGGCAGTTAGGAGAGAGCAGGCCTGCAAGGGAGGGCAGTTGGGGGCAATCAAGCCTGCAGGGGAGGGCATTTAGGAGTAACCAGGCTGGCAGAGGAGGGAAGTTGGGGGCAAACAGGCTGGCAAGGGAGCAGTTAGACATCAATTAGGCTGGCAGGGTAGTGGTTAGTGGGTGATCAGGCTGGCAGGCAGAAGTGGTTAGGAGCAATCAGGGAGGCAGACAGGTGAGCAGTTTGGAGCCAGCAGTCTTGGATTGTGAGAAGGACGTCTGACTGCCCTCAAGGGGTCCCAGATTGGAGAGTGTGCAGGATGGGCTAAGGGACATCCCCTGCTCCCCGTGTACAAATTTCATGCAACAGGCCTCTAGTTGATAATAATAAAAAAATGTCTGTAAACCAAAATTTTGAAACACAATAAGAAATATGCTTAAGTATGCAGAAAAAATCAATATGCAGAGCATGTATTTATTATACATGAAATCAATTTAATGAAGCAATAGATAAAGGAGTGTGAAATTAGTATGTTTAAAGAAAGGAAAGTTACTAATCAACACCTAAAATGTCATTTTTCTGTCATTGATCTACAAAAATCATCAAGACACTTTCAAAGAACAGTAATGTAAGGGAGTATGTCCTATCACCAATCAACAATTATTTTAAAAACATGATAATTAAGATAATGGCATTGTTGGAAATATTACAGGTAGACAAGTGGAACAGAAGAAAGAGTCTAGAAACAGACCCACTTACAAATGGAAATGTAATATATGAAAAAGATGGCAATTCAAAAATGTGGGGGGTGAGAATAAATTGTGCTGGAAAATTGGTCATCCATATAGACAAAAATAAAATTAGATAATGCATCATACCAGGCACAAAAATAAATTCAGATGGATTTAAGAACTGAATGGGAAACTAAAAAACTTCAAAGCTTTAGAATACAATAAAGAAAACTGGCTCAGTGATTACAGGATAGGAAAGCATACATTATAAAAGACAGAAAAATATATAAGAAGCAATTCTAAATCTGGCTTATATTATAATAAAAATTGTTGTTATAGGTCTCATAAACAAAGAGAAAAGACAAGCTATAGCTTGGAAATTTTACTTGCAATATGTATTGCTGAGAAAGAATTAGTATATAGAATTTGTAAAGAGCTACCAATAAAAAAAAGGAAAAGTAATGTTTGGATTATAGTACATCTATAAAATGAAAGCCACTGCAGCTGCTAAATAATAAACATGTTTCATATGTTCTCATAAGGGAATATATCTAAGAAATATTAATAGCAGAAATAAGCAAGTCTCAAGACACAGTGTATAGTATGATATACATATATATTTGAATATGTATACATATTAATGTAATTGAATAGATATGAAAATCTTTATTAGAGTAGCCCATTTTATACATCCATAGGCTACTTTAATAAAGATTCTAAAGAAAAACAAATTGTTTTCACTTTAAGAACAGAATTGTGTAAAAATTAAAACATCAGACAATACCAAGGGCTAGAAATAGGAAATTTAACACACTGCCATTGAGAATATAAATTGATGTAACCCCATTTGTAGCAATTTCACAGTATGTAGTAAAGTTTGATATGTGCATGCTCTTTGAACCAGCAATTTTACTCTAAGATACATACTTAGAACCATGTTTCTCAAAGTGTGATTCAGACACTGCTGTGGGGAGGGGAAGTTCCCTGAGTTTTTTTGTAGATGGTCAGCAATGGCAACATTATTCTTATAAAATTACTAAGATAGCATTTGCCCTTTTCACTATAAAATAAACTGTGACATATTAGTATTAATGAAGACAGCGATACCAAATGTACTAGAAGACATTGTATTCTTCATAGTCACATGCTTACAGTGAGATAAAAAAATATACAAGAAAAAAACAAAAGTCTTACCTGATAACATCTTTAACAAAGCAGTAAAATTTAGCAATTTCATTAATTTTTGAACCTTGAATACAGAACTTTATAAAATACTAGTGGCCCAGTGCACAAAATTTGTACATGGGGGAGGGGGAAGGTGTCCCTCAGCCTCTCATGCACCCTCTCTAATCTAGGACCCCTCAGGGCAGTCGGACATTTCTCTCGCAATCTGGGACGGCTGGCTCCTAAGCGTTCACCTGCCTGCCTATCCCTAACCACTCTGCATACTGGCCTGATCACCCCCAATCAGCCTGATCACCACTAACTGCCCCACCCCTACCATCCTGATTGCCCCCAGCTGCCCCCTGATGGTCTGCTTGCCCCCAATTATCTGCCCCACCTGCTTGCTCCCAACTTCATCCACCCCCCACCGCCAACCTGATCACTCCCAACTGTCCCCCCTGCTGGCCTGATTGCCCCTAACATGCCTCTGCCTCAGCCCTGCAACCATGGCTTTGTCTAGAAGGATGTCCGGAAGTCTCCCAGTCTAATTAGCATATTGCCCTTTTATTAGTATATATTGGTGACAAAAGAAGTACTCATCAAGTACTTCTGCTTCATAACAAAATAACTTTGGAGGAAAAGCTCTTCAATGACTGAATTACAAAATAAGGACCTGCTGTTATTATTCATGGCCCACCATTTTACTTGAGGGAACAACTGACAGACAAATATGATTGTTATTCAGACCTGGACTTGTGGCAACATTTTCTCAGAAATATGTAATAACATTTGTTGCCAAGGATATTTGAAAATTCAAGTGAAAATTGGAATTTTGGAAAATGAATATCTATCTTGAGAGCATGACAACTTTCTAATACTTCCTGATACAGTTGGTGATGCTAGTGATAATATACAATTTGTTATTGCTTAAATGAAAAGTATCAACTTTGGGAAGATCTGCAGAGCTCAGTGGACTCATGTTTTCCAATAACCAAAGCATGAAATCACAAATCAACCGCCACTAAAGGATTCACAGTGCTTAATAAACCAATGCAATTTAATGCTATTGAGTATAAAAATATTCATTTATTTGGTTTCAGATTCCATATTATGTCATATTTAAGAAACCACTGTTGTTGAGTTTTAGTGTAATATCAAAAAGGAATAACTTTGATTATACCAAAAGGCTACTAAAGCACTCCTTTCTTTTTATATTTTATTTCTGTGTGTGGCTGAATTTTATTCACATACTTCAACCAAAACATTTAATTCCATGTTGATGAACTGGATAAAAATTCAGAGGTCTTCTTTTAAGCCACACATTAACGATGCTTTAAAAAATATAAAACAATGTCACTTTTCTCACTATATATTCTGTGTTTTGAAAATAGTTAATTTTCATAAAATATTACTTTAGGATAAGATGTAGTTCGTTTATTATTATATTTAAGTGAATAAAAACAAACATATTAACCTGTTCTCAGTTTTATTTGCTAAAAACTAAATATGCATAGATATAACCCCTATAAACAAAAGGTAGCAGAATTGGGTGATAGTTGTAAGAGTGATATGTAAGGGTGAGGGAGTATTTTCTGATATTTGCACAGTGATATGAAGAACATAAGCAAATAATTCATGTATTTTTATCGGGGACAAGAGGAAGTGCAAAAACCCTGAGGGGGAGAATACTTAGTGCATTTGAGGGGCAGTAAGGCGGATATTGTCACAGAGTGAGCAAGGAAGAGTGTTTGGAGCTTTGATCAGTATGGCAGTCAAGAGAGGGATCATGGGAGGCACTGTCTCAAAGGAGAATGTCTCCATAAATGTCTGTGACACAGTTTTATGCTATTTTTATCGCATCAAACTCTCTCCATTTAGCCATTCAAAGGCCATTGCACCTCACCTTTTGAAAAGATTGGGTGGTTAATAGGGTTATAATCCAAATAGCTGAAAGTAAAGATGGGGTACAAAGGTCCTCTTTAGTTGGCCTTTCACACAAAGACACTGTTACAGGAAATCAGAGAGAGCCAGGATACAGGAAGTACACTCAGCTTACATATGTCAGGTCACAACACAACCTGGTAGGGAGCCAACTCCTTATATTTGATGCCAGATGAAACTGACTTTTTTTTACAAGCCTGTGGAAGCACTTGCTTGGGAAGTTCATTGGGAAAAATAAAGTTTAAGAAGCAGATGCCATCTATAAAATAATTCAGTTATAGATGCATTTTTGTTTTTGCTGATGCTGTTCCCCTCAAGTATAAGATAGAGGTCACTTTATTTTTTTCAACTTAAAAAAATATCTCATTGTTTACAGAGATGAAGGGAGAGGGAAAGAGAGAAACCAAGATGCAGCTTCCTCTTCTGCTCCCCCAGGAGCCACACTGACTGCTCTACCCCCCACTCCACCTGCAGGTACAACCCTCAGATTCCCTGGAACCCAAGTTCTCCAGGAAAAGCCAGGCCCTGCTGAATCAATGATGACAGAGAATCATTGATTGCTGCCTCCTGCACACCACACACTGGGGATCCAGCCAGCAACCTGAGATCGAACCGTGACCTCATGGTTCATAGGTAGACACTCAACCACTGAGCCATTCCAGCCGGGCAATAGCAGTCACTTTAGAAGGTGGAGGAAGGTTAATACTAGTGTTACATATTTGATCATTTCAAGTAGTATACAAAACTCTTCTATATACCTGTTTTTAAAAGGTGAAGCTGAGTTCACTTTGAATATGGGCTGAACTTAATACCTTGCTTGCTGTGATGAAAATATGGTGTAAGTGATGGGATGTCATTTCCAATGGTCACAAAAGGACTGTAACTTCTTCCTTGGTATGTTCTCTCTCTCTCTCTCTCTCTCTCTCTCTCTCTCTCTCTCTCTCTCTCTCTCTCTCTCTCTCTCTTCCCTCCTCATTTCCTCTCCCCTCTCTTTATCTCCTCCCCTCCCCTCCTCTCCCCTCCTCTCCAATTCTGCTCTGGCCAGTGATCAGTGAGGAACTGAGGGAACTAAGGCCATATTCTTGAAATTGGAAATGAATCATTTAGTCTTAGTAAAACCATCAGATGACTGCAACCGCAGTTTAACAGCTTGCCTTGCAATTTTAATAGAGACTCTGAGTCAGAACCACCCAGATTCCTTGCCCACAGAAACCATCAAATAATATTTCTTTGTTTTAAGTTTCTAATGTATAGTTGATTTGTTACAAATCAATCGATAAGTGATACGCATAGGGTTATCTTCTCTCAAGGAGGATAAAATGATATCCCAAAATGTCAATGAACTTTCTCATGAACACAAAGCTATGAATTGTCAGCGTTGCAAGTCAAACCCTAGCCAGCCCACCCAGCTGCCCAGAGGGAGGGAACGGAACGGGACAGCTGGGGCAGCAGGCTCAGAGAGAGGGAACAGGCCAGCTATGTGGAAGGAGGGGAAGAACCAGAAAAATGGGCCTTTCCAGTTCCTGATGCTGATGGAGCCCTATGGGTGCTGGGCTCCTCCACCTGCAGTCCCCAGTTGCAGCCCAGCAGACCCCTCCCTGCAGTACAGATGCTACCAGCATAGCCTGCAGCAGGGGGGTGTCCAGCAGGCACACTACAGGCATCAAATCACTGCCGCCGAAGCCGCCCCTCCCACACACACACACTCGCAAGTAGTATGGTCCAAGGGGGCTCTCCTGAGGCGCCGCTCCCATAGCAGTAAATGTTCACCATGCCTGGCGGGGAAGCCAGACCTGAAAGCCCATTTCCCCAAGTACCCGACAGGGTGTTGTGTGCCAGGGTCCTGAGGAGGCCCCAGGACAAACATCTCCCCAGAGGCTGTGTGGAAGGAGGAGACAAACCTCTGGCTAGAAGCTGGGGTGAAGAATGCTGGCATCTTTGCAGGCCAGGCTGAGGGACACCATTCCTTCTTTACATCCCCCACTGTCCATGCACAAATTTTGTGCACTGGGCCTCTACTATATATAAAAAAATCTGGGTGACCATTGGACCATCCAACCAGTATCTATGATGCACACTGACCACTAGTGGGCAGATTCTCAACACAGGAGCCTGCTGAGCTGTGGTAACTTGACAGCTGTGGTTCTCATGTGACGACACGTGGAACCAGAGAGAAGGTAGCCTGATTCAGGGGTGCCTCACCTGAGAACCTCCCTCTCATAATCCGGAACCCCTTAGGGAATGACAGAAAGCCAGTTTCAGCCCAATCCCTACAGGCCAGGCCGAGAGACCCCACCAATACACGAATTTGTGCACCGGGCCTCTAGGTATTTTAATAATGCTATTTAATTATAGTAACTAATTAAATAAACAGAGCTGCTCTTTCTTTGAAATCTAAAAAAATAAAAAAGTTAAATGCTTGAGAATGACTTGATTGAGTCAACTTATTAATAACAAAACTGCTTTAAAATTAGTTGTGGAGGAAAGATGAGAACAAATAAAAATCTAGAAATATCCTGTATCTTAATTCCTTCATAAGTGTCTTCAAACTTCTGCTACATTTCAAAGAAAGTGAAACTTGATGCCAGAGATGATGCCCTATCACATGGTTTATATAATAATGACCATGAGAAACTTGAATTAGAAGACCCACATTCAATGAAAATGCCTTCACACTACATCAAGAAAGAGAACATGTTCATTTTTATAATTTAATATTAAATAAACTGTTTAAGATATGGATATTTTATTTTGAAATGATTTCTAGCCAATGTTTTTAATCAACCAAGTATTGGTCATGAGTGCATCTATATAATAAAAGTGTAAGCATCCCTTATGGTGAAATGACCAGAACAACTGGTTGCTATGATGCACAATAACCACCAGGGGGCAGACGCTCAGTGCAGAAGGAGCACTGCTCAGCCAGAGGCCGGGTTCATAGCTAGTGAGTGCAGTGATGGTGGTGGGAGCCTCTCCAACTTCTGCAGCAGCGCTAAGGAGCAGTAAACAGGCAGTTGGTAAGGAACAAGGGGTCTTGGACTGTGAGAGGGTGCAGACCGAGGTGAGGGACCCGCCTTCTCCCCTAGTGCACAAATTTCATGCACCAGGCCTTTAGTGATTACAAATCTCTCCTTGTTTAATGTTACACTTATCTCCCTCCTTGACACAGATAAGATTTCTTTTTAGGGTATCGTGTGAAAGTTCTCCCTTGGCAGATCTACCTGAATGGCTTCCAGGAAGGGTGAGAGTTTGCAGGTAGCATATTTTTCTAGTGCCTTTGCAATGTGGTAGTGGTTTCTGACAAAGAAGTTTCCAGGGCTGCTAAGCAACCATTACTGATGGCTAAAAATAGGAAACAGCCATCATATTATGGGACTCTGGATGCTTAAGGAGTTTTTATAAGTCAATAACTCTGGTAGGTAATTACTATTTAATTATGCTTTTGAAATGGATTTAAAATACATTGTATGAATTGACAGTAATTTGTACAGCAAAAGCTGTTTTTTCAAATTAATGTTTTAGTTGCATTGATTTATTTTTATGTGAGTTCTGTTTAAAAATAGTAATTGTATTTGTTCTGGGTGACACTGTCTTCATGTGTACTTATTTCCATGAATTAAAGACATATAATAATGTGGAAAAACATAACATGGGCTTGAAACTTTCTTCTGAATGAAATATTTCCTCCAGCTTTTAGCTTTTATATAAGTCATCACCACAGTATAGCTCTATTTACCTCTGCATTTCTTTGTGGGTTTTTTTTTTTCGCATTCATTCATTTAAGGATAATTATCTATCATTACCATCATTTTTCTGACTCACCATCAACAATTTTACTTTTCTCCTTTTCATTTATGTATCTACTTATTTCTCCTGCTCTGCATATACATATCTCAATCAACTATTAATCTCTAAAGGTGCCCATATAATATCATATTGTGTTCTTTTATTTATTCAGTCATCTCTTTATTCTGAAATTTTACTGACAACTCTTCCTCAACTTATATCCCCAACCCTTTCTGATATGTTGATTAAAAAAAACACACATTTATTTGTAGTAGCTAAAACCCTCATAATAATATGTCTAACTCTGCAATCAATGAGAAAAGGGACCATAAGTCTTTTTATTCTCCCTATTGTGTTTCCAATCCCCAGTATTGTGAATGGCACTTAATAGTCACTTACTGAATATTTTTTGAATGAATGTATAAATGTCTGCATGTATTTTTATCATCATTCACTTTTATCTCCTTTCCACCACCATTTCATCAGCACCTCTCTTATTATCTTTCCATTACCTATTTTCATTCGAATAGTCTTGAATCTCATCATCCCAACTATTTATATAACTCTATCCTTAAACCTCCTTATCAATATCTAAGCTGTAACCTAACATTTTATTAATATACTAGTGGACTGGTGCACAAAATTCATGCATATTAAAAGGAGATTAATTAGTGGAAATATTTTAATATTCCTAATTGGCCTTTCTCTATAACAGAAGTGTAAGAGATGAAAGAAAATTAGTAAAATGTATATGAAAATCTTCATCCTTTCAGAATCTGGGGCACATCATGGGACCCAAAGTCAAGTCCCTGCCCACTCATATGTGCCTCAAAATCACACAAGACCCAGATCCAGCTGGCCCCCTCTCCACTGGATAAGATTCAGATCTATGCAGTCCCACCCTTGTCAAGCCCTGCTGGGCAGGGGGCATGGCCTAATGTCCCTGTCAAGCCCTGCTGGGTGGGGGACATGGCCTGAAGACCCAGGTCTGGTGCAGGGTGGGGGTCATGACCTGAGGTCCCCTGTCAAGCCCCATGGGGACAGGGGGCCACAGACTCAGGTCCCTGCTGATTGCTCATTGACACTCACTATGTGAAGTCAGCCTCCTCTGTGGGTGCAGCCATCTTGCGTTATGGAAACCCCCGCCTCCACTCTGGGTGCCACCATCTTTGTGGCAGAGTGATGCTCAATTTGCATATTCCCTTTCTATTATATAGGATTACAAGGTCTTTTCATCTACTTATCCTTATATCAATCTCCTTTACCTCATCTGTCAGTCAAGCCATCATTCTCCATCATGCCTTCATAATATATAATAAATTGTATCATTTATCATCTCAATAAGAATGATAGGTATGTACAATTTTATTGCAAAGCCCAAAGTAAGGATTGCGTATAATTTATATATTTTATCCATTTATTTTATATGAATCCTATGTAATAGAGAGGTAATATGCAAATTTACCATCACTCTAACACACAAGATGGCTGCCCCTATGTCGTCAAAGATGGCCACCACAAGCTGGCCAGCAGGGGAGGGCAGTTGTCAGTGATCAGGCCAGTAGAGAAGGGCAGTTGGGAGGGACCATGCCTGAAAGGGAGGGCAGTTGTGGGCAATCAGACCATTAGAGGAGGGCAGTTGGGAGGACACAGTCCTATAGGGAGAGACAGCTGGGAGGACCATGCCTACAAGGGAGGACAGTTTGAGGGCATCCAGGCCAGGAGGGGAGAGCAGATAGGGGGAACCAGGCCTGCAGGGGAGAGCAGTTGGGGGTGACTAGGCCAGCAGGGGAGGGTGGTTAGGGGTGACCAAGCCTGCGGGGAAGGACAGTTGAGGGAAGACCAGGCCTTCAAGGGAGGGCAGTTGGGAGAAATCAGGCTGGCTGGGGAGGGCAGTTTCAGGGGACCAGACTGGCGAGGGAGTACAATTAGGAGCAACCAAGCCAGCAAGAGAGGGCAGTTAGGTCTGACCAGGCCAGCAGGGGAGGGCAGTTATGGGCAAACAGGCCAACAAGGGAGCAGTTAGGCATCGATCAGGCTGGCAGGGAGTGGTTAGGGTGTGATCAGGCTGGCAGGCAGAAGCAGTTAGGGGCAATCAGGCAGGCAGGCAAGCAAGTAGTTGGGAACCAGAAGTACTGGATTGTGAGAGGGCAGTCAGACATCCCTCGAGGGGTCCCAGATTAGAGAAAGTCCAGACTGGGCTGAGGCACACATACCCCTGTGCACAAATTTCATTCACCAAGCTGCTAGTTTAATTATATGAACTCAGCACATAAAAAGAAGAGAAAAATAACAACTTAAGTAGTACCTGTCACTCAACTTAAGGAACATAATTCATTAATGAAACATGAGATATCTGCCATTCCCAAAGTCATTTTTAATGCGCTTAAAATAAAAAAAAACACACTTGTGCTATTTATACTTCATGGCTTTAAAACACAAGCTGGGTAACTTTTGTTTAGCTCACCAAAAGAAACAATAATCTTTTGTAAATTTAGAAGAGAATGACTATGTTGAATCTACTGAGAGACAGTATAATTGCTTCTATAACAGCATTTTTCTATGAGAATGCAAGGGTTAACTTTTACTATCAATATATTTAGCCTTATTGTATGCCTTTTTGAACTTAACCTCTGTGTAGCATATGACTACACTATAGTCATTATTCATAGGCGAGGATAACATTTAGGGGTATAATGATGCTTGAGATATTTTTGAATAGTGATTTGGAATTTTCAGGCAGAAAATTAAGGCAAGAGGTATCAAAGATGAGGGGCAATGAACTGTTCGCAAAGGTGCTCTAATTTTATTTCCTAAGCATATGTACAACTCTCCATCAACTTTTGATTTCTATAGCTATTTATATAGTAGAGTATTCTATTTATTTTCTTCATTCAGGTATCTTTTCATTTTGAAGTTTATATTACATTTAATTTAATAATTGTGATATACACTGATTGGCCAGATTATTATGATCTTTGAATCCATAATAATTTGGCTACTCAGTGTATATCCTATGTAATAAAAGGCTAGTATGCAAATTGTCCTCTCCACTAGGAGTTCAACCTGCCTGCAAGTCAGCCAATACCCATGTCCCCTCCCTCTGGTCAGGCTGGCCAGACCCCATCAATGCACAAATTCATGCACCAAACCTCTAATATATATATATATATATATATATATATATATATATATATATATATATATATATGTATATTGAGTGGCCAGATTATTAGGCATTCAGCGATCATAATACTCTGGCCACTCAGTATAAATATATATTAGGTGTACCAATTAATAATGTGGAGATTTTTTCAATAGATGGAGTTACACATATGTTGATATATATGCAATTTGATAAGTATGCTATTTTGTTGTATTGACAGAAAGCTTCAAAACCTCCTATGTCAAATTTGCTGAAGGTGTTAACATCATAGATATTTTTGTGCTTAAAATGTCAAATTTTGTTTCAAAATAGAACATTTCCAGGTAGTTATAATCAATTACCTTATTTTAATGAAAAAGTTATTGTATACTTTGGGAAATTTATGGTGAACATGTTCCATTTCTAGATACATAAAAAACACTGGTTTAAACATGTTAAAAATGATGATTTCAATGTGAAAGACAAAGAATGTCTAGGTCAACTGAAAAAGTTTGAAGACCAACAATTATAAGCATTATTGGCTGAAGATGTATGTCAAACTCAAAAACCACCTGCAGAAAGATTAAACATTGCTCAGCAAACAATTTCTGATAGTTTGCAAGCAATGGGAAAATTTTTAAATAAGGAAAATAGGTGCCACATCAACTGAATGAAAGACGAATGGAAAACCAAAAAGTCATCATTAAATGTTGCTTCAAGGGCATGAAAGAAAGTGTTTTTTAAAAATATATATATATTTTATTGATTTCTTAGAGAGGAGGAGAGATAGTTAGAAACATCGATGAGAGAGAAACATCAATCAGCAGCCTCTTGCACACCCCTTACTGGGGATGTGCCCACAATCAAAGTACATGCCCTTGACCAGAATCGAACCTGGGACCTTCCAGTCTGCAGGTTGATGCTCTATCCACTGAGCTAAACCAATTTCAGCAAGAAAGGTTTTTTTTTTTGCATCAAATTGTAACTGGCGATGAAATGTGGATTTATTTTGAGAATCCCTGATCCAAGTCAACCATTAGCACCAACTACAAGGCAAAATCGCTTTGAAAAGAAGACAATGTTCTGCATTTGCTGGGATCAGGAAGGTGTGGTATACTGTGAGCTTCTAAAACCAGGTGAAACCATTAGTATTGATTGCTACCTACAACAAATAATCAATTTTAACCAGGCTTTGATTGTAAAATGATCAGAATGTGCCAGAAGACATGGTAAAGTAATTTTGCTTCATGATAACACACCATCACACACTAAATATCTTGCCTGGGAAGTATTAACCCACCTGCCATATTCACCAGACCTTGCTTCATCAGATTACCACTTGTTCTGATCTATGGTACACACACTTTCTGAGCAGCACTGCAAAACATACCAAGAAATGGAAAATTGGGTTACTGAATGATTTTTCTCAAAACAAGAAAACTTCTATGGGGACAATATCTACAAATTAGCTGAAAGATGGGGGAAATGTGTAGCTAGTGATGGGCATTGTTTTGAATAAAGCACTTTTTATGTTTCTTTTGAAATTGTTTTCTTTGATTAGAAAACCTGCCATGATTAACAAGTACACCTAACATATATATATCCTACCTTATAAAAGAGTAATATGCAAATTGACAGTAACTCCAATCAAGCCATGCCAACAGCCACACCCATCAGCCAATCAGGAGACAATTATGCAAATAAACAACAACCAAGATGGCTGCAGCCACTGAGAGCAGGAGGGAGGCTTGGGTTTCCCTGGCAATGGAGGAAGCCAAGCCTTATGACTGTCCTTGCCTGCCTAGACCTGCACTCAATGCTACAAAGTTTCAATTATAGAAGATAATATTCCAAGAGAAATGGCAGCAGCCACGGAGCTGGAGAGAACAGAGACCAGGGTACCCAGGACATAGAGAAAGCCAAGCTTCTGCAGCCCTAGCACCTAGGCCTCCACTCTAGACTACAATGTTTCAATTATAGAAAGTAAATGTCCCAACAGAAAGGGCTGCCAACACTGAGCGAGCAGAAGGCTTTGCTCCACTCCAGGCTACAAAGTTTCAATTGTAGAACATAAATTAATTCCAGATCCCAGGGCCTCCACTTGTGTCGCTGGGGGGTGTGGCCAGCCTGCAAACCACAGCAGGCCCCTCGCCCAGGCTGCCCCATACCCCAAAGGAACCCCCACCCTGATTCAGGGCAAACCAGCTGTCCCCCACCCATGCACCAGGCCTTTATCCTATCTAATAAAAGAGTAATATGCAGATTGGCCATCACTGCAACACACAAGATGGCTTCCCCAAAGTGGTCAAAGATCCTGCCCCCATGTGGACACAAGACGGCCACCACAAGATGACCAGCAGAAGAGGGCAGTTGTGGGTGATCAGGCCAGCAGGGGAAGGTAGTTAGGAGTAACCAGGCCTGCAAGGGAGGGCAGTTGGGGGCAATTAAGCCTGCAGGGGAGGGCAGTTAGGGGTGACCAGGCCATCAGAGGAGGAAAGTTGAGGGTAAATAGGCTGGCAGGGGAGCAGTTAGACATTAGGCTGGCAGGAGAAGGGATAGGGGGTAATCAGACTGGCAGGCAGAAGCAGTTTGGGACAATCAGGGAGGCAGGCAGTTGAGCACTTTGGAGCCAGCAGTCCTGGATTGTGAGAAGAATGTCCGACTGCCCATTTAGGCACTATTCTACCAGGATTGGCCCTAAACAAGCAGTCAGACATTCTTCGAGGGGTCCCAGATAGCAGACGGTGCAGGTTGGGCTGAGGGACATCCCCACACCCCAGACACAAATTTCATGCACCAGGCCTGTAGTCCTATCTAATAAGAAAGGAATATGCAGAGACAGAGCCTCAGCTGCTGCAGCATCCTCAGAGCCACTGTTACCACTGCCACCACCAGCCAGCATGTCCTCTGCCCATTTCAACTGAGGCCCCGCTTACGGTCTGTCAGCCGAGGTCAAGAACAAGCTGGCCCAGAAGTACGACCTCCAGCGGGAACAGGAGCTTTAAGAGTGGATTGAGGGGATGACAGGATGCCACATAGGCACCAACTTCATGGACGGCCTCAAAGATGGCATCATCCTTTGCGAGTTCATCAATAAGCTGTAGCCAGGCTCCGTGAAGAAGGTCAATGAATCGACACAAAAAATGGCACCAGCTGGAGAACATAGCCAACTTCATCAAAGCCATCACCAAGTACGGGGTGAAGCCCCATGACATCTTTGAGGCCAATGACCTGTTCGAGAACACCAACCACACCCAGGTGCAGTCCACCCTCCTGGCCCTGGCCAGCATGGCCAAGAGGAAAGCGAATAAGGTGAATGTGGGTGTGAAGTATGCAGAGAAGCAGGAGCAAAAATTTGAGCCTGAGAATCTTCGAGAAGGGCAGAACATCATTGGGCTGCAGATGGGCACCAACAAGTTTGCCAGCCAGCAGGTCATGATGGCCTTATGGTACCCGGTGCCACCTCTACGACCCCAAGCTGGGCACAGACCAACCCCTGGACCAGGCCACCATTAGCCTGCAGATGGGCACCAACAAGGGAGCCAGCCAGGCCAGCATGACGGCTCCCGGGAGCAAGCGGCAGATCTTCCAGCCGGGCCTGGGCATGGAGCACTGCGATACTCTCAACGTCAGCCTGCAGATGGGAAGCAATAAGGGGGCCTCACAGCGGGGCATGACGGCGTATGGGCTGCCACACCAGGTTTATGACCCCAAGTACTGCCTGACGCCGAGTACCAGGAGCTGGGCGAGGCTGCCCACAACCACCACCCACAAAAATACTACAACTCTGCCTAGGGCCCTGGGCCTTCCGCCTTCTCCCCAGGGAGGCTGGCTGCTGCTCAACAGGGCCTAGCCGGGCCCCGCTAACCCCTGCCCCCTGCATGGCGCCCTCCAGCCCCTGGCACCAGCTACAGGGTTAGCATTGGGGGGAGG
Source organism: Antrozous pallidus (assembly GCA_027563665.1). Classification (NCBI taxonomy): domain Eukaryota; kingdom Metazoa; phylum Chordata; class Mammalia; order Chiroptera; family Vespertilionidae; genus Antrozous; species Antrozous pallidus. The sequence continues at coordinate 23,433,971 of CM050509.1, forward strand.
AGCAGACTGCGGGGATCTGTGGGAGGGGAAGGGGGCTCTCCTCCCTGGAGCACTGCAGGGTCCAACATCGAGCCAGGTGTTCCCAACAGCATCCAAAGGACGCACTGAGCAAAGCTACCCCAGCTGTCCCCCACTCCCTCACAGATGGGTCCCCCCCAGGACAAGAAGCTCCCCAAGCAAAGCCCCTAGAGCCCAGGCTCAGCCTGCCTCCACCCCATTCCCACAATGGGAGCCAACTGCATGCCCAGAGACCCAGCGGACACACACAGTTTGGTTTGCAGCAACTGATGTATGAGGATGTGACAGCGGTGTTTGTAATGCAAGCATTTTCTTTTTCAATTTCACTGGAGCACAATAAATGGCTATAAAATAAAAAAAGAGTAATATGCAAATTAACCATCACTCTGCTATCCCCACAAGCCATGCCCACTAGACAATCAGGAGTGAGTATGCAAATTAACCCCAACCAATATGGCTACAGCCACTGAGAGCAGGAGGGAGGCTTGGGTTTCCCTGGCGATGGAGGATACCAAGCTTTTCGGACACCCTGGTCTGCCCAGGCCTGTGCTTAAGGCTACAAAGTTTCAATTGTAAAACATAAATAAATCCCAGATACCAGGCCTCTGCTAGGATTGCTAGGGTCATGGCCAGCTTGCAAACCACAACAGGCCCCTCACCCAGACCACCTCACACCCCAAGGGAACTCCCACCCTGATCTGGGACACCCTTCAGGGCAAACAAGCTGGCCCCCACACATGCACCAGGGCTCTATCCTATCTAATAAAAGAGTAATATGCAGATTGACCATAACTCCAACACACAAGAGGGTTGCCCCCATACTGTCAAAGATCCTGCCCCCATGTGGACACAAGATGGCTACCACAAGATGGCCAGGATGGAAGGCATTTGGGAGGGACCAGGCTTGCAAAAGAGGGCAGTTGTGGTTGATTAGGCCTACAGAGGAGGGCAGTTTGGAGGGACCAGGCCTGCAAGGGAGGGCAGTTGGGGGAGTTCAAGCCTACAGGGGAGGGCAGTTAGGGGTGACCAGGCCAGCAGAAGAGGGAAGTTTGGGGCAAACAGGCTGGCAAGGGAGCACTTAGTCATCAATCAGGCTGGCAGGGGAATGGTTATGGGGTGATGAGACTGGCAGGCAGAAGCAGTTAGAGGCAATCAGGAAGGCAAGCAGCCAAGCAGTTGGGAGCCAGCAGTCCTGGATTGTGAGAGAATGTCTCAGATTAGAGAGCTTGCAATCTGGGCCCGGGGCACCCCTCTCCCCGTGCACAAATTTTGTTTACTGAGCCTCTAATATATATATCTCCTTTATAATAAAAGAGAAACATGCAAATTTGACCGTACCTTCGCTCTTGATTGGAATGGTGGTGGCGGGGAGTGCACGGCCCCCGGGTGTTGTAAGTGGAAGTGGCGGAGAGTGCCCAGCCCCCGGAGCCAGGTGTTCACAGGCAGCTGGGGCTGAGCTGAGCAGGGCAATGCCTGGGGCAGGCTGGGGGTGAGCCATCAGTTGGACATCCCCTGATGGATCCCAGTATGTGAGAGGGGGCAGATTGGGCTGAGGGACCACACACCCCCAGTGCACGAATTTCATGCACCTGGCCCCTAGTGTGTGTGTGTGTGTGTGTGTGTGTGTGTGTGTGTGTGTGTGTGTGTGTATATATATATATGCACCTCGGTGATTCTTATGACCAAATGGAATGACTGGTTGACCAGTGACTATGATGCAGACTGACCACAAAGGGGCAGATGCTCAATTCTGGAGCTGTCCCTCGTGGTCAGTGCACTCCCACAGCCAACTTCCCATGGTCCCTCCCCCACTGGCTTGCCGCCAGATTGACCTTGACAGGCCTTGACTTCCAGCCTGGCCAAGGGACCCCACCAGTGTATATCTCATTACATATACAAGTTAGCATTATTTTTCATTCTTTCAAAAAATAATAAATTGTCTTGTTACACAAACTTTACTTATATTAACTTACCAAAGTGATCCTTGAATAGAATTAATTATCAAAATGGATAATATAATGAAAATTAATAGTTAATATTCTATATTTATCAACTTTAGATATTATTTGAAATTATTGTAAGAAGAAATTTATATATAGGTACAAACAAGAACTCTGGAACTAAGTTGTCTAGGTTTGAATATGTCTTCATTGCCCTTAGGTTTGTGACCTTAAAGGGCTTATTTTACCTTTCTATTTCTTTATCTGTAAAATAGAAAAATAGATAGCAGGTTCCTTATAAGATCACTATGAGAATTAAATCATTTAATGTATATGAATACCTTAAAACAGTGCCTGGTAGAGCCCTAACTGTTATTATTGTTGTGTTTGATATTATATTTTACTGCTTTTAAATGTTGGAAATTTAGCTCACTTACATTATCACTCACCTTTTCCTAGCTTCTTCTTATTTATATAGTTATATCATTTAATCCGAAACTTTTTTATTTTTTTATTTTTTACAATATACAAAATAGATCTTGAAACTTTAGACATTAAATAGACTGCTTCATTTTTCTTGACTTTGATCTTTTCAAGAGGAGGACATTTTATCTTGTCCAACTTCCAGTCACTATCAGTTTATTTTTATTTTTGCATTCTCAAAGTTGATAATGGTTTTAGTCTGTTCTGTAGCCATGATTAAAACATCTGTGAGCCCTAGCTAGTTTTGTTCAGTGGATAGAGCATTGGCCTGTGGACCCAAGGGCATGTATCTCTGTTGCAGGCTCCTCCCTGGCCCTGGCCCTGGTCAGGGCTCATCCAGGAGGCAACCAATTGATGTGTTTCCCTCATTGATATTTCTTTGTCTTTTCCTCTATCTTCTACTCTGTCTAAAAATCAATGGAAAAAAATATCCTCGGGTGAGAATTAACAAGAAAAAAACACAAATGAAAAAACAAACATCTGTGGCTCATCCAAAACTCTAAAATGGAAAACAATAATAAAAATCAATTTACATTATCAGTGGCCTATAAATGGAGTGCAGTATAAAGTTATGTAGTATCTTTAAGACCACATCTCTATCTCTACAAGTCCAATCAATGTCACAGTGACTTAGATACTCATAGTAGAGTATTCCAAGAGCCAATTTCAATTGAATAAGGAGTTCTTTTTCCATAAACCACAATTGATTTTACTATGACCTCAAATTTTTCTAAGATAGCAATAATTGTGTCTAGTCTATAAGTTCTTTTTATATCTCAGAATCTTCCATCCCGGATTCCCTGTCCTCACACTCTTAGCTGGATTGCTTCTTTGGTAGGACTGCTGAATAGCTATAATCCTCTAATTTCCATTGCTGTTTTGTTGGATCTTATTGTATCCTTCTTCCTAGTTTATTCCTTTTTTGTTCTTCCTGAAGTATGTCCTCAAGTAACATTCTATAAAACACAAGACACAAATTTTCAAGTGCCTGCTGCCAGAAAAGTTCTTTATTCTGCTTTCACGATTGATAGTCTATTCAGAATAAAATTTCCCTCACACATACATTTTCTTTTCAAAACTTGAAACATTTTATATTAGCTTCTAGCATCCAGCATAATTGATGAAGAGTTTGATGTCAATATGCCGCTTATTGTTTTGTTTGTGACTGGGTCCTCATTTAACCCCATCTGCCCTTCAGGAAGATATTATGTGTGTGTGTTTTTTAATTACTTTGCTGTTATAAAGTTTTAGAATTATATACATAGAAAAAAATTTCAGTTATTATTATAGGCTCTTTGATTTGAATACTTGTATACTTTTACTTTGGGGAATTCTTTTCTATTATTTACTGGATATATTCTATGCATATATTCTTTGTTCTCCCTTTATAGAACTCCTCTTAGTCATAATTTGAAACTAGAAAATAAATTTACTTTTTTATATTTTTCTCGTATTTTTATCTCTCTTTCATTTTGTTCTCCTTTTTGGAGATTTGCTTAAATTTATCATTGTCTTTATGTTGAAATTTTCATTGATAATTACATTTTTAACTTACCAGCCCTCTTTCTTTGTATCTGATTTTTTCTTTCCATAGCTTCCTATTTCCTTTTCATGGAATTGCCATGTTCTTGTACCTCTCTTTGCAAACTAATTATAGATCTTTTTGAAGTTATTTTTATCTCTTTATTTTTCTCTCCTTGTCCAGACTGGTTGTTTTCTTTTCCGTGTTCCTTTTGCATCTGTACACATTATTCCTCAGCTGGCTGGTGATACTCTTTAATTTATATTTGAGAATGAGGCCTCAAAAAGTTACTAGAAAGTGCTATGTATCTAGGTAGATATATTTGCTAATGGCATTTGTACACAGGGTGGTAGCTTTTATGTATTTGAGGAACTACTAAACCACAGAAAACCCACTATTGTACTATGAGATGTTGATATCCAATTGATAACCTCAGTTTTCTACAATTAATGTGATTTCTCTAGTGGAAAACAATATTTTTCTGAGTAATTTAATACCCTGCTTCTGGGAAAGTTCCACTTCTGGCCTGATATGGGATAAAGAGCTCCGCAGAAATGCTTTCCAGTTAAATTGGTGAAAATTGTATATAACTTTAAGTCTCATAGATGCTCCTGGTGAGATGCTGCAAATAAATATACATTTATTCAAGAAAATCTAAAGTTCTGGAAGAACAGTGAAAGTCCATGGTTTTTGAACTAAGAACCATTTTCTCCTTTTTTCTCTCAGAGCTCAAAGAGACATAAAATTAATTCCAGACTAATACAGCCCAGAACACAGGGCACAGTCTGTTCCCACTCCCAGTAAGAAGATTATCTTATAGGGGAAGGCTGAATGTAAACATTTCTCATCTTGCCCCAGTTATTTGTTGCTAAGTGTAAATTCTGGGTGATTACAACTAAGATATAGGGTAATCCTTTCTTTTTCCCAGTCCAAACATATGTGACTAAGACTCTAGCTTGTATGAAACACTACTAAGAATATTGGACCATGGACAGCCCTAGATATGATTTGTGGGATGGCGTTTCCATGCTGGGAAAGCAAGCCAGAAGAAACTAATGCTCTCTACTGAGTACCCAGCCCCTAAACTGAGGGTATCACTCATAAATAACTGTGATATTGACCCCCACCCCAAGCTCCAGAACCATACAGAGATTTTTGTTGAGCTCGTGGTGGGGTGGGGGAGAAGCAGACTATAAAAGAGAACTCCAAATTTCTCCCAAAAAGAACTGACTTCATTTGCAACAGAGTGTGAGGTTCAATTCTAAGGATGTTGCTATGAACCTAATTGGGTATCCCCACCACCAAATTCATATGTTGAAGCACCAATACCCAATGTCATGGTCTTTGTTTATTTGTTTGTTTTTATTTTTTATCAAATATATTGGTGTAACACTGGTTAACAAAATTATACTGGTTTCAGGAACACAATTCCACAACAGAGGGGTCTTTAGGAGATACGTAAGTTTAGATGTGGCCATGAGGATGAGACTCATAAAGGGATTAGTGTCCCTATAAAAAGGAGCATAAGAGAGAGTCTCCTCTCTCTCTCTCTCTCTCCCTCTCTCTCTCTCTCTTCCTGCCATGTGAGGAAATAGTAGCAAGGTGACTATCTATAAGCCACCAAGTGAGCTCTCACCAGAAACTGCCTCTACTAGTGTTTTGATCTTAGCCATAAGAATTGGGAGAAAATTTCTGTTGTGAAAGCCACCCAGTCTATGGTATTTTTTTTTTGGAGCATCCCAACCTGACTAAGACAGGTATTATCAAAAGTAGTTGGGGTTTGGGTGAAAGGCAGTTTAGAAGAGATAGGTAGATTTGACATATAGGTATTACCATCTATATAAATAAAAACCTAAATGTCTGTCTGATTGGTACCTATGATGAACACTGACTACCCGGGGGGCAGATGCTAAACATAGGAGCTGCTATGATGTGCACTGGCCATTTAAAAATAAATGGCACCAGGGACCTGGTGCTAACAAACCAATACTCGGTTTCCCCCAATTGGGATACAGGCTCCACCACCATCCTAGAGTGACACCTTACCAAATCACAGCCAATGCTGAAAAGACCCCATGGTGCGAAATGTGTCCCACAGCCCAGCCCAGCCCAGACCAAAAATGGTTGCTGTGGGCGCTGGATAATGACGTCACATAGCTACACCCCACTTCCTCTCCCTAGCGACTAGCCTCCTTGGAGTTTCATTAGCCCAGGAACATGATTTGCTTTATAGCCAGGTGCAAATATTTTACATTTTAACCAAATATTTGTGAAGCATTTTCCCATGCCTCATCTCATTTGGTCCTCACAGAAGTCCTGGAGTAGGTAGATAAGAGAATTGGTAGAATCCTATTTTCTTTCCATTTGCCAGAAAAATGGAGATTTAGAAAGTTTGGAAACTTGACCCAACTGAAAAGAAGGAAGAAATGGTGGAACTTGAAAATTAATTCAGGTTTTCTCACTGCACAGAAAATAGTCAAACACTGTTGCAGCTAAATATTTTACCCTTTGTTCTCCCTCCCATTATCCTATCTAATAAAAGACTAATATGCAAATTGGCCATACCTCCAATACACCTACAAGCCATGCCCACCAGCCAATCAGGAGCAAATAAACCCCAACCTGGAGGGCTGTGGCCACTGAGAGCAGGAGGGAGGCTTGGGTTTCCCTGGCAATGGAGGAAGCCAAGCTTCTGCAGCCCTAGCGCCTAGGCCTCCACTCTAGGCTAAAAAGTTTCAATTATAGAATTTAAATAAAGCTAAACAGAAATGGCTGCCACCATGGAGCAAGAAGAATGCTTGGTTCTGCTCCAGGCTACAAGTTTCAATTGTAGAACATAAATTAATCCCAGATCCCAGGGCTTCCACTTGGGTTGCTGAGAGTTGTGGCCAGCCTGCAAACCACTACACCTAGGCTGCACCACACCCCAAGGGAACCCCCTCCCTGATCCAGGACACCCTTCAGGACAAACCAGCTGGCCCCCACCCATGTACCTATCTAATAAAGGAGTAATACACAGGCCTTTATCCTATCTCATAAAAGAGTAATAGGCAGGTGACAATCACTCCAACACACAAGAGGGCTGCCCTCATGTGGTCAAAGATCCTGCCCCCATGTGGACACAAGATGTTCACCACAAGATGTCCAGCAGGGGAGGGCCACTGGGAGGTTCCAGGCCTGTAAGGGAGGGCATTTGGGGGTGATCAAGCCTGTAGGGGAGGGCAGTAAGGGGTGACCAGGCCAGCAGAGAAGAGAAGTTGGGGGGCAAACAGTCTGACTGGGGAGCAGTTAGACATCAATTAGGCTGGCAGGGTAGTGGTTAGGGGGTGATCAGGCTGGCAGGCAGAAGCAGTTAGAGGAAATCAGGAAGGCAGTCAGATGGGCAGTTTGGAGCCAGCAGTCCTGGATTGTGAGGATGTCCGACTGCCTGTTTTGGCCCAATCTTACAGGGATCGGGCCTAAACAGGTAGCCGGACATCCCTCAAGGTGTCCCAGATTGGAGAGGGTGAAGGCTGAGCTGAGGGACACCCCTCCCCTCCATGCACAAATTTTGTGCAAATGGCCTCTAGTCTATACAATAATAATTCACTTTGTGTTGACATTTACTGCTGTGTTGCTGAAAATTACCTGAAAGAGAAGTTGGAGTGCTTCACTGGGCTGGAAAAAGTTTAGCCAAATCACAAAGCAAGTCTAATTAATCAAGTTTATTCTATATCTATAAACGGCTAAGTTGACTCACGTGATACATATAAAGCTCTCGCTGGTGCCAATTTCCCACATGTGTTTTGATCTGTCATTGTTGACCGTGAATATGCTTGACACGTCTATGATAGAGAAAGGATGAATAGTGATTTTAAAATATTGATTCTAATTAATTTCCTTTCAATGTGCAGAAATCTGTGTACCAGGTCACTAGTAGGCTAATATTCTAGAGAGACTTGAGAAAGATAAAATTGGGCAGATCCCTCCTGTGTTCAGAACCAATTCTCAAACACTGACCTTGTAAACTATACTTTCAAGAGACTACCTTTGGTTGAATCAATCTGTGGATCAATTTATCCCCAAAGACATTTTAAAAAATAACAGAACAATCTGCTGGTAATTAGTAGAGTTTAAGCAAAAGAGAAACTATTCCCACACGCCATGATATTTTGAATGTAATTGCATCTATAGATGCTTATGGCATACAAAGGTTTAACATCTGGTGCTGGGTAAACAAAAAGGTAACTAAACTTAGCTTTACCATAACAGAGCTTAGGAAAAATGTGCTCATATCTATGGCTTTGCACCCTGAATTGCAACAACAGAGGCTTGATATTTCTAGGGGAAATAAACTTCATTAAAATAACCTGCCAGCCACTAACTAAATAAGGATGTAAATAATAATAACAAGCCCAGGAGAGGATGGACTGGATCAATATTCAGAGTTGCTACAATATATTATCTAGAATGCCCATGTTCCAATGAAAATTATAAGACATTCATAGGAAAGTATGAATCTATATACTGGAAAAAAGGAAAGAAAAAAAACACACCAGGAAACAGGAACTACCTAGCAGAGCAACCAGATGTCAGATTTATCAAAACAAACAAACAAAAATATTACAAAAGAACCATTTATAAATATATTAAACAGTTCAAAGAAATGATGATTAATTAATTGAAAGTGTGACAACTATGTCACATCAAATGAAAGCTTTGATAAACAGATGAGAAATTATAAAGACAAAACCAAATGGAAATTCTTTAGTTGAAGTGCCATGACTGAAAATTAAAAAAAAAAATAACTAAAGCGTTCCACAGCAGGTTTAAGTGGCAAAAGAAAGGATTAGTGATTTTGAAGATGAACCAATAGCGATAATGCGATCTGAACAACAAAGAGAAAAGAATGAAGAAAAATGAAAAACCTCAGAGAAATGCAAAGCACCATTAAACGCATTAACATAGATTTAATATATATATATATATTTTACTGATTTTTTACAGAGAGGAAGGGAGAGGAATAGAAAGTCAGAAACATCGATGGAAGAGAATCATCAATAAGCTGCCTCCTGCACCCCCTGCACTGGGGATGTGCCTGCAACCAAGGTGCATGCCCTTGACCGGAATCGAACCTGGTTCCTTTCAGTCTGCAGGCCGCCGCTCTATCCACTGAGCCAAACCAGTTTCGGCACTAACATAGATTTTATTGGTTAGTTTTATGAATCAACTTTGCCAGACTTTAGTATGAAATTTTATTAAGACATTAATCTAAATGTTGCTGTGAACGTATTTTGTTCATGTGGTTAATATTGATGATCCGTTGTCCTCCTGTCGAAGGTAGTAAGGGAGACTACCTTCAAAAATTTGAACAGGCATCACCATATCAAATGATAGGCCTTAAGAAAAAATACCTGGGTTTCCTCAGAAAAATAAATCCAGTCCTAGCCGGTTTTATTCAATGGATAGAGCATTGGCCTGCAGATTGAAGGGTCCTGGGTTTAACTCTGATCAAGGGCACATGCCTAAGTTGTGGGCTAGGTCCCTGGTAAGGGGCGTGGAGGAGGCAGCCAATCAATGATTCTCTCTAATCATTGATGTTTCTATCTCTCTCTCCATCTCCCTTCCTCTCTGAAATCTATAAAAATATTTTTTAAAAGAAATTTAGCTTAAAAACTGAAAAAATAGCTCTTATCTCAGAGTCTTCATGTGGTGGTAGATGCACCGATGTATTGGGATAAGGAAATTATTCCAAATTATATCTGAACACAACAGGAATAAATTAAGAGATAGGAAATGTTAAAAAGGAGGTTAGAATATTAAAAGCCATAATTATTTACTTGTTTTTGTTGTCATATTTGAGCTTCTTTAAATATATGAAATTATGTAAAGTAGTAATTTAAAAAATGTAATGTTATACAATGCTTGCAACATTTATAGATTCAGTATGCATAACAAAAATTACAAAACAGGAGAAAGGGAATAGTGATAGATAGGAGTATGAGTATCATTTCTATATCTCACTGTGTTCAATTCAGTATACATATTAAAGTGATTCTGATAATTTATGATGCCTGTGATAAATTCTAAAACAACCAATAAGAAAATAACTCAAATTTTAGTTAAAAACATTAAGTGAATTAAAATGTTGCATTAGTTTCCTCTCACCACTGCTTTTCAACATAATACTAGATGTTCTAGTGAATCCACTAAGATAAGAAAAGGCAATGAAGGGTATACACATTGGGAAGGAATAAATAAAACTGTTCACAGATGACATGGTTACTTGTAGAAAATCTGAAATAATTGGGAAAAAATCTGGAATTAATAAGTGGTTATATCCACGTTGTAGATACAAATTAGTATACACAAGTCGATCACTTTTTATATACCAGCAATGGACAAGTGGAATCTGAGATTAAAAAGATAATACCATTTACATTAACACTCTCAAAAATAAGTACTTAGTTATAAATCTAACTAAACATGTACACGATCTGTAAGAGATAAACTACAAAAATCTGATGAACAGTATAAAATTAATTAAATAATTGCAGATATATTCCATTTTCATGAATAGAAAAACTCAGTATGGTCAAGATTTCATTTTTTTATAACTTGATCTATAGTTTCAATGCAATTTCAGTAAAAATCTCAGCAAGATATTTTGTGCATATTGACAAACTAATTCTAAAGTTGATATAGAAAGTATTAAGGAGAAAAACAAAGTTGGAGGGCAGATATTACCTGATTTCAATACTTACTATAAAACTATCAAGACAGTGTAGTATTGGCAAAACACTAGGCATCTAGATAAATGGAACAGAATAGAGAGTCACATACAGACCTATGTAAATATCGTCAACAGATATTTGACAAAGGAGTAAAGGTAATAAATACAATGGAGCAAAGATAGCCTTTCAACAAATAGTGCTGAAAAAACTGGACACCCACATGGAGAAAATAATAATAAATGGAGACACAGACATTATACTTTTCACAGAAATGTACCCCAAGTGGACCACAGACCTAAATGCAAAATGCAAAACTGGGAAATTCCTAGATTAAAACATAGGAGAAAACCCAGAACCACAAGAAACCTTGAATGGCTAAACCAATATTAGAATTAGTAGGCATTTAAACAAGTAAGTGTTACCAGACGAAAAGAGGGATGTGTTGTAATGACAAAAAGTCAATCTCAAAGTTATGACAGTTTTAATCATATACACACCTAACAATAAGACACCATAGTACATGAAGCAAAACTGATAGAAATGAAGGGGAAAGTAGGTTATTCAACAATCAGAGCTGGAAACTTCAATATTCCACTTTCATTAATGGATAAAACAATTAGGGAGAAGACCAACAAGGAAATAGATGTTAACACTATAAATTAACTAGATCTGGAAGACATCTATATAGCCCTTCACCTAACAATAGTAGAAAGTACTTTATTCTTTTTAAATTATTTATTGTTGAAAATTTTATATGTCTCTTTTTTCCCCCATTGACTTCTCCCTGACTGTTCCCATCCCCCAGCACATGCCCTGAATCATGAAAGTACTTTATTCTTAATAGTATATGGAACATTCTGCAGATGATCACTGTCATAAAACAAACTTTAATAAAGTTAAATGGATAGAAAGAATATAATATATGTTCTCTGACTACTCTGATTTACTGAAATTAGACTGCAATAACAAAAAAAGAAATTTGAGACACTCATAAATATATGGAAATAAAACAATACACTCCTAAATAAGCAGTAGGTCAAAGAAGAAATCATAAGGAAATTAAAAGTTCTTTCAGATGAATGAAAATGGAGACACAACATACTAAAATTTTTGGAGTGCAGCTAAAACAGTGCTTGGAGAGAAAATTATAGCTGTAATACCTATATTTAAAAATACTATGATCTCAAATAAGTATCCATAATTTTCCACCTTAAGACATTGGCAGTGGTGGGGAGAGAATAAACTAAATTTAAAGAGAGCAGAAGGAAGGAAATAATAAGGATTAGGTTCCAGATATTAATGATACACTAAATAGAAAAAAATTGAGAAAATCAATGACTGTTTTGTGAATGTTGGGTACATCTGTTTCCATACTTTTAATAACCTTGCTTTCAGATACAAAGATCCACAGCTTCTGTCCTTGTTACCTGGATTTCTATACCACATTCTTATCAGAAATGCACATGGCAGATAGATTTTTCATTTAATTTACATCTCCATTATATATTCAAGGATGTGGTGTCTTCCTTATGTCAAATCCATTATGTGAATATCATCTGAAATTAGATATTTGTTGAAATCACTTCTTTTTGGTGGTTCCCTTCCAATCTATTTGTTGTTTAAATTTTAATTCAAAAATATATTTTATTGATTTTTTTTACAGAGAGGGAGAGGGATAGAAAGCCAGAAACACTGATGAGAGAGAAACATCGATCAGTCACCTCCTGCACAACCCCTACTGGGGATGTGCCCGCAACCAAGGTACATGCCCTTAACCAGAATCAAACCCGGGACCCTTCAGTCCGTAGGTTGACACTCTATCAACTGAGCTAAATGGCTTTTGTCTATTTTTAAAATTCTTATTAACTTACTGGTTTCCTAAGATGGAATCCTATTTAATAAAAGAGTAATATGCAAATTGACCATCAATCTAAGACACAAGATGGCCACCAACATGTGGTCAAAGATAGCTGCCCCCATATGGAAACAAGATGGCCACTACAATATGGCTGGCAGGGGAGGGCAGTTGGGAGTAACCAGGCTGGCAGAAGAGGGCAGCTGGAGGGACCAGTCCTGTAGGGGAGTACAGTTGGGGGGTGAGGCCTGCAGTGGAGGGTAGTTGTGGGGAGACAAGGCCTACAAGGGGAGGGCAGTTAAGGGTGACCAGGCCAGCAGGGGAGAACAGTTGGGGGAAATTAGGTCTGCAGGTAAGGAGAGTTAGGGGTGACCAGGCTGGCAAGGGAGGGCAGTTAGGGGCAATCAGGCCAGGAGGGGAGTAGTTGGGCATTGATCAGGCTGGCAGTTCAGTGGTTAGGGGATGATCAGGCTGGCAGGCAGAAGTGGTTATGGGGAATCAGGCAGAAGCAGACGAGTCTTGGGGAGCCAGAAGTCCTTGATTGTGAGAGGGAAGTCCGACCGCCTGTTTAGGCCCTATCCCACCTGAGAAGGATGTCTGACCGCCCATTTAGGCCTGATCCCGGTGGTGGGATTGGGCCTAAATGGGTGGTTGGACATCCTTCAAGGGATCCAAGATTAGAGAAGGTGCAGGCTGGGGTGAGGGACAACCTCCCCCCCCCGTGCACAAATTTCATGCACCAGGCCTCTAGTATCCTATCTAATAAAAGAGTAACATGCAAATTAACTGTACCTCTGCTATACCCACAAGCCATGCCCACAAGCCAATAAGTACAGAATATGCAAATGAACCCAATCAAGATGGCTGCAGCTACAGAGAGCAGGAGGGAGGCTTGGTTTTCCCTGGCAATAGAGGAAGCCAAGCTTTCCACCTGCCCTTGCAAGCTCTGGCCTCCATTTAATGCTACAAAGTTTCAATGATAGAAGATAAATAAAAACGATAGCAGCCATGTAGCTGGAGAACGCAGGAGGCTTGATTTGCACCAGGAGATGGAGGAAACAAAGCTTTTCACCTGCCCTGGTCTCCACTTAATGCTACAAAATTTTAATTATAGAAGATAAATAAAACCCACCAGAAATGACTGCCATCACACAGCAATCAGAAGGCTACAAAGTTTCAATTGTAGAAGATAAATCCCAGATACCAGGGCCTCTTGTTAGGTTGCTGGGGGGCATGGCCAGCCTGCAAACCATCACAGGCCCCTCAACCAGACTGCCCTGTTCCCCAAAGGAACTCCCACCCTGATCTGAGACACCCTTGCGGACAAACCAGCTGGACTCCAGGCCTCTATCCTATTTAATGAAAGAGTAATATGCAGATTAACCATCACTCCAACACACAAGATTGTTGCTCCCATGTGGTCAAAGATCCTGCCCCCATGTGTACACAAGATGGCCACCACAAGTTGGCCAGCAGGGGAGGGCAGTTGGGAGGTACTAGGCCTGCAAGGGAGGGCAGTTGGGGGTGATCAAGCCTGCAGGGGAGGGCACTTAGGGGTGACCAGGCTGGTAGAGGAAGGAAGTTGAGGGTGACCGGGTAGTTGCTGGGGGGACCCAGGCCAGCAGGGGAGATCAGTTGTGTGGGGAGACCAGGCCTTCAGGGGAGGGGAGTTAGAAGTGATCAGACCAGCAAGTGAGGGAAGTTAGGGGCAAACAGGCTGGCAGGGGAGCAATGAGGCATCAATGAGGCTGGCATGGGAGTGGTTAGGCATGATCAGGCTGACAGGCAGAAGCTGTTAGGGGCAATCAGGAAGGCAGGCAGGCGAGCAGTTCGTAGCCAGCAGTCCTGGATTGTGAGAGGAATTCCAATTGCCTGTTTAGGCCTGATCCTACTAGATTGGGCAGAAATGGGCGTTGGACATCCCTCAAGGGGTCCCAGATTGAAGAGGGTGCATGCTGGGCTGAGGGACATCCCTGCCCCCTGTGCACAAATATATAATTGCCATTGTGAACTTGAATTCCTAACTTGTTTAATTGTATATTGTATCATATCAAATTAATATTCATGAATTTCATAGGTATAAATTAGTAACTACTACTTTACATATGGACTTATACTTAGTTTCAGGCATTTTTCTGTTAACCTGTTGGTTTTGCTTCTGATACATCTGTTACTGGGGAAGACGTTTTTATAAAATGCAATGCTTAAATGGATTAAAACCTGCTTATGATGAGGAACCAAGATGGCGGCATAGGCAAACACCTGAACTTGCTATCTCGTACAACCCCATGAAAACTGCAACTATAAGAAAAAAATGGATATTATCCAGAACCATGGGAAGGCTGGCTGAGTGGAAGTTCTGCAACAAGAATGAAAGAAAAAAGCACATCTACACTGGTAGGTGGTGCAGAGGTGCAGAAGAGTGAAGGTACAAAAACATGCATGGAAACGAACTGGCAACTGGGTGCTCTGTGGTGTTTTTCAATTGGGAGAGAGATACAGGCTCCCAACTGCTCTGAATTCCAGTACTGGGTGAGACTCTGGGGACCCAGACACATATGGGGAGAAACTGGACTTTCTGGCATCAGGTCAGAACATGAGGGTGGCTTTCTCTCAGAGGTGGTCACAGCATTCATTGTTCCTGAATGGGCCCACAGGACACAGAGACCCAGGAACATATCCAGGGGAGAGCTAACAGGCAACCATTGCTGTCTGCACCATACCAGGATTTCCTGACATGACACCCACCCAATTTACAACCCCACCCAAGTTGTGTGCAGAGGCGTTTGCATATGAATGGCCTGGCCTTTTGCAACTTAACCTAACAAACTGCAGCTGGATGAAAGAACCCCAGAGCTTCCAAAAGAAGGCCTAAGGCTCCTCAGCAGCCTGCATTGCTTCACAGATGTGCCTCATCTGGGCACATCCAAACCCCAAACAAAGAGGAGGAATCTGCAGATCTCTCTGTAGTTCCTGCTGGGTGACATCATGCATTAGTTGACCTTGCACCTCCTTGGAGATCCAAGAGCCAGTGTACCCAGTGGTCAAAGTGAGACCACACCAGATTACAACTCTTCAGATCCATTAGAGACACACTCACGGGGAAGACTCAGTGAGTACAAAGCCCCACTGAAGCAAGTTCTGCCCCATAAGAGTGTTTCCAGCACACCAGTTCTCCCATTGTAGATACAACTGGTCCTCACAGCCAATTGGTCTAGAGGTCAATTCCTCCCAGTGATACCAACAGCAGTCAAGGTTTAACTACAAGACTATGCACACAGCCCACAAAGTGGTGCATCAAGAGTGTCTAATTCAGGTGACTGGGGAGGTTGAGCCACTAGGCCATATAGGACACCTAGCACACAAAGCCACTCTATCAAAACAGAGAAACAGCCAAAGTGCTGAGACAAAGAAAGATGTTACAAATGAAAGAAATGGAGGATAGCAAACTACTGGATACACAGTTCAAAACCACAGTTATAAGATTACTCAAGAATCTTCTAGAAACCTCTGAGAAATTTAGTGAGACCCTCAAGGATATGAAAAAAGACCAATTAGAATTAACCATTCACTGACTGAAATAAAGAATAATATACAGAGATCCAACAACAGGCTAGATAATCTCAAGAATCAAGTCAAAGATTTGAAATATGAAGAAGCAAGAAACACCCAACCAAAAAACAAAAAGAAAAAAGCATCCAAAAATACGACAAGAGTGTAAGGAGCCTCTGCAACAACTTCAAGCATACCAAAATCTGAATTATGGGAGTGCCAGAAAAAGAGAGAGAGCAAGATATTGAAAACCTATTTGAAGAAATAATGACAAAAAACTCCCCTCTTCCTGGTGAAAGAAATAGACTTACAAGTCCAGGAAGTGCAGAGAACCCAAAAGAAGAGGAATCCAAAGAGACCACACCAAGACACATTATAATTAAAATACCAAAGGCAAAAGACAAAGAGAGAATATTAAAAGCAATGAAAGAAAAACAGTTATTTAACTGCAGGGGAGTAACCATATGACTGTCAGCTGATTTCTCTACAGAAACTATGCAGTTCAGAAGGGAGTGGCAAGAAATATTCAAAGTGATGAATAGCAAGAACCTACAACCAATAATACTCTACCCAGCAAAGCTATCATTTAGAATTGAAGGTCAGATAAAGAGCTTCACAGATAATAACAAGCTAAAGGAGTTCATCACCACCAAACTAGTATTATATGAAATGCTGAAAAGTATTCTCTAAGAAGAGGTAGAAGAATAAAAGGTAAAATGCTGGGGTTCTTGTTCCAGCATTAAGAAGGGTTCAGCTATCTGGAGAAAGGTTATGTGTAGGTTAAGTAGGAGTCCAGAGACGAAAGATAATTTTGAAAGGCATTGGGGGGTCAGAGGGGCTTCAGCTAAAGGAGTTAAAGTGTTCCCTTTGTCTCATGATCCTTGTTTTTTATTAATACAATTTGTCCTAAGGCAAGGTGTAGATAATATACTTCAAAGGGTAGGGTACAAAAGCATTGTCAGATTGGGCACTATCCTATAGCTGTTCAGGTGTTTGGCCTACAGGAGGTAATAACATGTAGATTAAGATGCCTTGAGTGTTTGGCAGCAGACAATCATCCTATTCAGGTTTAGGGGAAGTGCCCTTTAGCCGCTTCAACAGGTAATTACATATGTGACTCAGCCCTTGTTGAGCCCCCAAGTTCCATCAACCTTTTGATAAAAACTCTTGTAATTATGACATGCTGGAATTGGCTCCTGGCAGAAAAGGTAAAAATTATGAACATCAAAGTGACAACAAATAACATATCTATCAATAAGTGAATCTAAAAATCAAATGAATAAAAAACATGATGAACAGAACTGGTGAATATAGTAGAATCAGGGGCATAGAAGGGAATGGACTGACAATTCTTGAGGGGAAGGAAGTGTGAGGGGTGCCAGAAGATACTGAACAAAAATTGAACACCTGTGGATGAAGTCAATGGGAGGGCATGGGGTATGCTGGGAACTGGGTGGAGAAGAGAATTGGGGGAAAAAAGAGGAACAACTGTAATAATTTGAACAATAAAAACTTATTTTAAAAAAACCCTGCCTATGATTTAGAGATGTGTTCATGTTACTGAATTGAGTTTGCTACCACATAATCTGTAGAATTTAAAGGCTAAATGTTTATATCACTTATTAAGATGTTACATGTTTAAAGGTTAATATTTTAAAAGTTGGTTTGTCTTTTAAAATTATATATATTCTCAATTTTAATATTTTAAATGTTGCTATGCCTCTACTAGAATTTTTCATAAAATAACATTTTAATATTTTTATGTATTTTGTTGATTTTTTGCAGAGAGGAAGGGAGAGGGAGAGAGTTAGAAATATTGATGAGAAAGAAATATCAATCAGCTGCCTCCTGCACACCCCCTACTAGGGATGTGCCAGCAACCACGGTACATGCCCTTGACTGGAATCAAACCTGGGACCCTTGTATCCACAGGCCAATGCTCTATACACTGAGCCAAACCAGTTAGGGCAATATTTTTTGTACTTTTATATGAATGTGTCTACTTACATCTTAAAGTGTTTTAATAAAAATAAATTTGAATAAGAATGACTATGCTTACTTCTAGGCTACAACATCAACCTAGTTTATTTTACAAGAGCAAAACAGTACCAAATTGTGTTTGTATTGATCAATTCTACAGTTATAAATATAATATTTCCCATATTTACAACTCAAAACTCACTCATTAAAGAGTCTGAAAATAAAATCTCGACTATAATAAAATGTATGTCCAAATGTAAAACATTTTTGTTTCAAATGGTGACAACAAAAAGCTCCCATCTGCCATATGATCAAATTATACTTGCTATGCATCAACATAGTGACCAAATAATATAAAAGAAGAAACAGACCAATGGTGGTTTATTTGTTAGTTTTAAAACACACAATCTGCAAATTGGGTGAATCTTGATCCATAAATATAAATAGGTATTGCCATGTTGACAAAAATTATATACTTAAAACCTGTTAACTTTGATTATTCTTTTGGTAAATATTATAGACCATTATAAAGCATTATGATATTACATTTCAGAAATGCTTAAATAATTTATGGTATGTATGTTGTAATTTAAATTGTCTTTATTCATTATTAAAAGTGATATCTATCTCTCTATCTTTCTTCCCCCTGGGAGGAAGTTTAAAATAAAGATCCAGCATGGTGGACTTAACTTTCAGTCTGCCACTAACTGGTTGACTTTTATTTGGTGTTTTTTGTGGGGGTTTTGCTTAATTTACTTAACTTTTCCTGTATGAGTTTTGGGTTTCATATATATTAAATTAAAATGTAATGATTAGCTCAGAAAGATTTTGGATGATTACATGTTTTGCCTTATACAAAAGGATTTCAAAAAATATAATTTCTAGTCTGGGGAAATTTTATAGAAGAGTAGAGATAAATATGCAGCAAAACTTTTAATGATAGGAAAGGACATACTTTCAATGTCATGAATCTAGCTTCAATGAAGTTTAAGAACCTAACATTTGATTACTTATATTTATATGAATGGTTCATTATATAATTGTAAGGTCAAAACCATTAATCTTATCTTTATTTTGAGATAATAGCCAATCAAAGATATAATTTCAGAGCTTCAGTACTATCTTTAACATAAAATACATTATCTCTAGGCAGGCAAGAAAGTGAGAATATGAAATTTCCACTTACACAGATAAGGAAATGTTATTTCTTCCCCCTCTATGTACTAGAAAGTGGAATAGATTTGAGCTATCTTCATCTTTAAGAAGAGTGAGGTGAGATCAAACACACAGTCTGTATTTGTGTATATAAGTATTATGAGGGAGATCTTTCTTACCTGAGGACAGCCTAGAATTGATCCCAGAGCAACCAGGCTTAACTAAAACACAACTGAACCTACTTTACAGTCTTCAAGGTTTGCACTGGTATTTTCACAAAGTCAATACAGAAGAAAACATTGCAAATATGCTGAAGGACACCAACTTACTGAAATGAGAGTACACCATTACTGGGCCTCATACCCATCACAAACTATGTTAATAAAAAAGTTGGAGATGAGACCATTTTCCCTCAAGGTGTGTAAGATCTGGTAGAAAATTTAGACATACACCTAGATATTTGAAATGAAATGTAGTAACAGCTCTCATAAGTAGGAACAAACAGCTCAGCCATGAAAGATGACCTATAGGTAACATTATTATGGGATAAGTAGACTGAATTAGATATGTATATAAGGAAATACTATATGAGATCTAGTGTGCCTAACTTTTAAAGTGGTGGAATTATGAAAGAACATGAGCAATTTGGCAAAAGAAAAAAGCTCTATGTGGTTGAAGTGCCAGGTATGTGTGTGTGTGTAGTAAGGAGGGTCATGGGGAAAGTAACTGCTGGAGAGCAGGTAGACCTAGTCTGTAAGGGACTTTGCATGCAACACTATCACACTTGAATTTTATTCTATGGGCAATAGTGAAGCCATTAGAGACTTTTAATCAATGCAGTCTTTCAGGTCTGGACTAGTGTGGAGGATAGCCCAGCAGTCTCTGGAGGCTGGAGGCAGGATAAAGTAGGAAACTTGAAGTGTTTTACCACACTTTAGCTAAAGAGTGAAAATAGGTAAAACAGATGAATTAGAGAGATATTTCCTTTTTATCCCTTCTCCTTCCTTTCCTTGAGTCCCATCTCTTCACACCATTTTCTTTCAAAGTGTCTCCTTTATATGTTTGGCATTCACATACACTGGTTTCTGTATTCTCTTATCAGGCAAGTCTGTTGATACCAATGGATGGTTGCCATGCCAATATCTGATTACAGAAGCCAGCTTTTGTTTGGAACAAGAGCCAAGATTTGGCTACTCACACTAATAATTTAGATACAGCTAAATGATTCCTTTTTGCAGGTGGAAAGATGAACACATTTTCTCTTGAATGCCAAATGCTGAGACTGGGCCATGTTTCTGATGAATTTCCCTTTACTATGAAAGTGAGTTGCTGAGCTTCACATGTTTCTCTTCTCAGTTACTTTGATGAAACTCTTCCTTATTGCACAAAGGTTCATTCCACAGTATGATAAGCTCCTTTTCCCGCCAAAAAATATTTTTTGGGGGGTTGTCTAATAAAAATGATAAATGGCATTTAACTGTTCATGGATTTAAGCAAGCTAATTACCTAAGTGAGTCTAATCCTTTCCTATCATGTGAGTTTCCTGATTTAATGACACACAGCATTTTGACAATGTTAGGGAATTATCTTTGTGTCTGCTGTGAGTTAACACCCAATAAAGGCATTTATATTCATATTGCATCCTTGGAGATCCCCCCCACACACACACTTTTTTCTGTTTTTCACATATTACTATGATTAACTTTTTCTAGTTGCAACACTGTTTATGAATACGGAGGGACACAGTTCTTTAATATATAATCAGACATGAATTTGATTCTTTGAGAATCAATAGTTGTTTAATTCTTATTTCAAGAAAGAAAGTGATGCTTAAAACCCAATCCTGGAAAGAAATGTAAACTATATTCTTTGGGGTTCATCCAGGAAACTGGAAAAGGTTGGTATCATTATTAAATATCTTAATTTATTTTCATCTGCTGAGATATGTCAAGGGACTAATTTTTCCCATCCTTGATATTTTAGTCTATGTGCCATCTCCCATTAGATATTTCAAGCAGATATTTAAATGGATAAAGTGCCATACTTTATAATACCTGCTTTGCACACAATCGCTTGTATGCCATTATGACTTTAAATCAAAACTGTTCTCTGACTTGGTTTACTTCCCTTTAAAGGTAAAATTAGAATATTAAGATTTTTCTGACATCCTGAGACTGAATATATTGCTATTGTTATGTTCAAAACATACTGAAAGGATCCCTAAGGTATAGAATGAATTGACTCTTAGAAAAGGCTAGGGGCATGATAGTACAAAAGCTCTTTCATTAATTTATTTTACAAATATTTGTTGAGTCCAAATTACTGCCATTCATATAGCTGTTTTCATTGTCTTGACAAAATGTCACATGTGAAGAAAGATTATCCAGGTCACTGTTTTTCTAAAGGTTCAAGCAAGGACCTGACTGTTAAATACATTGCTTACTTAAAAAAAACATATTATTTAAATAACATTAAGTTATTTATAGAAAATCAGTACAAAAGAGCCTGAATGGGGAGAAAAAAAATGAAACTGTCCAAAAATCCCCAGTGGACTTCCTAGTAAAGTGTGCCTTTCATTAATTGACATGCTCATAAAAAAAAACCATATTTTAAGAGTCTGATGGAGTCAATTCCCTTTAGGTGGGGAGATAGACTACCTGGTGACTCAAAATGTTAGATTTTGTATTCTGTTTATGTCTGTGACTGATCCGTGTAGGCAACTTGTTATCCTCATATGCCTGTCATGAAGAAAGTCATGGAAATTCTCTTAATTCCCACCAAATAAAATACATAGACACTAAAGAGAAATAAACAATTTACAGACACTTGGTCAAATAAATAGAGGAATATATATATATCCCTAATATGCAAATAGACTGAACTGCAGAACAACTAAACAACCAGTCACTATGACATGCACTGATCATCAGGGGGCAAGCACCAAACATGGTGGGCATTGGCAGGAGGCAGCAGAGCATGGAATATGGCAGGCACTGGCTGTAGCGGGATGGTAGAGCAGGTGAGCAGGGGTGCCAGACCAAGGCAGGGCACTGGTTGCTGTCATCAGGGTGAACCTCTGGTGGTTACTGAAAAATTTTAGCTCCTGCGTGCCATGGTTCTGCTGGATGCTTGCACCTGCTGCCAGCACAGGCCCTACTTGCACTCACTGCTGACACCCAGTAATGACTCCGATCATTCAGCGCCATTAGTGGGTGCGAGTGGCGGCTGCCAGCCCTGATCACCCCTCAGGGCTTCCCTACCTTTCCCTGCTCCTGAGGGCTAATCGGGGCCAGCAGCTGTCTCTTACACTTGCTGCTGCTGATGGTCCCGCTCACAACTGGTGCTGGCACTGGAGCCACTGCTCATATCCATTGGTGGCCCTGATCCCAATAGCTCCGCACCATTGGTGGGTGTGAGCGGGGCTGGTGCCATCAGCACATGGGAGCAGTGGCAGCCAGAGTGGGGCTGCAGGCAGACAGGGGACCAGGGACTGGGGCACAGAGGATGGGCTGAGACCTGCCCCTGTGTCCACCGCAACCTCACGACCCACAGTTTTTTTCAAGGTGTGTGAATTCGTGCACTGGGCCCCTAGTGATTTATATGACTAGAGGCCCGATGCATAAAATTCAAGCAAGGGGCTTGGCCTCGCAGCTATGGCAGCTTGCCTCAGCCCTTGCAGTTCCAACTTTGTTTGGAAAGTTGTCTGGAAGGACGTCTGGAAGGACGTCTGGAAGGTCCTTCAGCTGTCTGGTCTACTTAGCAAATTACACTTTTATTATTAGAGATGATCATAAAGCTTCCCTTTAAAATTCCAATCACCCATTTTTCTTCTACCTCAAAGATACTTTATTTGATTCCATGCACTGTTTATTTTCCAGACCCTTCCTTTAAGCACCCCTTAATCTTAATCTTGCCTCTGTCTCCCAAAGTCTTAATACTAGCTTCTTGATCTTCTAAGATCTGTATTTATGTTTCTCTTTCATAGGCTAAACTGTTTAGAGACATAAAACTCTTTGAATTCTAATCTTCCACACATATCAAATATTATTTCCTTCAAGACAGCAAAAATCTCTGCCACCAGGATCCATCCTTGGAGACATTTATGAACAATAAAACATGTATTTCTCCTGTCATGCATAAATTATTTTGCACAGTGCATACCACATAGTAGCCTATTCAACAAAGAGTATCTGCCATTATTCCTCTATTTTATTAATGTCATTCTAAGAAAATACTTGTGTGATTACCACATACTTAGCATTATTATAGGCACCAAGAAAATGACTATGAAGAAGAATAAACAAATCCCCTACCTTTATTAATATTACATTCTAGTGGATAGAAATACTTAGAAAAAATGCATGCTGTGATATCAAGTATGTAGGCAATGACTTTTAAGAAATACAATTAAGCAGGATAAGGATATA
This sequence comes from Antrozous pallidus, assembly GCA_027563665.1. Taxonomy (NCBI): domain Eukaryota; kingdom Metazoa; phylum Chordata; class Mammalia; order Chiroptera; family Vespertilionidae; genus Antrozous; species Antrozous pallidus. The sequence continues at coordinate 23,457,616 of CM050509.1, forward strand.
TAGAGAGATGTAGTTGGCTATTTAAAATATGGTTATCAGCTGAGACCGGTCTGGCTCAGTGGATAGAGCGTCGGACTGCGGACTGAGGGGTCCCGGGTTCGATTCCGGCAAGGGCATGTACCTTGGCTGCGGGCACATCCCCAGTGGGGGGCGTGCAAGAGGCAGCTGATCGATGTCTCTCTCTCATCGATGTTTCTGACTTTCTATCCCTCTCCCTTCTGCTCTGTATAAAATCAATAAAATATATTTTAAAAAATAAAATAAAATATGGTTATCAGGAAAATCTTCGATTCATGTGGGCCAAGTGGAATATCTGCAAGAGGAATAGCTATACATCTCTCTGAATCCAAACAGTTTAATAGTATTAAGTATTAAAATTTTACCCCAAATAATGCCTCTTTAAAATAGCCTGTTCTAAAAGGGGGTCCATGGGGGAATGGGGGTATATGTAATACTTTCAACAATAAAGAATTATTAAAATATAAAAATAGCCCGTTCAATCTTAAATATGTATATACATATATGCATATATTTAAAAATATATAATTACATAGTCAGTTCCCACATTACAGACATCTATGAAGTATTTGTAGCATCTAACAGCATACTCTAAAAAAGATTACTTATGGTCTAGCTGGTTTGGCTCAGTGGGTAGAACATTGGTCTATGGGCTGAAGGGTCCTGGGTTTGATTTTGGTCAAGGACACATGCCCTGGTTGAGGGCTTGACCCTACGTATGGGGCATGCAGGAGGCAGTCAATCAATGATTTTATCTCATTTATTCTATCTCTCCCTCCTTCTCCCTTCCACTCTCTGAAATCAATTAAAAATAAATTTTAAAAAAGGTTACTTATGTAAAATTTCTGAATCTCAGAAATAAATATGAGGTCCAGGATAGATTCTGCTCAATACAGTCAATATTGCTTCTTTGAGCCCAGTCTAAGATGTGCTCCACCAAGGGAACCTAAAAGTCCATGTCACAACAAGATCCACTAAGTGGAAAAAGAAAAGAAAATTACATGTACAAGTTGTTGGAGATATAACCCAAATCCCTTTCCTAGACAATGCTATGAAATGATTTTGGCTATTTTTATTTATATGTTTACTGATTCTGCCTTACTGGACAAAGCTTCCAGAATGTGCAGGCACTGAATTATAGGCCACCTCTATATATCATATTTTTTCTGTGTTTAAGATGCTGTTTTTTTCTAAAATCATTAGACTGAAAATTGAAGGGTGTCTTATACAAGAAGTCAGACAAGGAAGGAGCCAGTTGCACAGCTGCCCATACCTTGTCAAACAGGCTTCCTCCAACCACTAGCCTTATTATTACTGATGTCAGCCGATGCCATAATTGGAGGTAGAGGTGGAAAGTGTGCAGATACTAGAGTCTTCAGAGCCCATAAAGTTGTCAAGAAATAAAAAGATAAATACCAGTAACCAATTGTTTTACTCTGCAAAATTCAAACTGAATGTAATCAGCTATGCAAAAGAGCATGGAAATACTAATAGAGCTGCAGAGAGACAATTTTGACCTTCTCCCACTGAGTGCATGATCACACAGTGGAGAACACAAGAAGAGCAACTCCTTAAGATGCTAAAAAAGAAGGCCTTGAAAGGAAAACCAGCAAAATTTTTAAAATATTGATTTTTTAATTTTGGGTTGGAAAAGTGGGGTTTGTCTTATACATGGAAAATATGGTAGCCACCCAAAAATATGGTAAGGGTAAAAAAAAATATATAGAATTAGATATTTAGTGTTTGACACAAAATTAGTTCTCATTAAGTATGTCATGTCTTCCCAAAATTAAAAACTCAGTCACATTATGTTGGAATGAAGCTGCCCTAGTTTTTCTTGCTAGCCTCAGTCCCTGTGCTGGACTTTTTATTAATCAATAATACCTAAAATTGAGTGAATGAGGAAGCAATTAAAATGCAGGCTCTGAAAACATGTGTTCATCTGTGAGGACTTGTGACAATGGACTGCTGTTAATGGGTGGTTTTTGAGCAAGAGTAATCATATTTAGTAAATTAAAATACAGGGTACCCTGCTAAATCTGAATCTCAGATAAACAATGGATGGTTTCTTAGTATATGTATATCCCAACTATTACATAGGGCATACTTGTGATAAAAAGTTTTCTTTTTTATCTGAAATTCAAATTAAAATGGCACCCTATATTTTATTTGGAAACCCCATTCATAACCATTGGCATTTGATATGCAAGACTGGAGACCTGGGATCAAAACAGTTAAATTCTAGAGATATGGAATTTTTACAAACCAGGTCAGAGAATGATGGCAGTGGTGTATTCTCTTTGTGCCCAGCATGGTGCTTCTTGCTTCATAAGCAAGAATTTTTCCTCACACAAATTTTTCTACAGACATAATGTTATGAGGAAAGAGATTAAGTCAGTAAAGGTTATGGAGCTAGGATATGATGGAGCAGGTTTAGAACCCAGGTAGTCTCTCTACAGAGTTTATGACCCTCATACTGAAGCAGCATCTTCCACTTTGGATCAAGGTTATTAGAAGGCTAACTAGAGGCCCATCACATTAAATCACACAGCCCTGCCCACCCATGCACACCCCATCCACCTGCTCGCTGCCCACCAGCCTTGCTGTGATTGGAGCCTGTGGGCCATGGGGAAGGCCCGAGAGGTGCTCCATGAACCTCATGGTCACCGATCTTTTGGTCGCTTTGGTCATGATGTCCCTTAGCCTTTCATTATTATGATGTTACAGAGGCATTGAATGGTTGGTTTCAAATTCTGATCCCTTGAATCTATTGAAGAAATGATATGGCCTTAGAGTTGGGAGATGCTTAGAGGTCTTTAACAATACTATTATAACTCTTCTGAACCAATCCCAGTACTTTAATTTTGTAAATTGTAATGAAAAGATTGACATATTCCATCAAGAGGGTCTATAATCTTCTGAGGCAAAAGCCATATGGATAATTTATTGGTTCCATTTAATGTTCTGGATTTAAAAAAAATAGATGATGGTCACGCATTTGTCAAACATTTCCTTTAACACCTATTTTGTATAGGTCTGTGGGAAAGTATGAAGATAAATAAGTCACAGCCTCCCCACTCAGGGAATTTACAATTTAATTGGAGAGGCAGAGAAGTCAACAACTAACTCTTTAAATACTAGGCAATGTGAAAAAAGGCCTTTAACAGAATGCAAGCATAGTGCAGTGGGAATACAGAGGATGCTAGATTCTGTTTGAGTGAGAACCAGTAAAAGATGAGATAAAGGAGATAAAGCAGGGACCAGAGACAAATAGAATGACAGATTAATAAAAATAATAAAATGAGTATCATTGTTTCTTTTGCTTTGGAGAAATTTATTTTAGGCATATAAAATTCAAAAAACACAATAATATGGATTTAGAAGTAATATATAGTGCAGCTATCATATTTTGACTGTATTTTCTGATGTCACCTCATATAATTTTTAAAATATTTTATTGATTTTTTTAGAGGGAGAGTGAAAAAGAGAGAGATTTTGTGAGGATAAAACATTGATTGGTTGCCTCCTGCACACTCCCTACTGGGCATGTGCTCTGACTGGGAATCAAACTAGCAACCTTTTCATGTACTGTATTATGCTCAACCAACTGAATCAGACCAACTAGGGCTCATATGACTTTTAAAAATATTTATTGATTTCAGAGAGGAAAGGAGAGGGTGAGAAAGATAGAAACATCAATGATGAGAGATAGTCAATGATGAGCTGGGGAGAGCAGTTAGGTGTGACCAGGCAGGCAGAGGAGGGAAGTTGGGGGCAAACAGGCTGGCAGGGGAGCAGTTAGAGATCAATTAGGCTGGAAGGATAGTGGTTAGAGTGTGATCTGGCTGGCAGACAGAAGCAGTTAGGGGCAATCAGGGAGGCAGACAGGCAAGCAGTAGGATGTCTGACTGCCTGTTTAGGCCCAATCCCAGTAGAATGGACATCCTTTGAGGTATGCCAGATTGGAGAGTGTGCAGGATGGGCTGTGGGACACCCCCCCCCCCGCTCTCTGTGCATGAATTTCATGCACCGGGCCTCAGGTGCTATGTAATAAAAGAGTAATATGCAAATTGACCAAACCTCCTATCAAGCCATGCCCATAACCATGCCAACCAGCCAATCATTATCAAATTATGCAAATAATCCCTGACCAAGATGGCTGCCACCACTCAGAGCAGGAGGGAAGCTTGGGTTTCCCCAGCAACAGAGGAAGCCAAGCTTTCCATCGGCCATTGCTGGCTTAGGCCTCCACTCAATGCTACAAAAATTCAATTATAGAAGATACATAATCCCAACAGAAATTGCGGCAGTCACAGAGCTGGAAAGAGCAGAGGCCAGGGTTTCCAGGACAATAGAGGAAGAAAAGCTTCTATATCTCTGGCCCGCCTAGGACTCCACTCCAGGCTACAATGTTTCAAACTGAAATGGCTGTCGCCATGGAGCAAGCAAAAGGCTTGCTTTCACTCTAGGCTACAAAGTTTCAATTTTGAACATAAATTAATCCCAGGGCCTCAGCTTGGGTCACTGGGGGGCATGACTGGCCTGCAAACCACCGTAGGCACCTCTCCCAGGCTGCCTCACACCCCAAGGGAACACCCACCCTGATTCAGGACACTCTTCAGGGCAAACCAGGTGGCCCCCACCCACGCATGAGGCCGCTATCCTATCTAATAAAAGAGTAATATGCAGATTGACAATCTCTCCAAACATAAGAGGGCTGCCCCCATGTGGACACAAGATGGCCATCACAAGATGGCCAGCAGGGGAGGACAATGGGAGCTTCCAGGCCTGCAAGGAAGGGCAGTTGGGGGAATTCAAGCCTGCAGGGGAGGGCAGTTAGGGGTGACCAGAGTGGCTGAGGAGGGAAGTTGGGAGAAACAGGCTGTCAGGGGAGCCATTAGACATGAATTAGGCTGGCAGGGTTGTGGTTAGGGGGTGATCAATCTGGCAGGCAGAAGTGGTTAGGGGCAGTCAGGGAGGCAGGCAGGTGAGCAATTTGGAGCCAGCAGTCCTGAATTGTGAGAAGGATGTCCGACTGCCTATTCATCCCTGGAGGGGTCCCAGATTGGAGAGGGTGCAGGCTGAGGGGCATTCCCTCCCTATGCACAAATTTCATGCTCTGAGCCTCTAGTGTGTGTGTGTGTGTGTGTGTGTGTGTGTGTGTGTGTGTGTGTGTGTGTGTGTATGGCTAATATGCTAACTGAACCTCCTACTATCTCACCACTTGCTATAATGCACATTGACCACAAGGGGACAGACACTCAACACAGAATATGCTGAGTTGCAGTGACTTGATGCAGTGGTTCTTGGGTGACTTACACCGAAACCAGAGAGGAGGGAGCCCGTTTCCTCAAAGGGCCGGGTGATTCCACCTTTGGCGGTGGGTTAAGTTGGTGCTGGCACACTGTAAGCCCTGAATCTGGTTTATTGCGCACTTACATTTATGTTCTACATCCTATACCACAGCAACTTTGCAGAGGGCCCTCTCACACTCTGGGACCCCTTGTGGGATGTCAGAGAGTCAGTTTCAGCCTGATATTCACAGGCCAGGCTGAGGGACCCCACCTGGTAGTGGGACCCCAATCACTCTGCAGACACTGGAGAGGAACTATATAAATTTGGCTCCAGGGCATGTCTGGCCTGTCTTGCCAAGATGCCCTGCCAGTCACCTTCTAATTAATTTCCTTTCAATGTGCATGAATCTGTGCTCTGGGCCACTAGTAAATTTTATAAAGCTCTGAAATTGAAGCCCTGAAAACAACTTTTGAACTTTATCGAAAATAATATAAATCTCCCTGCTCCTTAATGTCCCCACTGTAAAAATGAGAACAATAGTTTAACTACTTCATAGGGTGGTATTGAATATTAAATGAGGTATTATACATATCAAGTACTTAAAGTACTTAATGCAGAAAAAAGCACAAATGCATTGTCATCTGCTAAAGTATAAACTGCATGGTGGTAGAACCTTTTGTTGTTGTTGTTGTTTACTTCTATAACCCAAAACAAAAGCATTTTTGGTCACATGATAATTGTTCAACCAATAGTTATGGAATAAATGGAATGAAGTTGTGGAGCTGGCAGAAATATCTATTATTTATCTTCATGGATAAGTGGTTGGGTACATGGTTATCTCTCAAAACTCTGGCCTCTCTACAAAATTTTCTGTGTTCACATTTTACAGCCCAATCATACACATGCATCTGTACAATGTAATTGAATTATTCCAATGAAAAAAAGTGGCTGGGATTAAATTACATCTCCAGGATTATAGACTTTGTGTCATTCACTAATTTATTAATTAATTTGATTAATTACTTATTAAGCTTCAGGCACTGGGAAGATGTCAGAAATGAAGATAAATAATGTAATTCTTCTATTCTAGAAGAGGTTTCAGTTTCCACACTGAGTCAGAAGTATAAACATAATTACAATATGTGCTGGAAAAGCCACTTTAAAAGTAGAGATATGTACTGAAACTGGTTTGGCTCAGTGGATAGAGCGTCAGCTTGTGGACTAAAAGGTCCCAGGTTCTATTCTGATCAAGGGCATGTATCTTGGTTGCGGGCACATCCCCAGTAGGAGGTGTGCAAGAGGCAGCTGATTGATGTTTCTCTCTCATTAAGGTTTCTGACTTTCTATCCCTCTCTCTTCCTCTCTGTTAAAAAATCAATAAAATATATTAAAAATAAAAAGAATAAAAAATAGAGATGTGTTGTTCCAAGGGAGAGAGGAACCTCGTTTGTTTGGAACCAGTAAGCTGTATTCTGATTGATGAGCGATATCTGAACATGTGCTTAAAGACAAGAAGAGTCATTCCAGGAATATTCAACATCATTAATGAAGGGACAATTTTAAAGATATCTTATTTTTAAAACGAGATTATAATTTTCATGATAGAGTCTTCAGTTAGTGAAATATCATGGCCTATCACCATTCTTTCTCTGCAGTTCATCATTTCATCCTATTCCTGTTTTCACACTCTAATGAAGAGAGCTGAGTAATTCATCCATGAAGGTATGTCAGATGACTCATAAGGCTTTAGAAGCTACTTCTTTCAGTTTCATTGGTGTTCACCTCAAGGGTAATACAAGCGTTGCTTTCATCTAAACAATGACTTAATTTCCCTATATGCTGTTTGAGAAAATAATGTTAGTGTTCTGACTACAAACTGATCCTATATAATAATACCCTAATATGCAAATTGCCTGAATGGTGGAATGACTGATTCCTATGACATGCATTGACCACCAGGAGGCAGGCACTCAATGCAGGAGCTGCTTTCTGGTGGTCAGTGTGTTCCCACAGGGGGAGCGCTACTCAGCCAGAAGCCAGCGAGTGCTAAGGATGTCTGACTGATGGTGCAGGAAGCTGCAGCTCTAAGTACCCCTCAGGGGATGTCTGCCTGCTGGCTTAGGCCCACTCCCCACAGACAGACATCCCGAAGGGTGCTGGACTGTGAGAGGGCACAGGCTGGGATGAGGGAACCACCCTTCCAGTGCATGAATGTCATGCTTTGGGCCTCTAGTGTTGAAATAATTTACTTACACCATGGATCCTACCTGTGTCTGAAACCATAATGTTGATTTCATCAGGGCAAACAGAATTTCACTGCTGTGGAAAGGTCAAGAAAACAGAATAGACAAAGAGCTTTCAAATGATGAGCATTTTGCTAATGGTAAAATGAATGGAGGCATATTTTTCAACAAAGATATATCAAACATGAAATTTAATTCCAAAAAGCATAATATTAATTAACTTCAACCTAATTCTTTAGATATGCTTTGGACTCTACACCTTTTTAGTCTCTCAATAAATCTTGGTAAGATATAATGCAAAATTTCATTATTCATGAGCTTTGGCTTGTGGAAATTTAATGTGTTAAGTAGAAGATATGATAAATAAAAGCCCATACATTTAAACTGCTCAAAACATTGCAATGGAACCCAGGACATGATAAAAAGGGTAAAACTTGTTTTAGTTGAAGTCTTAAAAAGAACCTCCTAATTAGATGCCTTGTGGTTAGAATATATACTAAAGAATTGGTATGTATTGATGTCTGGTGTAATGGTGGGAAAAAAGCACCATGGCTTCTTCTTTGTTTTGTAATATAAAAATAAATGCGGTTCCAAACAGAATGTTTCAGATAACAGATCTGCCTCAAGGACAGGATATGATAATATGATAAAAATTAGCTTAAGATCTCTTGAACTTTACTTGATTACAAGTTCTTTCTATTTTACGATCACAGGTGCTATCCTTGGCCCCTGCTCCAACATAATGAACCTCCACAGAATTCAAATGAGAGCTCCCAACATCATTAAAGAACATTTGACATAATTTATACATCTTTTTATCTCTAAATCCCTGTGCCTAGAATAGAAACTTCATGTTTCTCATCTATCATTTAAAAATAATAAACAATTATCTTTTCTTCTTCTAGGCAGGACTTTAGAGATATCAAATTAATTTTTCTATTATAACCAAGTTTTACTTTATAACACTGTGTCCTTTAGACATGCTGGAGAAATGGCATTGCCAAGTCTTACTTGGCTTGCCAAAGATCACATTGAAAATTGGTTGCAAATGCAGAACTAGGACACTGGTATCAAATCCTACTCAACAGCAGACCACAATCATCTTTAAATCACAGAATTGCATTCCAAATTATAGAGGACAGAACATGGGAGCTGGTGTCAAAGCTGAAGAGCAAAAGTAAAAGGAAGGACAGGGCACAGTGATTATTTATGTGTTCATGGGTAATTGGTCTTGTGGAATACCAGAGGCTCAGTGCACGAAATTCAAGCATGGATAAGGTACCTAGCACTGGCCAGCAATCAGGGCCAATCAGATTCCCCAACTCCCTTCATCCCTGCCTCCTCCTTTCTTAGGTCCCTCTCTGCCCTGCTGCCGCTGCTGTTTGTCTACCATGTTCTGCATTGCATCCTGGTGGTCAGCACACTTCATAGTGAGTGATCAAACTCCTGGTTTCCTGGTCGAACTCCCTAGGGGACACTTTGCATATTAGCCTTTTATATATATAGATGGTTTAGGTCATAGGTCTATTAGAACACTAGAGGCCGGTGCACAAAATTTGTGTATGGGTGGGGAAGGCTGTCCCTCAACCCAACCTGCACCCTCTCCAATCTGGGACCCCTTGAAGGATGTCCTACTGCTGGTTTACAGGGGTCAGGCCTAAACTGGCAGTCAGACACCCTCTCGCAGTCCGGGACTGCTGACTCCTAATTGCTCACCTGCCTGCCTGCCTGCCTGATTGCACCTAACCACTCTGTCTGCCAGCCTGCTCACCCCCATCTGCCCTCTGCTACTGACTTGCTCACCCCAAAATGCCCCCTGCCAGTATCATCACTCCCAACTGCCCCCTACGCTAGTGTGCTCACCCCCAACTGCGTGCCCTGCTGGCCTGCTTGTCCCCACCTTTCCTCCCCCATGGCCTGCTTACCCCCAACTGCCCCCCTGCTGGCCTGATCACCTCCAATTGACCCCCACTGACTGCCTTATTGCCCCAAACTGGCCCTGCTGCTGGTCTGCTTACCCCAAAGGCCCCACCCCCCACAAGCCTGATCACCCACAACTGCGTTCCCCTCTTGGCCTCTAACCACCTCTACTGTGGCCCCAACTCCATGGGTTTGTCCAGAAGAACATTTGGAAGATCCCTTTAAGGTCTCCCAGTCTATTTAGCGTATTACTATTTTATTAGTATAGAGGCTGGGTGCACATGTGGGGGCCAGCTAGTTTGCCCTGAAGGGTGTCCTGGATCAATGTAGGGGCTCCCTTGGGGCATGGGGTGGCCTATAAGAGGGGCCTGTGGTGATTTGCAGACTGGCCATGCCCCCATGGGGTGAGGGTCCCCACTGGGGGATGTGACCAGCTTGGGTGAGGGGCTGAGGGCTATTTTCAAGCTGGCCACAGCCCCTTCAGCATTGCGTGTCCTGCTGGGGTGCCTGGCCAGCCTGGGTGAGGGGCTGAGGGCTGTTTGCAGGCTGGCCAAGCCCCCAGCAGGAACTCTCACCCCATGGGAATGTGGCCAGCCTTGGTGAGGAGCTGAGGGCTGTTTTCAGTCTGGCCATGCCCCACAGCAATCCAGACTCTCTGCCCCTCCTTTTTTTCTTTTCTTTTTTTCCCACCACCTCCTTGAGCAGAGGCCAGAACCAGCTGGAAGCAGGTGTCTGGGATTTATTTATCTTCTATAATTGAAACTTTGTAGTCTTGAGTGGAGGCCAGGGCCAGCCAGAGCAGGTGGAAAATTTGGCTTCCTCCATCACCAGAGGCAACCCCAAGCCTCCTGCTCACTCCAGCTCCACGGCTGCCACCATATTTGTTTGGCTAATTTGCATACTCACTCCTGATTGGCTGTTGGGTGTAGCGGAGTGATGCTCAATTTGCATGTTTCTCTTTTATTAGTGTAGATGAGTTCTCAACATGAGTGTTTCACTGTCAATGGGACAAAAATTGGTTCTTTAGAGAGGGAGGGCCATAATCTTACTACTTTATTTAGAAAGGACACATACACAGCAGAGTTGGCATGGCTCAGTGTTTGAGTGTCAATCTCTAAACCAGGAGGTTAGCGTTTGATTCATTGTCAGGTCACATGCCCAGCTTGCAGGCTCAATCCCCAGTGTGGGGCATACACGAGGCAGCAAATCAATGATTCTTTCTCATCATAGATATTTCTCTCTCCCATCAAAAATTAATAAAAACATTTATATTTTAAAAGAACAAATATACAGCATATAAATGGTTATTTAGGATATCTGTGGCTTTAAAATTTCATGGGCCAGGTAATAGGGAATAAAAAATATTTAAAAAGCTCTTTATGTAACTAATAATGAACAAAAAAACAAACAGGATGGGGAAATTTACATAACACCTTCTGGAAGTAGGCCAGAAAATAAAAGCAATGTGTGCATGAGAGAACATATAGCCAAAGGGAATGAAGTAAGGGGAAGGTATTTCATCTAAAAATACATGAGTGATTATTTATAGAGAACTCTTTCAGAATCCTGGAGAGCTCAGTTTTGTTGTTTGGATATTGCTATAAACAAAGTTTTAGAATGGCTTCTAAGATAGCCACCTGCTCTTATGTAATCCTCTCTCCCAAAGTGTGGACTGAATCCATGGATATGATACACCATAACCCCCATGACTATATCATGTTATATGGAAGAGGAGAAGAGATTTTGCAAATGCAATTTAGGCTCCTAATCAGTTGACTTTGAGTTAATCAAAAGGAGAGTGTCCTGGACAGGCCTGATCTAACCAGATTAGTTTTTTTTTTTAAAGAGTGTTTCAACTGGCTTTGAGTTCAGACACTGGAAGCAGCAGGAAAGTGCTTCTGCTGGCCTGAGAAAGCAAGCTACCATGAGTTCCACAGCTGAAAAAAAATGAATTCTGCCAACAACGTGAATGATTTTGGAAGTGAGCTGCAAACTTGAGATGGGAAAGCAGCCCTGGCTAAAACCTTAACTTCAGCCCTTTGAGATCTGGAGCAGAGGAACCAGTTAATCATGCCCAGATCCTTGATCCATGGAAATTTTGAGAATATATATATATATATATATATATATATATATATATATATATATATATATCTGTTTCAAACCACTAAATTAATAGAAATTCCTTACAGAGCAATAGAAAACAAATATAGCTATTTAAAAGGGAATAGGGAAAAGAGATTTTTGGTATTTCAAGTTTTTCTACTTTCCCAGAAATCTCAGACATTATTAAACCTAGTAGAGTTTTATCATGCCAGAAGTAATAATGTTATTTCCTTTCATCTTCTAAATTTAACATGCTGGTCTTGAAAACACATAAAATATATTTTATGCCAAATTTTTTGAGATTCTCCATCTGTACTTAAAACTAATAATAATGTTTTTAGAGAAACCAGAATGATCAGGTTGCCTATTTTAACTTCTTATTGCTTTTCTCAACCTATATTTTGAGGGTTCATCACCTATTTCCAACATAAAATGAGGATTTTTAAATCTAATTAATTCCACTGCTGAACATGTAGCCTAGAACTCACTATGAATCCTACTCAATCCACATCAGTACTGACTCTGGAGAAGCCAGAGTCTTGCCATTCTCCTGGATATTGTGGGAATAATCAAATTAGAATACCTGCAGTCCATTGTTTTTTAATGCCTTATAATCTTGCCATCCTTAGTTATTTCCAAAAATATAAGCTATTTTCTTTAAGCTCTTATGCTCATACTAGAGTACTGGTGCATGAAATTCGTGCATGGGGGGTGTGTTCCTCAGCCCAGCTGCACCCTCTCCAATCTCGGACCCCTCAAGGGTTGTCCAACTGGGTGTTTAAGCCCGACCAGGATTGGGCCTAAATGGGCAGTCATATATCCCTCTCACAATCCAGAACTGCTGGCTCCCAACTGCTCTTCTGCCTGCCTTCCTGAGTGCCCGTAACCACTTCTGTCTGCCAGCCTGATAACCCCCTAACCATTGCCCTGACAGCCTGATTGCCTCTCCTGCAGGCCTGGTCATCCTTAATTGCTCTCCCCTGCAGGCCTGGTCCCTCCCAACTGCCCTTCTGTAGGCTTAGTTGCCCCCAAGTTCCCTCCTCTGCAGGCCTTGTCACTCTTAACTGCCCTCCCCAGCAGGCTTGATCTCCCTCAACTGCCCTTCTTTGCAGGCCTGGTCCCTCCCAACTGCCCTCCCCTGTTGGCCATCTTGTGTCCACATGGGGGCAGCCATGTTGTGTATTGGAGTGACAGTCAATTTGCATATTACTTTTTTTTATCAGATAAGATAGTTCGTGCTTCCTGCTGTCTCAACACTTTCTATTTCTTTTACTTTGAAAACTTGTCCTGAAGTTATACTTTAACCACAACCGGGCTGTGGTCCAAGAACAGTGCCCTTCCATCAGCTATGTCAAGTAGAGTTTGTTTATTCTCCTACTCCTCAATTATATGAACATTAGTTGGTATTCATCTTGTTCTTTACCCCTTACTATGGACTGAATATTTTTCTCTCCCCAGAATTCACATGATGAGACCTAATCCCTAATATGATGGTATATGGGAGTAGAGTTTTGGGGAGGTAATTAAGTCATGAGAGGGGAGCCCACATAAATAAGATTAGTGCCCTTACAAAAAGAAAAACAGAGTTCCTTTACCATTTGCCATGTGAGAACATTGAGAAGACAACCATCTATGAACCAGGAAGTGAGCTGTCACCAGATATCTAATCTGTTGTCACCTTGATCTTAAACTTCTCAGCCTCTAGAACTGTGAAAAATAAATGTTGTATAAGCTAAGGCTATGATATTTTTGTTAGAGTGAACCAAACTGAATAAGATTCTCCTCTAATTGACAAAACCTCCTGCTCTGATAAAGTTAGGCAGTTGCACAACCCTCTACTTCTCTTTTTTTGCTGTCATCTCCAAACCGCCTGCATATCTCCCATCTTTGTTGCAGAGTTTTGGGCTGAGTTATAATTTCATATTTGCACCAAGTTCTTTTGCCACATAGATGAGCTAGTTACCTGATTCTCTGGTCTAAAAATATTTAAACCTTTTCATTTCCTGCTATTCACTTCCACTGTACCTCAACAAACCATTTCCATCGTTATGTCCTCATCCTGATAATAACCTAGTACTTCTACTCTTCTAATATATTAAACTAAAATATTTCAATATTTGATTAAAACCTTATCTTCTTCCGTCTCTTGTTGATTTACATTACCTCTGATTTTTTTTTTATTTCAGAGTGACCACTAGTCTTTTCATCCATCTACTTTCTCCCTATGTTCACACCCTTTCTTAACCTCATGATTTGTCACTTTATTCTCTAAGCAATGATGCCAACTCACTATTCTGTCAGCTTCTTGTGCTCATCTGTATTTCAGCTAGCTTGTGTGATTGACTATTGTATTATTCATTTATTATCATATCAAACATAAGCCCACGAGCTGTGCCTCATCACAATGAAGATCTTTGTCATTCTCCAGGTTTTCACACTGAACTAAAGGCATGCAAATGGGCCCCATATGCTAGTCAGGCCAGTTCTCTGACTCAAAAGCAGCAGTGAGAATGCGAACACATTTCCTTCCTTCCTGTTATCTTTAAATGAATCTCCTCCACAGTTGGCTGTACTTGAGCACTCTTACTCAACCCGAGAACATCTCTAGGAGGTCTCATTTATCTTAATTTCTACTGATAATAGACACAGATGGTTGCAGCCAACAGAATGAATTGTGAATACAAAGTAGCTCTTCAAAATCACCTGGATATTTCTGTCCAAGGAACCTCTTGTGGAACAGGAAGGGCATTGGTACCTAAAAGGAATAAATAGCTTCTTCCCTTATGAAATTTAGAAATTTAATAAGCAGTAACTCAGGATTTATTAACTGAATGATGAAACATCTGAAGAAGGTAATTTACTAGGTTGAGTCTCTTCTGCCAAGCAGCGCACACCTAAGCTGTAATGGGTTGCAATCCCCCATATCTGGTATGATTAAAATGGAAACCTTTTTTGTAAATAGCAGCTAAGTCAAGTGTTAGCAGGTGAAAATATGCAACAGATGACTTACATTCTTCTAAGGAAAAATGTGTTTTCACAATCTGCTGGTTTGAACTTACTGATTATTTTAACTTTACCTATACTAAGTTTTACATTTTCAGGATCTAATGATCAATTTGGAATTCCTGATTTCTAGAATAAATCAGGTAGTGGCACTGTAGTGCGTATCTTTTTTAACCTTCTAAGAATGACTTGCTAGAGTTCAGCACATTAAATGAGAAGATGAAGAAGAAGAAAAAAAATCTGAATATTAGTGCAGTTAGCATTGATAAAACCCAATACTATTTTTATAATATATTTTTATTAATTTCAGAGAGGAAAGGAGAGCAAGAGAGAGATAGAAACATGAATGATGAGAGATCAGTCATTGATTGGCTGCTTCCTGCATGCCTCTACTGGAGATCAAGCCTGCAATCCAGGCATGTGCCCTTGACAAGAATCGAACATGGGACCCTGCAGTCAGCAGGCTGACACTTTATCCACTGAGCCAATAGGACTCAATTCTATTTTTAAATATTATGTTATCAGACACTGTGGTAGGTGTTTTAGAGTGAATGGGATATGTGGAGTAGCATGTACTTGAGAATAGTTCATAGTTTGGTAGGGAAAACACATGGATAGTTTGAAAAGCACTAAAATAAAAATATGAGGAAAATTATATGAGATCTTAGAGAAGGAATTGTCTAAATATATCAAAAAGAGCATAAAAAGGCTCCACAGGACAGTGATACTGCATTCTTTCATTTCTCAGGCAAATATGTAATTTGTGCCAATTAAGCACCAAGCACAAGTGCTAAGCAATGACATCTTCTTATTTACCTTGGGACAGTAGAACTTGACTGTAGCCTCAAGGCCATCTACTCTGTGACTAACATTAATTCAAGAAACAAAAGCAGGCTATGAAATAATCTCATTGAATTGTCATCATTTTTTATTAAATTAAGTGGAAATGACAAGCAGCTATGTGTCAGGCACACTGAGTGTTTTATTGAAAGTGCATCATTTAATATTCAAGACAAATCATAGTTCAAAGAATAAATCAGTTCTATAAACATCAAGTTTAGCAGCTTCCTTCGACCAGGCATTGTACTGAATGCTAGAATATCAAAAGTATGAAGGCATAACTTTTGTCTTCCTGAAGCTCCTGGTTTACTGGGAGAGTGAGAAACATAAATATCATTCTGATGGGTAATATTAAGTGTTAAAGTAGAAATAAGGAGCATGGTGCCCAGGGAGCATAAAACAGCAAAACACTTCCTAATGTGTGGGAAGGAAGGTTTCTGCCTAGAGACTTGTAGCCTGGGTGAACAGTGATTACTTAAGTGCAGATGCAGAGGAAGGGCATTCCAAGAAGTGAGGTCAGCCTGAGCATATGCCTGGAGGTGTGATAATGATTGTGAAGACAGGTGTTATTGGCTGTAATTCAAAGGTGAAGAAGCTGAGCCTCAGTGAATTTAAGTAAAGAGCCAGGAGTAAAAACTCTGGCTGCTATATCTGCAAAGCCCATGTTCTTTCCATCACCTTAAGCCACTTCACCAGAATGTGACATTTACCCCTGAAGAACTAGGAGTCTAAGCACTGTAAATGCCAAGAAGAAAGATCTCAGATAGTTAAAGGAAATGTAACAGAGAGAAATGGTAGGTGACAGGAATTAAAGAAATAAAGAGAAGCAGTGAGAATCCAAATTGTAGTAGGAATAGTTGCTATTAAAACTTCTTGAATGCTGCCATTGTGACCTGACATGTATTTAAATGCATCCTTCTCCAATACCAGGCACTCTATCTGCCTGCTGACATGCTGTTCATCCCTTTCATGGCAGAGCTTGGGTTCCCATAATATGAAGCTCAATGGAAGCCCTGAACTTTTCATTAATAATTATTTTTTGCTCATACTTGTATATGCCATGCATGCAAAAGGTTTCATAGAGGACTTTAAAAGCATACTATAGTAAATGCATTTCATCTCTATTATGAACTCAGTTCAGGGGCTAATATAAGTTTCAAGTCATCATTTACAAATATTGTTTCCAAGGGAAACCATCTGCACTATGCTGTGAAAAGATAATAAAAATACACGAATTAAACAAATTGTCCATAGTAATTTTCCTATGATTTGTTCACTGAGACAAACTTCTTTCATGGAAGAATTATTGCATTGATGACCTTGAAAGGTAGAGGTTTCCCTGAGCATTAATGGAACCAATCATTATCAACATCAGGCCTTTTCTCCTCTTATTTTATCTTTTGTCATTGTAAAAAGCCAGACAATACAAGACAAACCACAATTAGCACCATCATCTTTCCACCAAGGAAAACAAAGCAAACTGGTAATCCTACATTTGGAAGTGAGTCCCTTTTGGGATGGCAGTTGGCTGAATTTTTATACAGCTATATGTTTTGTGACTCAGGAATGAAACTAGTGTGAGGTCTCTAGCCTATTGCCACTCCTGCCCACAGTTGGCTTTTAGAAATTAGCATTGTTGCCAAGACCAGTTTGCCTCAGTGGATAGAGTGTCAGACTGCGGACTGAAGGGTCCTGGGTTCGATTCCGGCAAGAGCATGTACCTTGGCTGCGGGCACATCCCCAGTAGGGGGCGTGCAAGAGGCAGCTGATCGATGTCTCTCTCTCATCGATGTTTCTGACTTTCTATCCCTCTCCTTTCCGCTCTGTAAAAAATCAATAAAATATATTTTAAAAAATGTTCAAAAAAAAAAAGGAAAGAAAGAAATGAGCATTGTTGAGAGGAAAATGGTTGCGGAATAGACAGAGGTGTCCCAAGCCTTGTCCTGGAGCAGACAGAAAGAACAGTTGAGGGTCGCACAGGGAGTGTTTGTTGGCGATTTGGGGGACAGTTTTACTCCAGAAGGTGGGGGACTGCTGGACGGGCCTCCCCTAACCAAGCAGCCCCCAATGCTTCTGGGTTCTCTCACAGAGCCACTGGCTCAGCCATGGACCACACCATCTTGAAGGGGAAAATCCTGAAAATCTACAGCTGAGGCACCTACCAAACAGCTGAGAACCCCAGGAAATCGGTCTCTGATTAGCCCAAACATGCGGATTCATAGGATCTCTGCACTCCACCATGGAAAGATCAGATTTCACCTGGATAGGTTAGGTCTCTGCTTCCCACAGGGGAGAGAAATGTGCGCACAGAGGGAGCTGGAGGAACTGGGGAAGTCTGTGCCTGAAAAAAATTTGAGGCTGTTGGGGCTGGCATGACCCATGAATGCAGAAGGGGGTCCTCAGATCTGATAACAGAAGGGATCCCTAGAAAGCAGCCCATTTATATCTGATGAAAAAGGACAGCCAAAAACTTTGGGAGTGTATGGGCTGCTTAAACCCAAGGGGGGAAAAGGGAGTTCACACACTTGCGTTTTTTCCTCTCCAAATCCTTGCTTCTAGTTACTAAGCCCAGAGGATAGGATCACCTAGTGGGGGACATGCTGGGAGACTACAGGGGAAAGTTGTTTTTCTGGAACCTGGGGATAAGAGCAAGAAGTTACCATTAGAGCACCAGTTCTGGGGCAGCCCAATCCCACAAATAAGTATTGAGTGCCACAGGGAAAACAGGATCTTAGTTTAGGTTAGAGAGGACCAATAAACCCAGAGGTCAATTCAGAAACACTGGCACCCAGGGGCTGAATCACAAATTGACTCTTGTGTAACACAAATTAAGGGATCAGTTCTATTACTACTACTATTTTAACTTTTTAAAGTGTCATTTTATTTTCTCATAATTCCTATGGGATTAGTGTTCTATAGCTTATTTTCCTCTTTCCTTTAGCATCTCTTTACTCTATCTCAACTCCACCTTGATGCCATAACTCTCTTGCTAACCTTTCCCCATTTTATGTTCTGTTTCTCTTACCCTTTTCCTGCTTTAGATTTTCCTCATTCTTTCTTTTTACCCCTAGTTAAATTTTCACCATACTTATATATCTAATCTCCAACCCCTTACTCCAAGTCCATATAAACCTCTCTCTTCTCTGTCTTCACTATCCTAAATTGTTTTTCTCTTTGTGCTTTTGTTGTTGTTTACTTGATTGTTGATTATATCAATTTTTTATGCTTGTTTCTGAGATTGTTTTGCTTATTCTTTTCTTTGGTTTGCTTTCTGTTTTTTTGTGGGTTTTTTGTTTGTTTTGTTTTTAGTTGTTTTTTGCTTCTGTTTTCCCTCACCTCACTTGATATTATTTGTTGTTTCCAGTTTGTATTAATCTCCAGGTAATTTTTGCTGGCATTTGTTGGGATTAGTGGTTGTTCTATTGGAGGTTACTCCCCATATATATAGTTTGTTACCCTATTCTTTATTATTCTCTTTCATTTATCTCTTGCTTTCTATTTTTCCACTTTTCCCAATTTCATTTTGACATTCCTTTCTTTCTTTTGTGTGTGTGTGAGTGTGTGTGTGTGTGTGTGTGTGTGTGTGTGTGTTTCTATGTTTTCTTTATCACTCTTCTTTCTCAACTATCCCCTAATTTGCCTTTCTTTGGTGATGACCTTAATTTGGGGATATCAATATCATGAATACATTCCTGTTCAGTGCCTGGTGCCTTGCACCTGGATGTGTTGTATTCTGTGCCTTGAAATCAAAGCAAGAGAGAGGGAACTACATAACCAGACACTCAGAGAAGAGAGACCATGGGAGACAAAGAAACAGCCTGCATATATAAAAAAAGCAAGCCTCGCCAGAAAAGGAAGTAAACAAAGTGGAGGCAAGCAACTCATCAGAGAAAGAATTCAGAGAAATGGTCATAAGGTGGCTGAAAAGAATGGAAGACAATTTGACAATATGAGTAAGAACCAACAGGAAATGAACAAGAGCCAAGAAGAAATGAAAAGTGACATCACCACTGTAGATAACTCAATAGAAAACATCAAGAGTAGACTAGAAGAAGCAGAGGACCGCATCAGTGAGCTTGAAGACAAGGTAGAAAAAAATACCCAAATAGAGCAGCTTCTAGAAAAAAAAGCAGAAGGAGAGCCTAAAGGAACTTTAGGACAACATGAAACAAAATACATCTGCATAAAAGGCCTTTCAGAAGGACAGGAAACTGAAAAAGGAATAGAAAACCCATTTGAAGAAATAATGACAGAAAACTTCACTGACATAGGAAAGAAAAAACCTACACAAATGCAAGATGCTCACAGAGTCCCAAGCAAAATGAACCCCAAATGATTGAAGGCAAGCTACATTATAATTAAATTGGCAAACACCAATGACAAAGTAAGAATTTTAAATGTAGCAAGAGAGAGACAGAAAGTCACCTACAAAGGAATGCCCATCAGACTAGCGACTGAATTCTCAACAGAAACTCATCATGCCGGAACGTAATGGAATGAAATAAACAAAGTTATGCAAAGCAAGGGTCTGAATTCAAGAATACTGTGCCCAGCAAGGCTATCAATCAAAACTGAAGGGGAAATCAGGAGCTTCACAGAAAAAAAGGACTAAAGGAATTTATTACCACCAAAAGAACAATGCAAGAAATGCTAAAGGGTCTGGTGTAAAAAGATATAGGAAACGAAGAAGGAACACAGGGGTAAAGAATAAAAATGCCAACAAATAAGTACCTATCAAGAATAACTTTAAATGTAAATGGATTAAATGCTCCACTCAAAATACATAGGGTAACAGACTGGATAAGGAAACATGACTCATATATCTTCTGTCTATAAGAAACCTACCTCCAAAAAAATGACGCACACTGACTGAGGGTGAAAGGAAGGAAAAGGGTTTTTCAGGTGAATGAAAATTTAAAAAAAGGAGGTGGCAATACTTATATCCAACAAATTAGATCTCAAACTGAAGTATATAACAAGAGATAAGGAAGGCCACTTCACAATACTAAAGGGAGCAATCCAACAAGAAGAAATAACACTGGTAAACATACAGGCACCCCCAATACAGGAGCACCCAAATACATAAAAAAACTCCTGGAGGATATCAAGGGAGAGATTGACAGCAATACAATCATAGTAGGAGACTTTAATACCCCACTATCATCATTAGACAAATCCTCTAAACAAAAAAAAATCAGCAAAGAAACATCAATCCTAAATGACTCACTATACCATATGGAATTAATTGACATCTTCAGATCATTTCACCCTAAAGCCACAGAATATGCATTCGTCTCAAGTGCACATGGGTCATTTTCAAAAATAGACTATATGTTGGGTCATAGACAAAGTGTCTCCAAATTCAAGAAGATAGAAATAATATTAAGCTTATTCTCAGATCACAGTGACATAAAGCTATAAATCAAAAACAATAAAAATAATCCAAACAAATCAAACACATGGAGACTAATCAGCATGGTATTAAACAATGACTGGGTTATCAGAGAGATCATGAAAGAAATAGAAAACATCATTGCAACAAATGACAATGAAAACACAACAATCCAAAATCTATGGGACACAGTGAAAGCAGTTCTGAGAGGAAAGTTCATAGTTCTACAAACCTACTGCAAAAAAAACAAGAAACAATGGTAATAAATTATCTAATCCTACAACTGAAAGTGTTAGAAAGAGAGCAACAAGAAAAGCCCAGTGTCATCAGAAGGAAGGAAATAATAAAGATCAGAGCAGAGATAAATGACATAGAGACCAAAGAAACAATACAAAAGATCAACAAAACCAAAAGCTGGTTCTTTGAAAGGATAAACAAAATTGATGAACTTCTAAACAGACTCATCAAGAAGCAAAGAGAGAGGACCCTAATAAATAAAATCTGAAATGGAAGTGGTGAAATAACAACAGACCTCAATGATATACAAAAGATTGTTAAAAAATACTATTAAAAATTTTACTCCAACAAAATGGACAACCTGGAGGAAATGGATATATTCCTAAAAAAATATAACCTTCCAAAACTCAATCAGGATGAATCTAAGCAGCTCAATAGACCAATAACTATAAAGGAAATTGAATCAGTCATCAAAAAGCTTCCAGCAAACAAAAGCCTAGGACCAGAAAACTTCACAGGGGAGTTTTACCAAACAATCAAGGAAGAAATTAAAACCTATCCTTATCAGACTAGTCCAAGAAATTCAAGAGGAAGGTCCATTTTCCAAGCTCCTTCTATGGAGCCAGCATCATCCTAATACCAAAAACAGATAAATACAACACAATGAAAGAGAATTACAGGCCAATATCTCTCATGAACATAGATGCCAAAATCCTCAATAAAATTCTAGCAAATCGTATTCAGCAGTACATCAGAAATATCACACACCAAGACCAAGTAAGATTTATCCCAGGAATGCAAGGATGGTACAATATCTGCAAATCAATAAATATAATACATCACATAAGCAAATTGAGAGATAAAAATCACATAGTCATATCAATTGATGCAGAAAAAGCATTTAACAAAATCCAACACCCTTTCATGATAAAAACTACCAACAAGGTGGGAATGTGCAGGGAATACCTGCACATAATAACAGCTATATATGATAAACCCACAGCTAATATCATACTCAATGGGCAAAAACTAAAACCATTTCCCTTAAGAACAGGAACAAGACAGGGATTCCCACTCTCACCACTCCTATTCATCATAGTACTGGAAGTACTAGCCATTGAAATTAGACAAGAAGAAGAAATAAAAGGCATCCAAATTGGAAAAGAAGAAGTATACCTGTCCTTATTTGCAGATGACATGATATTGTATATAAAAAACAAAAGGTTCCATAAAAAACTAATAGACTTAATAAATGAGTTGAGCAATGTAGCAGGATACAAAATTAATGCCAAGAAATCTATGGCATTTCTATACACCAAGAGTGAAATTACAGATAGAGAGACTAAAAAAGCAATCCAATTTACCATCGTAACAACAAAAAAAATTAAGATGCTTTAGAATAAACTTAACTAAGGAGGTAAAAGACCTATTCAGGGAAAACTATAGGATACTTAAAAAAGAGACAGAAGAAGACATAAACAGATGGAATAATATGCCATTTTCATGGAATGGCAGAATCAACATCATTAAAATGTCCATACTACCCAAAGCAATCTATAAATTTAATGCACTCCCCATTAAAATACCAATGGTATATTTCACAGACCTAGAAAGAACTCTCCAAAAATTCATCTGGAATAAAAAAATTTCCCAAATAGCCACAGCAATTCTGAGAAGAAGCACAATGTCGATGGGATTTCAATACCAGATTTCAAGCTGTATTACAAAGCTACTGTTCTCAAAACAGCCTGGTACTGGCACAAGAACAGACATATAGACCAATGGAATAGAATAGAGAATCCAGATATCAACCCAAACCACTATGCTCAATTAATTTTTGACAAAGGAGGCATGAACATAAAGTGGAGTCAAGACAGTCTCTTCAAGAAATGGTATTGGAATAATTGGACAGATACATGAAAAAAAATTAAACTAGACCACCAACTTATACCATACACAAAAATAAACTCAAACTGGATACAGGACTTAAACATAGTATGGGAAACCATAAAAATACTAGAGGAATCCTCAGACAGAAATCTCAGACATATGCCGCAAGAACTTCAATGATACTGCACCTAGGGCAATGGAAGCTAAATAGAAAATAAACAAATGGAACTACATCAAAATAAAAAGCTTTTGCACAGCAAAGGAAACCATCAAGCAAACAATAAGAATACCCACTTTATGGGAGAACATATTTGCAAATGTTATCACTGATAAAGGTTTAATCTCCAGCATCTACAGGCAACTTATACAACTTAATAAAAGGAGGATAAATCATCCAATAAAACAATGGGTAAGAGACCTAAATAGAATCTTTTCGAAAGAAGACAAAAGGAAGGCCCAGAGACATATGAAAACTTGCTCAAAGTCACTAATTATCCCAGAGATGCAAATAAAAAAGACAATGCGATACCATCTCACACTTTTCAGAATGGCTTTCATCAAGAAATCAACAAATGACAAGTGCTGGTGCAGATGTGTAGAAAAAGGAACCTTTGTGTACTGCTGGTGGGAATGCAGACTGGTACAGCCAATGTGGAAAACAGTATGGAGTTTCCTCAAAAATCTGAAAATGGTGCTCCTATTGGACCCAGTGATCCCAGTTCTAGGAATATATTCCAAAAAAGTAGAAACACAAATCAGAAAGGATATATGCACCCCTATGTTCATAGCAGCACAATTCACCATTGGTAAGATTTGGAAACAGCCTAAGTGCCCATCAGCAGATGAGTGGATTCAAAAACTGTGGTACATCTACAAAATGGAATACTACCCTGTGGTAAAAAAGAAGGAGCTCCTACCATTTGCCACAACATGGATGGAGCTGGAGAGCCTTATGCAAGGTGAAATTAGACAGGCAGAGAAAGATATATATCACATGATCTCACTAATTTGTGGAATATAATGAACAGCATAGACTGATGAATAAGATCACATCCTGAGACTAATAAACATCCGTCAGAATGGCAAACCTCAGGGTAAGTGGGGGTCAGCGAAAGTAAGGGGGAGAGATCAACAAAGGGACTTGTGTGCAAGCATAGAAGCCTAATCGATGGATACAGACAACAGCGGGGTGAGGTATGAGTGTGGGGCATAGGGTTAAGGAAGAATAAGGACACATATGTAAAAAATAAAAATATATAAGAAAAATAATATAAAATAAAAGAGAATATTAAACCTAATCCATATTATTGGTCACCATAACCTTAAGAGAAAGGATTATAACTGAAAGTCAATATTTTTGGCCTCTTGAACTAAGGTAAGTACTTTGTGTTTTTACCTCCCTGATGAAGTTTAAAGTTACAGAAAAAACTGACAGCCAGTTTGAAATTGAATTGACATGGCCTAGAGCAAAGAATATTCTTACATGATAACATTCTACAATGTCATTATAATTTTTTGATATTTTACAACAGCATATTGTACAATTATCCCAAAGAAACTTACAAACTAATTATTTGAATGTTTGGCAGTGATTTTTAAAAAATACATGAAAGGAATAAATCCCTTTCAGAAGGAATTAAAGCACTGGGAAGGCATTTGAGCATTCTATATTGGCCCTTCTTGCCCTTTTTGCCAAAAGGGACCATCTTCTCACAATCCAGTTGCCCTCAGCTGTTGCCTGAGTTTTCTGTTCATGCTGAGGATGAAGCCTTGTGGTGGCTGGTACCATGGATCTGTCTCTCGCCCAATGGTGTGAGCTGGGCCCTCCCGTGAGAAGAAACCTGAGTCTCCTGAGCTATGTGATCAATACTGGGACCCCGTCACCAGGCGAGGGGATCCCAAAGAAGGTGCTAGGCTTGGAGGCCACAAGGGCCTAGACTACTAAGGAGACATAACTGAACCCCACATCATCCTGCTTGGCCCCAGAGGATGGCTGGTTCGCCAGAGACAGGTAAGATTCCTCAGGGAAGGAACAATCTAAGACAAGCACAGTCACAGAGGGACCATCAGGAGAGAACTTGAAGGTCAACAGAGGTAGGGCACAGACCCTCACCCCCTTAACCTTGCAGGGGCCTGAACTCTCACCCCTTCTGAGGGCGGTCTCCTGCCCTCGTGGCTGCTTCGCCTCCCATGCTCACCTCAGATTGGTACCCAGGTAACAGACAGAGAGTGGGCCGGCAGTAGCCATACTATATCTAAATGCAGCCTACCACCAGGAATGCTCAGGGCCTACTCAAGAAAGCAAATAATCCTTTCCACTAATATTTACAGGGTAAACTCAGATTATTTTTGAGTATTAAATTTGACAGTAAAATAGTAATCAAGTTTTCGGATTAATTTAAATTGGCTAACTGAAGTAAGTGAATACTTAAGAAAATTTAATTGTACTTACTGGACAAAAAGCTGTTCCTAAAATATTAACTAAAATATCTATTGGTAGTTCATCTCATCGTAAAATTTCTTAACATGCAATGAACCTAAAGCAGTCATATTTTTGTGCAAAAAATTAAAATTTAAAGTGACCAAGACTGCACTATAAAATTTCCCAAATCCTCTATTAATCAAAACAAGGGGGAAATAGCAGGGTAATATCATGTAAGGAAATATATCCTATAAGTAAATTACATTGAGAAAATTTTTACTTCCAAAAATTAATTTCCATTTGTAATGCTATCAGCAAGACACCCATGAAAAACGCACATGGTGTTAAAATAAGCCAAAGGAAAATTATTTGGACAAAAATAAAAAGGATCCCAAGTTAAATTTATAGAAAATATTCCTTTATTAACTTTTGGTCAAGAATATGTTTGTATATTTTCAGAAAACAACTCCAAGACCATATGGATTCCTGCAACAGAGAGGAATTGATACGTCTAAACAGTCCAGAGATGGAAGACTCTGACGACACCTTGCCATGCTAGCAGTCAGCAGTTGTGCATCATGGCAGGTTGCCCAGGACCAAACCAGAGAGGGGGGACCTGCATTACCATCATTTGTCCTCCATCCAGATATCATTGATGACATGTACACATAAGGAACTATTTGACATTGAAACTCAGACTCAGAACTGTTGGACATTGAAATTGAGACTCAAACATTTTTTTTCTTATATGTTTATTTCTAGCATGCAGATGCAAGATTTTTTTTTAAAGAAAAGAAACGGGAAATAGATACAGAGGCAAAGAAGCATTTAACAGACTGTCAAACTACAGTGGGAAGGCAGGGGAGGTTGGAGGGCAGGGGCTGTAAGAGATCAACTGAAGAACTTGTATGCATGCATATAATCATAACCAATGGATACAAGACACTGGGGGTGGGGCAGGTGAGGGCATGTGCTGGGGCTTAGGGGAGACCAGGGGGAAGTCAATGGGGGAAAAAAGAAAACATATGTAGTACTATTTGTAGTACTTTAAACAATAAAAATACAATAAAAAAAGAAATAAGCATTGTTTTTGCTGTCTACTTTCACAGGAATACGACACAAGTAAAAAAAGAAATAAAAGTTAATAAGATATTCAGCTTGGTATTGGGAGTATTCACTTATAAATTGATGTACTGAAAATGTTGCATCCATGATGGCATCCATGATAAGGAACAGCCTGGAAACAATTAAATATACCACAGTAGGAACACATCCCAACCAGTTTCCTACTTCTCAATTTCTTTTGTTTTTTACTAAAGTGTGTTAATTTCTGTTAATCACCTGGCTTCATTGCAGTTGTAATTTAACTTTTTCTCTGTTTCAGTTCATGAAGCAACTTTCTGTCTCTATTTTCTTTCTTAATGAAGGGCTGATTGTATACCTTCCATTAGAAGTCTTACAAGGAGGATGCAATACAGCTTTTTCTCTTATAGTCTGTAAAAATAAATAAGACCAAGGCAGATATTGAGGGAAATTTGCAAATATATAAGAAAACAAAAGTTTACTGTCTGCTTCCCTCACTTGATCTTCCTCCCTAATTCTCTTCATGCCTCATATTTAATAAAAGCTGGCATCAGCTATTCACATGTTCTCCACAAGGAGGCTATGTTTAACTTTTGTTTGCACTGAAGTAGCTTTATCAAACATTGTTTTGGTATCATACAAATATTGACAACATATACTGCATGATGATGCTTCCTTTTCACCACAGCCACACATACACACAAACACATTTTTAAATACAACCTAGGCTCAGTGCCCAAAACATGAAAAAGACTTTTTAAAAATGTTCTCAATTAACCAATTTAAGAAAACACCTATTTTCTTGACTAAACAATAGAAAGTTGATTCCTTGGATACAGTAGATCCAAAAGTATCTGTGGCAGATGTGGTTGCTGAATGGAAATTGAAGCAAGTCACAATAGAATTAGAGTTGATTTCTCAGCATAGTCATGGCTCCTTCATCAAATAACTTTTTAAAGGTTCTGGGTTTTGTGGAGATTGAAAGTCTAAACACGGGACATTATGTGACTCTATAATCCAATTTTCCCTTGACAAACTATGTACTATACAAACTCCAAGTGATAAAATCAGGCCCAGCAATAAACAACCTACCATCATGTGGAAGAGTGATTTACAGGACCAGTCTTGAGCAGATCTGAAAGGAAGAAATAAGTTGTAGTCACAGATAACTTATATTCTCAATGTGATTACTCCTGCTACATTGTTATAACTCCCTCACTATGGCCTTCTAGGTAGCTTCCAATGGAAGGTTGGATAGGGAGGAATGTCTGTACTGACACCTGCAAATAGTGGACTGTGGTCGTGTTACACCCTCACTCAGGAGCAGCCCTGAAAGACACTGATAAAGTGGGCATAACCTCAAGCTGTGTATCCAGATGTGCAGTTTCCCCAGAAGAAAAAAAGCTGAAAATATGGATTCATGAGCATTGCAGAAGAGGTATATGAATTGGACCTCTCAGAATGGGTACACAGATTAAACATGAAATCACTGTCCCATGTAAAAACTCACCCAAAGTTATTCAATGCAGAGGAATCTCAATAGTTAGATGGACAAAATGGTCTATTTTGCAGATATTAATAACACCTATAACCATTTTCTGCTTGTACAGTGAGCTCATTAACAAAGAGAATAATGCTTACATTGAAGGTAATTAATGGGCGGAGTCACTTGGACTTCTCCCAGCCAACACGATCTGTTTATTACAACTCCTGAGGACCCAAACTGCCAAACAGCAGAAGCCAATGTTGTGTATCTTTCTTGGTACTACATTGGAATGAACTTTATTCTGGATTTGCAGAAGGTAGTCTTGCCTGTATGTAAATTTACAGGTTACTTTAATGTCCAATCACGCTTTCTTAAACAATGGCTAAATATCTTCCTTAAAAGTGAAACATGGACGCCTACGGAATTTGATGTCCTATAGCACAGAAGCAGCTGTTCATATTA
Organism: Antrozous pallidus; assembly: GCA_027563665.1. Lineage (NCBI taxonomy): Eukaryota > Metazoa > Chordata > Mammalia > Chiroptera > Vespertilionidae > Antrozous > Antrozous pallidus. Next base: position 23,486,013 of record CM050509.1, read on the forward strand.
AATTATAAACTCGACAGTTAAAGAGCTGATTAAGGAAACAGCAGGGAGGTGACTTTTGGAGTTTGAAGTGCTATTTTACAGAATATTATATAAGTTCTGAATCCCAAATAAATTTATAGAATGAGAAATGAAGGCAACATGGGCCACAATATTAATTGACACCAAATCATGGACTGTGACTAATATCTTCTCTGGTCAAATGATCAGAGACTTGGGACAAATAAGATTTGAATACACCTGACAAAGAGATTGGGGAAGAAATGTGCATAAAGTCATCTCAGAAGATAGTCTGAGATTATTTGCAGGCCATGTGCATCTCACCAAAATTGCCCCGATTGTATGGAAGACTCTATTACAAACTATTTCAATCATATAAAAATAGTGTACATAAAAATTAATAAAAACCTGTGTACCCACCACTCAGATTAAGAAATAAAATATTAGCAATACCATTTAAGGTCCCTGTGTAAACTTTAGTGGTCTCATTATCCTTATTCCTTACACCGCCCTCCCAGATATAGTAGTAAATACTATCCACTACCAAAAATGTATTTGTTTATCTTCCCGTCTATACCTTCAAAAGTTTATTACACATGTGCATATAAAATATATATAAACATTGATTTTTATATTTTTAAATTTTGCATAAATGGGAACATCCTGTTTAGATCCTTCTACAACTCTCTTGCTTTATATTTTTGCTCAAGATTAGGAAAATTATCCATATTTAATTTTGACTTATGTATAGTAGTCCAGTGAGTGAATTCATAATGACTATAGATATCCACTTCCTTTTGAGTATCATATAAGTTTTTTCTATATTAATTTTTGCTATTATAAATAATTCTGTAATTTTTGTAACTGTATCTATGTACATTTTGTTTATCTTGGGTTTTCTTGTGTAAGGAATCACATTGTCTGAATAAAAATGCTCATTTATGAATCCTGATCTTTTCTTTACACAATGTATTGTTATAGTGCATTTAAAATACACACATACATATACGAATGCATATATAGGGTGGGAAAAAGTAAGTTTACAGTTTTGAGGAAATATAATATTGTATTTTTATTAGTTATATTATTTTCCATGTGAACAACTATAAATCTACTTTTGTCCACCTGTATGTATATATGTGTACATACATGTGCATATATATATGCATAGTGTGTATTTGTATGTAATATCAGTTTTATTAGGTTATACAATCTGTGGCAGATGACCTTTTCTTTTAAGTCTTGTTCTGGAGCTTGAAGTTAATAGGTGGATAGTCAGGTAAAACATATGGGAAGTGAAGAGGGGAGTAGCAAGGAAAAACTGGAACCTTCAAGGCTGAGCTGGGACTCACAAACATAGATTAGAACTCATGTTGGTTGCTTACTGCCTCCAGGCATCCAATTTGCAGGAGGGCAGTATCCTGAAAGAGAAGCTGGTACCCTGAAACATGGAGTAATTTCAAATACTTGGATCAGGAATTGGATAAATTGCGAAGAGTATGTCCAGCAATGCTGAAAGACTCCAAGTTGCTACCACATATAAACAGGCAAGCCAGTGGACAAGCTTCATGCATAAGCTGCAACAATATATTTTGTTCTGCTACAAACTTCTGAGCATAATAAGAATATGGCTTATATTGTATTTCTGCCTTACAAATCACATGCAAGCTATCTTTTATAGCCCATAATAACTGGGATCCATGCAGAGAATGTGATTATAGAAAACATAGTTCCATTTTTATTATTTCAACAAAATATAGATATGCCAGATTATTAATATTCTAGAGTTCTTCTCTTTTATTTATATTCCTCTTTTATGTCCATCTCTCCTGCTGTTAATATGGGTTTACTGGTTGGTGGTAATTACTTTTACATGTTAGTCCATAAGTTAAAGAACATTGAGGAGGGCTTACACAGTACTAGGGATGGAAGGGAAAACCTCTGGAGTTTCTGTCATGAAAATAGAATAAATAATTCAGAAGAATTTGGATCTTCTCTTAGAAAAGGGATGAGTGTGCTTTTGGTTGTATGAGGAAGAGTCGCATCATATTGCAAAGAGAATTATTTGGGAGAGATTGACAGAAGTAGCAGTAAAAGGGATAGACTATGTTAGGCATTATCATATGGAAATTGTAAAAAAGAAGAGCACACCATCCTTTTGGAAATTTTTCTCACTGTGAATAGATTCAGTGAGATGATGTGTCCTCATGCCTGACTCCTATGTATAGAATGAAGAGAAAAAACCCTATTCCTAGACTTATAAATCATTCATGAAGTTTTGAAGCTTCAGTGAATATCATAACGATGTAACAAACATTTGGAAGTCAGATTCATTATAATAAACCATTGACAGTCACATGCTGAATATAAAGAACTAGTGCCCCAGTGAATGAAATTCGTGCACAGAGAGGGGGTTCCCTCAGCCCAGCCTGTACCCTCTCCAATCAGGGACTACTTTGGGTATGTCCAACTGCCAGTTTAGGGCTGATCCCTGTGGGACTTCTGGCTCTTAATCACTCACCTGCTTGCCTACCTGATAGCCCCTAACTGCCTCTGCCTGCCAGCCTGACTGCCTGCCTGATTGCCCCTAACCCCTCTGCATGCCTGCCTGATGGCCCTTAAATGCCCTCCCCTGCCAGCCTGATCTCACCTCCAACTGCTCTCTTTTGCTGGCCTGGTTGCCCCCAACTGCCCTTCCCTGAAGGCCTAATCTTGCCCCCAAATACCCTCCTCTGTCAGCCAAATTGGTTCTGATTGGTCAGTTTCTATGCCAGTCAGTGTCAAAAGCTCCGCCTCTTAGGTAGCCATTGGCTCTTCACACTTCACCCAGATTTGGTTCTTCTTGGTCAGTTTATATGCTAGTTAGTGTCGCTGGGCCTATTAAATGGCCTGATCAGAAAGGCAGGGCTAATCAGGAGCACCAGTGGAATTCAGAAGAGAAATGGAGGCATGGCTGCTGGCCAGACTGGTTGAGAAAGAGGGAACTGCTGATCAAAATCTGCCACAGAGGCAATGGATCAGTCCCTGCTTCTTTCTTCAGGCCTCTCTCTGGCCATGATTTGCAACCTCCTCAGGACAGTGCTGAATGCAGAACTGACTTCCAGTTGGTATAGCCTTGGTTTTTACTGGACTTTATGACCCAAGGTTTTTATACATTAGGATAATGATATTTTAAATATTTTAAGTGAATAATAATGAGGACTCTACAATCAATATCTACTTATCATTTACTAGAGGCCCAGTGCATGAAACTTGTGCATGGTGGGAAGGGGTGTCCCTCAGCCCAGCTTGCACCCTCTCCAATCTGGGACCATTTGAAGGATGTCCAACTGCCAGTTTAGGCATGATCCAGGTGGGATCAAGCCTGAATGGGCAGTCGGACATCCCTATCACAAACCAGGACTGCTGGCTCCAAACTGCTCACCTGCCTGCCTTCCTGATTGCCCCCAACTGGTTCTACCTACCAGCCTGATCACCCTATAACCATTCCCCTGACAGCCTGATTGGTGTCTAACTGCTCCCCTGCCAGCATGTTTTCCCCCAACTTCCCTCCTCTGCCTGCCTGGTCACCTTTAACTACACTTCCCTGCTGGCCTGATCGACCACAACTGCCCTTCTTTGCAGGCCTGGCCCCTCCCAACTGCCCTCCCATGCTGGCCATCTTGTGGCAGCCATATTGTATCCACATGGGGGCAGGATCTTTGACTACATGGGGGCATCCAACTTTTGTGTTGGAGTGATGGTCAATATGCATATTACTCTTTTATTAGATAGGATAGAGGCCTGGTGCATGGGTGGGGGCCAGCTGGTTTGCCCTGAAGGGTGTCCCAGATCAGGGTGGGGGTTCCCTTGGGCATGGGGCAGTCTGGGTGAGAGGCCTGTGGTGGTTTGCAGACTGACCATGCCCCCAGCGACCCAAGCAGAGGCCCTGGAATCTGGGATTTATTTATATTCTGCAATTGAAACATTGTAGCCTGCAGCGAAGCCAAGCCTTCTGCTCATTCTGTGGTGAGAGCCATTTCTGTTTGGGTTTATTTACCTTCTATAATTGGAACTTTGTAGCCTATAGTGGAGGCCTAGGCTGAACAGAGCTTCAGAAGCTTGGCTTCCTCCATTTCTAAGGGCAACCCTAGGAATGAAATTCGTGCACAGAGAGGGGGTTCCCTCTGCCCTGCCTATACCCTCTCCAATCAGGGACCACTTTGGAAGATGTCCAACTGCCAGTTGAGGCCCAATCCTTGTGGGACTGCTGGGATATATAAAAAGAAAAAGAGTGAAACAGAAAAATACATGGTACTGATTTTAAAGTATCAGGGAAGTCAATGTCACATTGCTTTTTGATATTGATTCCTGCTCTTTGTAAAAAGTTGTAACAAAGAACTCTACATTCCCTCTTCCTGCCTCCAAAAGCCAATTATGGATGCTAAATAACCTGTAGAATGACACTGAGTAAATATTTTCAGGTTATCCTATATAATAAAAGTGTAATATACTAATTAGACCAGATGTCTCTAGACATCCTTCTAGATGACCTTCCAAATGAAGCTGCAGCTGTGAGAGCCTAGGCAGAGGTAGCTATTGCCATTGGTTGGGGCAGAGGCAGAGGTGGCTGCGGCAGCAGTGGGAGGGCAAGCCCTTTACATGAATTTCATGCATTGGGCCTCTGGTATTACATAAACTGTTGTCAACAATGGCAGCTTAATGAAAGGTATATTATATGTAGAAGAAAAAAAATCATATTTCATTCTTAGAAATGGTAGGTGAATCATGTTTGTCAATATATAAGTTAATATAGTGTTTGCGTGAGAACAATCATCTTATCAGTAATAGCTACTAGTAGTTTACATCAAGCACCTACTTTGTGTTAGCCAGGGTGTCAAGTGCATCATACATGCTATCATTAATCCCTACAAACTCTGTGTGGGAGATAATTACTTTCATACTCACAAATAAGTATATTAAGGCTCAGAGAGGTCAATATTCTTGCCAAAGGCCACAGAGATAATTGATGGCATATCTAGTATTGAAATGTTATTAATCTGATTCTAGCAACTTGGCTTTTTAAACATTGTACCATACTGCTGTTTCCATTTAAAGCATGCTGTTCTAGTGCACCCCTGTTAACATGGAGCAACCCAAATAAGTAAAACCAGTCTCTTCTCTGAATTTTTAAAATGGTTTAGAGTTGCAAATTTCCATAGTATGCAAATATCTTCAGATAAACTTCCAGAGAATGCTTTGATTCAGCTGATTTCCCCATGAATGCGTATAGAATTTGGTTTAATCATTCAAGTTACTCCACCTTGTAGCAAACAGAAGGGAATTAAATGAAATCTGTACATGTAGATTAAAATCAAGACAAATACCTAGATTTGTGAAACCATGAAAAAGTGTTTCAAGTTGAGACTACTATGACTATGAAAACAGGGCAGGGCTCAAATATGGAAAGTTTATAGTAGATAATATGTTTCTCAGATTGTCATCACTTTTAGTATCAGAAGGAGAATATGTTATAGGCATGATATAAATCAGAGCCCATGATTCCAAGTTTCTACATTATGGTATCAGATTTGGGCAGCCCTAAGCTAAAGATTTGTCAGCTGTCTTCCCGATCAAAAATTGAGACTAGATTACAGAGACAAAGTTGAATACATAGTGCGCCTTTTAGGTGGTCGGCAGAATTATAACATTGAGTTTCATTGATTTAAGGGACTAAGATCTGCAGGCCATCCTGTAATCTATATTCCAGTGATTGTGACATAATTGCGATTGTGTGTGCTTTATAGTTTTCAGCAAATTCCTTTAGCCACACTCCGACACTGAATTGTCAGCGTGTTAATGAGCTCCTAATATTAATAGGACATAATATATTTAATATATTTAATATCCTATCTAATAAAAGAGTAATATGCAAATTTGACCATACCTTTGCCACACCCACAAGTCACGCCCACCAGCCACACCCACCACTCAATCAGGAGCGAATTATGCAAATAAACCCCAAACAAGATGGCTGCCACCACTGAGAGCAGGAGGGAGGCTTGAGTTTCCCCGGCAATGGAGGAAGACAAGTTTCCCACCTGCCTTTGCCCGCCTAGGCCTCAATGGTACAGAGATTCAATTATAAAAGATACATAATCCAAAGGCAGCCATGGAGCAGGAGAGAGAAGAGGCTAGGGTTGCCAGGGCAATGGAAGAAGCTAAACTTCTGCAGCCCTAGTGCCTAGACCTCTACTCTAGGTTACAAAGTTTCAAACAGAAATGGCTGTCACCATGGAGTGAGCAGAAGGCTTGGCTGCGCTCTAGGCTACAAAGTTTCAACTGTAGACATAAATTAATTTCAGATCCCAAGGCCTCCGTTTGGGTTGCTGGGGGTGTGGACAACCTGCAAACCACCATAAGCCCCTCGCCCAGGCCACCCCACACCCCAAGGGAACTTCCACCCTGATCTGGGACACCCTTCAGGGTAAACCAACTGGCCTCCACCCATATACCAGGCCTCCATCCTATCTAATAAAAGAGTAATACACAGATTGACCATCAGCTCAACACACAAGACAGCTGCCCCCATGTGGTCAAAGAACCTGCCCCCATGTGGACACAAGATGGCCACCACAAAATGGCCAGCAGGGGAGGGCCGTTTGGAGGTTCCAGGCCTGCAATGGAGGGCAGTTTTGGGCCATCAGGCCAACAGGAGAGGGTAGTTGGGAGGGACCAGGCCTGCAAGGGAGGGCAGTTTGGGGCGATCAAGGCTGTAGGGGAGGGCAGTTAGGGGTGACCAGGCCAGCAGAGGAGGGAAGCTGGGGACAAACAGGCTGGCAGGGGAACAGTTAGACATCAGTCAGGCTGGCAGGGTAGTGGTTAGTGGGTGATCAGGCTGGCAGGCAGAAGCGGTTAGGGGCAATCAGGGAGGCAGGCAGGTGAGCAGTTTGGAGCCAGCAGTCGTGCATTGTGAGAAGGATGTCCGACTGCCCGTATAGGCCTATCCCAATTTGGCCTAAACTGGCAGTTGGACATCCCTCGAGTGGTCCCAGATTGGAGAGGGTGCAAGCTAGGCTGAGGGACCCCCCCCCCCCGTGCATGAATTTCATGCACTGGGCCTCTAGTATTTAATAAAAATCATATGAAAATGTTTTTATTTTCTCCATTTGCTCAGTGGCCAAGTATTATACTCACATCTCCTTCTTTAAATCTTTTCTCTGGGCATAGGACTTAAAACCAGGTGATCTCAAGAAGATAATCATTTTTACAGAAAAATATTGAAGATTATGAAGTAAATATAAAATGCTCCTATTTCTTGTTCTTAAAAAATAATATTATGATATTCATAGTTTTGGTGTAAAGGGTTTTATAAGGCAGCTTCAATGCTGAGGTAGTGCTAATGAAAAAAATTAGGCTACTTCCCATAAAATTTATAGTTCCCTAAACCTAGACATTATATCTATTTAGCATACCCCTTACTCTAGAGAAAGTATAAATGATATGGTTTATTCAGTGAATTTTTTTTGAATAGATAGTAAATATTGCTATGTGAAAACCTATCAAAACTAGTGGCCTGGTGCACAGATTCATGCACATTGAAAAGAATTAATTAGAAGAAAGATCCGTGTGGTAATTACATCACTAAAAAATTACACATCAAAATAGTGTGTGTATGTGTATATATATATATATATATATATATATATATATATATATATAAAGGGTAATATACTAATTAGACTGGATGTCTTCCTGATGCCATTCTGAATGTCCTTCCTGATGAAGCTGTGACCCGAGGGAAGCCCGCCTGGGTCCTGGTGCCTGTGGGCAGCTGGAAGAGGAAGCCTGAATCACAGGTACTAGGAGGGAAGCTATGGCTGGCAACCAGGGGAAGGAAGGCCTACTTTTGCGTGAATTTTCATGCATTGGGCCTCTAGTAGTATAAAATTCCACATGTGCAAGTCAACGTTTATTTTTAAATTGCATCATATGTACCAGTTGGATGTTTGGATGGACATATGGTCGGTCACTTAGCTTTTTATATATATAGATAGTCTGAATGAAAAAAAAAGTTATATAATATAATCAATGTTATATGGAGACCCAGTTTCAAAATAAGAAGTGAAAGAAAATTCTCTAACACATTTAAGCAACCATATTTCTACAGCTCTAATAAGCACATATAAAAATATAGATTCTTTGCTTTAACATTACTTTATATCAAAAGGTCAAAGAAGTCTAGTCTCTTTAATAAAGAATATTAGATCAAATAAATAGGTCTTTACTAAAAGGCATGCTATTACTTTTGTTAATTTCTTATTACTTCTTTTCTCCAATATATAGATTGCTCTATTTACATATCCAGTGAACAAATCATCATTTTCTTTATGATTTGTAGTTTTTATTATAGGGGTAAAACAATAACATTTGACTATCAGAAGACAAATTTTAATAGGAAGATACAAAATCATGGAACCATTTTCATTGCTTTCTCATCTACTGCCCTTGCCCAGTATTGCCAGAGTGTTTAACATGAAAATCTATACCATATCACTCCCGTAGTTAAAGATTTTACTAGTATCTAACTCATTTATTACTCAACCTTTGCTAAGCTCCAACTATATGCTGGACATTGAAGCTGCTGTGTATGTAGTCAGGAAGACAAATAAGCAGTTTATTACAATATATTCTAAATAAATGCTGTGCTAAATTAGTACTCCCAATAGGGCAGTGAAGGATAATATTTGAACGTTTGGCAGAGGCTCTTAAAACAACACTCCCCATTTCCTGTATAATAAAGTCAAAACACCTTACTGTGGCTTGAAAGTTGTCATGGTCCAGATCCTTTCTGCCTCTGGAGGCTCATTGCCTCACATTTGTACTCCACCAACACCAGACAGTTTGTTATTGTCCCTCCCGTACCTTATTGTTTATGATTTCTTCTCATTTTATCCTATCTGCTTAGAATATGCTACCCCAGATTATCTGCCTGGGAAACACCTGTATTAACTTAACTATAAAGACTTAGCTCAGCCCTGCTGGTGTGGCTCACTGGTTGAGTATCCACCTATGAACCAGGAGGTCACAGTTTGATTCCTGGTCAGGGCATATACCCTGGTTATGGACTTGGACCTCAGTGGGGGGGGGGGCATTCCGGAGGCAGCCAATCAATGATTCTCTCTCATCATTGATTTATCTCTCTCTCCCTCTCCCTTCCTCTCTGAAATCAATACTAATATATATATATATATATATATATATATATATATATATATATATATTAAGATATAGCTCACTGATTTCTGTCTCCCATATGCTTTCTGACTTTACTCATCCCTACCACTTTGTACTCCATGCTGAGCTTTCTACTGTCATATATGATAATACCCACTTTTTTAAACGCCTATATTTACATGATTGACCAGATCATCAGTTGCATGAGATTAGAAATGGGAACATACAGTCAGTGAATTAATATTAATGAAGACTTTTTCTGTGCCTATAGCACTGTCATATGCATTACCTCATCAACAACTCTCTGAGTCAAGTGGGGCAGGTATTCTTCCCCCACTTCCATTTTACAAATATAGAAAAAACACCTGATGTTCAATGCAGTTTAAGTGATTTGTTTCTGTTTGCACAACCAGTAAGTGGACAAGTCAGTTCTTAGAACCTATTCCTGCCTGCACTTTATTTCAGTGTTCTGGCTGCCATGTCATATTGATGTCCATCAAAGAGGTGACTACAGCTTTCATACCAGCACACCAATTTTAATAGGAGACATTTCAAATCCTATGACAAAATGATAGGAAAAGTCAGTAAAGTAGCTAATCACTCCAAATTCATTACTCCATGATAGGAAACCTAAACCTGGGCAATTTTCTCGAAAACTAAAAGGAACAAATAGATGGCATATTTGGTTAGCAGAGCTATTCAGTAAGGAACTTGAAATTATTCATTAAGCTATAAAAGAACCCTTCTATTTAACCACCACAACAAAATAGCTTGACTAATATACAAATACTAAAACTGGGTATATTAACTTGTAAGACTCTCATATTAAAATAAAAATAAGTTTAAGTAGAAAAGAATAAGTGAATTTTAATAAGGCTCTGATGACTCTAACACACATGTACCGTTTTCTAAGTAAACAATTTAATCATTTGCTAAAAATAAAGTGTGTTTCTTTATTTTTCTTTATAAAAAAAAAACATCATATAGCGATGAATTCACCCTGTATCAACAAAATTTGCAGTGGTAGAAGAGAAGAATAAAATATATTCATCAATGAAAAAAAAAAGATCTAAACAGCTTCTCTTTTTTTCAGTGACATTTCCCTTCAGCCTCAACGTACATGACAAGCACACAACACAGTCTCACACACACATTTTAAAAATAGCATTTCTTATTTTCTTTTTAAAATATATTTTTATTTATTTCAGAGAGGAAGGGAGAGGGAGGGAGAGAGAGAGTAGATGGAGGAGGAGGAGGAGGAGGAGGAAGAGGAGGAGGGGGGGGAGAGAAACATCAATGATGACAACTAGGGCAAAATACACATTTTTGACATTCGAGTATTAAGAGAAGTTGTCATGACATATTCGCTTAAGCTGTGTACAGTGCAGGGCTCAACTAAAAAATAATGCAAGTGTTTTGTTCAACTTGTAGAAAATCAAATTACTTTATAGGCACAGCTTGTGGAAAACTTCCCATGGAAGTGCAGGCTTTAGTGCTTGCTTATTAATCCATCTTTTTTGGCTTATATGTAGCTTGTTTTTTTAATTTCTTTGTTCTTATTACACCTCTGGAATCTTATCGTTTATTGATTTCAACTTGGACAATTTTGAATTGTTACAAAACAAATTCAAAGCTGACCATAAGAGACCTCTCTGTATTTATACTACATCTGACTACATCATTGAACAATTAATTATAAAGCTGTTTTCTGTTGGGCACGGAGGTAAATCAGCCTTATAGTTCCTTTATGATCTTGAGGGTATCTTCTCTTTCATGACAACTCTAACTTCTTGCCCACAATCCATATTTATTCATGTAGACCCACTAGGGGATTAGGCATCAGGCACTGTCCCTTTCCTCTGTACTTCCATCTGAGGTTTTCACAGACCTCACAGATGCTAATTCAGATGAATGTTTAAGCACTTACTGAGGAATCATATATGCGCCCCAAAGCAGGGACAAATTGTGAACCAGAAGTTGGGACTTCATATAATTCCCTTCCTTGAACTCTTAACTCTGCCTTTTGTTCAAGGGAGTAGTGGAGGGGTGGGGGAGAAAGGGAGTAGGAGGTTCATCTTATCACATGTGAGACAACCTCCTTAGAAACTAATATTAATCTATATACTTATTATCAATAAGAAAATAGCAGCTAAAAATGTTAGTTTCCATGTTAAGTCTCCTATGGGCCAATGGCTGGATATTTGAAAATCAAAAATGACATAAAGTAGCTATGGAGACAGTAATGATAGAATCCAGTGTTATTCATCTTATGAAATTATAAGAAACTCATATTAATCAGAGCCTCTGAAGCCTAAGTGCTGTCACCTCTTTCATTTTGCAGCATGCAAAAATATAGTCAACTATCTGACACTCTCTCCTTTATAGCCTCTTGCTTTCTTAGCTGTGAATTAAGCTGATTTGCCTTTTAATATCTGCCAGCAGCCAGCCATTTGTCTTGATCTGTTGCCTGAAAGTCTTTATTGCTACCTTGCTTTCAGTCCACCCTGAAGATGCTCTCAGCTTTACAAAGTTATGAAGGGTGATAATTTTGACTGGTTCTTAGAATGTGTACTGTCATCAGATAATGTTTGTGAGTGCCCACTGGATTAATGCTTTGCTAGCAGCTCTTATCTAAATTTTCTGGAGTTTGTAAGAGGAAAATAGGATATCAAAGCCTTGACTTTGCAGAGAACAAGCTAGAATGGTGAATCTAATTCAAGTAGTCAGTGTTATCCCATAGAGCCTAGCGTAACATCCATACATACTTTTACGTATCTTTCAAAGTCACTCCCTGATCTGATTTCAAACATCTTTTACTATTTTTAGCCTTACAATACCTTAAGTATTATAGATCCCATTCTCAACCCTGCTATCACAGTAATTTTCTTTAGAAATAAATTAATTCATATCTTACTCAGAACCTTTCATTAATTTCCCATTGACAAAGTACAAAATATAGCACATGGCTTAGAAAATCATTCATGCTCTGACACCTGCCCAGTTGTCTAATCTGTGCTATATTCTTTTACTTTTCCATATTGTTCCCCATTTCATAACCTTTATATATTCTTATATTTTGCTTGGGACAGCCTTCACTAACTAAACATCATAACACTAACTTACACATTCTTATAATCTCCCATTAAATATTATTTTCTCAACAAGACTTTCTCTGAACACCTACCTAATCTAAAATTTATTTCCTGATATTTTGTATGAGAGCACTCAATATAATAATTGTGTTAATTGTATAAATATATGATTGTTTGCTGCATTGTATCATAAATGCCCTGAGAGCAGAGAATACCCAAAGCTAAATAAAACAACCTGGCACATATTAGGTAGCCAATAATATTTAATGAATGAATGATTGAATGAGAATACAGAATAAATGAGTTCAGCAAAAATACAGATATTTTAAAAGGAGAAATGATTCTACACTCTTGCCAAGTTAAATCCTACCCCTCCAATGTAATATATTTATTCCTACTGTTTTTCCTTGAAATTACCTCTTTCTAAATTTTCATTTATTGATAATTAATAGTTTTTGTTCTTTCAGCACATATCTCAAATGTCATTGAATAAAATCTACCCAGTTTCCTAACCAACATTGATTTCCTCGTCATATGCTCCTTTTGCTTATAGTATTTCTTCTTTGCTTTTTCCTTAGAGAAATTATCACATTCTAAAACAGAACATGTTGAAAAATATGCATTTTTTCTAGAATTTATGCTCCTGCTGAACATGAATCAGTATTGTTAATGCTTATTTCCTACTACATGCAATAAATGCAAAGGAGACTGTGAAAGATAATGACAGTTATCTCCTTAATACACATTTACATTTCCACAAAGAAAACTAGCCTCCTTTAGCTATATTCAGTCATGTAACCAAGTTCTGACCAATGGGATATAAGTTGTAGTTGCAACTTCCAGGTTGTATTATTGAAGGAAACAGGTGTACCTTTGCCTGCTTATTTTCCTTTCTGTTTGACTAGAACACAGTGAGGAGTCATTTGATATCTTCTCAACCTAGTTGAGAGGGACTGCATACCAAGAAAGACAGAATAAGGGTAAAGAAGTAGTTCAGGGCCTGACACCCTGAAACATCAAGGAAGCATAAGTCAGCATTTCATAGAGCAGATCTAAGCTATGAGATCAGACTTTGACATATAGCAGAAAGAAACTTCTATCTATCGAGTTTCAGGACTGCTGTTTGTGTCTTAGTTCCATGCAGCTGAATAGATATTTCACTTATACAATCTTACTGGCAAGTTTCTGGTTTATATACTTTTCAAAGCAATTTACCATGATCTACATCAATAGCCTTTGTACTGGACACTACAAGTAAACAGGATTGCCACCACTTTGCATACCCTTAAATATACTGGCTTTCTTTTGGTCACATACATGATTTATGTTGTTGTGCACTCAAAAATAATCATAATTTAAAAAACAAGAGTCATTCATCAGGCAAATCTGCCACTTTTGCAAATAGGCAAGATCACTTGGTATTTGTGAACAATCCTCAACCTTTTCCTTGCTATGTTTTCACTGTGAGATATTTAACTACTTACTACTTGTGAACCTGATTTTCAAAAATAAAAATAATGACAGGTTATGACAATGAAATAGAATAATGATATATTACAAAGAAACCCTCTTCATAGGTTTCTGCTTGAAATTCTTCTTCTTCTTCTCCTTCTTCTTCTTCTTCTTCTTCTTCTTCTTCTTCTTCTTCTTCTTCTTCTTCTTCTTCTTCTTCTTCTTCTTTTTTTGGTAGTATCTTTATCTAATTTTGGAATTAGGCTCATGCTGGCCTCATAAAAAGAGCTTGGAAATGTTCCTTGCTCTCGGGTTTTTTTGGGATAGTTTGAGGAGGAAAAGTATTATTCTTCTTTGAATATTTGGTAAAACTGCTATGTGAAGCCATCTGGACCAGAATTTTGTTTTCTGGGAGTTTTTTTATGACTGCTTCAAATTCATTAGTTGTTATCAACCTATTCAGGTTTTCTGATTCTTCCTGATTGAATTTTAGAAGATTGTATTTTTCTAGGAATTTGTCCATTTCATCCTGGTTGTCCAGCCTGATGAAATATAACTGTTTATAGTATCCTATCTAATAAAAGGGTAATATGCAAATTAACTATCACTCTGTCACAAAGATGGCAGCGCCCAGTCCTCTCAGCCCAGCCAAAGTCCCCCAGTCCTGCGAGGGGGAGGAGGGTTGATTGCTGAGAGCGGGCACCGTGAGCGGCCTGGTGGAATGCTAGCTTTGTCACAGCAGCGACGAGGCAAGTGTTCCATGCCTGGCCGAGGATGAGCCTCCAGAGAGCAGAAGGGCCTCTGGCCAGGCCAGGGTGTGGAATGCTTGCATTGTCGCAATGAGGCAATCATTCAGTGCTAGGCTGCGGGTGGGCCTCTGGGCAGTAGATGTGGAGTGGTCAGACCCTCAGAGAACTACTGGTGCACAAATTCATGGACAGGGCTACTAGTGTTTTTATAATCCATTAAAGGCCCAGTACACAAAATTTGTGCACTGAAGGGGTTGTCCCTTAGCCCAGCCTTCACCCTCTCCAATCTGGGACCCCTCGGGGGATGTCCAAATGTCAGTTTAGGCCTGATCCCTGTGGGGGTCTAAACCAGCAGTCAGACATTATTTTCACAATCCAGGACTTTTGGTTCCCAACCGCTCGCCTACTTGCCTGTATGATTAACCCTAACCACTTCTGCTTGCCAGCCTGATCACCCCCTGACCATACCCCTTCCAGACTGATGCCTAACTGTTCCCCTACTGGCCCAATTGACGACAATTGCCCTACCCTGCTGGTCCAATCACTCCCACTGACCTCCCCTGCAAGTCTGATTGTCCCCAACTTCCCTCCCCTGCAGGCCTTGTTCCCCCCAACTGGCCTTCCTTCCCTGCAGGCACAGTTGCCCCCAACTGCCTTCCCATGCAAGCCTGATAACCCCCAACTGCCCTCTCCTGCTGGCCTGGTTGTCCCTAACTGACCTTCCCTGCTGGCCATCTTGTGGTGGCTATCTTGTGACCACATTGGGGGCACCAATCTTGTGTGAGGGTATGACCGTCAATTTGCATATTACCTCTTTATGATACAGAACTTGAGCCCTGGTGCACAAAGTTTGTGCATAGGGGTTCCCCTTAGCCCAGCCTACACCCTCTCCAATCTGGGATCCCTCTCACAATCCTGGACCACTGGCTCCTAATCATCAGCTGCCTGCCTGCCTGATCGCCTCTCACTGCCTCTGTGTGCCAGGCTGGTCACTCCTAACTGTTCCCCTACTGGCCTGCTCACCCACAGCTACCCACTTCTGCCAGCCAGGTTGCCCCCAACTGCCCTCTCTCTACTGGCCTGGTCACTCCTAATTGCCCCCCTCACCAGCCTGGTTGCCCCAACTATCCCCCTCTGCCAGCCAGGTCACTCCCAACTGCCCCTGCCCTGACAGCCTGGTCAGTTTTAACTGGTCCCTCGCTGGCCTGGTTGCCCCCAACTTCCTCCATGCTGGTCTGGTTGCCCCCAGTGGCCCTCCTGCCAGCCTCGTCACCTCACATGGACCTCCTGCAAACCTGGTTCTCCCATGCAGCCTGCTTATTCAGTTGTTTGGTTGTCCCTCACTAACCTGCTTGCCAGCCTGGTTGCCCGATGCAGCCTGCTTGTTCAGTCATTTGGTTGTCCCTTGGGCCAGCCCTGGGCAGCTGGTCCATTGATGTCCTAAGTTTGCCTGCATCTCGGGCTGGCCCTGGGAAGCTGGGGGGCTGAAGGGATGGGAGCACTCCAGAGGTAGGTGCACCCCATGGCCGGACCCAACTGGGGGCAGGCCCCCAGTGTGCTGCACACTTGCCAGCCTGACAGGGCTGAGGGGATTGGGTGCCGCTATCTTGTGGCTGTAGGCACAGACATTTTGTGGGGGTGTGGTGGTTAATTAGCATATTTCCTCTTTATAAGATAGGATTGTATTTCAATGGTGTTGGTTGTTATTTCACCTCTTTCATTTCTGATTTTGCTTATTTGGGTCCTTTCTCTTTAGTTTTTAATGAGTCTGGCTAAAGATTCATCCATCTTTTTTATCTTTCCAAAGAACCAGCTTTTGGTTTCATTGATCTTTTATGGTGTACTTTGCATTTCCATATACATGTTAGAATCAGCTTGTTAAATTCAACAGTTAAATTTTTATTGTAGTTATGTTAAAAGCTATAGATCAATTTGTAGAAAGATGATATCTTCACATAATTCAGTGTTTTAATCCTTAACTATAGTAGACCACTGGGTACTGGTATAATTTCATATGTCAACCTGACTGCCCTCAAAATGCCCACATAGCTAGTAACCCTTCTTATTTCTAGGTGTGTGTGAGTGTGTGCCAGGAAGAAATTAGCATTTGAAGTAAAGAGGTTGGCAGTCACCAATTCGTTGAGAGCCTGAATAGAACAGAGGCAAAGAAAGGACAAATTATCTGTCTTCTTGAGCTGGGAGTTCATCATCTTGTGCCCTAGAGAATTTGAGCTCCTAGTTGTCAGTCTTCAGAATCCAGGATTTATACCACTGCTCTATCCCCAGTGCCACCCCCTGCCCTGCTATCAGACTTTTGGACTCAGACTGAATTACACCACTGGATTTTCTGATTTTCCAGTTTGCCCACCATAACCAAGTGGGCAATAACCAAGTGGACTTATTATTTATATAATAAGTCATATATATATATATATATATATATATATATGAGATTTATTATATATTGTATATTATATATAATAGTGGGCGACCAGGCAAACAGAAGGACAGTTAGGAGTGACCAGGCTGGCACACAGAGGCAGTGAGGGAGGGTGCATGGTGGGGTGTCCCTCAGCCCAGCTTGTATCCACTCCAATCCGGGACCCCTCCTCTGCTGGCCTGGTCAACCCTAACTGCCCTCCCCTGCAGGCCTGGGTCCCTCCCAACTGCCCTTGCTTACAGGCCCAGTCTCCTCCAACTGCCCTCCCCTGCAGGTTTGATTGTCCACAACTGACCTCCCCTGCTGGCCATCTTGTGGTGGCCATCTTGCATCCACATGGGGGCAGGATCTTCGACCACTTTGGGAAAGCCATCTTGTGTGTTGGAGTGATGGTCAATCTGCATATTACTCTTTATTAGATAGGATAGGGGCCTGGTGAATGGATGGGGACCAGCTGGTTTGCCCAGAAGGGTGTCCCAGATCAGGGTAGTGATTCCCTTGGGGTGTGGGCAGCCTGGGGTATGGGCCTGTGGTGGTTTTCAGGGTGGCTATGCCCCCCAGTGACCCAAGTGGAGGCCCTGGTATCTGGGGTTTATTTATCTTCTACAATTGAAACTTTATAGCCTGGAGTGGAGCCAAGCCTTCTGCTCAGTCCACGGAGGCAACCATTTCTGCTGAGATTGAAACTTTCTAGCCTCAAATGGAGGACTAGGACAGCCAGGGCTCCAAAAGTTTGGCTTCCTCCATCGCTGGGGGCAACCCTAGCCTCTGCTCTCTCTTGCTCTGTGGCTGCCATCATTTCTGTTGGGGTTTATGTAACTTCTATAATTGAAAATTTGGAGCATTGAATAGAGGCCTAGGATGACAAGGGCAGGCAGAAAGCTTGGCTTCCTCCATTGCTGGGGAAACCCAAGCCTCCCTCCTGCTCTCAGTGGCTGCATCCATCTTGGTTGGGGCTTATTTGCATATTTTCTCCTGATTGGCTGGTGGGTGTGTCTTATGGTGTGGCTTGTGGGTATAGTGGAGGTTCAGTCAATTTGAATACTGCTCTTTTATCATATAGGAGAATATATATATATACTGGTTCTCTAGAGCAGTGGTTCTCAACCTTTCTAATGCTGCAACCCTTTAATATAGATCCTTATGTTGTGGTGACTCCCATCCATAAAATTATTTTTGTTGCTACTTCATAACTGCAATTTTGCTACTGTTATGAATCATAATGTAAATATCTGTGTTTTCCAATGGTCTTAGGCTACGCTGCCAGCAGTTCTCAACCTGTGGGCCATGAACCACAGGTTGAGAACCACTGCTCTAGAAGATCCTGACTAATAGACCCTTCATGTATTTAAATTTTCATTACTTTTTCTACATATATACCTAAGTTCATGATGTATTTTATATTATTTAAATGCTAGTTTGACAAAGTTCATTTTATTGGAGTTCTTGCTGTGATATAGATATTACATTTAGTGTTTTCACTATATTAACATATAATTAAAATAATATATCTACAGATTCTTTTTTATCTATAGATTCTTAAGGCTTCTTTACTATATTTTTCACCTGCACATGAGGCATTTTAATCACTTCCTTTATAATCTTTAATAAAGGCCTGGTGCACTAAATTTGTACATGGGGGGTTGGGGATGTTCCTCAGCCCTGCTTGCACAGTCTCCAGTCTGGGAACCATCGAGGGATGTCTGACTGCCTGTTTAGGCCCGATCCTACCAGGATCGGGCCTAAACGGGCAGTTGGACATCTTTCTCACAATCCAGGACGGCTTGCTCCATACTGCTCACCTGCCTGACTCCCCGATTGCCCCTAACCACTTCTGCCTGCCAGCCTTATCACCCCTAACCATTACCCTGCCAGCATAATTGATGTCTAACTGCTCCCCTGTCACCTGTTTGCCCGCAATTTCCCTCCTCTGCTGGCCTGGTCACCCCTAACTGCCCTCCCCTTCAGGCTTGATCACCCCAACTGCCCTCCCTTGCAGGCCTGGTCCCTCCCAACTGACATCCTCTGCTGGCCATCTTGTGGTGGCCATCTTGTGTTCACATGGTGGCAGAATCTTTGACCACAGGAGGGCAGCCCTCTTGTGTGTTGGAGTGATGGTCAATCTGCGTATTACTCTTTTATTGAATAGGATAGAGGCCTGGTGCATGGGTGGGGACTGGCTAGTTTGCCCTGAAGGGTCTCTTCAATCAGGGTGTGGGTTCCCTTGGGGTGTGGGGCAGCCTGGATGAGGGGCCTATGGTGGTTTGCAGACCAGCCACGCCCCTTCCCGCCTCCCCAGTGACCCCAGCGGAGGCCCTGGTATCTGGGATTTAAGTATCTTCTACAATTGAAACTTTGTAGCCTGGAGTAGAGCCACACCTTCTGCTCCATGATGACAGTCGTTTCTGTTTGAAACTTTGTAGCCTAGAGTGGGATTATGTATCTTCTATAATTGAAACTTTGTAGCATTGAGTGGAAGCCTAGGGCAGCAAGGGCAGGCAGAAAACTTGGCTTCCTCGGTTGCTGGGAAAACCCAAGCCTCCCTCCTGCTCTCAGTTGTGGCAGCCATCTTGGTTGGGGTTTATTTGCATAATTTGCTCCTGATTGGCTGGTGGGCATGGCTGTGGGCATGGCTTGATTGGAGGTATGGTCAATTTGCATATTACTCTTTTATTAGATAGGATATCCTTTCTTTTTTATGCTTTACTGCACTATCTAGAAACTGAAGTAAGATATTGAAAAGACATGGTAATAGTGGATACCTTACCTTGTAACTGTCATCAACAAGAATGCTTCAACATTAAGTATGATATATGCTATATTTTTTATGTCTCCTACATCAGATGAACACTTTTCCATTCCTGCTTAGCTACAGTATTTCTTTATGAATAGGAATTGGATTTAAATTTTTTTCTGTATAAAAATTGAAAATATTGTTGCCAGGAGATGATACACCCTTGTCCTTTGGGGGAGTAAGGAACCCATGGGAGAATAGAATGTGGAAAAAGGACTTATTTGCATATAATTACATTTATTGGGTTCTAAAGTCCCCTGCCCCATAAGCCAGTCCTGGAGGAGTCGCTGTTGGGAATTCAGTGGAGCCAGAAACAATGCCAGTGTCCAGAGCTTCTGTTCCATGTTGTAGATGGTTGAAGTCTAGTATTTAAGCTAGTTAAAGTACATTAGTCCATGTGTGGAAGCCTACATGGCCACAGCCACATGAGCAAGGGTGAGAGCTGCCCACTTCAGCAAAGGCCACAGGAGCCAGGTGCCCTGGAGTCAATAGAGAAAAGTGGTTCCTTCAGCTAGAAGTTTATATATTTAAAATTTGCACCCTGGCCATGGCCATGCTCATCCTGGTCAATTACCTGTTTCCAGGTGTGATTAATCGGCAAGCATTTTCCCATGTCACTTAGACCTTACTGGGTATGTATCTAAACTATCTTTGTCTAGTTCCTTCCTGAGGAATAGACTTGGAGAATGTTAAATGCAGTTTTTGGCAAAGAGGTGTAAATGGCATGCCTGTATTCTTTCTTCCCTTTCACTCCTTTTCTGTTAAAAACCAGATTTTTATAATGGTATCATAAAGACTTTATTTATTTCCCTTATTTTGTTAATGAGGTACATTACATTGATTTATTTTTAAATGTTAAACCAATCTCAATCTGGGAAAAACTATATACTGATATTTTATGTATTAATAATTGATTATTTTGTTTATATTTTTATTACAATGCTCCAGTCTAGTTGATAAGTTAGGTTAGCCTATCATTCTCTTGTAACTTCTTTAGCAGTTGTTTTGGTATGAATGTAGACTGGTTACATCAAATGATTTGGAGAGTGTTTTTTCTTTATTTTCTTTCTATGGAAGAGTTTGTAAACGATTGGGGCTATTTTTTCTTTAAATTTCTTCTTTGGTAAAATACTCTGGTGAAATAACCTGGTCTTAGTATCTCATTGTAGAAATTCTTTTTATTATATACTCAATGTCTTCAATATTGATATACTATTCAAGTTATGTATTAATGTCTCAATTCTGGAAACATGTTTTTTGGGGGAATGGGTCATCTTCATATGAGTTTTAGAAAGTTTTATCATAGATTTCCTCATAATATACATGATCTCTTAAATGTGTGTAACATCTATATTTATGTATCTTTTTAATTTATACACACACACACACACACACACACACACACACACACACATACACAGGCACATTTCCTTGGTATTCTATTACTCTCCTTCCCATCCCTCCCCCTCCTTTCTTCCTCTTCAGTATATATCAACTTTATTTTTTGTCTCAAAGAAGCAATTTTTGGAAATATTGAGCCTCCCCATAGTCTGTAGGTCTGTGACCTATTTAATTAATTTAATTTTTTATCTTTACACTTTTATTTTTGTTTCTTTTTTCTTACTTAAACATTTTAGATGGAATTTTCATTTATACCTGATAGTGACCATCATTGGTTTTTAATTGTGGCATCTCAGTCATATATATTTTAGTGCAATTACTAATATAATTGTATCTATATCTGCTATCTCATATTAGGATTTATATTTGCCCTAGCTTATCTAATTTTCTTTCAGACTTGTCTTGTTATTTCTTTTAGATGAATCAAGTATTTGAAAATATCATTTTCTTTTCAGTCAGTTTGGAAGTTATAGATACTTAGATGACTTATTGTCATAGATTTTAAAAAATTCATCTTTGGTTTATAATAGTTTAATGTTCATTGATCCCTTATTCACTCCATGACCTTGGAAGAGGATGAGGATATTAGAAATATAATAATATTTTATTTCTCTATGTTTTGAGTTTTAGAACATAAAATAATTTTACATATTTATATATGTATGCATGTATTTATTCAACATGGAATATTTTTAGCTAAAGTTTTACATATGTCTCCTTTTTCTCCGCTTGACCCCCACCAGCCATTCCCACTCCAGCAAGCCCCCACTGCCCCAGTGTCTGTGTCCATTGTTTATGCTAATATGCATGCATACAAGTCCTTTGGTTTCTCTCTAACCCCCCTCCCCTGCCATTTGTCTCTGGATCTATTCTTGTTCATCAAATTATATCCCACATACTAGTGAGGTCATGTGATATTTATCTTTCTCTGACTGGCTTATTTCACTTAGTATAATGCTCTCCAGTTCCGTCCATGCTGTTGCAAATGGTAAAAATTCCTTCTTTTTATAGTGGCATAATATTCCATTGTGTAGATGCACCACATCTGCTCATGGGCACTTAGGCTGTTTCCAAATCTTAGCTATTATAAATTGTGCTGATATGAACATAGGGGTGCATATATCCTTTCTGATTGGTGTTTTTGGTTTCTTGGTATATAGTCCTAGAACTGGGATTACTGGGTAAAATTCTGGTTCCATTTTTAAAAGAAACCATAAACAAAACAACAAGAAAGCCCTCTGCATGGAAGAACATATTTGCCAATGATACTGCAGATGAAGGTTAAATCTTCATAAATTACAGAGAACTCAAGAAACTTAACAAAAGGAAGATAAATGATCCAATCAAAATATGGGCAAATGACCTAAATAGACACTTTTTGAAAGAGGACATACAGAAGGCTGAGAGACATATATTGAAACATGCTCAAAGTCACTAAGCATCCGAGAGATGCAATTCAAAACAACAATAAGATACTACTTCATAAATATCAGAATGCCTATCATCAACAAGTCAATAAATGACAAGTACTGTTGAGGGTGTAGAGGAAAAGTAACCCTTTATTTTTGGCCTAGCTGGTTTGCCTTGGTGGATAGAATGTAAGCCCGTGGATTAAAGGGTCCCTAGTTAGATTCTGGTCAAGTGTACCTACTTCGGTTTCAGGCTCTATCCCTAGCCCTGGCTGGGGCTTGTTGGGAGGCAACCAATTGATGTGTCTCTCTCACTTCAATAATGCTCTCTCTCTATCCCACTAACCACCCTCCCTTGTAATATCTGTGTCTGTTATCTGTATCTATAAGTCTGTTTCTATTTCTAAAATAAATAGAAATTATATTTCTTACACTTTATTTTCTTCTTCCCTTTGTTTTTATTCAAAAATATATCAAATTCTGCCTCCTTGTCTCAGGGGAAGAATGTGGTTGAGCATAAAATAGAAGCTACTGTCAAGAAAATTTCTTCTTTGGCTTTGTTTCCCTGAAGATTAAGCCAATTGAGAATATGCCATGATTCTAATAGAAAGAATAGAGAAAAAGAGTGTATATAGGGAAACTGTTTTCCTCTGACTAATGAGAAATCCCCTTGAACTGAAAAGGAAAATTTTTTTGAGCCCCAAGAATAACAGGCCTCAGACTCTGTTTCCTGGCTGTACCTTGGAGAAAGGGCAAGACTTTAAAAAGAAATAGCTCTGATTTATGAATGTTAGTTATTTATCCCTTTACCTGACCCATGAATTTAAAGCAACAAAGTCAGTGGACTTGAAAGGAGCATATGCGCTGGAACAATATGCTTCCTGATCAGTCAGTGATGCTCAGAGGACCCTTCCCAATGCTATATCCCATCTAATAAAGAGGGAACATGCTAATTGTCCCTCATGCTGTTGCAAAGATGGCAGCACCCCCAGCCAATAAGGAGAAATATGCTAATTGACTGCCCTGCCCTCAAATATGGTGACACCCACAGCCAATAAGGAGGGAATATGCTAATTGACTTTCCTGCACTCAAAGATGATGGCACCTACAGCCACAAGATGGCACTCTGTGCATCTGCTTCTGGAGTCCCTGAGTCCCGTCAGCACCCCAGATACTCAGGGTCAGCCCAAGGCACTGGTAATCAGGGCTGGCCGAGGCTTGCACTGCTGGCAGTGGTAGCAGCAGAGGTACAATGGGGCATCACCTTCCCCTGATTGCCAGGTTACCTCGCCCCCAACAGGCTTCCAGACTGTGAGAGGGGGCAGGCCGGGCTAAGGAACCCCCCTCCAGTGAATGAATTTTTCACTGGGCCTCTAGTTGTTGCATACTTTCCTATATAATTTGGTACTGCCCTGGGGAAATATCATCAAAAGTGACTTCAGTTGAAATTCCCACCTGTATGATAGGCTAAAGGCTTGAAGTCAAAATTAATTTTTTTGAAAAATTAGGAAAGATTGAATTTATTTCATGCCAGGGTTTATGAACTTTAAATTTTATCCATTTCACTTGACTTTTAGCTCTAGCTATTCTGTGTAGCTTATTGTAAACTCACCAGCTATCTATAAAATCATATCTTCATATTTCAAGACCCAATTCAAATTAATACAACTTTAAATTTCCAAGAAAGAATAAATTAGAACATTATCTTTTATTCTAATAGTAAGTTAAATGTATATACATTTCCATGAGAGCTTGGCACTCACCAAATCTTTTATAGGTAAATGTAGTTCTTCCTTATGCTAGAGCATTAAAAGAGTGGGGTCTATGACATATTGCTATCTTTATCCATTGGCCAGATAAGTTTGTATTGAATGAGTACAAAAACCGTTTTACATAAATGTTAAAGGCAGATTTAAAATTAAATATTCATTCCATTTTAAAGTCATTTATTAGATGTTCTTATGAGCTAATATCTTTTTGAAGTATAGTTAGTAAAACACTGTATAATATGAAGAGACAATTTTCCTGATCCATCTGCAATGGGTTAAGTTCATTATCCCCATTCTCTATCACAGTAACTAGAACATATTTTGTGCTCAGTAAAGATGTAAAAATTGCATTATTATCTTTATTTTTTATATTTATAAACATTAAGTTTACATTTATTAATTGTGCAAAAGCTGTGAATTACAAGCTACTTAACATACAGAAATGTTTTAGCATTGAATGCTTTTATTTTAAGACTATAAATGATATCACTGAAATATAATCACTTGTATAGAAAGCCAATATCTTCAGATAAAAGAATAACATAGTCACTGGCATCAATTTCAAGGGATAATATTTGCTTTGTGTTAAGAAAGCTACTGAAGTTATTTTATAAAATAGATCCAAAGCTCTCTATCCAGATAAAGAAAATGTAACAGGGTAAAAAATTCCCCCTTTATTTAGATTTTATTGAATATTTCTTAAGGTTTGTGATGTTTCACTGATATATATATATATATATATATATATATATATATATAATGCAGATATTTTATTTTTAAAAAATGAAACTGGTTAATATAAGCATATAGGTTTCATGTGTGGAAGTCTACCATATATATATATATATATATATATATATATATATATATATACACACACACACACACACACACACACACACACACACACACACAATGAGTGGCCAGAGTATTATGTTATTATGATTTCTGAATGCATAATAATCTGGCCACCCAGTATACTTTTATTGGAGGCCCAGTGCATGAAATCGTGCATGGCTGGGGTCCAGCCAGCATGGCCAGGGGGAGGGGACATGGGTGGTTGACCGGCCTGCCTGGTTGAGGGACAATTTGCATATTATCCTTTTATTATATAGGATATACACTGAGTGGCCAGATTATTATATGCTCAGAGATCATAATAATCTTGCCACTCAGTGTGTATATATATATATATATATATATATATATACACACACACATATATATACACACACACACATATATATATATACACACATGTATATACAGTATGTTATAAGATCTATATATTGCACTGTTCGCCCAAAACCCAACTTGCAAACAGCAGCTCCAACAAACGTTGAATTTCCAAAAATGTATAAAGAAATAAAGCTCAACACCAAATAACCCAATCAAAAAGTGGGCAGAGGGGCTGAAAATATATCTCACACAAGAAGACATATAAATAGTCAATAGATGTATGAAAAGATGTTCAACCTCACTAGCAATTAGGGAAATGCAAATCAAAACTACAATGAGATACCTC
Source organism: Antrozous pallidus (assembly GCA_027563665.1). Classification (NCBI taxonomy): domain Eukaryota; kingdom Metazoa; phylum Chordata; class Mammalia; order Chiroptera; family Vespertilionidae; genus Antrozous; species Antrozous pallidus. Next base: position 23,511,857 of record CM050509.1, read on the forward strand.
ATACCTGCTAGAGTGGCCATTATCCACATAAAAAATAATAAAAGTATTGTAGAGGTTGTGGAAAAAACAGAGCCCTTATTCACTGCTGGTGGGACTGTAGACTGGTACAACCACTATAGAAAGCAGTTTGGCGATGCCTCAAAAAAATTAAGAATATCTGAAACGGGTTTGACTCAGTGGATAGAGCATCAACCTGTAGACTGAAAGGTCCCAGGTTCTATTCCAATCATGTACCTTGGTTGCGGGCAAATCCCCAGTCGGGGGTGTACATGAGGCAGCTGATCAATGTTTCTCTCTTATCGATGTTTCTGACTTTCTATCCCTCTCCCTTCCTCTCTGTAAACAAACAATAAAAAAATATATTTTTTTAAAAAATTAGGAATAAAGCTACCATATGCCTCAGCAATTTCTCTCCTGAGTATATACCCCAAAACCTCAAAATCATATTTTCACAAAGATATATGCAGCCCTCTGTTCACTGCAGCATTATTCACAATGGCTAAGACATGGAAACAACCAAAGTGTCCTGTGATAGAGGACTAAATAAAGAAGATATGCCACATATACACAATGAAATACTATTTGGCCATAAGAAAAGATTAAATAGTGCCATTTGTACCAACACGTTTGGACTTGAGGACATTATGCTAAGTGAAATGAGTCAATCAGGAAAAGCTAAGAACCATGTGATTTCACTCATAAATGGGATATAAAACTGAAACTCATGAACAGAAACAGCAGTGTGGTGGTGGCCAGAGTGAAGGGGTTGGGGAATAAAGGGGGTCCTAATATACAGTGACAGAAGATTTGTCTTTGAGCAAGGACCGTTTTGAGCATTATTTGATTAATGCATATTCTTTTGGCATATATAAGCGATAGGACTGGACAGTTGAGAAGAGAAATTAAATATATCCTTGAGGCCAGAAAAGGATTTAGAGCAACAGATTTTAAATCAGTTGCTGGAGGACAGACCAAGGTAAAACAGCAGGTCAAAAGACAATAACATTAGCAACATTTTTGCATTGCTCTAGGCCAGAAAGGGTCACTATCTTAAGAAGTGTGGGTTCTCCAGAAATGCCTATAGGTTAGCAGGAAGTAAAGTCTGGTAGCAGAATTGTAAATGGGATTTTAATTCCTTGAGAAGGATAGATAATATGTAACATTTGCCTAAAGCATTTTTGTCTTCCCTCAACACTCAAACTATTCTCCTATCTAATAAAAGAGTAACATGCAAATGTGACCATACCTTGGCTCCTGATTGGCCATGCTATCAGCCAATCAGGAGCGGGGGGTGTTGTTGGGGACGTGGCCATGGTGTGCCTGGCGGCTTCCCTTCACGCAGGTGCGCAGGGAACAAAGCACTTCATGCCAGTGGGGGCAGGAAATGAAGCACTGCTTCACACCAGCGCCAGCTGGGAATGCTTCACTTCACACTGACAGGGGCTGGGAATGAAGCAGGGCCCACACCTCTGCCCAAGGCTGCTTTACAGAGCCTAGCGAGTGGGAAAGGCTTGGTCCTTGAGGCATCTGTAGTGAGGGGAGGGCTGGGCCAGGACAGCACCATACTTTCAAAGTAAGTTGTTTCCCACTTAAATATCCTCTGATGAGTATCTTTTAAAAAGAAGTAAATATTCAGCCATTGTTACACCTTGAAAAGTTAAGGTAATTGCTTAATATCACCTAATATCCACTGTACGTTCAAATGTCTTTGTTTCAAACATGCCTTTTACTGTTGGTTTGCCCCCTCCAGAGGCTACCCAAGGTCTTATTTCAACTCTGATGTTGGGCTGCTTCCCCAGACCATAAGTTCCCAACGCACTTCTAGCCAGAGTTAAAGGGGGCTTCTTCTGTTTTTAAGGCATCGCCATATCCAGTGCCTGCCAGGCCCCTGTGAAAGCACTACTCCTTAGGTCCGGGGTGCTGGGAGCTGAAACAGACAGGCTGTGAGGCCCAGCTCACCCAGGTGCTGGCCCCCCCCATCACTCCCTCCTAATTATCCTGGCCCAGCCTTCCCTATGCATACCTGCTCACAGAGAGCATGAGGTGGTCCTGGCAGCAGGACGGGAGGCCTACACCCTCCCCGAATCCAGAAGGGCTTGGCAGGGGACCTCAGGCCTCAACCCCCGCCCCAGGACCAGGCCAGGGGACCTAAAGCCATGTCCTCCACCCAGTGGAGCTTGACGGGGGGCCTCAAAGTGTACTTCAGGTCCTCGTGCTGTGCTAGGGGACCTCCGGCTGCTCCCCCTGCCGGGCAGGGTTTGACAGGGGACCACAAGTCATGCCCCCCACCTGGCAGGGCTTGACAGGGAACCTCAAGGTGTGCTTCCTGTCCTAGTGCTGGGCCAGGGTACCTCAGGCTGCTCCCCCCACCCCAGCTCCAGGCTGGGGGACCTCAGGCGATGCTTTCCACCTGGTATGGCTTGGCAGGGGACTTCAGGCCACACTCTCAACCCAGCAGGGCTTGACAGGGGACCTCAAGGTGTGCTTCCCATCCTGGTGCGGGTTAGGGGACTTCAGACTGTCCTCTCCACCTGGCAGGGCTTGACAGGGGACCTCAGGCTGTGCCCCCACTTGGCAGGTCTTGACAGGAGACCTCGAGCTGCACCCACACCCCAGCACCAGGCCAAGGGACCTCAGACCATACCCTCTGCCCCAGCACCAGGCCATTGGACCTGAGGCTGTGCCCCACTTGCCTGGCTGGGCTTGACAGGGGACCTCAGGCTGTGCCTCCCACCCAGTGGGGCTTCACAGGGGACCTGAGCTTGAGCCCCTGTGCCAGTAGGGATTGACGAGGGGCCTGAGGCTGTCCCTCCCTCCTGGTGCTGGGCCGGGGGACCTAAGGCTGTGCATCTCTGCCTGGTAGGGCTTGACGGGTGACCTCAGGCCATGCCCACTGCCCAGTGGGGCTTGACAGGGGATCTCAGGTCATGTCTCTTACCTGGTGGGACTTGATGGGGGATCTCAGGCCATGCCCCCCATCCTGGTGCTTGGCCAGGGGACACGAGGATGCCCCCTGCACTGCGGGGCTTGACAAGGGTTGGACTGGCAGAGTCTGGATCTATCCCAATGTGTGTGTGTGGGGGGGGGGGGGCTGTGTCTGGGTCTCATGTGATTTTGAGGCACAAGTGAGTGAATAGGAACTTGATTCTGGGTCCCGTGGTCTTCCCCAGACTTTGACAGGAGGAAAGTTTTCATATACACTTTACTAATTTTCTCTAGTCTCTGATACTTCTATTATAGAGAAAGAGCAAATAGCAATATTAAATTATTTCCTCTAATTAATATCCTTTTAATGTGCATGGATTTCGTGCACCGGGCCACTATTATCTAATAAAAGAGTAATATGCAAATTTGACCTTACCTTTGCCACACCCACAAGCCATGCCCACAGCCATGCCCACCATCCAATCAGGAGCAGATTATGCAAATAAACCCCAACCAAGATGGCTGCTGCCACTGAGAGCAGGAGGAAGGCTTGGGTTTCCCCAGCAACAGAGAAAGCCAAGCCGCCTGTTGTTGTCTGCCTAGGCCTTCACTCATTGTTACAAAGTTTCAGTTATAAATGATACAGAAATAGTGGCAGCCACTGAACTGGAGAGAACAGAGGCTTGGGTTTCCCTGGCAATGGAGGAAGCCAAGGTTTCAGCCTGCCATTACCGGCCTAGGCCTCCACTCTAGGCTGCAAAGTTTCAAACAGAAATGGCTGTCTCCACAGAATGAGCAGAAGGCTTGGCTCCGCTCCAGGCTACAAAGTTTCAATTGTAGACATAGATTAATTCCAGATCCCAGGGCCTCCACTTGGGTTGCTGTGGGGCATGGCTGGCCTTCACACCTCCACAGGCCCCTCACCCAGGCCGCCTCACACCCCAAGGGAGCCCCCACCCTGATCTGGGACACTCTTCAGGGCAAACCAGCTGGCCCCCACCTATGCACCAGGCCTCTATCCTATCTAATAAAAGAGAAATAAGCAGATTGGCCATCACTCCAACACACAAGAGTGCTGCCCCGATGTGGCCAAAGATCCTGCTCCCATGTGGACACAAGATGGCCAACACAAGCTGGCCAGCAGGGGAGGGCCATTGGGATGTTCCAGGCCTGTAAGGAAGGGAAGTTGTGGGTGATCAGGCCAGCAGGGGCTGGCAGTTTGATGGGACCAGGCCTGCAAGGGAGGGCACTTGGGGGTGATCAAGCCTGCAGAGGAGGGAAGTTAGGGGTGACCAGGCCAGCAAAGGAGGGAATTTGAGGGCAAACTGGCTGGCAGGGAAGCAGTTAGATGTAAATTAGGCTGGCAGGGTAATGATTAGCAGGTGATCAGGCTGGCAGGCAGAAGCGGTTAGGGGCAATCAGGGAGGCAGGCAGGTGAGCAATTTGGAGCCAGCAGTCCTGGATTGTGAGAAGGATGTCCGACTTCCCGTTTAGGCCCAATCTCAGTAGGATCGGGCCTAAATGGGCAGTTGGACATCTCTCGAGGGGTCCCAGATTGGAGAGGATACAGGCTGGGCTAAGAGACATCCCCTGCCCCCCATTCACAAATTTCATGCATTGGGCCTCTAGTTCTTTATATGAAAGCCAAAGTAATATTTCTATAATATAATTCTGGCCTTATCACTCTTGATTCCCTGCCTAAAATATTTTTTAAATATATTTTATTGATTTTTTTTACAGACAGGAAGGGAGAGGGATAGAAAGTCAGAAACATCGATGAGAGAGAAACATCGATCAGCTGCCTCTTGCACATCCCCTATTGGAGGTGTGCCGGCAGCCAAGGCACATGCCCTTGACCGGAATCGAACCTGGGACCTTTCAGTCCACTGGCCGATGCTCTATCCACTGAGCCAAACCAGTTTCGGCTTAAATATTTTAATGGCTTTCCCAAAACTTGGGTGAAGTTTGTCAACATGGGACACAAGACTCTTCTTGAATTCCCCCCTGCTTACCTTTCCAGTGTCATTGCCATTTTCTGCATTAGAATTTATACTCCATCCACATAGAACTACTGTCAGTTATTTGATATCAATATGTTTTGGTTTGAAGTGATTGGAATTCAACTTAAACTGGCTCTAGTAAAGAGAAGAATTTATTGACTCCAAATTTTAAGAAAGCGTTGGAGAGCCAATCTTTGGACAGAGCAAGGATTCCACCAGGCCTGAGCTACATTTGGTACTAAAGCTGTGAATAAAACCAACTTAACTTTGTTGTTGTCTACTTGCTAGATTCATTCTCTCTTAACATACACAAAAAGTTATAGTGAATTGAATAGTGCCCCCTTAAACCCTATTTATGTTTACTCAGAACCTCAAAATGTGCCCTTATTTGAGAATAGTATCTTTACTGATATAATTAGTTAATATAGATAGTACTGAATGAGGGTGGGCCATACTCCTATGACTGGTGTCTTTATCAGAAAAGAGGGCATACAGATAAACACAGAGAAAGCCACATGAAGACTGAGGCAGAGATTAGAGTGATGCCACCATAAACCAAAGAAGAACAAAGATAGCTGAGAGGCACAGGAGGTAGGAAGAGGCAAGGAAAGATTCTTCCTAGAGCATTTCTTGAGAAGAAATATAGCAAGTGTTTTTGGACTTATGGCCACTGGTGGACTTTAAGCCCCTGGTTTCTGATACTTAGTTTGCCCTAGGAAACTAAGACAGTTAAACCTCACTTCTCTAACATCTCTCATCTCGAACAATGTGGTTTTTGGTCAAGATGTTCACAGAAAAAATGTCTAGGTTGTGGAACCAAACTTCAACCCTTTCAAGATGACACCTCAGCATGACAAAAAGCATCTCTCAGTCAACAAAGGAGAAAATGATTTTGTTGCTTGCTAAATCATCAATTAGCACAATTTTAAAGTGTAAAGAGCCATCAAGAGTGCTAATGTTGCCAAGGGTGTGAGATAAACAATCACCACAATTGAAGAGGTAGAAAAACTATTGTTGATTTGGATAAACAGCCAGTGTTAGCCATTTCAGAGGTAGTGATATATGAACAGTCAAACTGCTGCATGCTGACCTGAAAGACATCCCTGGACTGAATGCTAAAAGTGATTCATTTAGGGTTAGAAGGGGATGGTTTGATAAATTTAGCAAAAACAGTGTTTATTTATAGATTAAACAGTAACTAGACATATACTGTATATAATAAAGGTTAAAACAAAATCATTTTGGGATCTTGGATGGATTAATTCAATTTATATTATTTCTAATGGGGAAAAATGATTCAGTTTTTGAACAAATCAATTGTTGAGCAGCCTTCTGGAACAAATTAAGTTAGAGAACAAAGGTCCCACTATAAATTGAACAATCTATTTAATGCTGCAATATCACTATATACACCAAACTTTTTAATTTTTCTATTACTTATGGCTTACTAATTTTCTACTATAGTTTATTAATCTTAAGATGCAATGCTTATTTCACATTTTACCATCTCTGAAATTCTAATGTATCTTGCAACTAATGGCCTGTCATATTTACAAAAAACAATATTTTTTTTATTTCTTTCTTAGTGGTAAACACTAGTGTGCCTTAAAATCAATGACATCTTAGATGCAATTAAATATGATTAAATTTTTCTATTATATATGTGTTTACTGTATGTCTCCCTCCCCTATCTTCCCATATACTGCATAAGAGCAAGGATCTTTGATTTATTTACTGCTCTATCCTTGGCATCTAACCTGATGTCTGGAATAAATTAGGTATTGAATAGATGAATTGATAGTATATTCTCAGCAAATAGTTGGTGAACTGAACTGAAGTATATTCCTAGGTATCAACAACAACCATATTTCGCTTTTTAAAGAACCTCTGGAAGAAGGTTTAACTTTTTTCTTATTAATTATTCTAAACTTTCTTTTTATTTATACTGTTACCCACACATTTTAATAATAATAACTTATAATTATTTAGCACTTTGAAAATTTAAACCTTTCTCATCATTGTCACCTTTGGTGAAGTTTGCCTAATCCCAGGACTCTGAGGTTCATTATTTTCATTTAAAGATGAGAAAACTAGGAGTCAAAGAGGCTAAAAATTTTGTCTGAAGTCACCTAAACAGTAATCAATGATTCGGCAATAATTTCCTAGTGGTCTCCCCCCTAGCCCAGTGTTCTGAGTTGGGTCAACCCCTCTGTAAATGCTATAACTTAACACACATAGGACTTGAGAAATCCATGCAGATTTTCTTGGAATTTTAGAATATAAAAAAGAAATTAGAGGAACAGATAGCAATACATTTGAAAAATGCATAAGTAATCTACATTTTAAATATATATATATATATATATATATATATATATATATATATAGAGAGAGAGAGAGAGAGAGAGAGAGAGAGAGAGATATTAATGAGATATGGATATAATTGTATACATATGTAATATATGTTATTGTATTATAAATATATCAGAGAGATAGGCACGTTGGTAAGGGCATCCCTGTATCTGTACTTAAAAGCTCATTCATTCACAAAAATTCAAGTATATATTGGAGTTTAGATATTTTCCTTTAATATGAAAAGACATAGTACTGTTGAGAGCAGTTCTAATTATTTTCAAGTAAATATACAATGTATAGTACAATATATGAGTCTATACTTTAATGTATAGTTAAATAGATGTGAAAAAAAGCTGGCATGCAAAACCAAAACACAGTGATTATTGTTGAAATCAAAATTGTGTTAGATTTTGGGGCAAAAATTTCAACTATGTTGCATCCTGGAAGTCTGGTTTGAAAACCAGAATGAGATATTGGAAACTACTTTGGGTTCACTCTCCCTGCGTGTGTGCACCTATTTTCCTGCTGGATTTTTCAGTTTCATGTAATTTCTAGGCACAATATTTAAGATAGGCGAGTATCCAGTGTTAGACTGGGCCAAAGTTTGGTTATTATTATATTTTCTTTGAACTGTCAAAATAAATGTTATATATATATATATATATATATATATATATATATATACACACATATGTGTTCTTTACTTAATCTATTCCCATCCCCAAGACTGAGGACTTCTTAAAAATGATCTTATGGCTAGACAAACTTGGTTTTTGCCTCTCTTACTTCACTTTCTTAGTGAAGCATCAATAAAACCCAATTTTTGCCCAGCCAGCAAGGCTCAATTTATATATATATATAAATTGATTGATTGATTTGAGAGAGGGAGGGAGAGGGAGAAAGAGATATAAACATCAATGATGACAGGTAATCATGGATCATCTGCCTCCTGTGTTCGTCATACTGGGGATTGAGCCCACAACCTGGGCATATGCCCTGACCAGGAATTGAACCATGATCTCTTAGTTCATAGTTCTGTGCTCAACCACTGAGCCTTGCTGGCTGGGCAAAAATTGGGTTTTATTGATGCTTCACTAAGAAAGTGAAGTAAGAGAGGCAAAAACCAAGTTTGTCTAGCCATCAGTCTTGGGGATGGGAATAGATTAAGTAAAGAATATATATATATATATATATATATATATATATATATATATATATATATATATGGCCCATGGACACAGATAATTGTGTGACGAAGGCCTAGAGTGAGATGGGGGTTTGGTGGAGGGGGACAAGAAAGGTAAATGGGAAACATCTGTAATACTTTCAATAATAAAAGAAAAAGTCCTCAATCTTGCATTGAATGACTTCCACAATATAGGCCCTACCTACCCTTCTATTCACATAACATATTACCCCTATTCCTAGAATATGCTCTGGTCAAGCTAAATTAAATTAGTTTTTTTTTTTATTCTTTTTCTCCCATGGATAAGATTTTAATTACATCTTTCAGTGACATTATTTATGCATAAACTGATAATGGTTTCCTTCTTCCTCTTCAATTTTATGTAATAACTAGAGTCCCGGTGCCCAAAATTCGTGCACGGGGATGTGTGTCCCTCAACCCAGCCTGCACCCTCTCCAATCTGGGACCACTCAAGAGAGGTCTGACTAGTAAGATCAAACCTAAACAGGCAGTTAGACAGCCCTCTCACAATCCAGGACACCTGGCTCCCAACTGCTCGCCTGCCTGCCTTCCTGATTGTCCCAAACCACTTCTGCCTGCTAGCCTGATTCCCCCCTAACTGCTCCCCTGACAGCCTGATTGATGCCTAACTGTTCCCCTGACAGCCTGTTTGCCATTAACTGCCCTTCCTGCAGGTCTGGTCCCCCCAACTGCCCTCCCCTGATGGCCATCTTATGGATGCCATCTTGTGTCCACATGGGGGCAGCCATCTTGTGTGTTGGAGTGATGGTCAATTTGCATATTATTCTTTTATTAGATAGTACTAGGGGTCCAGTGCATGAAATTCATGCACAAGGGGGGTTTCTCAGCCAAGCTTGCACCCTTTTACAATCTGGAAGCCCTCAGGGGATATCTGACTGCATTTATAAAAAATCACCCTGTACTTAATTTTCTTACTAACTCCTCCTTTTAAACTCCCCTCACTCTCACATTCTGTTTCTTCTTTTATTTTCCTGTCCTCACCCCATTTCAGCATCCTTCTGTTTCCTACTTTCTTTCCCTCCTTCCCTTTGAACCTCCCTTAGCCCCTCCCCTCCCACTCTTCCCCCTTCTCTTCCTTCATTCCTGTGTCTGTCTCCCTGTTACTCCTCCCATTCTCCCTCCATTTGCCTTTCTCTCGTGACCCTGAACCCTGCCTCCCTCCCTCCTTCCCTATTAGTAACCCCCATCACTCCCCTCTATGTTCACTGGCTTCTCCTTTAAACCTTCCACTTTCCTCTCTGGAACATGCTTCCAGCACCACATGAGCTCCTTTTGATATTAAAACTTCCATTTGGGGGGCATTAATCCCCAGCCCAAGGCCCATCCCCAGTCAGGTCTTCACTGCCCCCTGTTCCCCAGCTTCCCTGCCACCATCCTTCTCCCATTACCTGCCTGGGACACCCCAACTTCTAGTGAAAATACTACATTTAATGTGCCATCAACCTAACCCTGGCCAGTATCTTTGGGGTCCAGCCCTCAGGAATGAAAGCAGTACCCTCCCTAGTGTCCAACCCCAACCCAGCTAAGCTGCGCCTCCCCTCCCAAAATGGGAAACCTGGCCCAGCAAGGGTGGCCAAGTCCCACATAGCCCAGGTGCTGCTGCTGCTGCAAAGCAGGAGTACCTCCACCCAGAAGGCCTCAGACCATCCACCCCTCCAACCCAACAGCCCAAGCCAGGGACCACTGCCCTCCTCCCATGTCTGGGGAGGAGGCTCCCCGCTCCACACTGCCTGTGATCCACCCCTTGCCTGGTGCAGCTGCTCCACCCCCCTGCAGTCTCCACCCTCTCCTGCGTGCAGCCCCACATTTCCTTCCCTTTTCCATTCCTGCATCTTTTTCTGGTTTCCTTTTTGGATTTCTGTTTATATTCTCAGCCTGTCTGCATGTAATCCTGCCTTCCTCTACCTCTCCTTTCTTATCCCCTCCCATCGTATCCTATCCTATCTACCCTGGGCCTTGCAGCTGCCTGAGCAGGGAGTGGGGACACAACTTTTGATCAGTCATTATGTGATGGTGTCTTGACCAATTTGCATATTATCCTATTACTAGAGGCCTGATGCATGAAATTTGTACATGGGGAGGGGGCGTCAGGGGTCCCCTCAGCCCCCTGCACCTTCTTCATTCTGGGACCCTTCAGGGGATAGCCTGATCCCTAAACTGGCAGTCAGACATCCCTCTCATAATCTGGGACTGCTGGCTCTTAACTGCTCACCTATCTGCCTTCCTGGTTGTCCCTAACTGTCCTCCCCTACCACCCTGGTTGCCACTAACTGCCCTCCCCAACTTGCCTGGTCACCCCTAACCACCTCTGCCTTGGCCCCCACCACTGTGGCTGTCCACATGGGTGTGTGCGTGAGCATGGACCTGAGCGACACACACACACCCACACCCACACAGAGTCCTTGGATGTTCAGAAGGATGTCCAGAAGATGTCTGGTCTAATTAGCATATTACCCTTTTATTAGTATAGATGAGTATTTGTCATATTATTCTGTACTTTTCTATATGTACTTAAAATACTCCAGAATATTTTAAGGGAATAAAAAATGGTCAGGTTGCAGAAAAATAAAAGTTTTGAAATACAACCTGGTTGTTGAAAGCAACAACATTTGCATAAAAGGGCATGAGTTGCAATCAGCAACAAAACTTGTTAGGATTGCTTGGTTAATATTCTTTTGTTGGAAAGGCATGGTTTGGGGAAAGGAGTAAAGGAAACCAGCCCAATAAAAGGGAATGTCTGATTTTATCATTACCACACCAGAGAGAGGCAGGTGCAGCAAAGGTTCTGGCTGTACCACAGGCAAGGATGTCCGTGTGTATGGGACACCAAAGGACACTTGTCACACCTGAAACACAATTTGCTAACACAATTGGAAAGCTCAGAAAGAATCACTGGTTTTAAAACTATTATTTCCCTGACATATAAAATATACATACATGCCCTCTTCTGATGTTCCCCTGCCCTCCACTTAATATTTGGCTATGGCCTTCTTTTCATGTCAACGAATTGGTTGTACAGACATAATTTTTAATGGCTACAATATTATCCCTGACTGTTTGACATTACTATGGTTTACTTCACTAACCCTTTATTGTGGGGCAGGTTGCTTCTGGTTTCCCCCAGCATCAACGACAGTAAACATAATTGTTTATTTGACTGTTTACTTAGGACACATTCACAGACATGGAACTCCTGGCCCGAGGATAATTCATTAGAATTTTGATCCATATTTCCAAAGAGACTTTCTAGTTTAATCCATTAGTTTTAAGTCAAGTTATACTCCCACAAATGGGTTAGGAGAAAACTGTTTAACGTTCCTTGGGCAAATTGCAAACTCTTCCTGAATTTGGGCGACCCCAGGGCTTTGGACCTGGAGGATCCAGGCTGGAGGATGAAGTCCAGGGAGGCATGGGTGGCATGGCCGAGGGCCCTGTGTGGTTGCGGACATGTGAGTATGTGTCGCTCAGGTCCACGCTCATGCACACACTCACATGTCCTCACTCCCTCTCTGCACCCTCGGCCACCAGGAACCTCCATGGAGCCTGTGAGCTGGGATGCATCCAATCCCAGCATCAAGCAAGTCTGAGAAAGTTTCCCAGACTGACTCCTGCCTGCACTAACTGGAGGTGGGACCAGAAGGATCTTGGCTGGAAGGTGAAGTCCAGGGAGGCATGGGTGGCATGCCTAGGAGTCTGTGTGGGTGCTGATGTGTGAGTGTGTGTCCCTGGGGTCCATGCTCATACACACACCCACACGCCCGCACTCCTGCTCTGCACCCTCAGCCACCATGGCCCTGGCCGCCTTGGACCCGCTCCCTCACAACCCTAGCCACCTAGTCCCTGCCCCCTCCTCCCTGGCCACCTTGGCCATGCCCCCATGGCCCTGGCTGCCTCGACCACTCCCCCCACAGCACTGGCTGTCTCAGTCCCGCTACCCCATGGCCCTGGCCTCCTCGGCCCTGCCCACCTTGTCTCTGACTGCCTCGGCCATGCTTCCCCATAGCCCTGTTTGTTTTCTAAGGGAAATGGTAATCAGAATTGTAGTAGCTTTCTGGAGTTTCCATAACAAAGTGTCACAATGTATCAATAACAGAAATTTATTGTTTCATGGTTCTGAAATCTAGAAGTCCAAAATCTAAATGTGAACATGGCTGTTTCCCTCTGATCACTATAGCGAAGGATATATTCCATCCTGCAACTTGTAGATGGCTGTCTTCTCCCTTTATCTTCGTATCATCTTCCCTTTTTGCATGTCTGTCTCTGTCCAACAGTTTTTCTTTTTATTCAGAAACAGCCATTTTGTATCTACTTTGTCTATCTATCTATCTATCTATCTATCTATCTATCTATCTATCATCTATCTATATATCATCTATCGATTATTTCTTTATTTATTGATTTACTTTAATGGCTTCATTTTTATTTGATTATATCTGCAAAGGCCCTAATTTATTTTCAAACAACTTCACATTCACAGGTATTGGGCATCAGAACTTTACCTTTTTACGTGACTTGATTCAATTCATTACAAAAAATTAAGACAGCGGGAAAATGTGGCTTGAGGCAAAAAAGGGGGTTCAACAGCATCTCTAAAAGCCTAAACTTAGCAAGTAGCAGTGCCAGCCTGTGTATTCACTTCCCACATTACATTGAGTGCCCTGACTGACTGTAATTTGTGAAATTTCCTTAATATTTCTCAAATTGATTCTTAGCCTTAGGGGAGTTTAGCCATTTCTGAAATGTGCCATTGTTAAATTAAAATAATTTTCATGCAATTATATAAAATTAGTGTTCATATGTAAATTTCGAGTTATAAATCAACCTAGGAAGTGAAAGGCCCTATATTGGGGATTACATTATGATTCAATACAATTAAAAATAAGTGTTATTACTTTCACAGAAATAATAACATAAGGAGGATGGTGGCAGGGAGGCTGGGGAAGAGGGGGCACATATTACATTATGTGTGTTACACATAAAGTGATAAAGAAATCACTTTTAATTGATTTTCCAGTTGACTTACATAAAGAGAATGTCCAATTGATTTAAAAGAGATAGAAGTTATACATTTGCTTTTGAAAAGAGGCTTATTGGGAAGCTACTTCTGAGACTTTTTATACCAATATATTTAGTGAGAAACTCATAAAAATTATTTTATTTAAATCACAGTGTTAATATTTCTTCTTATTTCTAGATCTGGCCCTCTAGCCTATAATCTTAATAAATTTTTAGGAAATGTGTCTACTATATACAGACTGTAGGGGATATGACTTTATAGCCCTAAGTGTGCTCACATGCAGATACAATGCCAACAGGGTTAATATTAATTAATTTTTCTTTAAAATTGGTTGCTGACCCAATTTATGTCCCAGTGGATGCTTCCTTCCAGTTAGGTAAGTGGTCAGCTTTCTGGCTCTGAAAGACAGGATATTTGGCTTTTTATCTTTTTTTCTTTGCCATATTGCTCTGCTCCACCTTACCATCTGCCACCCTATGCCCTACCCTCAAAAAATGTAGCTCCATTAGTTCAGGAAAAAAAAGAGAAAAGAATTAAGTTAAAAGTGACCTGTTTTTCTCTTGCAAGGTCAGATGTTTAAATCTAATATCTTGGCTGTTAAAAAGAAAAATAATATCTTTAATGTAATTACAGCAGGCACAGTCCTCTGTTCTAGTTCCATCCATTTCCTCTTTAATAAATGTCAGCATCTTGGCTGAGTATCTGAGTACCTGAGTCATAATTCCCAATGTTTGATTGCAAGTTATCTATAGTCTATCCCATTTTCATATCAGATACAAATTATGAATAAGTTTCATGTTATTCTTCTCTTGTAGGAGAGCCCCAGAAGCTTCAGGACCAAGATTTTGCTTCCTCAATGATGTTGTATATGGGCATATACATTTGGCATGTCAGTTTCATCTGTTACCAGGTTCAGGTCCTTTCCTGTGTATTCAAACCTCAAAATAATATTACTTGACCACTTTGCCAGCTAAACTTTGTGCTTATCCTTTTATTCTTTCTTTAAAAAACAGGAGCTGCCCAGTCAGCATGGCTCAGTGGTTGAGTTTAGACCTATGAGTCAGGAGATCACAGTTCGATTCCTGGTCAGGGCACATGCCCAGGTTGTGGGCTTGATCCCCAGTATGAGGTGTGCAGGAGGCATCTGACTGATGATTCTTTTTCATCATTGATGTTTCTATCTCTCTTCCTATCCCTTCCTCCCTGTAATTAATAAAAATATTTATGTAAGAGAAAAGAAACTGGAGCTAACAGTAGATATGGGCAAGTACTAAAAGCAATGTTCCACAAAATCTGAAAAACTGAAAATTCTTGAGAATATTGGAGCATATAGGAGTAATTATTTACTCATACAACAGCAGATATTGTACTGAGCATCTTACTGTTTCCAAAATACTACATAGGATACAGGAAGACATAAAGCATAGTCCTTCCTCTCAAGTAATTGTAAATGAGTAGTGGAGTCCATGGGACATATACTAATATACTAGTAACATAAGGCAGAATGCAGTAAATACTGTAATTCACATCCAAAGAATGCTCTGAAGAAGGGTAGAGGAAATAATAATGCCTTCTGATTATAGGGGTGGCTTCTAAGGTGTGTTATATTTGACTTGAGTTTGAAAAGATAGGTAGGATTTTCATAATTGATAAAGAGTCCACCAGGCTGATGCTGTCATCCTAGAAATGAACATGTGGAAGTTTTTAAGACATATGATGAAAAACAAGTGATCTGATGAGGAACTATGCATCAAAATATGCTTTTTACTATTTTCAAAATTTTGTCTTTCCTTCTGGAAGTTTTATTGTGCTTTCTTGGGCCAATTACATAGCATTCATATAGTGCTATTTCTGTATTCTAAAACTCCCCCATTTTATATACACATAATATTTCTTCATTTGTAAACATGGGTGATAATTTATACCTTACAAGAGTTTGAGGAAGATCAAATGAGAAAGCTTTGGTCTCACTAAATTTGCTTCTTTCATTTTTGGGGTATTTAATTATATATTTTGTTTTATTTTTGTCTTTCCTAATGGATTTTAAATGCAATGAGGAACTGCATTTGTCTTGTTCATAACTTTACCCCAGCATGTAGCATAATATCTAATGTGATACATGTGCTTAATATTTTTGAATAAATAAAAAATAAAGAAGGTATGCACTTAAAATTCCTATAGAGACATGATATGACTAATCTTAATGTAACATTGTATCCTTGAACCTTTTACAATTTGTGACTTTGTGAATCAATCCCATAATCTTGGCCTCAACTAGTGTTACTCCATATATCCAACATTTCTTATTAAAAGTGAAATATGTTGACAAAATTTGGTGCTGCCCAAATTTTGAGAAATAAATATTAGTACTTGCAAAAGCCTTTAGTATCCTCTAGTATAATCCAAACTTTTTACAATGGAGGAAAATAAAGATCATGGTAGAAACGGGACTTGATGAATTCTAACAACTGAATAACAAAGCCATGGATGAAAGGCTTAGGCCCTTCATTCAAGACCAGTCCTCATTCCAGAACATAATGTTGAATTTTCTAACTTTTATCAAACTAATCCAAAATGCTTAATATGTGTCACTGGTTTACCTCAGAGGCTATAGTTTAAAGGATAAAGTTTAGAAAATCATTATCAATGGGCATCCAAACCGTGATCTACTGTTTAACCATTTCATTGATTCAGTTGATTAGATGACTCAATTAGAGATATAATTATTAGGTGTATTCTGCAGGCAGTAGATATATTTCCTTATGAACTGGTGTATTAGGGAGTTCCATAAAAATGGTCTAATGTAATAGCGTTGCTAACCAGAAATGTAAGAATGACACACTCTAGAGCAACAGACAGCTATTAATTGCATAAAACTACCCTCCAGGAGTGTCAAAGGTATCTGAGTCTGCTAAGGAATATAGCTGAAATTAGGCCATTTTCTTTCCCTTGAAAATTAATATCATGTAAGTAGAAAATTTGAAAAGTAAAAAAAAGCAAAAAAAATAGTAATGAATATAAAAGCATAGCTTATTTGAAGACATGTGATTCATATAGTAGTATTATACTTGTTACTATCATAAGTTGTTGATAATTTATTACATACTATGATTCTTTTTTTTTTGTATTTTCTAATTTAATTAGAGGACCAATGCACAAAATTCATGCATGGGGAAGAGGGAATGTCCCTCAACCCAACCTGCATCCTCTCCAATCTGGGACACCTTGAGGGACGTCCAGTAGGATTGTGCTTAAACAGGTAGTTGGACATCACTCTCACAATCCAGGACTGGTGGCTCCCAACTGCTCGCCTGCCTGCCTTCCTGATTGCTCCTAACTGATTCTGCCTGCCAGCCTGATCACCCCTAACCACTTCACTGACAACCTGATTGATGCCTAACTGATCCCCTGATAGACTGTTTGCCTCTACCTCCCCTCCCCTGCAGGACTGGTCCCCTTCAACTGCTCTCCCCTGAAGGCCTGGGTCCACCACAACTGTACTTCCCTGCAGGGCTGGTTGTCCCAATTTTTCTCCTCTGCCAGCCTGGTCAGCCCTAACTGCCCTCCCCTGCAGGCTTGATCACCCCCAACTACCCTCCCTTCAAGGCCTGGTCCCTCCCAATTGCCCTCCCTTGTTGGCTATCTTGTGGCAGCCATCTTGTGTCCACATAAGGCAGCCATCTTGTGTCAGAGTGATGGTCAATTTGCATATTACTCTTTTATTAGATAGGATTATTAAATAGGATAGAGGCCAGGTGCATGGGTGGAGGCCAGCTGGATTGCCCTGAAGTGTGTCCCAGATCAGTGTATGGGTTCCCTTGAGGCATGGGGGGGGGGTGGGCAAGAAGCCTGTGGTGGTTTTCAGGCCAGCCATGCCCTCTGATAACCCAAGCAGTGGTCCTGGTATCTGGGATTTATTTATCTTCTATAATTAAAATTTGGTAGCCTTGAGAGGATACAAGCCTCCCTTTGCTCCATGGCTGCAGACATTTTTGTTGGGATTTATTTATCTTCTATAATTGAAACTGTGTAGCCTTGAATGGCATTCTGGGCCTGCTAGGGTGTGCAGAAAGCTTGGCTTCTCCATTTCCAGGGGAAACTCAATCCTCCTTCTTACTCCATGACTGTAGCCATCTTGGTTTTGTTATTTTGCATACTCACTCCTGATTGGCTGGTGGGAGTGGCTTGGGGGTGTAGCAGAGTGGTGGTTAATTTAAAAAAATTACTCTTTATTAGATAGGATATTCACAATAGTCCTATAATGTGAGTATTTTTATCCTATTTTTCAAGTGAGGATACCAATGCATATACAGGTTCAGTAAATTTTTCAAATTCATGAAGCTAATGCATGGCAATAGCTATTTTAACCTATTTCATTTGGTTCTTGAACTATATCATTTTTTTTATATTGGGATAGAATATGGTTAAAATGGAGCCAGTTTTGAGAAGTCCTTAAAGGCCTCGCTGAATGATTTGGAATAAATAATATAGAAGGCTCTATAAATTCTTGATCTGGGTAGTTCATGCTTAAATGAAAATATTATAATTAATTTGATATGAAAATGCAAGGTAGAATGAGCAAAGCCATGAAACAGAGATAACCAATGTAGAGAGAACTGAAGATAGAGAAGTGGCAATATCATCATACAGCAAAGTTCATGTTCTAAGATACACTAGAAAGAATTGATAGGACCAGGTGATTAATGGAGCATGGGAAGGAGAAAATTGAGAAAAAATACTAAAGATTACCCACAAGGTTCAGCACTCAGAAGCAAGAATGGCAAGCTTGAGAATTGAGCATCTTAGTTAGAAAGTGAGACTGGAAAATGGGCATTGATTTTGAATTGTTCAATTGACCAAAAACCAGGATTCACGTAATGCCCATTTATGCTATAAACATTTTGACTTGTCAAGGCCTGCTATGTTTTGTAGCCTATTTTAAAGCAAAAATGAAAAACAAGGACCTGAGTATTTTGAAGCAGTAAAAAATTGTGTCTGTACAGTATACTAGAGGTTATTACTTCCTGGCCAGCTGGATGGGCTGAGTGGATCAAGAAGGATCTTTCCTAGTTGTCTTTTATTCCCCAAATCCCTCCTTACCAGTATGTTAGTCTTTCTAGTATTTAAGTGCCTTTCAACAGTCAAGAAATTTTGGACCTTGTCTGGTTTATACTTATACTAGTGGCCTGATGCATGAAATTTGTATATGGGGGGATGTCCCTCACCCCGGCCTGCACCCTCTTCAAGCTGGGACCTCTCAGAGGATGTACGATTGCTAGTTAAGATTTGATCTCCCAACCGGCTTTCCTGCTGGTCTTCTTGCTTGCCCCCAATTACCCCCCCTGCTGGGCTGCTCGCCTCCACCTGCTGGCCTAATCACCCTTAACTGCATCTGCCTTGCCACCATGGTTTTGTCTGGAAGGAGGTATAGAAGGTCTCCAGGTCTAATTAGCATATTACCATTTTATTAGTATAGATGGATGTGGCACCCCAAACACGCAAAGATCCAGCACACATAGAAGCCTGGAGATAGTACCGAAGAGATCAGACATGATGTTCCCTAGAGAAACCAAAGGTTACAAACGCGATGAAAGGTTATGCCTGGAGAAATAGTAATGAATACCAATATACCTAATAGAAAGTAGGATAATAAAGCCAAATGAGTATATATATAGGAGAAAAATCAGCAAGTCAGAAGAAAATAGGATCAAAAGGAAGTAATAAGCAGTTCAGGGCCAAATCTGCATTAGAAATGCAAATGGTTTGTTCTCTAGGAGACTTTTTCTGTTTTGTGTTTTAATTCACTTTACACATTAGATTCCATATATGAATTAAATTGTATGGTACTTGCTTTCTTTAACTCAATGGTCAGCAAACCATGGTTCGCGAGCCACATGTGGCTCTTTGGCCCTTTGAGTGTGTCTTTTCCACAAAATACCATGGCCTGGGCAAATTTGTTTTGAAGAAGTGGCGTTAGAAGAAGTTTAAGTTTAAAACATTTGGCTCTCAAAAGAAATTTTAATTGTTGTACTGTTGATATTTGGCTCTGTTGACTAATGAGTTTGTGGACCACTGCTCTAACTGACTAATTTCACTTAACATAATGTTCTCCAGGTCTATCCATTTTGTCATGAAGGATAAGATTTGTGTGTGTGTGGCTGAGTAGTATTCCAATTGTCAGGGGGAGGGAGTTTGGAGGGCTGAGTGAAAATATTAAAGGGATTAAGCAATTAAAAAAAAAACACCCACAGACACAGAAAACAGTGTGATCTTACCAGCCAAGGTAACAAAATGCTAAACATTATAATATGAGAATACTTAAAGTATCATTGCTGGGAAAGCCTTATGGACCCAATGGAGTAATCGTTTTATATTATCGATGAGAACAGGACATTTAAACAAATTTTATGGCTATACTCTAGCAGAGCCAAAACTATATTCCAGATTTCTTGTTTACATTTTTTGTTTGTGTGTTGTTTTTGTTATCAAGTGTTTTGCCTATATTTTCACACTTTTTACTTTTGAAGACAAATAAGCCAATTACAGTATAGAGAGTTTTTCTTATCCCCGAACTTCTGTAGGTTTTCAAGCAATTTCTGTCTCTGTGTGTGATCTCCACTTTCTATTTTTTAATTCCTTTACTTATTAAAGTATTACATATATGTCCTTATTCCCCCCATTACCACCCAAACCCCTCATTCATGCCCTACCCCCCTGTTGTCTATATCCATTGGTTAAGTTTATATGCATGCATATAAGTCCTTTGGTTGATTTCTCCCCCGTAACCCCCATTGTCCCTACCTTCCCTGAGATTTGACATTCTGATCAATGTTTTTTCGGTCTCTGGATTTGTTTTTGTTCATCATTTTATGTTGTTAATTATATTCCATAAATGACTGAGATCATATGATATTTATCTTTCACTGCTTGGCTTATTTCATTTAGCATAATGTTCTCCAGCTCCAGCCATGTTGTTTCAAATAGTAAGAACTCCTTATTTTTTACCACAGCATAGTATTCCATTGTGTAGATGTACCACAGTTTTTCAACCTAGTCATCTGCTGATGGTCACATAGGCTTTTTCTAAATCTTAGCTATGATGAATTGTGCTGCTATGAACATAGGGATGCATATACACTTTCTGATTTGTGTTTCTAGTTTCTTAGGATATATTCCTAGAAGTGGGATCACTGAGTCAAATGGGAGCTCCACTTTTAGTTTTTTGAGGAAACTCCATACTGTTCTCCATAGTGGCTGCATCAGTCTGCATTCCCACAAGCAGTGCAACAGGGTTCCATTTTCTGCACGTCCTCTCTAGCACTTTCATTTGTTGATTTGTTAATAATAGCTATTCTGACAGATAATGCCTCAATGTTGTTTTGATTTGCATCCCTGGGATGATTAGTGAGTTTGAGCAGGTTTTCATATGTCTCTTAGTCTTCATTCTGTCTTGTTTTGAAAGGTATCTATTTAGGTCTGTTGCCCATTTTTTGATTGGATTGTTTACCTTCCTTTTGTTAAGTTGTGTGAGTTCCCTGTAAATGTTGGAGATTAAACCTTTATCGGTGATATCATTGGCAAATATGTTCTCCCATGCAGTGGGCTTCTTGTTGTTTTATTGATGGTTTCTTTTGCTGTGAAAACGCTTTTTATTTTGATACTAGAGGCCCAGTGCCTGAAATTCATGCATGGGGGTTGAGGGGTGTCCCTCAGCCCAGCATGCACCTCTCCAATCTGGGACCCCTCAAGGGATGTCGGATTGGGCCTAAATGGGCAGTTGCACATCCTTCTCACAATCCAGGACTGCTGGCTCCAAACTGCTCGCCTGCCTGCCTCCCTGATTGCCCTTAACAGCTTCTGCCTGCCAACCTGATCACCCCTTAACCATTATCCTGCCAGCCTAATTGATGGCTGTTTCCCTGCCAGCGTATTTGTCCCCAACTTCCCTCCTCTGCCTGCCTGGGCACGCATAACTGTTCTCCCCTGCAGCTTTGATCACCCCCAACTGCCCTCCCTTGCAGGCCTGGAACCTCTCAATGGCCCTCCCCTGCTGGCCATCTTGTGATGGCCATCTTGTGTCCACCTGGGGGAAGGATCTTTGACTACATGGGGGCATCCCTCTTGTGTGTTGGAGTGATGGTCAATCTGTGTATTACTCTTTTATTAGATATGATAGAGGCCTGGTGCATGGGTGGGAGCTGGGTGGTTTGCCCTGAAGGGTGTCCCGGATCAGGATGGGGTTCCCTTGGGACATGGGGCAGCCTGGGCTAGGGGGCTATGGTGGTTTTCAGGCCAGCCATGCGCCCAAGCAACCCAAGTGGAATCCCTGGGATGTGGGATTAATTTATGTTCTACAATTGAAACTCCGTAGCCTTGAAGGAAACCAAGCCTTCTGATCACTCCATGGTGACAGTCATTTCTGTTTGGGTTTATTTAAATTATATAATTGAAATTTTTTAGCCTAGAGTGGAGGCCTAGGTGCTAGGGCTGCAGAATCTTGGCTTCCTCCATCACCCAGGCAACCATAGCCTCTGCTCTTTCCAGCTCCACGGCTGTCACCGTTTCTGTTGGAATATATCTTCTATAACTGAAACTTTGTAGCATTGAGTGGAGGCCTAGGCCAGCAAGGACAGGTGAAAAGCTTGGCTTCCTCCATTGCCAGGGAAACCCAAGCCTCCCTCCTGCTCTCAGTGGCAGCAGCCATCTTGGTTGGGATTTATTTGCTCCTGATTGGCTGGTGGGCATGGCTTGTGGGTGTATCAGATGTATAGTCAATTTCATATTACTCTTTCATTAGATAGGATAGTCCTATTTATTTATTTTATCTTTACTTTCCATTGCCCTAGGAATAGTATCATTGAAGAAATTGCTTCATCATATGTCTGAGATTTTGCTGACAGTGGATTACTCTAATATTTCTATGGTTTCCTGTCTTATGTTTAAGTCCTTGTTCCATTTTGAGTTTATTTTTGTGTACGGTGTGTAAGTTGGTTGTCTAGTTTCATTTTTTGCATGTATCTGTCCAATTTTACCAACACCATTTATTGAAGAGATTGTCTTAACTCCATTGTATGTTCATGCCTCCTTTGTCAAATATTAATTGAGCAGAGTGGCTTGGGTCAACTTCTGGGTTATCTATTATATTTTATTGATCTATATGTCTGTTCTTGTGCTAGCACCAGGCAATTTTGAGAACAGTGGCATTGTAATACAGCTTGATATATGGTATTGAGATTCCACCTACTTTGTTCTTCTTTCTCAGGATTGCTACAGTTATTTGGGATCTTTTTATTTTTTATCCCAGATGAATTTATGGAAATTTCATTCTAAATTTGTGAAATATGCCATTGGTATTTTAACGGGAAGTGAATTGAATTTATAGATTGGTTTGGGTAGTATGGATATTTTGATGATGTTGATTCTACCAAGCTATGAACATGGTATGTTCTTCCATCTATATAGGTCTTCTTCTATCTCTTTTTTCAGTGTCCTTTATTTTTCTGGGTATAAATCTTTAACCTCTTAGTTAAGGTTATTTCTAGGTGTATTAATTTTTTTTGGTGCAATGGTAAATGGGATTGCATTTATAGTCTCTCTTTATATAACTTCATTAATGATGTATAGAAATGCCATAGATTTTTTGGTGTTAATTTTTGTATCCTGCTACATTGCTGAATTCATTTATTAAGTGTAATAATTTTTGATGGAATCTTTAGGGTTTTCTATGTACAGTATCAAGTCCTCTGCAAATAAAGACAGTTTTATTTCTTCTTTTCCAATTTGGATGCCTTTTATTTCTTCTTCTTGTCTGATCACAATGGCTAGTACTTCCAGCACTATGTTGAACAGGAGTGGTGAGAGTGGGCATCCCTGTCTTGTTCCTGTTCTTAGGGGAAATGGTTTTAGTTTTTGGCCATTGAGTATATGATGTTGGCTATGGGATTGACATAATGCTCTTATTATTTTGAGGTATGATACTTTTATTCTTACCTTGCTGAGAGTTTTTATGAAGAACGGATGCTGGATTGTGTCAAATGCTTTTTCTGCATCAATTGATTTGACTCTCTTACTTTTATTGCTCAATTTGTTTATGTGAATGTATCATGTTTATTTATTTGCGAATACTGTATCATCCTTGCATCCCAGGGGTAAATACTACTTGGTCATGGTGTATGATCTTTCTGATGTACTGCTGGATCCGATTTGCTAGAATTTTGTTGAGGATTTTGGCATCTATGTTCATGAGGGATATTGGTCTGTAATTCAATTTCATTGTGCTATCTTTATCTGGTTTTGGTATTAGGATGATACTAGCTTCCTAGAAGGAGCTTTGAAGTGTTCCTTTCTTTTTAATTTTCTGGAATAGTCTGAGGAGGATAGGTTTTAGTTGTTCCTTAAATGTTTGGTAAAACTCCCCTGTGAAGCCATCTGGCACCGGGCTTTGGATTGCTGGAAGCTTTTTTATAATTGCTTTGATTTCTTCCATAGGGATCAGCCTATTGAGATTTTTAGAATCTTCCTGAGTGAGTTTTGGAAGGTTGTATTTTTCTAGCAATATGTCCATTTCCTCCAGGTTGTCTACTTTGTTAGAATAGAGTTATTCATAGTATTTTTTAACAATCTTTTGTATTTCTGTGGAGTCTGTTGTTATTTCACCTCTTTCATTTCTAATTTTGTTTATTTGGGTCCTCTCTTTGCTTCTTGGTGAGCCTGGCTAGAGGTTCGCCAATCTTGTTTATCTTTTCAAAGAACCAGCTCTTGGCTTCATTGATCTTTTGTATGTTTTTTGTTTGTTTGTTTGTTTTTTTGCATCTATGTCATTCATTTCTGCTCTGATCTTTATTATTTCCTTCCTTTTGCTCACTGTGGATTTTCCTTGTTGCTGTCTAATTCTTTGAGTTGTATAATTAGATGATGTATTTCCATTTTTTGTTGTTGTTTTTTTGTATGTTTTGTTTTGTGTGTTTTTTTGTTTGTTTGTTTTTTGTTTTTAGGTAGGCCTGTAGAGCTATAACTTCCCTCTCAGGACTGCTTTCATTGTGTCTCATAAGTTTTAGGTTACTGTGTTTTTATTGTCATTAGTCTCCAGAATGTTTTTAATTTCTTTTTTTATCTCATTGGTAACCCAATCATTGTTTAATAGCATGCTATTCAGCTTCCCAGGGTTTGAATTTTTTGAAATGTTTTTATTGTAGTTTATTTCTAATATTATGCCATTGTGGTCTGAGAAAATACTTAATATTATTTCAATCTCCTTGAATTTGGGGATACTTTGCTTGTGACCCAATATGTGTTCTATTTTTGAAAATGTCCCATGTGCACTTGGGAAGATTTTGTATTTCATGCCTTTGTGGGGAAATGCTCTGAAGATGTCAATTAGGTCCATCTACTCTAGTGAATCAGTTAGAATTGCTGTTTCTTGGTTGATTTTTTGTTTAGATGATTTATCCAGTGATGTCAGTGGTGTATTCAAGTCCCCTACTATGATTGTATTGTTGTCGATCTCTCCCTTGATATCGTCCAGAAGGTTTTTTTTTGTTTGTTTTTTTGTGTTTTTTTTTTTTTTTTTTTTTTTTTTTTTTTTTTTTTTTTGGTATTTGGGTGCTCCTGCATTGGGTGCATATATGTTTACCAGGGATATATAATCTTGTTGCATTGATTCCTTTATTATTGTGAAGTGGCCTTCCTTATCTCTTTTTATTGCCTTTAGTTTGAGGTCTATTTTGTTATATATAAGTACTGCTTCCCCAGGTTTTTTTTTTTTTTTACTTCTATTTGTCTGAAAAATGTTTTTCCATCCCTTCGCTTTCAGTCTGTGTAAGTCCCTTGTTCTGAGGTGGGTATCTTGTAGACAGAATTATATGGGTCATGAATTTTGATCCATTCAGCCACTCAGTTTCTTTTTATTTGCGCATTTGGTCAATTTATGTTTAAGTTAATTTTGAAAGGTACTTGTTTGTAGCCATTTTTATTTTTCATGCCTGTGTTCCTTCTTACCTTTTTATTTGTTCTTTTACTCCAGTCCCTTTAGCATTTCTTGCATTGCCTTCTTGGTAGTGATAAGCTTCCTTAGTATTTTTTTTCTGTGAAGCTCCTTATTTCCCCTTCAATTTTGAATGATAGCCTTTATGGATAGAGTGTCTTGGATTCAGACCCTTGGTTTGCTTCACTTTGTAAATTTCCTTCCATTGTTTTCTGGCCTGATGTGTTTCTGTTGAGAAATCATTTGATAATCTAATGGGAGCTCCCTTATATGTAACTTTCTGTCTCTCTTTTGCAGCCTTTAAGATTCTTTGTACTGGACATTTGCCATCATAACTAAGTTGTTTCTTGGTGTGGGTCTTTTTGGGCTCATCCTGTTTGGGATACTCTGTGCTTGTGTGACTTTTTTTTCACTACATCAGGGAAGTTTTCTGATGTTATTTCTTCAAATAGGTCTTCTAACCCTTTTGTCCTCTTTCTATTTTTTTCTGGAAGTTTATTATTATTTATATGTTGCTTTGTTTCATGTTGTCCCATAGCTCCCTTAGTCTCTCCTCCTGTCTTTAGTTTTTTCTCCAGTTGCAATTCAGTTTGGCTGTGTTTTGCTTCCCTGTCTTCTAATTCACTAATTTTGTCCTCTGCTTCTCTTAGTATACTGTTGAAAGTTCCCATGGTGTTTTTGATTGCAGCTATATCATTCTTTATTTCTTCTTGATTTTTGCATAAGGTGTTGATTTTTTCTTCCATCTGGTTTATGAACTCTATGACCCTTATTCTGAATTATTTTTCTGCAATATTGAAAGCCTCTGTTTCACTTAGCTGCTTTTCTGGTGATTCCTCCTTTTCTTTTCTTTGGTGGTATCTTTGTCTACTCATTTTTAGTATCACTGACTGATCTAGATGTTGAGTCATGCAGGGGGTGCTCCTTGGGTGGTTGTGGCTACTCAGGCTGTGGTTGTTCCTTGGGCGGTCATGGAAGCAGCTGCTTCTCAGTTGGCGGCAGCTCCTCTTGTTGGTGCTGTTCGCAACAGTGGTTTCTTCTTTGGTGGGTGCAGGAGGCTATTCACACAGCTGCTGTTCTTTGGACCATGGTAGGCTGCTTATGAGGCTGCTGCTCCTCAGATGGGGATCGGTTGCACATGGCTACTACTCCTTAGATGGAGGCCAGCTGCTCACATGGCTGCTGCTCCTTGGAGAGGGGCAGACTGCTCACATGGCTGCTGCCCTTTAGATGGGGGCTAACTGCATGCTGCTGCTGTTCCTCAGATGCGGCAGGCTGCTTATGGTGCTGCCTGCTTCTTGCACAGGAGCAGATTGCTTGCAGGGCTGCTGTACCTCGTAAGGGTGGGGGTTGCTTGCCCAGCTACTTCTCCTCAGATTGGGGCGGGGAGGTCTGCTTGTGCAGCTGCTGCTCTTTGGGTGGAGGATGGGCTGCTTGTGCGGCTTCTAGACCTAGGATGGGAGTGAGATGCAAGTGCTTTTGCTGCACCTCAGACAGGTGCTGGACACTCACCCACTCCTTCTTGTTCCACAGGTGCAGGCTGTGTGTGGTTGCTGCTCTTCAGACCAGTGTGGGCTGCACAGGGCTGCTGATCCTCAGATTTGTGTAGTCTAATTGTGTGGCTATTGCTCCTCAGACGGGGGCTGGCTGCTCACACAGCTTCAAGCCATTCTAGATAATCAATTTATGAATAGGATCTAATGTGATAAAAGTCATGTCTGCTTTAACAATTAAGAAATATACTTATTCAGTTCTGTCATAAGCTTTACATATACAGCAGTTATCTGAATAGTGAAGAATAAAATCTACCAGTTTACAAACAATAGAGTTGACATAATATGTTTAATGTCAACAGAAGAGCTATTGTCTTTTTCATTTAATTTATGTTGCCTAACATTAAATTGTATTTGTAGGCTTCATTTTCTCACAACATACTGTTAAATGATAAAAAAGGAATTATTTTCAGATATTGTTCGTGATGAATCTGTGTGTTCTGTTTATAACATCAAAAAATAAGACTATGTGTTAATGGTTACATTAGTGCTTAGGAAGTGTTGATTAAAAAACAAAATACAGGATAAAAAAGCTATTCATATTCCAGTAATGGTATGTATTAATATATATTTATCACAAAGCATGTACAATTACTTGAAAAAGCATTATATGAGATAATTTTATTCAATTTAATGATTTTAGAAATGTGTATGTGTTTAAAATAACTTGACAATCTACAGAGGGATTTTTTGCTCCATAGGTTTGGAAGTATGGTATATGTGTGTGAGTGTGTGTTTATGTGTGTGTGAAGGTAACTATATAAAATGTTTGTATAACAATGAGTGGCTAGGTATTGAGGATATATATGATTTTGTGGACTTCTTTACACTTTCTTGTATTTTGCAATTTTTAAAGTATAATCATGTATTGCATTCATTGTTTCCAAACATGAACACATCCTCTTTTAAATAAGTGTATTTATTCTTATCATATGAATTGCTCCTCAGTGATACTTAGAATCTAGAAACCTGCTTGAAAGATATTGGAAAAGTATTTTTGACACTTTGACAAATCACTTATTTCATATTATTTTCTAGTTTCTGCTTTTCCTATTTCTACAAAATTTCTAAAATAAACACTGCATCAAGATCTGAGTTCTATTCATGGATATACTTGGACAATGGCTGACTGACTTCCAATATATCTACTTGATTCTGAAATGCCTTGTTCATTTAATAACACCTTACATAACTCCTGTGTTATGAGTTAAATTTGTCCTCAAAAAGATATTGTGTACTGTCCCAGTATCTCAGCATGTGACTTTATTCTAAATAGTGTTATTGCAAATGCAATTATTTAAGACATAGTTAAACTGGAGGAGAGGAGGTCCCTAATCCAATAGGAATGTTGTCCTTATAAGAGGACAGCCATGAAAAGGATGTTTACAAGATGGGAGCTTCTAGAGAAACAGTTATAGTAGGTAGGAGAAGAGATTGTATTGAAGACAGTGGCAAGAATAATCTTTTTGATGCTGGGTTCCTAGTTACATTTACATGTTTATATACCTACTAGAGGCCCAGTGCACGAAAAATTCGTGCACTCTGGGGAAGGGGTCCCTCAGCCCAGCCTATGCCCTCTCATAGTCCGAACCCCTCGGGGGATGTCCACCTGCCACCACCAACCTGTCATTATGATATGCTCTGACCACCAGGGGGCATATGCTCAATTCAGGAGCTGTCCTCTGGTGTTCAGTACACTCCCCGGAGGATCTGGCCTAATCTGGCAGTCAGACATTCCTCTGGGAGCCCTCGGGGTATGTCCGACTGCAACCTAAGCCTCAGACTAAGCCACAGTCAGACATCCTTAACACTGTCAGAATATGGGGGAGGCTCCCACCACCGCCGCTGTGCTCACAACTGTCAGCCCAGCTTGTGGCTAAACAGAGCTCCCCCTGTGGGAGCACACTGACCACCAAGGACAGTTCCTGCATTGAGCATCTTCCCCCTGGTGGTCAGTGTGCATCATTCCCGGTTGTTCCACCCTTAAGGTCAATTTGCATATTACCCTTTTATTATATAGAATACTTATGCACCTTCATATCTTCTAATAAGGGGCTTCTACTTTGTGATCCAAACCAGTGGTTGAGTTTCCTTAGGGTCTTGACAGTCTATATGGGTCTTCTCTTATTGATACTGAAAATGTTTTTATATAAAATATGGTAGAATCTAAAAGAGGAAAACCACTAGGACCAAACCTTAAAAGCTGGGAAATATGCCCAATAGTAAAATATATCATAATTGACACATCAGACTGACCAATGAAAATCACATCACCTCCCATGGGAGAAGACATGAAAGGGATAGAGGAAAAGTTAGAAGTACACTGTAGTATGTAGTATTTTTTCCATGAGAAGAAGTAAAAATTCCTTCTCCTAAATATGTCTTTCCAAGTATCCAAAAGCCAATAATTTCCATTACATATATAAGCTACTAGATTTTTTTTATTTATTTATCTGACATAATTAGGTAAACAAAGGGTTTTGATTTCTTGTGCATAATGACTGATTCTTATATTTTCCTGTTTGTCATTTTTTGTTAATCCTCACCCAAGGATATTTTTCCATTGATTTTTTAGGGAGAGTGAAAAAAAGAGGGAAAAAGAGAGTAACATTAATGTGAGAGAAATACTACTGGTTGCCTCCCACATACACCTAGACCAGGGCCCTGGGCCAGGGAGGAGCCTGAAACCAAAGAATGTGCCCTTGACTGGAATCAAACCCAAGACCCTTTGGTCTGCAGGTCAACACTCTACTGAGAAAAACTGGCTAGGGCTAAATCCTGTGTTTTCTAATATTCTAATAAGTGTTTTTCATAAGCAAAATATGAGGGGAGAGTTAAAATGTAAACCTTTTGGCAAGATTATTCTTTATGTGACATTACTATTTAGTTAGTCAAATAACAAGAATAATTCATATGCAGAGAGATGGCAAGAAGTCAACATGGCTCTCATTTTGGTCATCCCTTCATTTTACAGAAAGAAAGGTAAGTCCATTGTGTCTTCCACGCAACCTAGGGAACTAGGGAGGCACCGATTCAAGCCAGCCATTTGGCCTTCAAGGTTTCATTTGGGCAGGAGATCCTGTCCAAAGTTGTATAATACAAAAACAAACAGTAAGGATAATCTGAGAAGAGTCCTCGAGGGAAAGTTCATAATATACAAAGTGTCCCAGTGATAAACAGCAAGATTAGAGGTGCATAAGCAAAATTATTAAAAGAAAAGTTTGTCTAGTTTTTAGAAGGTTTCTCTCATCCTTTTTTTTCCATTTATAGCTTGGGATAAAAAAATTACAGCTGGACTGACTGGCTAATGCAGCCTATAGGTGTAGCATCTGCTATATTTTGCAACTGCAGGGCTGGATTTTTCTTTATGTACAAGGCTGCAGTCTCATTCCACAGACTGGACACACTTTTCATAAGGATGTTTCTGAGACTCACTTTGAAATGTGATTCATTGTCACATTAGCTACACTTAGAAATAAAATTATTTTGGGGTTTCCTTGGTGTTTATAAGAGGCATTGAATATTGGAAAGAGTTTATGAGAGGCAGGAGATGAATTCACACCAGAGAAAGTGAATTTTTGGTAGAAAAGCTCTAGTTGATGATAGGTGTCAAATACAATTTGTAGATTGACATAAAATTTAAACTGAATAGAAGTTCAAATATAAGAATTCTAACAATCAGCAGTACCTCTATTTCTTGAGGTGCAATGTTTTTTTTTGTTGTTTGTTTGTTTGTTTTTGGTGTACAGTTTTCTCTTGTTTTCTGTTGAACTTAAGAAATAGAATGTGGATTTGATAAGTCTGTTTTTCCATGATTCAGTGCTAACACTGTCCTATTCAAGTCTTAATTTTAATACATGCCATTCAAAAACTGCACATGCATTGAACAAATGACTTTATGAGTTGGGTGCTTTTTTAGTCATGTCTTTACTGTAGTATTGAGAGCAGCACTGAGATATTGCTGACAATTGTTTTGCTTCTATGGATCACATTGCTATTATGATTACAAGAAATCAGTCTATTTAATTCCTGATCTTACTAACACATAGAATTAGAAATAGATTATTAGTTTTAGTATTTGTTTGTAATAAAAAGCAGAGCAAAAGGTAGGTAAGTAGTGGGAGGTGACAAGTCATCTTAGGGATCTGCCTTCCTTCCTTTGCTAGTTTGTTGAAGACAAGGACCATGGCTTCTCCATCAGTTGCTAGCTTAGTAGCTGGTGAATTGTAATTGCCAAACACATCCCCACTAGAAGCATGAATGAATAAACAGAATTCAATGCATATTTCTTCAGATGCATATTGTGGGGTATTTTTAAGTAACTATTACTTCATTCTCAGTTTCAGTTTAAGAAATCCCTAGCTCACTCTTTATCTCTTGCTTCTAAGAGGTCAATAAGCATTTGAGTCATCAATTGAAGATTTAAGGAAAAACCCCACCCAGGTTCAATCCAGTAGCCTCACCTCTGGAGTATTATTAGTATGTCACAGAAATGATACAGTGGTTTCACTATAGACTCTTGATTCCAATAATTACGGGCTGTTGTTGTTCCTTGTGATTAAGCCCCTTAGGCCAGTGGGCCACAAACTCATTAGTCAACAGAGCCAAATATCAACAGTACAACAATTGAAATTTATTTTGAGAGCCAAACTTTTTAAACTTAAACTTCTTCTAACACCACTTCTTCAAAATAGACTCACCCAGGCCGTGGTATTTTGTGGAAGAGCCACACTCAAGGGGCCAAAGATCCTCATGTGGCTCATGAGCCGCAGTTTGCCCACCATGGCTTAGGCAATAGTGTCTACAATATGTTGATTAAAATTCAGTTGATTCAGTCAGACTGCAAGTTTATTTGCAAGTTATAAGAATCAGATGTAGTTTTTGTCTACCAACTCATTGGACTATTTCATATGGTAGTCATTTCTCCAAATCTTTTTCTAGATCTAGGTAAATTTCCCTCAAAAAATAATCTGGAAGGCATCCTCTTTACCTACACAACCATCTATGACCTCTGATTCCTGAGGAGTTACACTTTTGAATATCACGACTTATAAATATTCTGATTTTCTGGGTCCAAGTCCACAAAAATTCTGAATCCTAGTTCTTTGATTTTTCAGATAGGCTGCTTTGTTTGGTAAGGTAGTGGATTTTCTACAGCAGCAACATATTTTATACACAGAATTGTAATCCTCAGGTATCATCAGTATCCATATTACCTCCAAGATCATTAGTTGTGACCAAATTGCCCAATTTTCATACAATTTATTCAAAACCAAGGATCAGTCTCCTGAGAGAAAATCTAGTTATTCCTATTGCTTTGAGCCTAGGTATTTTGCACCTTTAATTCTAGTGTATTTCAGTTCTGATCCTTACTACCCAAAGGCCTTTCCTTTATGTCTTGTAGTCCTCCTTTAATTTAGTATTTGCGTGTCTTAAAACTCTCAGCTGCTGTTAATAACAATTTGCCAAAAGCCATGTAATTGTTATCCCCTGAAGATACTTCTCCAGAGCTAGCCCTAAGCTTTCTGCCAGGCCTTTTATAAGACAGTGGCCTTTTCCCTGAGAGTTCCAGATGCCCCTCATTTCCTCACTGGGGATTGCTCTAATTGCCTGTGTCTATAGCTGAAGTGAGAGAGATTTTTATTGTTGCTGATATCAGATCTTTGGTGAATTCTAAAGTGAGGTACCTTGAGCTGCTGCCTACTACTGACCAAGTGCTTAAAGTTTGGCACTAGTTAGTACATAGAAAAGTAAATGGTTTGTGATTTCCAACATAACCCTGAGCACCTGAGAACTCTAGTTTTGAACTTCTTAATTAGACAGTCTTCAGCTGCCAAAAGTTGTAAATTGCTTGTTCCTTGAAACTTCATATAGTGCAGTCCCTATAACACAAAAATCAAATCAGAATTGAAAAATAAAAGAATTGTCAAGATCAACAACACAGAACTACCATCAAGTCTTTTATAAGCTTCCCTCCATCAATTCCCAGCAGTGAGGGAAGTCTTGCTTCCAAATTGTCATTAGGCTGCTCTTTCATTATTATTATTCTGTTTCGTTTTAAATAATCCTTCAGTAGTTTTTCAGGTATACCCTCTAGTGTCAATAGTCAAAAATTTTTTAATTACTTATAATTAAAAAATGTTGCCTATTGGTAATAGTATAATTCATTCCAGTATTTGTGATCACTCTGTCAATGATCCAATCAGCATAAAATTTACTTTTTTATTTATTCTTCACCTGTGAACAATCAGATAAGTGTAATTGTGGATATAGAACTATTAAGAAGAATGGACCCCCAAGTGGGTCTTCATTCTGCCTAGAAATTCTGCTGCATTTTTCCTAGATTTTTCATGGGTACACTTTTCTTCCTCAATTATTATCTTACACACCTTTCTCCAGTCCTGCCTTGTACATTCATTCCACAAATATTTATTGAACCCTGTATATGCTTCTGCTTGTCAGAGACCTAGTAGCCATGCTGGTTATCTGATCAACTGTTGTAGTATCGCAGTGTTTGTGTTCAAGTAAGCATTATTTTACTTCATAATGACCAAAGCACCAGGGCAGTGATGCTGGCAAGTCAGACATGCCAAAGAGAAGCCATAAAATGTATGTATAAATAAGAAAAAATAGTACATATAGTATTTGGTACTGTGGTTTCAAACATCCACTGGGGGTCTTGGAGAATATTCCCCAGGGATGAGGATCTACTATATAGACCATGTACCAAATTCAGCCAAGTCCTTGCTTTTGTAAAGAAAATCTTGCCTATTGCCCACAAAGTCTAAAATGTTTACTATCTAGACCTTTCTAAAGATATTTGCCAAAATCTACTCTAAAAATAATTTATATCATTAATCCAAACATTCAAATTCTAATTTACCCACACCCTAATAATTGACTTGGAATTTCCCTTTCAAAATATCTAATGGGCAGTTGCAAGAATCCACCCATCTGTGCTGGTTCCCACTTGTGACTGCTTCCATCCTGGAAATATGAAGTCCCAAAGAGTCACAGCTGTTACTGATACACCTCCTTGATTCATTGCCCCAACTAAACAAACATTAACTCTCCAGCACAAATGCAGAGAGTTTTACAAATATGGCTTTCTAATTGAGATATTGGCAGGATATTCCAGTTATAGTAGTGGTAGAGTTAATCATGCCTAGTAGAGTAATGATGGTCACTGGCAGGGAATTGCCTTCTCCAGCAGAGAGGTAGGAGAGGTTAAACTACTAAGCCTAGCTGAGAAGTAATTGTCAAGTGTCAGCACCAAAAGACAGATAGATTTCACATTGTATCTACCTATCCTAAGGTAAACTAGAGGACTTATTGTCACTTCTGGCTGTACATTAGAATTTCCTGGGAGCTTGTGAAAAATACTGATGCATAGCCGTAGCTGGATTGGCTCAATGGATAGAGTGTTGGCCTCGAGACTGAAGGGTCCCCTGTTTGATTCTGGTCAAGGGCACACGCCTGGGTTGCAGGCTCTATGCCCAATAGGGGCCATGCAGGTGGCAACCAATCAATGATTCTCTCTCATCATTGATGTTTTTATCTTCCTCTCCCTTTCTCTCTAAAATAAATAAAAATATATTTAACAATACTGATGTATACAGGCTCTGCCCCATACCAATTAAATAAGCATTTCATAGGATGGGCCAGGGTATGGATATCATTCTAAAACACTAAATTAACTTGTTTTTAGAAAGTAATTTAAATTTATTCCAACCCCCCAAATATTATTTCCCACTCTTTACAGTGGTATCATTCTTAACAAACCCTAATGATGACCTCAGTGTTGTTGTTTTTTAAGGACATAAAATGTCATAACTTCACCTTATATGTTTCTCTTTTTTTCTTTTCCTTTGGGCTATTTAAGCAGCATCTTGGCTGGATTTCTCTCTGTTTTTCTCTGTCCATGGAAAGCTCCAGCAAAGAAAAAGTTTTTAAATTTTCCATTTAGATTAAATCACGCCAATGGATATATTCAAATGCTTCATAAATTGTTATCACCACAACTGAAAGTTTAAACCAGGCCTATTATTGGCTGAGCATTTCTTATGCATTCACTGTGGCACTAGACCCTTTCATACAATTATAATAACAATATCAGTATATGAACCCATGAATGTCATGACTCCAAAGCACACTACTCCACTACACTCCTTTTCAGTTTGATCATTACTGCCATCTTCACCAGAATCACTTAATTCAGCCTCTACTTCCAAGCCAAGACTTTCTTTTCTTAAAATCAATTAGTTATCTTTTCAAAAAGACAAGTGTCAAACACCAGAACCATTAACATTTAGCATTCTTAAACATTATTTTCTTGGCATCATCACCCTTGTCTACATAATAGCATAAGCTGAGATAAATCTAGAAGAAAGGAAGGGCAGGAGGGAGGAAGA
The DNA here is from genome assembly GCA_027563665.1 of Antrozous pallidus. Taxonomy (NCBI): domain Eukaryota; kingdom Metazoa; phylum Chordata; class Mammalia; order Chiroptera; family Vespertilionidae; genus Antrozous; species Antrozous pallidus. The sequence continues at coordinate 23,547,329 of CM050509.1, forward strand.
AAATAACAGAATTAGGGCTTTTTCTCCTTACTAAGTAAAGTCCATTGGCAAATTAGCTTGATATCTTAGGACAAATTTACCTATCTGTAAAATTGTGTCAATGATATCGTCCTGCACAGATATCCTATCTAATAAAGAGGTAATATGCAAATTGACTATCATTCCAACACAAAGATGGCCACCTCCATGTGGTCAAAGATGGCTCCCCCCCTGTGGACACAAGATGGTTGCCACAAGATGGCCAGAAGTGGAGGGCAGTTGGGGGCGACCAGGCCTGCAGGGGAGGGCAGTTAGGGGGAATCAGGCTGGCCAGGGAACAGTTAGGCGTCAATCAGGATGGCAGGGGAGTGGTTAGGGGATGATCAGTCTGGCAGGCAGAAGTAGTTAGGGACAATCAAGCAGGCAGGAAGGCAAGATGTTGGAAGCCAGCAGTCCTGGATTGTGAGAGGGATGTCCGACTGCCCATTTAGGCCTGATCCTACCAGGACATCCCTTCAGGGGTCTCAGATTGGAGAGCGTGCAGACTGAGTTGAGGGACACCCTCCTCTGTTCATGAATTTTGTGCACCGGACCTCTAGTTGTGAATATAAAATAAAATAATGTACTGCAACTTTTCCATTTACCTAGGCTCATGGTGCTTTCTTAGATACTCCTCTATCATTCATTTAATCAGTATTTTCTGAGTTCCTTCTTAGAGCCAGACTTTACTTCAGTTGCTGGGCATATAGAACTAAAGGAGCTCATGATCAAATGGTGAATACCAATTCAGATAGAGACATATTTAATCTGAGATAGTGATTGAGTGATGCTCTAGGTACACCTGGATGTACTTAGAGTTTGGGATAAAAATTGGCTTATGGATGATATGGTGCCTTAGGTGACTTGAAGAATTAGTAAAAATTAGTAAGATAAAACATGCAATATGAAGTATGTGTTATGAGCATTCCAACAGAGAGGAGACTATAACTAAGGCACCAGGGAAGCATAGTTTGTTCAGAAGTTTGAAGTAGCTCTGTTGATCACATGGGAAAGCAGGAGAAGGTGGTGGCAAGAATAGTATCTCTCTATCCCAAATTTCTACTTAGAGTATAAATGAAAAATGTTTAACAATAACTAGATGGCAACTATGCAGCAGATATTTAGATAAAGTTCAGCTTTGTTTGTCAAACCAGCTTGATACTTCTTGAATAGTAGATAAGTTATCTGTTTCTAATATTATTCTCTTTTAAGCCTCTATTTATATTTAATGCTTACTATGAAAAAGAATTGAAGTCAAATTAGAATGACATGTGATAAGAATTCTGAAAAATAGACTTTATCTACTAAGTGACAAGATGGCATTGAGAAATAGAGGAACAGTTTTTTCTTTTGTGGTTGATGAGGTGTGATAGAAAGCTTTATTTGTGTGGGAATGTATTCCTGGGTTTCCAAAGTTCAATTTCCCTTAATCTAGTCCTGGAAGAGGTGCAGCTGGGGATTCAGCAGAGCTAGAAGAAAAACCGATGTCCAACGTTCCCCTTTCATGGTGGAGCTGGGTCAGGTACAGCATTAGGCTAATTGAAGTCCGTCAGTCCAATATGTGGAATCCACATGGCCCTGTGGCCAAATTCAGGAGTGTGAGAGTCCCAAAAGCCAGGAGTCAAACATGAGCAAGCAAGAGAGTTGAGAGAGCAAATCAAGAGAACAAACTCCTTTGTTTAGAAGCTTAAGTATCTCAAATCTTCTCATGCTTTCAGTGGCCATGCTTACTCTAGCCAATGACCTGTTTCCCGGTGTCATTGCCTGGCAAGTACCTTTCCTAGACTTTAGTGGTATCTGTGGGAAATACACCAGGGAAATGCTAAACTGCAACTTCCTAGCAAAGCTGCACAAATGAATGCCTATAATATTTGGCCTTCCCTTTGCTCTTTTCCAGTTTATTTAGTAAGTAGGTTAAATCACAATGGTATCAAAAGGATAAAATTAAAATTATCCTAACAATATGTGGATAGCTGTATTGATATTTTTACGTATCATGAGTTTATAGATACAGTGGAAACTTAGTTCTCGAACTTAACTCATTCCAGAAGCCTGTTTGTCAAGCAATTTGTTTGAAAACTGAATCATTTTCCCCCATTAGAAAGAAGGTAAATTGAATTAATCTGTCCCAGAACCCTAAATAATTTCATTTTAACCTTTCTTATATACAGTACATGTCTAATATACTGTTTAATCTATAAACAAACATTTATTTTCTTAAATGTATTGAACCAACCTCTACTAGTCTTAAACAATCACTTTCAGCATCTTAATTTTTTCTGTATCATTGCCTCTGAAATACTGTTGCCAGCTAACTGCTTTTCCTTTATCCAAATCAGCAACAATTTTTCTTCCTCTTCAATTGTCTGTGATCATTGTTTTGTGAGCACTTTCACACCTTTAGCAACATCAGTGCACTTGATAGCCTCTTTAAGGTTTAAAATTGTGCTAATCGTCCATTTCACCAGCAACAAAAGCAAAAAGGAAAATATTCACAGTGCAGTTAACTGACTCATATTCTCTCCTTTGTTTGTGGCCCAAGAGATGTTTTTTGTCATGCTGATCTATCAGCATAAAGGGTTATCAAGTCCAGAAATTACGTTTTGTTAGAAAATGGACATATCACATTTTTTTCCATGAACAACTTGTTCAAGAACCGGTTTGAGATGGGAGACATTCGAGAACCAAGGTATGACTGTAATTAATAGCTGAGGTAAAAGTTCTAGCTTTAACAAGCTGAGATTCTTTCTTATTTTGAAACTACTTCAAAGCCAAGGAAAGATCTTTATCTTTGGTAAAATATGGAAACAGCTGTTAAGGATCACTCCATACATAAAAAGATATAAACAGGATTGCTAAGAGCAACAAAATGTAAGCTAGGATGAAGAAAGATGCCAAGAAAGAACACATACTTGCTGTTGCCCACTCTGAAGATCAAAAATTCCCAGGGACTTCGTTCTAATGGTAAAGGTAAACAATTTATTATAACTATCAAATGGTAGATATGGAAAGTAAACAAAGGTGATCTAATATCCTCATAATTGATATCTCTGATGAAGAGAACAAAAGATAAACAATTTCAAAGTCATAAATCAGGAAAAATTTTCTAATACAAAATTCATCTCTATAGAACAAATGGCTCTTCATATTCCAGGGTTATTGTTACATAACAATCCCAATTATCATATTGGCAAATAAAAAAAATAATGGCACCAAGTATTTGTCAGAGTGCAAGGAAAGTATTCTCCTATTCTCTATTGTTGAGCATATAAATTCATCTTGTTTCTGGAGGAGCATTAGAAATTGCACATAAAATATGTTTTAATTTTAAAATTAGCTTTTGACTTAATTTCTCAGAATTGATATTAATTGTTTAATAGAATATTCATGATAAGGCATAGTTACAAATATGTTCACTGCAATGTCATTCTTAATAATGAAAAAAATTTTTAAATCTCTAGAAATTTGGCAATGTGGATTGAATATATTTACATGAAATATATTTGAAATATTGGTAAAGTGTACGTGTCATCTTATATAATAAAATCCTAATATGCAAATAGACTGAATGGCAGAATGACCAGTCACTATGATGCGCACTGACCACCAGGGGCAGATGCTCGATGCAGAAGCTGCCCCCTGGTGGTCAGGGGAGCACCACTTAGCCAGAAGCCAGGCTCATGGCTGGTGAGCACAAGGGTGGTGGTGGGAGTCTCTCCTGCCTCTGTAGTAGCACTAAGGACCTCTGGGGTGGGCCTAAACCGGCAGTCAGACATCCACCAAGGGGTCCCAGACTGTGAGAAAGTACAGGCCAGGCTGAGGAGACTGCCCCCCACCATTGCCCAGTGCACGAATGTCATGCACCAGACCTCTATTTTATTTTTATTTTATTTTTTATGTATATTTTATTTTTATTTTTATTTTTTAAATATATTTTATTGATTTTTTACAGAGCGGAAAGGAGAGGGATAGAAAGTCAGAAACATCGATGAGAGAGAGACATCGATCAGCTGCCTCTTGCATGCCCCCCACTGGAGATGTGTCCACAGCCAAGGTACATGCCCTTGCCGGAATCGACCCGGGACCCCTCAGTCCGCAGTCTGACGCTCTATCCACTGAGCCAAACCAGTCTCGGCCATACCTCTATTTTAATAAGTGGTTATCTTTCAGTGGAGAGTGAAATTTACCTTTGGTGAAATTTATGTTTTAGTTTTCTTTTTTTTTTTTAATGTCTATTTCCTTATTTTCTTGAAATGTATACATATTGAAAAAGGGAGAGACTTTCAAAATGTAGGATTATAGTTTGCTACACCTAAAACCAATTCCTAGGGCATGACTCTTGTAGCCCCCCTCACCCATGTATAAACTGAAAGGGACTTTATGAGAATAGTAAGCAAAATACTTTGCTAAAGTAGGGAGTATAGAGTTAGAGGAAAGGACAGATTCAGACCCAGATACTCCAATTCCTTTAAGCATAAGTCCAGTGTTTAGCATGGTGTCTTCAGTACTAAACTAATAGACTCATGTCCATTTTAAGGCAATTATGTATTACACTAGAAGCCTGGTGCATGAAATTTGTGCATGGGGGGTGGTCCCTTAGCCCAGCCTGCACCTTTTCCAGTCCAGGACCATCGGGGGATGTCTAACTGCAGGTTTTGGCCTGATTCCTGTCGGATTTCTCTCTCACAATCCAGGACTCCTCGCTTCTAATCGCTCACCTGTGTGCCTGACAGATCAACCCTGACCACCTCTGCCTGCCAGTCTGATCACCCTCTAAATGCCCTCCCCTGCCAGCCTAATTACCCCTAACTGGTCTCCCCTGCTCCCTGATCGCCCCCTAACTGCCCTCTTTTGCTGGCCTGATAGCTCCTAACTGCTCTCCCCTGACAGCCTAATCACCCCCCATCTACCCTCCCCTGCTGGCCCAATCTCCCCTAGCCACCTCTGTCTCAGTCCCTGCCACTGTGGCTTTGTCCAGAAGGATGTCCGGAAGATATCCGGCCTAATTAGCATATTACTCTATTATTAGTAAAGATATGTGACCAATTTGGTTACTGGTTGGTACCTGGGTTATTTTCATCACTCAGAAAAGGTTTTAAGGTCAATGAAAATGAAAGTAAAGCAAAATGGGGTATTTGAAGATATATTGAAAACCAAGAGTGAGTCAGTGTGGGGGGGGGGAAGAGAAAAAAAGAGAGAGATTAGTCAGGCTGCTTTAGCTCACTGGAAAGTCAGAGAAAATGGGGCATTGGGAACATCTTCTGTGGTTAGTCCAGGAGAATCTGCAGTTGTCCATTTCTTCCCTGGTTGCAAGTCTCATGTGGTCTCTTAGAGGTTGGGGGAAACGTGCATGTGGGGGAAGGGAAAGGGAAATGGTATTGCATGGGTGTGCTCCTTGTGGGGAGGGAGAGAGAAAGAGAGAGAAAAAGAGAAAGAGAGAATGGCCCCAAACTCTTGGGTTTAATAGAGGGACTTTCTCGGTGGATGATTGACAGAAACTATCTTTCTTCTGGGCAAATGCATACAGAAAAATCCTTGTGGTCGAGGGCAAACCAAAATGTTAATTTTGTTATAATCAATCTAAGACCCTAGTGAGGTTGCACATCATGTTGTTTTCCTCTGAGCTTCTGTCAAAAACCAGCAGGCTCTGAACCTGCCTTCTAGAGATCTGTTGGGCTGTCCATACAGAGGTAGTCTGAAGGCAGTATTGGTAGAACCCCTGTTGAGTTTTCATTGCCCTGTATCTATGAAGATACTGCTCTGGTATATGTCTGAGATTTTGTTGCCTGTGGACTCCTCTAATATTTTTATGGTTTCCCATCTTATGTTTAAATCCTTGATCATTCTTTTTTATTTTTGTGTATGGTGTAAGTTGGTTGTCTAGTTTCATTTTTTTACATGTATCTGTCCAATTTTCCTAACACCATTTATTTAAAAGACTGTCTTGACTCCATTGTATGTTCTTGCCTCCTTTGTCAAATGTTAATTTAGCATAGTAGTTTGGGTCAATTTCTGGGTTCTCTACTCTATTCCATTTATCTATATGTCTGTTCTTATGCCAGTACCAGGCAGTTTTGAGCAATGTAACCAAGAGCTAGTTCTTTCAAAGGATAAATAAGATTGATAAGCCTCTAGCAAGGCTCACCAAGAAGCAAAGAGAAAGGACCCAAATAAACAAAATCAGAAATGAAAGAGGTGAAATAACAACAGACCCCACAGAAATACAAAGGATTGTTAAAAAAATACTATGAACAGCTCTATCCCAATAAACTAGACAACTTAGAGGAAATGGACATATTCCTCGAAAAATATAACCTTCCAAAACTCACTCAGGAAGAATTAAAAAAATCTCTATAGGCTGATAACTATGGAGGAAATTGAAGCAGTCATCAAAAAGATTCCAGCAAGCAAAAGCCCGGGGACAGATGGCTTCACAATGGAGTTTTACCAAACATTCAAGGAAGAAATAAAACCTATCCTCCTCAGACTATTCCAAAAAATTCAAGAGGAAGGAACACTTCCGAGCCCATTTTATGAAGCTGGCATTACCCTAATACCAAACCAGATAAAGACAACACAATGAAAGAGATTTACAGGCCATTATCTCTCATGAACATAGATGCCAAAATCCTCAAAAATTCTAGCAAATTGGATCTAGCATTACATCAAAAATATCATACACCATGAGCACCTAGAATTTATCCCCGGGATTCAAGGATGGTACAATATCCGCAAATCAATAAATTTGATACATCACATAAACATATTGAGAGATAAAAATCAGAGAGTCATATCAATTGATGCAGAAAAAGCATTTGACAAAATCCAACACATTTTCTTGAGAAAAACACTCAACAAAATGGGAATTGAGAGATCATACCTCAACATAATAAAAGCCTTATATGACAAACCTACAGCCAACATCATACTCAATGGGTAAAAACTATAAGCATTTCACATAAGAACAGGTACAAGACAGGGATGCCCACTTTCACCACTCCTGTTTGACATAGTACTGGAAGTGCTAGCCATAACAAGTAGACAAGAAGAAGAAATAAAAGGTATCCAAATTGTTAAAGACATAAAACTGTCATTATTCACAGATAATTCACAAAGACTCCATCAAAAAATAATTAGACTTAATAAATAAATTTGGCAATGTAGCAGGATACAAAATTAACACCAAGAAATCTAGGGCATTTTTATATACCAATAGTGAACTTACAGAAAGAGAGATTTTTAAAAAATCCCATTTACCATCACACCAAAAAAAAAAAACCTAGGAATAAAATTAACTAAGGAGGTAAAAGTCCTGTACTCAGAAAACTACAGGACACTGAAAAAAGTGATAGAGGAAGACATAAATAGATGAAAGAACATACCGTGTTCATGGATTGGTAGAATCAACATCATTAAAATGTCCATACCACTCAAAGCAGTCTATAGATTCAATGTACTCCCCATTAAAATACCAATGGCATATCTCACTGACCTAGAACAAACTCTCCAAAATTCATTTGGAATTAAAAAAATAAAAGACCCCAAATAGCTGCTGCAATCCTGAGAAAAAAAGAAGAAAATAGGAGGCATCTCAATACCAGATATCAATCTATACTACAAAGCCACTGTTCTCAAAACATATGACTTTTGAGAATGGAAATGAAGTGTGACTCAAGTAAATTATTACTATCATAGGTCTAAAAATACTTTTCTCAATCTAGAAACTGCTGATTATGTAAAAACATGCCTGTGCATTATTTTTATTATTCTGAATTTTTTTCAGAGTGTAACCTAAATTATTTCTTTCATTTTTATATGATGTCTTAAACAAAGTGCCAATTGATAATTATTGTTGGGTGAATTTATTAGTGGATTTTCCCATGACTTTGGGATTTAGCAGAGCAAAAGTTTGATATCTGATAGAACTAATCTTGAATCTAGGCTGTGTTGTTTGAAAGTCAGTTAGCTTCTCTGAGGCTTTGATGTATCATGTCTAAAATAGAGGTTCTAGTCTCATCCTAAGGTCAGTTTGAGGATTAAATGAGATAATGACTATTGGAAGAACATCATTGGTGATAACAGTGTTCCTTGATTTGCATTGCACCTTTCTGGTCTAGCAATACAAGGTTTATTGCAGCTGTTTGTGCTACTCATATATTTGAATGGTATATGCCATATCTCATGGTGCATCTAGGTATAAATTGACTAACAAGACTGGTGTCTGTGTTTTCAGGATGGGGAGGGTGGGATCTGAATATTGATGATTCAACCTACATAGATCTACTTATCTTGTTAATATTGTTCTGTGCAGTTTGACCTATTCTACCTGAGAATGTCTCAGTTATTTTTGCTGATTTTAGAGGTAGAAATAAAATCCTTACCTACTTATATTTCAGAAGATCTGAGATGAAATACAAAGAGAAGTGAATATATTGTCCATTTGTAAAAAAGAAGATATAGAGTCACACTATTTTCTAAGTGTGTTTCCTACATCCTCTAGGTTTTTCTGACCCCTTTCAGATCTCCTGGGGATAAGGCAAAGGGGAATGGTACCTGGGTCCTATCCCCACTTCAATCAGAACAGTTCCATTTTCATCTGATTTATTTCATGTAATTATATGGAAGATTATGTTTGAATGAATGACAGTACTGCTAAAATAAAGCTAAAAGCTACATATATGATGTCAAAAACACTGTGTTTGTTACCAGGAAATGGTGATGATGATGATAAATAATAACTATACAGCACATTTTAGTTTAATGGAAATTCTCACATATAGTACTTTATGTAATCCTTACAAATAGATGTTATAAAGTAGGTACCTTATTATCCTCATTTTGCAAATACTGAATACTGCGACTCGAATAGTTTAAATGGCTTGCTTAAGGAGTATGGCTAGTTACTAGTAGAAGTAGGAATAAATAGAATGAACTGGCTTTATGACTGGGCTTTGCTAGTTACTGGCTGTGTGAAATGAAGTAAGTCTCATCCTCTTTGGTACTTGGTTTCTTCATGTGTAAAATAGGATTTAGGGTAGAAGGACTTCACTCTAATATTGGAGTTTCAAATGAATTATGGTTGGAAAAAATATTCAGTGATTTAAAACGTAAAAACTGGCCCAGCTAGTGTTGCTCAGTAGTTGAAAGTAGACCCAGGAAACAGGAGGTCATATTTCAATTCCAGGTCAAGGCACATGCTTGGGTTGCAACTTGATCCCCAGTAGGGGGCATACAGAAGGCAGCCAGTCAATGATACTCTCTCATTCTTAATGCATCTCTCTCTCTCCCTCTCCTTTCCTCTCTCTGAAATCAATAATAATAAAAAACCCTACCATAAGTAAAATATGAAAACTGTTTCTCGGATTAAATAACATTGGACCTCCCCTGCTGATTAGATTACATTTGATTACAGCAAAACCATCCATACTATGTGCAATTACAGGCAATTTTAACCATCATATACTATTTTGTAGTTATAAAACTTTCTGTAAAATTCATTGCAAAATGAGATCTTCTGCAAGGAGACAAACATACAGGCATCTGCATCTCATATGAAATTGCCAGTTGTACAGCTGTCATCATTAGCTTGGGCTGCCATAACAAATACCATAGTCTGGGTATCTTAAACAATAGGATTTTGTTTCTTACTCTTCTGGGGGTTGGGAATTTCAAGATCAAGGTGCCAGCAGATTTGGTTTCTACTGAGAGCCTATTCTGGTTTGAAGACAGCTGCCTTCTCACTGTGTACTCTCACAAGGCTGGGGTGGGGAGAGTGTAGAAAATGAGCTCTGCCCTCACTGATTTGGCTCAGTGGATAGAGCATGAGCTTGCAGACTGAAGGGTCGGTCCCAGGTTCGATTCTGGTTATTGGCACATGCCCACATTGGGGGCTCCATCCCCAGTAGGGGGTGCAGGAAGCAGCCAATCAATGATTCTCTTATCATTGATGTTTTTTTTCTCTCTCCCTCTCCCTTCCTCTCTGAAAAAAAAAGAAAAGAAAAGAAAAGAAAGGAAAAGAAAAGAAAAGAAAAGAAAGAAAAGAAAAGAAAAGAAAAGGAAAGAAAAGAAAGTGATCCATGTTCCCCCTTCTTAATCTTTTAAAGGCATTAATCCCATCATGGTGTTATCTAAAGGTGCTATCTCCCAAAGGCTCCACCTCTTAATATCTTCCCTTTGGAAATTAGAACTTCAGTGTAGATCGTTTCCAGCCTTTTAGAAGTGAATTATTAGTGCTGTGAAACATTTTTCTATAGCAGTGGTCGGCAAACAGTGGCTCGAGAGCCACATGTGGCTCTGAAGCCATGGTTTGCTGCTCTGTTGACTGAGTTTGCTGACCACTGTTCTACAGTGTACTGCTCTTTGGAAGTGATTCCCAAGTTTTGTCATACACTGTTCTACACTGTTTCCTTATGTTGATCAGTGATTTCCAAGTGTTTTCACTTATACAGTTTCCAGGCATTTACGTATTTTTAGTTTAATCACAGCACATTAATCACAGGCTAAAGAAAACTTGTAGTAATGAGCTGAAATCCAATTCCCAGATTTTAAAGCAGGGCATACCTTTTGAGAATTAAGAGTGAAGTAATCTGATAGAAAAAATACACTAAAATATAAATGATTGGTAGTGTTCTGTATGTTTTTATTTAAAATATGATTGTTAAGTAAAAATCTAGCTTGTAGAATTCACATAGTTCAGTTGGTAGAAGTAAGAAATGTCAAGTTTTTCAAAAATCTTTTTGCTGGATTTGGTAACACATTTGTTAGTTTATCATAGGATCATGTTTCTTTAGCTGTTGACCCATTCACAACTTGTGAACCCAAAGACTGAGCTCAAAGCCTACCTTCACGAGGGAACTTGTCTGACTACTTCAGGCAAGGAAAGTTAATTCTACTGTACTCTTTCAAGACTTTGGTTATATCTATATTATTGTATTCTTCACATCCTGGTGAGTATTTCAGGATATTTCTGGATCTGAATATAATATATGGTACCTAGTATGTACGAACTAGATTGGTAGAATCAGTACTACAACTACCTCTAGGCTCTCTACTGACCCTAGATAGGGAGTGAATTACAACTAGTTTAGGGCCAGAGCAGGAAAAATTATCTATGAAATGAGCTAGGAAAACAGTGGAATCAGGGTTTGCAGGGGTTACACACATTCTAATGTCTTCCTCTAACAAGATCAGGCACATGGCTAGAAACCTGGTGATGTGTAACTGGTTTTGATCAGTCTTCTTCTTGGTATATTGTGTTGGACAAAGCTAGATTTACGCAAAGCAATCAGCCTTGCTATTAAAACTCATTGCTCAGTTAATTTATTCTATGACTGTTTTTACTTGTTTAATAAAATATAAGTTTCACAAATATAATTCTAAATAGATAAAACAAGATTTGGTAAACTGGTAACACAGAAGCCACTAGTCACTCATCTTGTATAATAGTATACCTTTATTGTATAATAATGTATCTTTTTTATTTTTGTAGTTAAAAGTACAACATATATTCCCCACTTGTTCTAGAGAAGCTCACCCTAGTATAGGCTGCAGGGTTGAGCAACTGATGTGAGTCCTGGAATTGCTAGAGCTATTTTATAACCAGTCTGCCAAAGGATCTGACACAAGTAGGAGAGCAGAGCTGACATAATTGTAGAGTAAAGAGCTACTGATGAACCTTTTGTTCAAACTTGGAAGCATATCTAACCTCTGGGCCTTTCAGTTAATAAACTAGTCAGTTTTCTTTATTCTTAAAAAATATTTGATTTGAATTTTCCCATAATCAAACTAAATGTACTAAAATACATCTATTCCACATAGTTTACTCTGTGCCAGGCCTGATGCTGAGTTCTTTAAGTAGGTTATCTCATTTAATCTTTCCTCAAAAATTATGAAAGAGGTGTGACAGATATTCCTGTTGATCTTAGATAAACTATCAGAATTACCATCAACAAAGAGCTCTGGTAGCTCTTTGATAAGGACAATGAAAGTGACCACTTTCTCTTCCATAAACTATTCTGCTGGAAAGCTGTGGGTCTAATGCAGCACACTATACCCATAGGGTACTTAATAAATATCTTTTGAAGGATATTGAATTGGGATAATTAATGTAGAAAGGTTGCCAGAGCAGTGCCATCAACAGCTTCCTCTTTCCAGTGCCTGAGATCCTACAAGCTCAGTGAAAAATAACTGCAGTAATTCCTCATAGGCATAAGGATCTCCCCTTACTCTGTTTCTGGTCATCTCCCTCAAGCATTTTTTCTCTTAGATACTCCTTAGTATCTAACTTATCTCCACTACTCTTTATTTAAGTTGACTATTCACTTAGCCTGTCTATCCAAAATTTGATATAGTTTCTATTTGTTCATATTTATCATCCTGGGACCAAATTGTCATTGACTCTGTATAAATGAGCACCTTAGTGCATTCCTTATTAAGCCCCTTTGTCAGCTTTATGCCAGAAGTATCCTATACTAGTTAGAAGTGAGATAGTGAATTGCTCCAGAAAGACATTTGTCATAAATACAAGATTTGTTAAACTGTTTCATTCCCATAAAGATGAAAATGGTGTTTCATGTTTTAATATTCTTTTTTTTGGTGGGGGTGCATCCCTGAACCCAGTTGAATTTTAGGTAAAATAAACTGGTCACAGAGGTTTACAACATACCTTTCTTGGAAGGAAAAAAAAATGAACATTCAAGTTTCCCAGAAGTTACATTAAGGCTTGAAACAGTCACAGTTGCTATAGTAGCAATTGTTTATTATCACTACCTGGAATTAGAATAGCATCCTATCTGGTAAAAGATAACACACTGTTGATTGTATTATTTATGGCAATATGTTAGTATCTATGTGGATTTTTCCTGTTACAACCAACTTGCTGACAGTAAGTCTCTGACAGAAAAGACATCAAAGAAAGAACATGGAAAAGACTTCACTTCAAATTAAATAACAAGATTATTCTTGTTCTATTTTGGAATATGAAACCCAGTGCCAATGATTTTGCATTTCTGATTGTCATTTAGTTTGGAGTAGAACCTTGCAGAGACAATTGTCAATTGCTTATTGAAATAAAATGGAACATTATTGTGGCAGAAACAACAACCACCTGTGCTGCCTTTCAGTGAGTATAATTATCTCTAAATTATCCATGACAGGATCACACCGTATTTGTATTTTTTTCAACAAATAGCTCTTTCCGGTCGTACAAATTTTGGCAAATAATAAAACGGAAAGAAATTATATTCTTTCTTAATATTAAGAAACTTCAAACTAGAATTTCCTGGGATTGTCTCTGTGGCAATGTCTATATGTTATAGAATAGACTTGATGGAGAAAGTTTTATGACAATAATATCTGACGAAACCAATGAAGATGTTTCATGTAAGACCATTACTGCTGCTACTGTTACTACTAACTGTGTTTGTCATACTTAAAAGCCTCCCTGAATCTGATTATTCTTTCCAAGTTTAGAAAGCCCCTGTATCATGAGGCAGAGCTCACTTCTCATTATTTTAATTTACATCAAAATTTAAGAACGTCTGGTTTGGGACGAATCCTAGGATTAGGGATAATGAAACTAACAAGCAAACAAAGCTCTCCAGCTGTGTAGGGAACATAGACTAGCCCAAGTGTTTTCTGCACATGACTTTCCATTCAAGATCATCATGATATCGTCTATCAATGACATGAATTTTAAGTAGTTATACTTCTTGAATAATTTCATCCCTTTAACCCTCCAGCAAATTTGGCATAATTGGTTCAAATTGCTCCCCAGTGATACTAGCACATTTTATTTTAAACCTTTTATAGACTACCTTCTCGAGAACCTTCTTGGTTCTTGGTAATGCTTTATTTTCTTAAAATTCCATAGTTTTATCTTTCTAATTATTATTATTTTTAATGACAAACAATATCTAGCAGTACAGGAGGGGTTAAATCCCTCCCCCATTGACTTCAAAGAGGCTTTCCTAACACCAAAAATATCTTCATCTGCAAAAACCAACCCATGTCTCTTGGATTCATGAGGACACTTTCTGGGTTGGTAAACGATGCAAATCTAAATCCTAGAAACAAAAATGATTTTTTATAATTATCTTACTTAGGTCTGAAGTATGCACCTGGTCCATTTCAGTAAAATTCTTTGAATTCATTCTGCCAAATAGATACACAAAAATGGACGTGTGATGGTAATGATGATGATAATGATGATGATGATGGTGATGATGATTATACTTTCTGTACATATTTCATATCCTCTTTTTGGTTAAGTGTTAACCTTGTTTTTGAGGTATTCACCCTCTGATGTCTGAGGTTTTGGTAGATTTGTCAATTACATTGATCTGTGCACATCTGCCCAACTTTTATGCGTACCAATATACATAATTCAGGCTGTGCAATGATTGTTTTCCATCTTTGGATACAATCTTGGCCCAGGATTTGACATTGGTACAATAGATAACTCATCAGTATCTTCCCCCAAGAAATTAGAAAGAAGCTTTTCCACTAGATTAACTAAGAAGAATGTGAGTCGAAAGATATCTGTAGCCATATTAGCCATCACATGTAGAGTACCTCTATGCAGAATGCAGCTAAGCAAAAAAGAATGATTTGAACCACTAGACTCATCATTTCAATTCATGTACTTCTCAGTTTATAAATCAATAAAATCCCATTTTTGCTTAAGTTAGTCATTTAGAATTGGGGTTCTATCACTTATACCAGAAGGAGTCATAATAATTCAACCACTTTCTAAGGAAATTAGTCAGTAGCAATGGATTTTACTTTGTGTTTTGAGTGAAATTGGCACACTTCCAAGATATATCTGATTGGAGCAGTGTGGAAGATGAAGGCAACTGGATTTGAAAATAGCTAAAGCGGCATGAAATTATACAGTTTCTTCCAAGGTGACTGGAAAAATCTTACCAATAAGTGCACTCCATTTGGGAAGGTAGCAAAATGAGTGATTCAACTTATATGGAAAGTATTAATTTAAAACATAGGAAAGTCAAACATTTGTAAAATCTTGTTTAGGTAAGATATAATTATTAGGTAAATAGGAAGGAGATATTTCACTGAGGTTAAGCTGAAATTATCACTCTGAGAGTGTTATGCCACAATTTTTGTTCTTTATGAAGCCTCTTTTAAACTCTGGTATATAATCAGAGAGTATTGAAAGCCAAGGTTGAATATCTATATAGCCAAAAAATTGGCTTCATCTTTATGTTCATATCCAAACTATCTTAGAAAAAACTCTATACACTCTTGTGAATGTAATGATTTTGACAAACTTTTGAATTACTTAACCAGCATTCTAAGCCTAAGTCTTAACATTTAACTTCTATTAGTGCTAGAACTTTGACTATACTTTTTATTCATTAATTCAACATTTTTTAAAATCTTCACATGAGGATATTTTCATTTCATTTTTATTTATGTTTTATTCATTTTTAATTTTTTTCATTTTTTATTGCTTAAAATATTACCTGTGTCCACATCTCTTCATGGCCACCCCACCCCACTCCCATACATGCCCTAACCCCCCAGTGTATTGCATCCATTGGTTATGCTGATATGCATGCGTATAAGCGTACAAGTCCTTCAGTTGATCTCTTACCTCCCCCCCTCCCCAAATTTCCAACTGTAATTTGACAGTCTGTTCTATGCTCTCTGCCACTGTATCTATCTTTTTGTTCATCAGGTTATAATGTTCTTTATTATCCATAAATGAGTGAGATCATGTGTTATTTTTCTATCATCGACTGGCTTATTTCACTTAACATAATGCTCTCCAGTTCCATCCATGCTGCAGCAAATGGTAAGAATTCCTTATTTTTTTAAAGCAGCAGACTATTCCATTGTGTAGATGTACCACAGTTTTCTAATCCAATCATCTGCTAAATGGTCACTTAGGCTGTTTCCAAATCCTAGCTATGGTGAATTGTGCCACTATGAACATAGGGGTGCATATAACCTTTCTGATTGGTGTGTCTAGTTTCTTGGGATGTATTCCTAGAAGTAATATCGCTGGATCAAATGTGAGTTCCATTTTTAGTTTTTTGAGGAAACTCCATATTGTTGTTCGCAGTGGCAGCACCAGGCTGCATTCATAATAGCAGTGCACAGGGGTACCTTTTCCTCCACATCCTTGCCAGCACTTGTCATTTGTTGATTTGTTAATGATAGCCATTCTGACAGGTGTGAGATGGTATGTCATTGTCATTTTGATTTACACCTCTAGGATGATTAGTGATTTTGAGTATGTTTTCATATGCCTGTGGGCTTTCCTTATGTCCTCTTTTGAAAAGTATCTATTTAGGTCCATTGCCCATTTTTTTTATTGGGTTGTTTATCTTCCTTTTGTTAAGGTGTATGAGTTCCCTGTAAATGTTGGAGATTAAGCCCTTATCAGAGATAACATTGGCAAATATGTTCCCCCCTGCAGTGTGATTTCTTGTTTTGTTGATGGTTTCTTTTTCTGTGCAAAGGCTTTTTATTTTGATGTAGTCCCATTTGTTTATTTTTATCTTTAGTTTCCATTGTTCTAGGAGTGATATTGGTGAAGAAATTGCTTTGGCATATGTCTCAGATTCCGCTGCCTGTGGATTGCTCTAGTATTTTTATGGTTTCCTGTCTTATGTTTAAGTCCTTGATCCATTTTGAGTTTATTTTTGTCTATGGTGTAAGTTGGTGGTCTAGTTTCATTTTTTAATGTATCTGTACAATTTAGCCTCCTGTTTAGCCTCCTAGTACTTGATTTTTTCCCCCATTGTTTTTATTATAGTTGATTTTTAGCTTTATGCCATTATGGTCTGAGAAGATACTTATTATGATTTCTATCTTCTTCAATTTGAAGAGACTTTTCCTGTGTCATAATATGTTGTCTATATTTGAAAATAATCCATGTGCATTGGAAAATACTGTATATTCTGTAGTTTTGGGTTGAAATGTTCTAAAAATGTCAATTTAGTCCATCTGATCTAATGAGTCTTTTAGGATTGCTGTTACTTTGCTGATTTTTTTTTGTTTGTTTAGAGGATTTATTCAGTTGTTTCACTGGGATATTAAAGTCCCCTATTATGACTGTATTGCTATGGATCTCTCCCTTGATATCTTCCAGAAGTTGTTTTATGTATTTGGGTGCTTCGGTATTGGGTGCATATATGTTTACCAGAATTATACCTTCTTGTTGAATTGCTCCCTTTAGTATTATGTAGTAGCCTTCCTTATCTCTTGTTATGGCTTTTACTTTAAAGTCTATTTTATCAGATATAAGTATCACAACCCCAGCTTTTTTCTCATTTCCATCTGCCTGAAAAATGTTTTTGCATCCCTTCATTCTCAGCCTGTGTGAATTCTTTGTTCTGAGGTGGGTCTCTTGAAGACAGCATATATGTGGGTCATGTTTTCTTATCCATTCAGCTACCCTATGTCTTTTGATTGGTGCATTTAATCCATTTACATTTAATGTTATTATTGATAAGTACTTGTTTGTTGTCATATTTTTTCCTTAATGTTGTGTTTCTTCTTGCCTTTCTGTTTCTCGTTTTTACAGCAGGCCCTTTAGCATTTCCTGCATTATTGGCCTGGTAGTGATAAGCTCTCTTAGCCCATATTTGTCTGTGAAGCTCCTGATTCCACCTTCAATTTTGAATGATTACCTTGCTGGGTATATTATTCTCGGGTTCAGTCTTTGCTTTGAATCACTTTGTAAATTTCATTCCATTCCATTCTGGCCTGGACTGTTTCTGTTGATAAATCAGTTGATATTCTTATAGGATATCCCTTGTAGTTAAATTTCCATCTCTCTCTGGCAGCCTTTAAGATTCTAACTTTGTCGTTAATGTTTGCCAATTTAATTATGATGTATCTTGGTTTTGGTCTTTTTGGGTTCATCTTCTTTGGGATTCTATGTGTTTCTTGGACTTGCATAGTTTTTTTTTTTCTTGCCAATATCAGGGAAATTTTCTGTCATTATTTCTTTAAACAGGTTTTCTATTCCTTGCTTCTCTTTTTCTCCTTCTGGTACCCCTATTATGCAAATGTTCTTTCATTTTTGAGTTTTCCCCAAACTCCCTTGAGCTCTCCTCTTGCTTTTTAAGTCTTCTTTCTAGTTGCTACTGTGTTTGTGTTTTTTCTACCTTGTTTTCTAATTAGCTGGTGCAGTCCTCAGTCTCTTCTAGTCTACTGTTTAAGTAAGCCTTCTATTGTATTCTTTATTGCAGCTATGTTGTTCTTCATCACCTCTTTGTTCTTTTTCATGTTGGTGACTTTCTCATTCAGCTCCCTATAATTCTCATTGAGTTGTCTATATTTTTCATTAAGTTGTACATATTTATTATTCAGCCATTTGAGCATCCTTATAACCATTACTCTGAATTCTTTCTCTGGTATGTTGCTGGTCTCACTTTCATTTCACTCCCTTTCTGGTGATTCCTCTTTTTCCTTACTTTGGGGATTACTTTTTTGTCTTCCCATGTTTTCCTATAATGTTTTAATTATAGATCTGATTTCTTTGCTACCCAGGTTCTTTTGGGGATGGTGCTACTGGTGTGATCTCTCATGTCTCTTGGCCTTAGTAATCTAGTGTAGCATCCTACTTGAGCTATTTGAGTTCTCTTGATGTAGGCCTGAGAGCTGAAAAAGCCCAACAGCGGAGTCTAGAAGTCAGCAGTTGTGGAGGGGGTCGTCCCAATTTTTGCTGTCCTGTGCCTTTGATTGAAATATCTCCTGCCCAGCAGGGACTCACAATGGCACCCAGGAACTGTCTTTTAGGGTGATGAGACTCAGGAGTTAGGGTGCTCTGGAAAGGCATGGCTGTGATGTCCAGAGTTCTGTAGTTGTAGGGTGGGAAGGCTCAGTTTTTGCTGCTGTACTTAATGTTGGATAGGTGCGCACTCCCATTGATGGATCACAGGGGCACCCAAGGTGCGTTTGCCAGGGAGCCACACTGAAGCACTGTGAAGGGCCCTGACACTGAAGCTGTGTAATTGAGGCATCTGTTGGCAGCTATCCAGGATGAGTGAATTTAGAATTTCTACCACCAGTGTGAGTGCATCCCTGTTTTTCCAAGATTGCACCCAGGCAGAGTTCATAGTGACTCCCAGGAGTGCCCTGGGGTTGGAGGAGCTCAGAATACCTGCCTGTTGGAAATGTGTGACTGTGTAGGTGTGTTTGCCAGCACAGAGCTCTGATGCACTCTGAGGAGTCCTGGCACTGAGGTTGAGAGCTGGGGTAACTGTGGGCAGTTATTTAGGAAGAGAGGATTTAGAATTTCTACTGTGGGCAGGCGTCCTTGTCTGTACAGAATCATACCCAGCAGAGTCTCACAGCTGCTCCGCAGACCACACTGTGGATAGATGGGCTCAGAGGTCAGCTCTTTGGAAATGTGGGACTGTGGAGGTGTGTTTGCCTGTGCAGAGCTCTGACGCACTCTGAGGGGCCCTGGCACTGAAGTTGCACAGATGGGGTGTCTGTGGACAGTTATTCAGGAAGAGGGAGTTCAGAATTCCTACTGCAGGGTAGTATGCCCTTGTCTGTACAAAATTATACACAGCGGGGGCTCCCAATGGCTCCCAGATGCTGTCTATAGAGTGGTGTGCCCTGGATGCCTGTGTGTGGATATGGTGTAGAGTTCTGCTGCCGGGGAGGGAGAAGTTGCATTTACGGCTGCTGGAGCGGTGCACCTTTGCAGGTGGAGGTACCAGGGTCCACAGGTCTGTGGGTGGGACAGCAGTATTTTGGCTGGAATGGCTACTGGGTTTTGGGCAGTTCTAAGGCCTGTCTGGTTGGTGGTGCTGATGAGTTGCTAGAAAAGGCTGTTCTCCCCTTCAAGGTGACGTCGGCTCTGTGCCTGAGTCCTGCAGTCCAGTCTTTTCCTTTGATTTCTAGATAGAGCGGAAGAGAGAATGAAAGACATAGAGAAATACCAATGTGAGCAAAACACATTGATTGGTTGCCTCCTATATGTGCCCTGACCAGGGCAGGAGCTGGATAGGAGCCTCCAATGAGTTATGTGCCCTTGACCAGAATCAAACCAGGATCCTTGGGTCCACAGGCTAATGCTCTATCCACTGAGCCAAACTGGCTAAGGCTAATTAAACAAAATTTCATTAATCTAATGCAATATACAAGATGCTGTTCAACTATATTGGTTTTATGCCAGGCAGCCAAACAGGCAAAATTCATGCCTTCCTGGAACTTACATTCTATTAGGGAGAAAAAGATAATAACTAAAAAATGAAATTAAATATTACAAGTTCATATGGGCAACAATAATGCAGGGAAATGGAGAGAGACTGTGGAACAGTTTACAATTTTATATTGCATGGATGGTGGAGTGAGAACATTCATTGAAACAAATAATTGATGGGGGTAAAGGATCTAGCCATCTAGATATCTGAGGGATGACTATTCTGATAGAGGAAACAACAGCTTCAAATTCTCTGAGGTTCCTACATTATTAATATTTTCACAAACCGGAAGGATCCCAGCACTGCTGGACCAGAAAGAGGAAAACAGTAGGGAAGAGTGGAGGCACAAAGTGGCTATATCTATGGCGGTAGCTATTACAAGGATTGAGTGTTCACTCTGAGTGAGATGGGAACTCTCAAAGCATCTTGAGCACCAGTGGTCCCAATTAGTCTATGTCTGACCATTTCTTACTTAATACTCAGTTGGGAAATCTGTCCCTTCTCTAAAACCTACCCAGGTGACAATCTTACTATGCAAAAAACCAACAACAATAATAATTTTAAAAAAGAACAAAACTAATAATCTTTACTTTTCATAATTTCATTCAGTTTTCTTCTCAGCATTGCTTTTCGGGCTGTCAGCATTATATATCAACTACAGACACGGTGCAAGAAATTTGTGGCCAGGGGTAGGAGGTCCCTCAGCCTGGCCTGTGTCCTCTTCCAATCTGGACCCCTCAGAGGATACTGACTGCCGGTTTACGTCTGATCCCAGCCTGGCCTGTGAGGATTGTGCCTAAACTGGCAGTGGGGCATTCCTGAGGGATGTAACAGTGCACCAAGCAGCAGACGACCAGGGAAGAGCCCAGAACGGGGCCAGGCGCAGCATAGCTTACACTCATCCCCACCCACTGCACCTGCTGTTGCTGCTTAGTATGGCTACTGTGGAGTCAGGAGAGGTTTCTGCCTCTGCAGCTTACTGTGGGAGCTCACTGACCACCAGGGGGCAGCTCCTGCGTTGAGTATCTTCCCCCTGGTGGTCAGTGTGCCTCATAGCAACCAATCATTCCATCCTAATGGTTGTTTAGGCTTTTATATACATTGATTTCTGAGGTCTGTGATCCATCATCAGAATAAAGAGATTTGGAAATGATTAACTGCAGACTAGAAACATATACTTGATCCTTTATGAGAAAAAATTTTCTGGGCATCACTCTATGAATTCTCATTAAATGCTATTTTGGTTTATTACAGTTTATTTTTAAAGGCAAATAAACACATTTAATTATTTTCCAAGTGGCTTATTTTGTATTGAGCATGTGTAGTTAGAGGGTTAATAATGATAAGTGCCGAGTGAGGGCTATTAAAGTGGAATATTCGATGGAATTTTATTTGGAACTAGGCCTGTTGGCTTGTTTCTGGTTGAACTATTTTATGTATTAATATGTTTTAAAATAATATACTCTACTAAATACCATGTTGTGTTTTCAGAAGCATTTTCTCTGTACAGTACAACCTCCAGGGTGTGTGTTTACACCCTGCTAATATACTTACACCCAAGGCATGTATATATTGGCAGACAAGCTCATACCCTGGGGTGTGTTATTGCTTGCATAATTAGTCATCAATTATCACCAGTTACATTTGCAGCTGTTCCATTTGCAGATCTTTGGTATTTCCAGCTTGCCCAATTAGCATGTTCTGAACTTTCTCCCACTTGTGAGAAAGTGGATTAATAGTTCCTTCTTTCAGGAACCTCCCCTTAAACAGGGTCTCTACAACAACCATCTGAAAAGATATTTTAGTCACCCACTTTAGAGACATCATGAAAACCAACAAAGTTATTTATTTGCTCTCGTAGTTTTTTTTTTTAGAGTTTGAAAGGGCTCTTAAGATCATTTCATTTTAGTGATGTAGAAAATAAGCTCTGAGAAAGGAAAGCGACTTTTCCAATGTCACACAGCATGTCAGTGGCAGCACCAGTGTCAGAAATCAGTCTGAGGTCAGTTTCTACTCTGGCATGTGATTAAAATTCACCTTTTAGTTTGAGACTGAATTCAAGATAATGTTTATTTTGGATATGCAGAATGATGGGAATAAATGATACATGTTCAAGGCATACCCCTTTCCATATTTGCTACACCAATTGCTAATTATACTAAGCTTAATATAAATGTTCTCACACGTGAATATTTTTGTGCTTCTCTAGTTATTATGGAAGCTTTGAGAGGCATATCTCCATGACAATATTTCAGTTAATAACACAGGACCTCTCTTGAGTATTCTAACTTAAGGTGGACTTCCAAATCTTTCACTTTTGTCTGTGATTGGATGAATTTTATAAAGACTGGTTATATATGATGCTTCTAACTCTAGTTTGTCAAATAACAGTGTTTCAAGTTGCATTGGTATATAAGATGACTTTATTTACCTATAAGACACAAGTGTTAACATAATTTTAACACGAATTTGTGCACCTTGAAAGGAACTGTGGGCTGTGAGGCTACAGTGGGCATAGGGGAGGGTCTCAGCCCATCTTCTGTTACCTCACCTGGCCCCTCCCACCACGGCCCAGGTTCCCTGTCTGACAGCAGCCCTGCTCTCACTGTTTCCATGTGCTGGTGATGTCAGCCCTGCTCGCACCTCTGACTGTGCAGAGCAATTGGGGTCAGTGCTAGCAGCTAGTGTGAGTGGGGCTGGCGCCATCAGTGAGTGTGAGCAGTAGCTGCTGCCCTGATCACCCTTCATGAACAGGGGGAGGTGGAGAAGCCTTCAGGGACAATTGGGGAGTGTTCTGGGCTCCAGAAGCAGGTGCAAGTGGTGGCTCTGGCACTGGCAATGGGGAAAGCAGGGCCAGCATCAGAGGCAGGTGTGGACACTGGCAGCAGGTGTGAGTGCCTGGTGAATTTTCAGTAACCATCAGAGGCAAGCCCCCATTGACAGCAACTGGCACCCTGCTTTGGTATGGCGCCCCCATTCACCTATTCCACCATTGTGCTGTGGCCAATGCCTGCCATATCCCACGCTTGCTGCCTGCTGCCTGCCTTGTTCCACACACACCCACTGGTGGTCAGTGCACTTCATAGTGACTGGTTGTTCAGATGCTCGGTTCCGCTATTTGGTCTATTTTCATATTAGGGTTTTATATAGAGAGACTATACAGAAAGAAAAAGTTATGAATAAATTATGCTTTTGACCTTTGTATTTTACTGCTTATAAAAATGAGGTTTCTGTATATTTGAATTACAGATTTTGGTCCCACTCAACTGTAACAGCTGATCTAGTTTAACTTTTTCAAAGACATAATTTGAAATAATCTAAGCTCAAAGAGATAAATCTGAGTGCAACATACTTGGTAAAAGCTATGGTTGGTGGCACAGTTAACAATTTAACAGATATTCTTTCATATACCTTTTCCTGTATGAACTTCAGTTACGGTTTTATATTCAATTGCAGTGATTACATTCTCCAGGGATTTTTCCATTTAGTAAGTGTTTTATCTCGGAGTAGAGTATGAACAAAGATTAATTCAATAAGGCATAATTTGATGGTTAAAATATTACTAATTTGATGGTTAAAGTGATGATGCAATGACTAGAAAAGTAGACTGCAGAGTCAAGAAATCATCCTTCTGTCTAAATCTACCACTTATTAGTTGGTTTCCTTATCCAGAGAAGAGTACTATTGAAAACATTAGTTCTGAAATGAGACTAATATATCACTACTCAGAGTGTGACCTGTACTAGTATTTTAATCCTTTTAAACCTCAGTATCTTCTTATATCTAAATGTTAAATGTATATTTTGCAAACATTTAGTGAGGATTACATGATTTATATAAATATATCAGCACTCTGAGGTTATTATTGCAATCAGAGGCCAGGAAAAGATGCACAAGACTGGATTTTGAGGCTGCTGGAATAGAGTAGTAGAACCTAAACTTGATTAAGAATAAATAGTTTGTCAACTTGAGAGTACCCATCTGCGTTACAAGATTTAACATCCATGCAAAGAACTTGGAATATTGTGGGGAAACACTGTTGGGAAGGCTCCCAGAAAGCAAACAAATAAACAAAAACAAAAATGTTCCTCTATAAGAAGTGAGGTTGAAATTCCAGAATCACCATGGCAGACATGAAGAAAGGGATTAAAAGTTTCAAAGAAGTAGACATTCTTCATATACCATGCACAGCAGAAAAACATACCAGATTATTTTGTCACACTGGGGACCCAGGTAATACATAACTTACTAAAGAAAAGGTGAAAGGGATACCAGTATCATTATGAAGTTTAGTTGGGGTGATTTCTATAGGCCAAAGCTAATTATAGGAGTTGCTAATACAAAAATAGGCTCATTGATAGCAATGGGATGATAGGATCTTTAAAAAATAGAGAAATCCTGACCTCCAGAAAGTTATGGAAATGGCTAACAGGTTACATCATCTTTAAGTGAGAAGTCCAAACAGGTGTCAGTCCTGAATCTATTCGGTAAGTTAAAATTTAATCCAGATCAATAGATGAATGGATAAAAAAAAAACCTATGGGTCATTTACACTCTGGAATATTATGCAGCTGTAAAAAAGAAAGATCTCTTATCCTTTGGGACAACATGGATAGAACTGGAAAATATTATGCAAAATGAAAAAAAGCTAAATTAAGAAAGACAAATATCACATGATCTCACTTATTTGTGGAATCTAATGAATAAAATTAATTGATCAATGAAATAGGATGCAAAGAAGGAGGAATGAAACAGACTGCATACCTCAATGTGGGTTTGGGGGGACGAGAAAAGGTAAATCAAAGAACTTATATACTTACTAGTGTCCCAGTGCATGGATTCATGCACATTGAAAGGAAATTAGAGAGAACCAAGATGGCGGCATAGGTAAAACACCTATCTTGCCATCATACTCAGCAATTTTAAAACTACAACTTAACGAAAGAACAAACACCTTCCAGAATCACCAGAAAGCTGGCCGAGTGAAAATTCCACAAATAAAAGTGAAGATAAGACACTGTGACTCGGAGGAGCGGCTGAGGACAGTGTTGAGAAGACACTCAGAGAGAAGTTTGGAGCGCGCACAAGCAGATAGGGTGGGTGGCTGAAAACCGGCCAGTTTTCTCAAATGGAAGACAAAGACGTCCCACTGGACTGATACTCCAGCTCCGGGCAAAGTCCAGGGAAACTACTATCATACGGGGTAAAAAATGGACAGTGGGGGGGCATGCTGAAGCTCAGGTGCTACAGGGGTCTGCCAGCTTGTGGAGATGGCAAGCTTGTGCGGATTTTGCATGAACTTGGGAACAGCGCAGCTGCATGAGCCTGACCATGTAGAGAGCGCTTGCGACTTGCTCTCTCATTTGGGAAATCATCAGACTGCTTTGTTTTAC
Source organism: Antrozous pallidus (assembly GCA_027563665.1). NCBI lineage: Eukaryota > Metazoa > Chordata > Mammalia > Chiroptera > Vespertilionidae > Antrozous > Antrozous pallidus. The sequence continues at coordinate 23,572,929 of CM050509.1, forward strand.
GACCCTGGGTGAGACCTTGGGTGTGCAGACTCATTTGGGTAGAGTCTGAATTCCCCAGGAGCCGGTGGAGCTCGGCAGCGGCTCTCTCTCAGAGGTGCTGGCGGCAATTGGGCCCGGCACAGAATCCCTGGGGCTGCATAGGGCAAAGCTAACGCTGTTGGCTTGGCCCGGAGACTCCGCCCATCCAACCTGAGCACAGCTGAACTTCACAGACAATTGGCCTGGAGGTCAACCCCTCCAAGTGCTAACAATGATTAACCTGAGCTTATCTTCAACAAGATTGTGCAACCTATATTTACCTCAGGTAACTGGGGAGGCTGAGCCACTGTCTCCTGTAGGACATCTACCACAGAAAGCTAATTGACCAACTCAGGGAAGCAGCCACCATGCAGAGACATGGAGATAAATCAGATTTGAAATAAATGGAGGGAAAAAAATGACTGGACATGGAATTCAAAACCACAGTTATAGGGGTTATCAAGAAGCTCCTAGAAAAGGTCGAGATCTATAAGGAAATAAGCAAGACCAGCAAGGAAATGAATGAGACTCTCAAGGATATGATCAAGACCAACGTGGAAATGAATGAGTCCTACAAGGAAATGAATGAGACCCTCAAGGATATGAAGGAGACTCTCAAGGATATGAAAAAGGACCAACCAGAAATTAAGCATAAACTGACTGAAATAAAATATATTATACAAAGACCTAAAATACTCTAGAGCACCCCAAGAACCAAGTTAAAGATTTGAAATACAAAGAGGTAAAATCCACTCAGCTGAAAAAGCAAGAAACCAAAAGAATCCAAAAAATTGAAGATAGTGTAAGGACCCTCTGGGACAACCTCAAGCATACCAACATCCGAATTATAGGGGTTCCAGAAAAAGAGAGAGAACAAGGCAATGAAAGCCCATTTGAAGAAATAGTGACTGAAAACTTCCCATACCTGGTGAAAGAAATAGACTTAGGAGTCTAAGAAGCGCACCGAACCCCAATATATAGGAACCCTAAGAGGACCACACCAAGGCACATCATAATTAAAATGCCAAGAGCAAAAGACAAAGAGAGAATATTAAAAGCAGCAAAAGAAAAACAGTTAGTTACCTATAAGGGAGCACCCATACGATTGTCAGCGGATTTCTCAACAGAAATGATGCAGGCCAGATGGGAGTGGCAAGAAATATTCAAAGTGAGGAATAGCCAGGATCTACAACCAAGATTACTCTATCCAGAAAAGCTATCATTCAGAATTGAAGGTCAGATAAAGTGCTTCACAGATAAGCAAAAGCTAAAGGAGTTCATCCCCACCAAACCAATATTATATGAAATGCTGAAAGATATTGTTTAAGAAGAGGAAGAAGAAAAAGATAAAAGTGTAAATTATGAGCAACAAATACACATCTATCAACAAATGAATCTAAAAAGCAAGTGAATTAATAAGCTGATGAACAGGATAAACAGGTGAATGTAACAGAATCATGGACATAGAGAGGGAATGGACTGACAACTCTTGGGGAGAAAGGGGGTGTGGGAAGTGCAGCAAGAAACTGGACAAAAATCATGCAACTATGGGAGAGGACAGTAGGGGAAGGGGGGAGGGCCAAGGGTGTGATGGGTATGGGGTGGAGGGGAGCTATAGGGGAAAAAAAGGGAACAATGTAATTAATAAACTGAACAATAAAGATAATTTTTAAAAAAGAAAAAAAGAAATTACTTAGAAGAAATATTTTAATATTGCTACTCACCCTTTCTTTATAATAGAAGTGTCAACCAAATTCATGATCAACAATGACAGATAGAAACAAACTTGTGTGATTGGTGCTAGTGAGAATTTTATAGCCTTTTATAGATACAGAATAAACTTGCTTAATTTGACCTGCTTTCTGATTTAGCTAAACTTTTTCCAGCCCAGTGAAGCACCCCAACTTCTTTTTCAGGTAATTGTCAGCAGCAACACAGCAGTAAATGTCAACATGAAACAGATTATTATTGTAGATAACATAGGGAGAACAAAGGGTAAAATATTTAACTGCAACAGTGTTTGACTACATTCTGTACAATGAGAAAATCTGAAGGCATTTTCAAATTTCGCCATTTCTTATTTCTTTTCAGTAGGGTCAAGTTTCTAAACTTTATAAATCTTCGTTTTTCTGGTTAATGAAAATAGGATTCTTTGGAGTCTCCTATCTATCTACTCCAGGACTTCTGTGAGGTGAAGCATCGGACAATGCTTCACCAACATTTGGTTAAACTGTAAAATGTTTGCACCTGGCTATAAAGCAAGTCACAGTCCTGGGCTGAAGAAACTCCAAGGAGGCTAGTCACTAGGGAGAGGAAGCCGGGCATTGCTACATGACATCATTAGCTGGAGCCCACAGCTACCAACTCTGGGCTGGGCTGCTGGAAACCAAGATCAACAGTAATTAATATAAATGTGAGGAGTCTGGCAGAAGGCTGTTTGAACTCCATTGAAATTCACAGGTTGAATTTCCATTTTATGACCTACTGCTGACTCAATGGCCTAAAGAAAACACTCCCAAAACCTGATAATCTTACTGTTTACTATAAACATTACCATTGATATGTCTGTTTGCATTCCTAAAAGGCAATTGTATAATTTTAGTAAATAAAAGCAGCTGGGTAAAGGAGACTCATTGGAACTTGACTGCCCTAGTCGAGTTTGTGAGGTTTGAGGCATAGGAAATGGGAGTCTGAGACCAAGGCATGTTAAAAGACGTTTATTTTGCACTAACCAGCAAGATTCATTATGGAGAAGGTAGAGAAACCAGGATTAGAGGAGGGGGATGAGAAGAGGGAGAGTCCCAGCCAGGCTGACTTACAGACTGGTAGAGCAGCACATGTTCAGTGGTGAACATGCCTTTTGTGGGGAGGAACAGGAAGGCACTGGGCCCAGGGTGGAACAGGAAAGGGTGGGGCCCAGGGCACTCAGCACGCACTGATTGGTGGTTCAGTGTCTTGGGGATGAAAATCAGCTGCTGCACTTGCACTAGTAAAATTATATAGTTTGAAATTATAACTTTTAATGACGCTGATTATGTCATAATTCCACCCACCAGTTGGGGGAAGGGAAGATCTATCATTCCAGGCTTTTGGTAATATTAAAAAATTGAGAGTCCAAGCAAGGTCAGGGGGTGAAGGTCCATTTTTCAAGGCTACTTCCTGCTGAGAGGGGGCATCATTAGGGGCATCTACCCAGAATCTTAAGGATTCTGGTGCTGGGTTCTGAATTCAAGTCCAGATATATCTCTCCAACCTTCCGATTGGTGAATTCCTGCATTCTGTTCTGCAAGAATCTAGTGAAACAATGCATGAGACAGGGGCCAAAGAGCAAAATTAAAAGAATAAATACCAGTGGGCCTAATGATGGGAGGAACCATGGGGTAAGCGAGCGAAAAACAAGGAGTGTCTTCCATACTGGAGGAGAGTGCAGCAGCATGGTTTCCCCAAGAGATTGATTGGTGAAATCTGGAGAGCAATCCTGTTGAGTCACTTGGGAGGTAAAAGCTGGTCCTGAGGCTGCCACAGTGATACTTGTCTGGTTTTGTTTGCCACAGCATCACGTCTCTGGTTTTTCTGCTGTTCTGGGCCTGGAGCTGAAATACAACCTGGAGGTAAGGTTCTTGAGGAGGACTGAGTCCCCCGGCTGGAGGGCTGGTCCTCAGGAGTCTTCATAGGCTTGTCCTAGCCTGGGCAGAAACCTGTCAGCGTGTTCCTAGAGCTGTTGCCTGAGTAAGGGCAAGTATGGAAGATAAGTTCAAAGGGGCTTAAGAAGGTGGGGCTCCTTGGTGTAGCCCAGATTCCTTCCAGGGCCATGGCCAGGTCCATCCAGGAGCTGCAAATTTATTCTAGAGTTTAGTTAGATGGTCTTTTTAAGGAAGCCATTGATCCTCTCGATCTTACCTGATGAATGTGGACAGTAAGGTATGTGCAGTTTAGTTAAGTCAAGATTAGGGAGAGGAAAATGAGAGAGTCCTACCCGAGGTTGAGTGAGGGGCTCTGACCACTTCAGGACAGGAGTGCTTTGCCGCAGGTTGGGTGGAGGCAGTGGGAAGAAGGGTGGCTGGGTTCAGGGTTGGGGACTGGTATTCTTGAGGAATAGGAGATGGAGTTCCTGCATGCGATAGGAGGAACAGGGAGAAATAAGGATCAGTGAGACAGAAGATCCTGTAGTCTATGGGTTAAGAAGAGCTGTAACGGTTGCTAGAGGCAGATCTTCTGGGCCTCCTTGGTGAGAACCGTGACTGCAGCCAGAGCCTGTAGGCAGGGTTCCCATCCCTGAACCTAGGGATCAAGCTATCTAGATAGGTAGGCTACAGGGGTGAAGGATGGCCCTAGGGGATGGATGAGGATCCCCATAACTATTCCATGTTTCTCATCAGTAAATAGTTGGAAATGCTTAGAGATGTGTATGTGGGAGAGAGAGAGAGAGAGAGAGAGAGAGAGAGAGAGAGAGAGAGAGAGAGGGAGAGAGAGAAATGGGAAAGAGATACCAGAAGGGTATCCAGAAGGGTATCCTGGAGCTATAAAAATCCTGGCTAACAAGGGAGGGTGAGGAGAGGAGGCCTACTGGTGTTTCTTTAGTGGCCTGGTAGAGTGGGTCCTTTTACAATTCTTGTCAACAGTTAACTTTAGAACTTCTTTCTTTCAACATACCTTCCATTAAATATTTCTAAACATGTCTAACAATTAATGTTTCAGTATTGTATGCTATTTGAAATATTTAGAAAAGGCAAGGGAAGGAGGGAACAGGCCTCTAACTGCCACTTTTTTCTAGAGATAAAGATCTGAATTTCTGATAAGCCTGTGCCAGCAAGAAAGTTGTTCTCTAGGAAGGTTGGAGTGGGGGAGAGGTCAGGGTGAAAAGGCGCTAAGGCCAGAGCAGTTTTCAGAGCATTAAAGGGTGATTTGCTATCAATACCTGTGACTGAGATCATGGAAGGGAAGAGTGGCCTGGAAAAAGGAGGGCAGGGCAGAGAAGGTAGTCCATGTATTGATCAGGAAGGAGACCTGCTTACCAGCTACCTTGAGCATTACCCTGGGCTTGGCAAGGGTGATGGAGGACAAGTCTGGGCATCTTCAGTCTTTGGCAAGTCTTCAGTCATTGCCAGTGGTGGGTCATGACCTGGAAGCACAGCCCGTCTACACTGAGATGCAGAGTGCCTGTCACTTTTCTTCGGGCAGTCATTTTTACTGCATGCTGGGCAGGGCTTGGTTGGAGCCAGGGGCCAGGGCACTGCTTTGCCCAATGGCCTTTGTTTCTACACTTGAAGCATCCTCCAGGTGGTGTTCATCCTATCGCTGCACCCCCACCATTCACAGTCCTCTTTGGACCATGGATGGCTTCTGTTGGCCTCAGAGCTGCTACCAAGGCTTGGGTTTGCAGATTCACCTTTTGCCGAAGGTGGACTTACTCTGCCTGCTCCTCATGGGCGCTAAAATCTTAAATGCTGTGTTCACTGGATTTTGGACCTGGGTCTGAGAAGGCATTTGGGGAGGGAGTGGCAAACCAGGCAGTGGGCCATCAGCTGGAGGAGAAGAGCCTAGTGGCAGGTGGCCACAACAGGCTGGGCCTGTGGGGGTGGGCTGTGGGAGGTCTCAGTAACTATTTAAAAAGAAAGGTTGGACTTGCTGTGTCAAGATGGCAGCCCCCATGGGAACGGCAGGCCATGTGGCCAGAGTTGGACGGGACTTGCCCTTTTAAGATGGTGGCCCCCATGGGAATAGCAAGCTATGTGACCAACATGGTGGCAGCTCATAATACACATGGGAAGAGCAAACCAAAACAGAAATCTCACTTACTGTCTGGAGCAGCTGGTGGAATAGTGGGTGGCTCTTGCATTGTATGGTGGCCTCTGGTTGGCTCACAGTATGAGACGACGATGGTGACTCCCATAGTGGCAGTCGCCGGCCAGGAAAGGAGCAGCTGTGGCAAAGAAGGATGAGGAGGAAGAGAAGGAACAGAAAGTGAGGCAGCAGGAGCGAGAGTGGTGGAAATGGAAGATCAGCTTGGTTGAAAGAGTTAGAGGACAGATGGAGGGGGCTGAGGACTGGTTTGACGGGTCTCTTGCGAGCTAGGAGAATCTAGGCTGTGGAAAGGAAGGAGCAGAGGGAAGGACAGGAGCACAGATAGAAAAAAAAAAGCCTGGACATATGGGACCTCGGGCTACTTCCTGACTTGTCAGCAGAAATCACTAAGGTCAGTGAGGATGTCAAGTCCTGCTTTCAGGTCATCAGGACCCATTCCAGTTGGTACTGAGGCCATGCCACATTACATAAGTAGCCTTATTGGTTAGGAGACACCCTAGAGGTGTGATAGGATTCTAGGATCCAGTTTGGATTTTTGATTACCCATACCAAACCCTGGGGTCGGGTAGTGAAGGCTAAGGACCAGCATCCCATTCTTTGATCCAAGGCTAAGGAAGCCAAAAGGCTGGAAAACCAGAGTCGGGGCAGGAAAGTCTTCGCTGCCTCCCCAGGTTAAAAACCCCTCCTGAAGGGGCCCAGAGGGCTATACCCAGAAGGCAATCTCTGATGCACGCCGTGGTTTATGGACAGAGATGTCAGATAAACAACTGCCAGGAATTAGCATGGGCTGGGGCTTACCGCTGATGCTGCCAAGCAGGGGGAGGATGCTGAGGGTCCCTAGCCACAAGGAGAGAAGAGGGGGGAAAAGGGAGGCACCTTGGACCATGAATGATCAAATGAGATGCTTGCACTCTCCCGGGTTTCACGGCACCAGATGTAAGGTTCGAGGTGCACAAAACAGGAGTTGGAGACCAAGGCATGTTAAAAGAGGAGGTTTATTCCACACTAATGAGAGAGATTCATTACGGAGATGGTAGAGAAACCAGGATTAGAAGAGGGGAAAGAGAAGAAGGAGGGACCCAGCTGAGCTAACTCGAAGACTGGGAGAGCAGCAACACATGCAGTGGTGAACGTGCCTTTTGAGGGGAGGAACAGGAAGGGGTGGGGTCCAGGGCAGAACAGGAAGGGGTGGGGCCCAGCCACTCAGCACGTGCTGATTGGTGGTTTATTGTCTAGGTGATGTCCCGCAGACTCTGGTTATGTCATAACTCTGCCCACAAGTTGGGGTAAGGGAGGATCTGCCAGAGTTCACCCTGGCCTCCTCTCATAATTAAAATTAATCTTGTCCTTTGTGTATCATTTGTATGTCACCTCTTTCTCCAAGCCTTTGAACCCAAAAGCCACACTGGCTGTGGCCTTTCACACTGGGCTGGGCTATGGGCTGAATTTTGTGCCATAGGGTTTTGGCAGAGTTGGCTGTGATTTGTTGGGGTATCACTTGATTTGATGGGGTGGCAGGGCCTGTGTCCGACCTGTGAGAAGTGTTGGTTTGTTGGTGCCAGGTTCATGGTGACATTTATTTTTAAATGGCCAGTGAGCATCTGTCCCCTGGTGGTCAGTGTGCATCATAGTTAATAGCTACTGGCCTACTGGTCAGATGGACACAGCCATATATATATATATATATATATATATATATATATATATATATATATATATATATATAATCTCCCATGGACACAGCAATAGGGTAGTGAAGACCTGGGAGTGGGTACAGGCTTGGAGGGAGGGATAGGGGAAAAATGGGAGATATCTGTAATATTATCAACAATAAAAATATATTAAAAAACAGATGATCATGAATCTAAGGGTATTATTTTCTATCAAAAGTCATTATATTTTGCTCAGTTTCCTCAGTGAGCCAGTTTTCAGACCTCTAGAACCCTAGGACTAAGGAGGCCAGATCCCCAGAGTAAAGACTCTGCAATGCTATGGCAAGTATACATGGAAAAAATTATTACACTGCTTCTACAAAGGGAAAACAACTCCTCTATGGATAAAATATTTAACATTAAAAAGGACGGTACAAAAGTATTATCAGCCCTGGCTTACATGACTCAGTTATTAGAGCATCAGCATGTGCAAGTGAGAGTGGGTTTGATTCTTATTCAAGGGCAAGTACCTGGGTTGCAAGTCCTATATGCAATTTTTGTGAAAGGTATAATATCTTTGTTTAGATTAATTTTTTCACATGTGGATGCTCAGTTTATCCAGAAACATTTGTTGAAGAATGTCATTGATTCATTGTATTTTCTTTGCTCCTTTGTCAAAATCAGTTGACTATATTTATGTATGTCTATTTCTAGGCTCTCTATGGTGTTTAATTTATATATTTGTATACTATTTTAACAATTATATATAGTCTTTATTATTGTAGCCTTATAGTAAATCTTGAAGTCAGGTAGTGTCAGTCCTCCAACTTTGTTAATCTTCTTTATTATCATGTTAAACTATTCTGGGTCTTTTTCATCTCCACATAAATTTTAGAATCAGTTCATTTTTATCTACAAAATAACTTGCTGAAAGCTTGATTATAATTTCCTAAAATCTATAGGTAAGGTTGTCCAGAACTGATGAAATTGTTATAATATTGAGTCCCTAATAAATTAAAAAAATATTTTACTTCTAATGATATATGAAATGATTTTCAGAAGCATAGTGAATCTTTAAGCTAAAAATTCAATTTTTGTTTCTATATTGTTTTATCAGATACTTGGAGTAGTTTTCTGTTTATTCACTGTGACACAAGATCATATCTATGCAGATCAAATGTTTAAAAACACAGTCTGTGGGGGTGTTTTCTCCATTGGCATCACTCTCTTTCCATAGCAGTGATGTTGCCAGATCATCTCAAAAGAAATACTGCACTGTAAAGTTTATAGAAGTATATGAAAGTAGCAAGTCAACAGAACAATGAATTTTAAAATACTAGATTAAGAACATTTGCATGAAATTCACAATAAAACATGTCTTTAATTGACAAAATGTTGAGCTACCACAATCAATCTTAAAATTTATATCTAGAAAAACCTGCATTTGAGTTTTGGTAGAATAACTTTGACACATCTATAACTAGAGGACAGACAGATTTTAATAGGAGTTAGCTCATTTTCAAGCGAATAATTTTTGTATATCTCCTTTGAATTGAGTTGAAATAATTACCTATTTCCACCATCCCTCTCTTTATCATGCTAAACTGAAGAAGCATATGCAACCTAAAGGTCTCTAACATGTGATGAAACCAGTGTTCTTCCTCTCTCTATGATATCCATAAAATATTTTTGGGTGGATATCATCCCCCCTCCAGAAGCAGTACATAAAGTTTTTAATCCCCTAAATATCATGCTCTGTCTTGTACAAATTATTGTACTTTGGCCACTTTATAAAAAAAATAGGGTATTGCCTTCTGTCACTTCAAAGTGTCTGATACCTGATTTGTATTAGACAGGAAAGAAATAGAAAAATTATCTTACCTAAGAAAGAGGAAATATTTAAATTGACTGTCACACCATCACAAAGATGCAGTGCCCAGTCCCCTCAGCCCCACTGGAGTCCCCCAGTTCTTCCAGCCCTGCCAGGGGAATGACAGGCACATAGTGTGGAGGGACCAACCCTCAGCCCTCCAGCCGCCCAGGTTAGGCCCAAGGCACAGGCAAGCCTTGGATGGCAGCAGCCCAGCCACCTAGGCCTAACTGAGGCTCAGGTAACCAGGGCTGGCTGAGGCTTGTGCTGCTGGCAGTGGCAGCAGCAGAAGTGTGGTGGGGGCATTGCCTTGCCCTGATCACTTGGTTGCCTCTCGCTCCTGAGGACTCCCAGAGTGTTAGAGGGGGAAGGCTGGGCTGAGAGACTCCCTCCCATCCAGTGCATGACTGAGCCTCTAGTAATATATGAGTTTTGGTTTCAGACATTGAAAAACATGTAGATCGTGATGGTGATACCTGAAAGAAGACAAAGATGAAACTTATGATCACCAGTCTTTATACCCAAAGGAACCTTCTACACCATTGTGCAGGAATAGCAGACTGAAGCACAGCACATAATTTTGTTTAATTTGAGTCAGATATTAGAATTAACCCTAGCCAGTTTTGCTCAGTGGATAGAGCTTCAGACTGCAGATGGAAGGGTTCCAAGTTTTATTCATGTCAAGGGCTTGTACCTGGGTTGCAGGCTCCTCCCTGACCTGGGTTCTGGTCTGGGCACTCGCAGGAGGCAACCAATTGATGTGTTTCTCTCAACTCAATGTTTCTGTCTTTCCCTATCTCTTCCAATCTTCTCTAAGAATACAATGGAAAAATATCCTTGGGTGAGGATTAAAACAAACCAAAGGGGCTTCTGTGGCTAACAATTGTAGGACAGAATTTTGTAAGGATTGTTCTACATAGACAAAAAAGCTTCAGAAGTCTGCATTGGGTTCCTATGAGTCTATTTATGAGTACAAAGTAGCACACACAGAGGGTAAAACTTCACAACATTAGGCAAAATAGCACTTGGGAGCCTTAAGGTGAACAATCCAGAGAACTTACACAGGACTGGAATCCATTTGAGTTTGACCACCCAGAATTAGATATCTGACTCTTTCAGTAGAGATCTCAGAAGAATCGCAATGCAGTAGTAGAACTACACTAGGCTTAGAGTAAAGGCAAGTATAGAAGTTACCCTAAAAGGATTACTTACAAATGCTCTTTAAAGTAATCTTGCTCAGGTATTGACCAAGGAGAAATGAGAACATCTGGGTGGGGGCAAAGAGGATGGGCTAAGACCCTCCCCTGGCCATACATCATGGCCCATAGTTCCTTTCAAGGTGCATGAATTCATACAATGGGCCTCTAGCATTTAGGTAAAACCTATTCATGGATTTTTATAACAGTTTTTTTTAATCACTGTATTTCGGATACAGTAATAATTTTCACTAACAGATAAGGGTTTTTGACATATTGATACAATTAATACTACTAACTAAAGAAAATAAACTGATAGACACACAAGCATGGATGAAACTCAGAAACATTATACTGAGCTTTAGAAATTAGACACAGAGATCATTTACTGCCAAATTTCACTTATATGGAGTTCAAAAATAGGTGAACTAAACTTGTTTGAAAATATCAGATTAATAATTGCCTATGGGGATTTGATATTGACTAGATGTAGGCATGAGGGAACTTTTTGGAGTGATAGAAATGTTTTATATCTTGGCTAATGATCCAGTGCATGAATTTGTGCATACTAAAAGGAAATTAATTAGAAAGTGGCTGGAACAGCAGGACTGGGCAAGGTGGGCCAGACACACCCTAGAGCCAACATCCCTCAGTTCCTCCCAGGCCTGCTGCACCTAGGGCATTGTGGCAAAGTGAACAGGATCCATCTATCCATCAGGAGGATCTGGCCGAAACTGGCTCTCTAACTTCCCCCTAGGGGTCTTGGAGTGTGAGAGGGCATTCTGCAAAGTTGCTGTCAAACGGCATATGGAACACAAATGCAAGTGTGCAGTAAACCAGATTCAGGGCCAACAGTGCCCCAGCAATGAACCATTGTAGAAGGTGGAATTGCATGGCCCTATGAAGAATCAGGTTCCCTCCTCAACGTTGCCAAGTCACTGCAACCCAGTAGCTCCTGCGTTGAGTGTCTGTACCATGATGGCCAGTGGGCATCATAGTGGCCAGTTAGACAGGCAGAAGGACACTTAGCATATTAGCCTTTTGTATATATAGAGGGTGGGAATGATTAAGAACCTTTGAAAACGGATTTAACAGCATACTGAAAGTGGGCCCATTTTATTATATACTAGAGGCACAGTGCATGAAATTCATGCACAGGGTGGGTGTGTCTCTCAGGCCAGGGTGCACCCTCTCCAACCTGGAACCCCTCGAGGGATGTCCAAGTGCCAGTTTAGGCCTGATCGGTAGGATCGGGCCTAAACAGGCAGTAAGACATCACTCTAACAATCCAGGACTGCTGGTTCCCAACTGCTCACCTACCTGGCTTGCTGATTGGCCCTAACTGCTTCTGCCTGCGAGCCTGATCACCCCCTTACCATTCCCCTGCCAGCCTGATTGATGCCTAACTGTTCTCCTGCCAGACTGTTTGCCCCTAACTTCCTTCTCCTACAGGCTTAGTCAGCCCTGACTGCCCTCCTCTGTAAACCTGGTCACCCCTAACTGCCCTCCCCTGCAGGCTTGATTACGCATAACTGCCATCCCTTGCAGGCCTAGTCTCTCCCAACTGCCCTTTCTGCTGGTCATCTTGTGGCAGCCATCTTTGATACATGCAGGCAGACATGTTGTGTACTGGAGTGATGGTCAATTGGCATATTATTCTTTTATTATGTAGGATTATATATATATAATTAAACTTCAAGGTTATGCATAGAAATTTTCTATGGAGACATACTTTCCTTTGTTCCATTGAAATGTTTATGACTTATCACTTTATTCCTTAGAATGCATATATCAAGAACATGGAATTAATAATACATTAATGAAGATGTTAGGCTACCCTGTACATACCACTTGATAACTTAGCACATAATTAATATTGACAAATCCTTGCTAAGAAATATAACCTAGCAAGGAACATTAGATTCCTGAACCATTTTCAATTTTGAAAAGTCAAAATATTTGACAGTACTTTTTATAATCTTCTGTTTTGATTTAGCTGAGCTGGGTATCTGGCATAATCAGTGGATATTCCAGTTAAAAACAAGTATTACTTAGACATTTATGGTCATATCACCATAAGATATGTATCTATATCTATATCTATATCTCTATATATATATATAGATATAGATATAGATATATATATATATCCTATATAATAAAAGAAAAACATGCAAATTTGACCATACCTTCACTCCTGATTGGCTATGCTACCAGCTAATTGGGAGCAGAGGTGGGGCCAAGTGGCTCGAGTGCCGGGCCCTGGGGGTGGAGATTAAATGGTGGTGGTGGCGGCAAGTGCCCAGCCCCTGGGTGCTGTGAGGGGAAGCAGTGGCAGCAGCAGCGGTGGTGGTGGTGGTGGTGGCAGGGACTGTCTGGCCCCCAGGCGCTATGAGCGGAAGTGGCAGCAAGTGCCCAGCCCCCGGGGCCAGGTGGTCACAGGCAGCCAGGGTTGAGCTGAGCAGGGCGATGGCTGGGTGCCCAAGGCCTAAAGCCCTGGGCATGCTGGGGGTAAGACATCAGTTGGACATCCCCTGAGGGGTCCCAGTATCTGAGAGGGGGCAGGTTGGGTTGAGGGACTAACCACCCCCAGTGCATGAATTTCATGCACCAGGCCCCTAGTGTGTGTGTGTGTGTGTGTGTGTGTGTGTGTGTGTGTGTGTGTGTGTGTGTGTGATATATATATATATATAATCACAATGTTCATGTTGAGGATATGTGTAGATCCTGTAGCCAAAAAAAAAAAGACAAAAAAACAAGAAGCTATATATAAGTAAAACACAAAAAGATGCATCGAAATTTTGTCTTTAAAATTACAACTAAACTAGTTATTGCTTTTGTTAGATCTGATTCATTAGAGAGCAACAAGTGTGCACATCTGGATATTTACATACTAAAAATAGTTGTTCAAGAAACAAAAGGTTACTTAGAATACATAACCTCTTATTCATTTAAATTATATGTTTCTGAGTGGAGTATTATGATCTTGTTTTCAACTACATGTATGTGACTACCTAATTACAAAGCACACATTTTAAACATAGTATTTGTTTCAAACCATTGTATCTCAGAATAAAATTGCATTAGAAGTAGTCATCAGGAAGAAGGGGAGGTAGACGTGTTCAAAGGATTGGATACAGATACCTAAATCTTCATCCTCCATTCTCAGTAAGTTCTGTTATGACCAGATTTAATGCAGCACAGACCAAATGCAACTGGTTAGCGATGAACATGCTGACAGCATGATCAATTCATGAAGAGTCATGTCATACTATTTTTATTTTACCTGAGATTCATTATTAGTGTTATTGAAAATAATGAAAGCAGGCAGAGAATGGGACTGGGTAAATGCTGATACCATGTTAATACCTATATTTATTATCTCTTCATTAGCTTTGTCAAGTAGGGGATAAGGTTTAGTAGTGGTGCTTGCTGGTGGGGCAAGAGAAGGCTATCCAGGAGGGAACTTAGAGGGGTTAAGTCTAGGTATAGAACTGGACTCTGAATATCATGGCCAAACTGTCCAATGAATAAAGTCTAAAGAGGTAAAATAATTTGCAGCTTGTTTTAGCAAGTATTGTGGTTTCAGGTTTTTTCCCCCTAGCAAGATGCTAGTTTGTATCTAAGGAATGGAGTAAAAGATAGGGAACGCGGGTGTAATATGCAGGATCCAGTCATCTAAGAAGATAACAATAACCAGGTAACATAAATAATTAGATGGTGTTTACTTACCTGTCATTTCTTTTTAATGATTAAATATATTGCTACAGTTCTTCTGAGGCCACAATATAAACACACTGGAGTCCTAATTTGTCATCATGAGTTGGTTAGTATAATTTTAACACAACAAAACCTGGCTGTAAGATTCAGAAAAGTCTGTATTACCAGTGGAAATTGTAATATGATAAAGAACCCATGTATTAAAACTGTAGCCATCATAGAGAGTATTGAAATAGTGGTCATACAGGTATACAGACACCAGGCTGCTAAATCAAGAGCAAAGTTTAGCTCTAGGCTCCACCTGAGAGTTTGCTGTGGATCTTTTTATATGAATGCTCTCAGGAGGATTGGATTAGAGACCCCATGTTCCTATGTTGGCAGAGAGCATCATTGTCTCCAGCTGTGAGAGGCTGGAGAAGGTAGGACAAGAGAAAGTGAATTGTATCTCATAATGTATGTCTAACAAACAGTGGCACATCTGCTCTGTGAATAGGTAATGACTTCTCTCAGTTCTAGCCACCTTGCATTTAACTCTAAAATATGTCGAAATAAAAATTAAAACGGAGTGTTACATGGTAGTTGGGTTACTTAATATACATAACAAACATGATCAAAAGTTAATTTTGTATTAGGCAGTAGGTGTCAGCATTTAGCATGAACAAATGGCACTTAATCTATGCAATGTTTAATATGTCCTGTGAGTTCCCCCAAAATCAGGAAATGTCACCAATGTTAAGATGTTTACTTTAAAATAATGATGTGGCAATCCACACACATGAAAAGTGACAAATCCACCTAAAAAGAAAGCTTGACATGGCACAGTAAGTAATCTATGGGATAATCAATTAGATAGTGTTTACTTACCTGTCATTTATTTTTAATGATTAAATATATTGCTAAAATTCTTCTGAGGCTACAGTATGAACACACTGAAGCCCTAATTAGTCATTGTGACTTGGTTAGTATAATTTTAATAGATCAAAACCTGGAATCTGAATCCCTTTTTAAACAGTTTATGCAAATTTACTCTTTATACCCAGGTTATTTGCAGTCACAATTAAAGTTTCAATTGGAGAAATAATCTGATATAATAAAGAAGTAATATGCAAATTGACCATCACAAAAACACACAAGATAGCCACCCCCATGTGGACACAAGAATGCCATCACAAGATGGCCTGCAGGGGAGGGCAGTTAGGGATAAATGGGCCAGCAGGGGAGGATAGTTGAGGGGGACCAGGCCTGCAGGGGAGGGCAGTTGGATGAGATCAGGTCTGCAGCAGAGGGCAGTTTGGGGTGACCAGGCTGGCAGGGGAGGACAGTTGCGGGGGACATGACCTGAAGGGGAGGGCACTTGGGGGGACTTGGCCTGCAGGGGAGGGCAGTTGGGGGTGACCAGGCCAGCAGAGAGGGACAGTTAGGGGGCAATCAGGCCTATAGGGGAGGCAGTTGGAGTCAACAAGGCCTGCAGGCAAGGACAGTTACGGGTGACCTGGATGGCAGAGGAGGGCAATAGGGCATGACCAGACCAGTAGGGGAGGACAGTTGCAAGGGACATGACCTGAAGGGGAGGCCACTTGGGAGGAACTTGGCCTGCAGGGGAGTGCAGTTGGGGGAGATCAGGCCTGCAGGGAAGGGCAGCTAGGGGTGACCAGGCTGGCAGAGGAGGACAGTTGCAGGGGACATGACCTGAATGGGAGAGCACTTGGGGGCACTTGGCCTGCAGGGGAGGGTAGTTGGGGTGACCAGGCCAGAAAGGGAAGGCAGTTAGGGAGTGACCAGGCCATTAGGTGAGGACAGTTGGGGACAACAAGGCCTGCAGGGGAAAACAGTTAGGGGCGACCTGGCTAGCAGGGGAGGGCAGTTAAGGGTGACCAGGCAGGCAGGGGAGGGCAATCAAGGGCAATATGGCTGATGGGAGCAGATAGGCATCAATCAGACTGGTAGGGGAATGTTTAGGGGCATGATCAGGCTGGCAAGCAGAAGTGGTTGGGGCAATTAGATAGGCAGGTAGCACACAGTTTTAAGCCATCAGTTCTGGATTGTTAGAGGGCAGTAGGACATCTCTTGAGTCCCAGATTGGAAAGGGTACAGGCTGGGCTTAAGGACACCCCCCTTTCACGAATTTTGTGCACCAGGCCTCTAGTTTTATTTAATAAAGAGTGTGTACTTCTAGTATCTCGTCCCTCTCTTTCACTTATTTGTTCTATAATGAAATACTAGTGCCATCTGTTCATATGTTTTTAGTTCTTCTTAAACCCATATTGCTTGAAAACATGTTGGTCCCAGGGTCTCATCATTAGTGGTGTAAATTAAAAATTTCCCCTTATAGATGATACCAAATAAAATTAGCTAAAACTTTCTTCCTAAGCCACAGTTATAGGAACAAAATGGACCCTGTGCCTCTTTTGCCCCTTTGAATTTTTTTTAATTTTTTAAAAATATATTTTATTGATTTTTTACAGAGCGGAAGGTAGAGGGATAGAAAGTTAGAAAAACCGATGAGAAACATCGATCAGCTGCCTCTTGCACGCCCCCTACTGGGGATGTGCCCGCAGCCAAGATACATGCCCTTGACCGGAATTGAACCCAGGACCTTTCAGTCCGCAGTCCGATGCTCTATCCACTGAGCCAAACCGGTTTCGGCTGCCCATTTGAATTTAATGAAAAAGCAAAAGATATCCCATCCACCACCACCAAGACCTCTACCATCACCATCACCACACACACACAATCTCTTGGGCATCTGATTCTAGATTCTACTATATAATCCACTCTTCCTGGACCTAACCATTTGATTTCACTTAAGTAGAGTGAAATAATACAATCTCTAACTCTAATTTCAAGTTGAGGTTATTAACTTTGCAAACTTGCAAATTGTGATCAACAGATAAATAACTAAAGTAGTACCTTTGTTTAGAACATATAAACACACTTTTTTCCATATAAGTAAGGATGCTAAAAGATGGTGATGGAAATGAGAAATGGAAAGTCATATGTGAGAAAATGATACAATGTATGAGAATCTTAGTTAGAATTATAAAGGAAGGGTTACGATTTGTTGCAGAAAATGAATTATGTCAAACTGGTGAAATTAATGGTATGCAAGAAGAAGATAGGACCAAATGCTCAGAATGAGTAGTATTTTGTAACTAGTGGCCCAGTGCATGAAATTCATGTATTGGAGTGGTTCCCTCAGCCTAGCCTGTACACTCTCCAATTGTGGAACGCTTAGGGGATGTCCCACTGCCAGTTTAGACCCAATACTTGTGGGACCACTGGCTCTTAACTGCTCACCTGAATGCCTACCTGATCACCCCTAACTGCCTCTTCCTGCCTGCCTGATTGCCCCTAACCTCTATGCCTGCCTGCCTGATTGCCACCAACTTCCTCTGCCTGCCTGATCACCCTAACTGCCCTCTCTTGCTGGCCTGCTCTCACTCCCAACTGCCCTCCCCTGCTAGCTTGATCTAATTCCCAAATGCCCTGCCAACCTTATCTCCCCAACTTCCCTCCCCTGTTGGCTGATATCACCTCCAACTGCCCTCCCCTGCAAGCCTGTTTTCCCCAAAGGTCCTCCACTGCCACCCTGATCACTCCTAATGGCCTCTGCCTCAGCCCTAAACATCATGGCTTGGTCCAGAAGGAAATCAGATGTCCAGAAGACGGATTGTCAACCCAATCTAATTAGCATATTACCATTTTATTAGTATAGATAAATTATATAGGATAGGATTGCTTAAATGGGGGGGGGAGATGGGCCTATTTCAGCTGGAGGACATGCTCTTGGCAGACAAAAGTACATAAACCCTATATCTGGATTGATAGCCAGCCACATGCACTATACTCCCAAACTGATCATTAAAAAATTGAACCACTTTCTTACACCTTACAGCAAACTGTTTCCCTTAAAATCCCTCTTCATCCCCCCTCACCTTAGATTCTGCCTTAGCAGTTCACCCAGACTAGGTTCTGATTGGTTGATTTCTATGCAAGTCAGTGTCAAAAGCTCTACCTCCTAGGCAGCCATTGGCTCCACACAGTTCACCCAGATTAGGTTCTGATTGGTCAGTTTCTATGCCAGTCAACATCTTTGGTTCTATTAACGGGCCTGAATAGAGAGATGGAGTTGATTAGCAGCCATAGAAGAGGCTTAAGAGAAAGAAAGGTGTAGCTCCTGGCCAGGCCCAGAGTGAAAGAGAGAGGCAAGTGCTGATCAACAGATGCATGGAGGCTAAAGATCAGATCCTGTTTCTCTTTTCAGGGCTCTCTTCAAGTCTGATCCGCAGCTCCCTCAGCAATCAGTGCTGAGGGCTCCTACAGCCATGGCAATCAGTCCTGGGTCACCATGGCAATACAGCACTAACTTCTGGTCAGTCAAGCCTTCAATTGTTTTGGATGATACAGATCCTAGGTTTTTATATATTAGGATGAGTAGAGCTTCCATTTAGGGTTCACTAGGTAATATTGATTAAGAATGTGATGACACAAAAACAAATCAAGAGTGAAAGTCATAGGTAAGCAAGTATCTCTTACCTCTGAGTAAGTGGGTAGTGTCTTCTCTTCCATTAGTTTCCAGCAATCTTGAATTGCAATCAGGGAGAACTAGGATGGGATGTGTTCACTAATTCTTTTAAATTGCTTTGGAACAAGTACCTAATTGGGTTGTGATGGTGTAGCTCATTTGGCTCAAATGTAAATCTGATTTTTCAGAGCAAAAGATGAATTTATCCTGATTTTGAATGCCAAGATATTTGGGTACCAGTAAACTACATCATTCACCATCAATATAGAAAATCAAATGGTTTTGTTGTCCAATGACTGAATTTGCTAAAACAACTTATAAAAGTGAAATAAACCAATGGGAGGAGCTAATTTTCTATTCTTGTTGCATTAAAATAAATGGAATATTGTACTATAATCTACATAGAAAAATGGCTAATATGCAAAGTGTCCCCTTGGGAGTTCCACCAGGAGACCAGGAGTTTGATTGCTCACTATGATGTGTGCTGACTACCAGGGGGATGTGTGGAACATGGCGGGTGACCAGCAGCAGCTGTGGGAGGCTGAGGGAGCAAGGGAAGGAGGAAGTGAGGAGGCCGGGAGGCAGGGAATCTGATTGGCCCTGATCGCTGGTCAGACATAGAGACCCTACCCATGAATGAATTTCTTACACTGGGCCTCTAGTGAATTAATAAAAGTATACAAAGAAAGGCTATAGAATCAAATAAGATGTATTTCTGCTTTCTACATCTACATTTATATAAAAAGTAGAGGCCTGGTGCACGAAATTAGTGCATAAGGGGTGGGGGATGTCCCTTAGCCCAATCTGCACCCTCTCCAATCTGGGATCCCTTGAGAGATGTCCAACTGCCCGTTTAGGCCCGATCCTACTGATCAGGCCTAAATGGGCAGTTGGACATCCTTCTCACAATTCAGAACTGCTGGCTCCCAACTGCTCACCTGACTGCATCCCTGATTGTCCCTAAATGCTTCTGCCTGCCAGCCTGATCATCCCCTAACCACTAACCTGCCAGCCTAATTGATATCTAACTGCTCCCCTACCAGCCTGTTTGTCCTCAGCTTCCCTCCTCTGCCAACCTGGTCACCCCTAACTGCCCTCCCCTGCAGGCTTGATTGTCCTCAACTGCACTCCCTTGCAGGCCTGGTCCCTCTCAACTGCCCTCCCTTGCTGGCCTGATTGCCCACAACTGCCCTCCCTTGCAGGGCCTGAAACCTCCAAACGGCCCTCCCCTGCTGGCCATCTTGTGGTGGCCATCTTGTGTCCACATGGGGGCAGGATCTTTGACCACAAAGAGTCAGCCCTCTGTGTGTTGGAGTGATGGTCAATCTGCATATTATTCTTTTATTAGATAGCATAGAGGCCTGGTGCATGGGTGGGGGCCAGGTGGTTTGCCCTGAAGAGTGTCCCAGATCAGGGTGCGGGTTCCCTTGGGGCGAGGGCCAGCCAGGGTGAGGGGCCTATGGAGGTTTGAGGCTGGCCATGCCCCTCAGGAACCCAAGTGGAGGCCCTGGGATATGGGATTAATTTATGTCTACGATTGAAATTTTGTAGCCTGGAGCTGAGCCAAGCCTTCTGCTCTCTCCGAGGGGGCAGCCATTTCTGTTTGAAACTTTGTAGCCTAGTGTGGAGGCCTAGGCTGGCAATGATAGGCAAAATCTTGGCTTCCTCTGTTGCCGAGGAAACCCAAGCCTTCCTCCTGCTCTCAGTGGCGGTAGCCATCTTGGTTGGGGTTTATTTGCATAATCTGCTCCTGATTGGCTGGTGGGCGTGGCTGTGGGCATGGCTTGTGGGTGTAATGAAGGTATGGCCAAATTTACATATTACTATTTTATTAGATAGGATATCAATCAACATAATGACCATAAAGAATACATTTCTAAGGGAGTGGACACCCATTAAATGATTTCTGCAAGTTATTAGAATACACTGATTCATGTTCAGATAGCAATTTATTCTTATGGTGGTATGATCATCCCAAAGTCCCCATCAACTTCAGTTTTGCAATGGGAGTAAACAATATGCATGGGATTTTTTTCTCATTTGCCTGGATGACTTGAGCATTTTGGGCTTTATGTTGCAAATGAGACATTGACTAAAATATGAAGACCAGCCTGGCCTGTTTGACTCCTTGGTTCAACCTATGAACTAGGAGGTCAAGGTTAGATTACCAGTCAAGGCACATACCCGGGTTGCAGACTCAATCCCTGGTAGTGATGGGGGGTGGGGTGAGTATGCAGAAAGCATATAATCAATGATTTTCTCTCATCATTATTGTTTATATCTTTCCCTCTTCCTCTCTCTGAAATCAATAACAACATATTTTTAAATGAAGACCATCAAGTCTTTGCAATAATATAATTTGCATTTTGGGCACAATAAATTCTATATATGGATAGCTGGATTAGTTGTCAAACCCAACATTTTTTTTAAATACTGATACTGGTGCACAGTTTGAAAGAGAAGTTAAGCAGTGTCCTAAAAGAAAGAACATAACAATTTCAAGGATTGTAAACCCACCCCTCTAACCTTATCTGATAGTGTGCACTCTGGCTGAATTACTGCTTCTCAATTGGCTTAATGTTCCAACTGTTTTCTTTGCAAATAGAGTATTCATTTCCTTCATGGTTCTCACTCCAATGGGAGGGTGGTGGGTGGAAGGATTGGCAGGACAGAAACATGAATCAAAAATAACATATTAAATATACGTGGCGATTTTTATTTTTTTCAAAATATGCATGTTTTTCTACTCTATTTTCTCTCAAGTCTTCTAACTATAATAAGATACACGATTAGTAATAATATGTTATCTATATTGACTGAACTAAGGCCAAAAAATCTGGTTAAAAATCACTGAACTAGATGATCTCTAGTAATTTCAAGATTAACAGTTTGTGGATCTATAAAGAGAATGATTGTTTACTTGTACCACTACTAAAAATTTCTATCCAAGTGTTCTCTTGATTGACAACACTTTATTAGAATGAAATAATACTGACATAGCAGCGTTAAACCTGATAGTGTGCACTCCATAAATGGAAGTTACCTCCTATCCATAGCAGGGATGGGAGATATCAGAACAGAGGGATGATGAACAATAGCTTCTCAAGAAGAACCAAGTAAATTGGAAATTTCTCCATCTGGACATTGAATTAGCTTGAAGCCCTATTGACTCATACTGAGATATAGCAGTTTTCATTGCACAACTATTGTCTAGAGATATGATTATTGTCAGGTTCTGTGATATGCAAATAGCCATATTACTGCATTTAAGATGATATTCATTTTTGTTTAATGAACATCTGTTATAAATAAGTCTTACTTTTTTCATTGCACAAGAGATATTATCATCATTATTTATGGAGTAATTATTTTCTTCTTACATTCTACAACACTATTATGTATGTTTTTTATATATTAGAAAGACAACTGATTAGATGCCACTTATATTGTGTGGCTTTATTCACATGCTCTACATGTATTTTTTACTTAGAAGCATACTAATTTTTATATGTAGACACATGTCTGCATTGGGAATTTTTTAAAATGTCATACGTACTAAATACTTATTATGTAATAGCACCATCCAAATATCAAGTGTACATATTAGTTAGCTAGACTATAGTGAAGTTCAAGTGACTAAGACCAAGACTTAGAGAAAGAAGAAACTTGAGAAAATAAGTGAGGGCAAGAAAGTGAATAAGAAAAATATGAGAGGCCTAAAATAACTTAAACCAAACATATGTTCCTGAATTTGAATTTAAATTGGGTAGAACTTCTCATGCCTTATATAAAAAAGTAGTGGCCCAGTGCACAAAATTTGTGCATTGGGGAGGTTTCCCTCAGTGCAGCCTGTGCCTTCTCTAATCAGGGACCCTTTGGAGGATGTCTGACTGCTGGTTTAGGCCTGATCCCTGGCTCCTAACTGCTCATCTGCCTGCTTGCCTAATCACCCCCAACTGCTTCTGCCTTCCTGATCATCAATAAATGCCCTCCTCTGCTGTCCTGATCTCACTCCCAACTGCTCTCACCTGCAGGCCTGATCTTGCACTCTCTGCCTTGACCCCCACCATCATGGCTTTGTCTGGAGGTAAGTCAGATATCCATAAGATGGCCAGTTGGTCCAGTCTAATTGGAATATTACCCATTTATTAGTAGAAATAGATTATATAGTATAGGATTGCTTAAATGGGGAGGGGGCTATTTCAGCTGGAGGAGATGCTCTTGGTGGACAAAAATACATAATCCTTGTATCTGGACTGATAGCCAGCCATATGCACTATTCTGCCAAACTGATCGTTAAAAAATTGAACCACTTTCTTACACCTTACACTAAACAGCTGACGCCCTTAAAACCTCTCTTCACCCCCCACCTTAGGTTCTGCCTTAGTTCACCCAGATTAAGTTCTGATTTGTTGGTTCCTATGCCAGTCAGCATCAAAAGCTCCACCTTCTAGGCAGCCATTGGCTCCTCACAGTTCCCCCATATTTGTTTTTTACAGGTTGACTGTCCACCAGTTCACCATAGTCATCACAGAGCAGTTCTACTGCATAGCTGGTTGCTACCTTCCTCCAAGCAAGTGTCCTAAGAGAAACTGGTAGAAATTTCCAAAGCCATTTACATTCTAGCTTTGGAAGTTATATGACCTCACTCCATTGCTCTTTAATACTCAAAGCAATTGCCAGGCCAGTTGGATTGGAGAGGAAAGAACAAAAGTCTACCTACTAGGACATGCAGATTGGGAGATATTGTTATGGTCATATTTGAAAAGTATAATTTGCCACAATTGAGGGTTTCCATGTTAGTTTTTCAGGAGTGGAAACTGAGTCTCAAAGCTTAAGAAACTATAAGATAGGCCTATTTGGAACTCAAACTCAGATCTATTTTCCTCTAAAACCTATATTCTTTCTGCTATGATGCATTGCTTCATGGAGAATATTATTCTGTCTTATATTATTACTAGAGGCCCGGCGCATCAAATTCATGCACGGGAGGGGGGTTAAGGGGTATACCTCAGCCCAGTCTGCACCCTCTCCAATCTGGGACCCCTCGAGGGATGTCCGAATGCCCATTTAGGCATGATCCCACAGAATGCTGGCTCAAAATTGCTTGCCTGCCTGCCTCCCTGGTTGCACCTAACCACTTCTGCCTCTCCATAATACTTTCATATTATAAAGCATAGGATTCATGATCCAGCCTGATCACCCCTTAACCACTACAGCCTAATTGATGTCTGACTGCTACCCTGCCAGCCTGTTTGCCCCCAACTCCCATTTTATGCCAGCCTGGTGACTCTTAACTGCTCTCCCCTGCTGGCCTGATTGCCCACAACTGCCCTCCCTTGCAGGCCTGGAACCTCCCAATGGCCCTCCCCTGCTGGCCATCTTGTGGTGGCCATTTTGTGTCCACATGGGGCAGGATATTTGACCATATGGGGGCAATCCTCTTATGTGTTGGAGTAATGGTCAATCTGCATATTACTCTTTTATTAGATAAGATAGAGGCCTGGTACATGGGTGGGGGCCAGCTGGTTTGACCTGAAGGATGTCCCGGATCAGGGTGGGGGTTAACTTGGGGCATGGGGTGGACTGGGCAAGAGGCCTATGGTGGGTGCAGGCTGGCCATGCCCCTCAGCGACCCAAGTGGAGGTCCTGGGATCTGGGATTAATTTATGTTCTACAATTGAAACTTTTTAGCCTGGAGCGGAGCCAAATCTTCTGCTTGCTCCATGGTGACAGCCATTTCTGTTGGGATTTATTTACCTTCTATAATTGAAACTTTGAAACCTAGAGTGGAGGCCTAGGTGCTAGGGCTGCAGAAGCTTGACTTCCTCCATTGCAGGGGCAATCCTAGCCTCTACTCTCTCCAGCTCCATGGCTGCTGCCAATTCTGTTGGAATATATCTTTTTATAATTGAAACTTTGAAGCATTAAGTGGCAGGCAAAGGCATGAGGAAAGCTTGGCTTCTTCCATTGCCGAGGAAACCCAAGCCTCCCTCCTGCCTTCAGTGGTTGCAGCCATCTTGATTGGGGTTTATTTGCATAATTTACTCCTGATTGGCTGATGGGTGTGGCTTGATCAAAGGTATGACCAATTTGCATATTACTCTTTTATTAGATAGGATTTTTTTTAGAAATATGAAAATATTGAAATCTATTATCAAAGACATATTATCTAATTAGGAGTAGTTAGACCTCACATCAAGTCTTGTTTCTTCTCGTCAAATGATCCTGGGGTGAGTTGTTTTCCTTCATTAGGCTTCTTTTCCACATTTGGTGAATACAAAGTGTGTGCCATATTATCTCCAAAGCCCCTGCCACTTCATGAATCCTATGCTTTATAATATGAAAGTATTATGGAGATAGAGAAAAAGAAAGCGAGAAGTATTAAAATCTTTAATAATTTTAATGGTAAGATTATAATGCTTATTCATCTCATTTCTAAAATATCTAATTTTGGTTTTGTGACTCTTTTTTAGGCTATTCATTAACCTCTGAGACAAGAGACAAGTTATTTAATTAGTTGTCTTCTCTGAATATTTTTTTCTTTTATATTCAATCACATTTTTGAATCAAGAAGCTCACAGAAGCAAGAGAAAGGCTATGGATGTCATAAGTTTATTTCAATTACTAACTAAAATGAAATGAAACTATCATCGGTTTCAATAACAGTTTGAGTGCAATAGTATTCTAGTTCTGCAGGCATGCTATAGTTATTTGTTTCTAGATAGTAGGATATGTACTCTTGGAGAAAAAAAAGTATCTATCCTCCGAGACATAGCTTACTAAAAGATTGGTAGTTCCATATAATAATGTTAATGGTCTGATGAATTGTCTGAAAATGTTCTAAGTCTGGGAAAACCTCTTTGAAGGCCATTTTGTATGTAAAATAGTCTAATACTTTTATCTTTTTTTTTACGTCTTTATTAATTAAGGTATTAGATATATGTCCTTATTCCTCCATTACTCCCCCACCTCCCATTCACGTCTACACCCCCCCTGTTGTCTGTGTCCATTGATTAGGTTTAATGGATATAAGTCCTTTGGTTGATCTCTCCCCCTTACCCTCACTATCCCCTACCTTCCCTGAGGTTTTATGTTTCTATTTGTTCATTAGTTTATGTTGTTCATTATATTCCACAAATGAGTGAGATCATGTAATATTTATCTTTATCTACCTGGTTTATTTCATTTAGCATAATGTTCTCCAAGTCCATCCATGTTGTTGCAAATGGTAACAACTCCTTCTTTTTTACCAAAGCATAGTATTCCATTGTGTAGATGTACCATAGTTTTTTAATCCACTCATCTGCTGATGGGCACTTAGGCTGTTTCCAAATCTTACCTATGGTGAATTGTGCTGCTATGAATATAGGGGTGCATATATCCTTTCTGATTCGTGATTCTAATTTCTTTTGATATATTCCTAGAAGTGGAATCAGTGGGGTAAATGGGAGTTCCATTTTTAGTTTTTTGAGGAAACTCCATACTGTTCTCCAAGTTCCCTGCACCAGTCTGCATTTCAACCAGCAGTGCAATAAGGTTCCTTTCACGCTGCATCTTCACCAGCACTTATCATTTGTTGACTTCTTGATAATAGCCATTCTGACAGGAGTGTGGTTGTACCGCATTGTTGTTTTGATTTGCATCTCTCTGATGATTAGTGACTTTGAGCAGGTTTTCATATGTCCCTTGGCCTTCCTTTTGTCTTTTTTCTAAAAGTGTCCATTTAGATTCTTTGCCCATTTTTTGATTGGGTAGTTTATCTTCTTTTTGTTAAGCTGTATGAGTTCCCTGTGTATATTGAAGATTAAAACCTTATAGTTGATAACATTGGCAAGTATGTTCTGCCATGCAGTGGGCTTTCTTATTGTTTTAATGATGGTTTCCTTTGCTATGCAAAAACTTTTTATTTTGATGTAGTCTCATTTGCTTATTTTCTCTAGTGTTTCCATTGCCCTAAGACAGTGATGGGCAACCTTTTGATCTTGGTGTGTCAAAATTCGCCAAAAAAACCAAGCATAATTCAAGTGGTCTAACCAGAAGTCTCAGAACTAGACGCTCTGTGCCGAAGTTCTGTTGTTTTGGCCTACAGATCTCCGGCACAGAGTGTCTACACTACATTACAGCAAATGTTTCATTCTCGGCTACTGCACCGTGCAGTAGCCGAGGATGAAACCTCCTTCTCAGCATGCGGCCCCATACTTCTCTGTATGTGAACACATGCGACTGCATGTCATCAAAAAATGGCTACATGTGTCAGTGCTGACACGCATGTCATAGATTTGCCATCATGGCCCTAGGCGCAGTATTGGTGAAGAAATTCGTATGGCATATGTCAGAGATTTTTCTGCCTGTGGATTTCTCTAGTATTTTTGTTGATTCCCATTGTATGTTTAAGTCCTTGATCCATTTTGAGTTTACCTTTGTTGTATGGTGTAAGTAGGTGGTCTAGTTTCATTTTATTTTTGCATGTACCTATACAATTTTCCCCACACCATTTAATGAGACTTTCTTGATCCCATTGTATGTTCACGCCTCCTTTGTCAAATATTAATTGAGCATAGTAATTTGGGTCAATTTCTGGGTGTTCTATTCCATTCCATTGATCTATATGTTTGTTCTTGTGCCAATACCAGGAAGTTTTGAGGAGTAGCATTGTAATACAGCTTGATATCTGGTATTGAGATTCCACCTACTTTTTTCTTCTTTCTCAGGATTGCAGTAGTTATTCAGGGTCTTTTTTAATTCCAGATGAGTTTTTGGAAAGTTAGTTCTACGTCTGTGAAATATGCCATTGGTACTTTAATGGGAAGTGCTATGAATTTATAGATTGCTTTGGGTAGTGTGGACATTTTGATGATGTTTATTCTACCAATAAAAGTCATATATGGCTTTTATTATGATGAGGCATGATCCTTTTATTCACACCTTGCAGAGAATTTTTATCAAGAAAGGGTGTTGGACTTTGTCAATTGTGCTTTTTTTGCATTAATTGATATGACAATGTGATTTTTTATCTCTCAGTTAGTTTATGTGATGTATCACGTTTATTGATTTGCAATTATTCTACCATCCTTTATCTCTAGGATAAATCATACTTGGTCATGGTATATGAGCTTTCTGATGTACTGCTGGAACCGATTTGCTAGAATTTTGTTGAGGATTTTGGCTTCTATGTTCATGAGGAATATTGGTCTGTAATTCTCTTTCATTGTGTTATCTTTATCTTATTTTGGTATTAGGGTGATGTTGGCCTCATAGAAGAAGCTTGGCAGTGTTCCTTCTTCTTGAATAATCTGGAATAGTCTGAGGAGGATAGGTTTTAATTCTTCCTTGAATGTTTGGTAAAACTCCCCCGTGAAGCCATCTATCTCCTGGCTTTTGTTTACTGAAAGCTTTTTGATAACTGTTTCAATTTGTTCCTTGGTTATCAGCCTATTGAGATGTTTAGAATCTTCCTGAGTAAGTTTTGAAAGGTTATATTTTTCTAGGAATATTTCCATTTCCTTCAGGTCGTCTCGTTGGTTAGAATAGAGTTGTTCATAGAGTTATTTAATAATCCTTTGTATTTCTATGGGGTCTGTTGTTTTTTCTCCTCTTTCATTTCTGATTTTGTTTATTTTGGTCCTCCCTCTTTACTTCTTGGTGAGCCTGGTTAGAGAGGTTCATCAATCTTGTTTATCCTTTCAAATAACCAGCTCTTGGTTTCATTGATCTTTTGTATTTTTTTTTTTTTTTTTGGTCTCTATGTCATTCATTTCTGTTCTGATCTTTATTATTTCCTTCCTTCTGCTCACTGTGGGCTTTTCTTGTTGCTCTCTTTCTAATTCTTTGAGTGGTGGAGTTAGATGATTTATTACCATTTTTCCTTGTTTTTTGAGGTAGGCCTGTAGAGCTATAAACTTCCCCCTTGGGACTGATTTCATTGTGTCCCATAGTATTTGCATTGTTGTGTTTTTATTGTCATTAGTCTTCAGGATGTTTTTAATTTCTTATTTTATCTCATTGATAACCTACCTAATCATTGTTTAATAGCATGCTCTTCTGCTTCCAAGGGTTCGACTTTTTTGAATTTTTTTTTGTAGTTTATTTCTAATATTATGCCATTGTGGTCAGAGAAAATGCTTGATATGATTTCAATCTTTTTGAATTTGTGGAGTCTTTCTGTGACCCGAAATGTGGTCTATTTTTAAAAATGTCCCATGTGTACTTGAGAAGAATGTATATTCTGTGGCTTTGGGGTGAAATGCCCTGAAGCTATCAATTAAGTCCATCTGATCTAGTGAGTCATTTAGAACGGCTGTTTCTTGGCTGATTTTTTTGTCTAGATGATTTATCCAGTGGTGTCAGTGGTGTATTAAGGTCCCCTACTATGATTGTATTGTTATCAATCTCTCCCTTGATATCTTCCAAGAGGTTTTTTTTAATGTATTTGGGTGTAGGGTGCATTTATGATTATCAGGGTTATAGCCTCTTGTATCTATCCCTTTCTTATTATGATGTGGCCTTTCTTATCTCTTATTATGGCCTTTACTTTTAGATCTATGCTACCTCAGGTTTTTTTTTGCATTTCCATTTGCCTGAAAGATGACTTCAATCCCTTCACTTTCAGTCTGTATGAGTCCCTTTTTCTGAGGTGGGTCTCTTGTAGACAGCATGTATATGGGTCATGTTTTTTTCTCCTTTCAGCCCCTCAATGTCTTTTGATTGGAGCATTTAGTCTGTTTACATTTAAAGTTATTATTGAAAGGTACTTATTTGTAGCCATTTTTGTGTGTGTGTGTGTGTTTGTGTTCCTTTTTAACTTTTTATTTCTTCTTTTTACACAGTCCCTTTAGCATTTCTTGCATTTATGGCTTGGTAGTGGTAAGCCTCCTTAGCATTTTTTTATGTAAAACTCCTTATTTCCCCGTCATATTTGAATGATAGCCTTGCTGGATAGAGTATTCTTAGATCCAGTGGTTGGCATCACTTTGTAAATTTCCTTCCATTCTTTACTGGCCTGATGTGTCTCTGTTGAGAAATCATTTGATAACCTAATGGGAACCCCCTTGTATATAACTTTCTGTCTCTCTCTTGCAGCTTTTAAGATTCTCTCTTAGTCCTGAATATTTGTCATTGCAATTATGATATGTCTTGTTGTGGGTTTGTTGGGGTTCATCCTGTTTGAGACTCTCTGTGTTTGTGTGACTTTTTTCTTGGCCACATCAGGGAAGTTTTCTGACATTATTTCTTCAAATAGTTCTTCTAACCCTTGTTCCTCTTCCTGTTGTTCTGGTACCCCTATTCTTCTTATGTTGCTTAATTAATGTTGTCCCATAGCTCCCTTAGGCTCTCCTACTGTCTTTTAATATTTTTTTTCTCCAGTTGCAATTCAGTTTGGCTGTGTTTTGCTTCCCTGTCATCTAGTTCGCATTTTTGATCCTCTGCTTCTCCGAGTCTGTTGTTGAAACGTTCCATGGTGTTTTTTTTTTTTATTACAGCTATATCACTCTTCATTTCTTCTTTATTCTTACATAATTGTGGATTTTTTTCTTCCATTAGGTTTATGAACTCTATGACCTTTGTTCTGAGTTCTTTTTCTGACATATTGCATTCCTCTGTTTCACTTAGCTGCTTTTCTAGTGATTCCTCTTTTTCTTTCCTCTGAGGGTATCTTTGTGTACCCATTTTTTTGTCTCACTGACTGATCTAGATGTCGAGCTGGGCTGGGGCTGCACCTTGGGTGGCAGTGGCTTCTCCGGCTGTGGTTGCTCCTCAGGTGGTTACAGTAGCAGCTGCTTCTCAGTTGGCAGCAGCTCTTCTGATGGGTGCTGTTCACAGCAGTAGTGCCTCCTCTGGCTGGTTGGGAAGGCTGCTAGTATATTTGCTATTCCTTGGACAGGTATGGGCTTATTATGAAGTTGCTGCTCCTTGCATGGTGATGGGTTGCTCATGTCTGCTGATCCTTGGATGGGAGCCAGCTGGTCATGTGGCTGCTTCTCCTGGGACAGGAGTGGGCTGTTCACATGGCTGCTGTTCTTTATATGAGGGTTGGATTCGTGCTGCTGCTGTTCTCAAATTGGATAGGCTACTCTTGATGTCACTGCTCCTTGTACAGGGGTAGGTTGCTTGCAGGGCTGCTGCTCCTTGTACTTGTGCAGGTTGCTTGTGCAGCTGCTTCTTCTTGGATGTGGCATGGTCTGCTCATGCAGCTGCTGCTCCTAATGTGGGAGTGAGCTGCTCATGCTGTTGATGCTCCTCAGAGATGGATGGGCTGCTTTTAGAACTTTGAAAAATCTCTTTTGGAAATCACTCATTTAGTTCATTATTTGATTCAAGAAATATTAAGATGTCTCTGTGCTAGACAGAAGTAAATAAGATGGATAGAATTGTAGCCCTCCTGGAGCTCACAGTCAAACAGCAAGAGGATTTACATGTGTAAACAAACTATTTTACCCTCTTTCTGGTGTGCTGATCATAGCATATTGTAGGAAATTAATGATCAGGAATGATTTATTGACATAAGGGGGAAGATTGACACCTGAAGGTAAATTAGGAGTGAACCATAATAAAAAAATAATAATAAGAGTAGGAGAGGGAAATACTTTAGGTAAATGTAAAAGTTGTCTAAAGCCCGCGTGAGGAGGGGCATGGCACAAAAATGTGGAAGGAGCCAAAGGTAAGGGATATACCTGTAGATGTAATTAGAATCCATATCATAATGGGCCTTGTAAGTTGAATTGTAACTAAAGGGTAATTAGTCATGGGGCCATTGCAGGATATTCAAGGACAGTGATATAATATGAAAAGTGTTTCCAAAAGAGCATTTTGGCTAGTGTGTGGAGAATGGTTTGGAGAGGACCACGACAGAGGAAAGAGGGATCTGTTTGTGAGGTAGATTTGGCCTCATTGGTGACAGATTAAATGTCATCAATGAAGAAAAGAGGGAAATTAAGAATGACCCTTAGATACAGTGAATATATACTTAAAAACTCAAAGATGTAATTTTTAATCATTAAAATATTTTTCAAGAACAGCTTTAGGATTTTGAAGTCAATGTAGTACCTGTATTTTAACCAGTTGTTCATGCTTGTCATTCTATATATTTAGTTGCTTTTAGTGTCACTTTAGTTATATTATTCAAAATATTATTATTTGATTCTACATTCATCTTTATTTCAGTTGAGTTATCATTAAGGTAATTTGTAATATGAGGAGAGAACAAGATTTTTTTGAATCCTTGTACATATGAGAAGAGAGATTCCCAACTCATGTGCCATAGCATGAAGTTGTACCTAAAATGGGGAACATTTGCTGAGGAATTTACCCCTTCTAATGTGGGGTGGTAAGTCATTGCTTGAGTCAGTTAGAACCTTCAGGCCAACAGTTCATTGTTGTGAGCATCCACATGTAATTACCTTATTATGGTATAACAGCATCCTTTCCTGTGTGTGCCATGAAGTGAAAAAGAGAAGGGGAGGGTGGCATCTCTTCTTTAGAAGATTATTGTTTTATTCCTACACATATCAGAAGTCAGTTAGGTCACAATTTATCCCCCAAAACATGGTAGGCATTTATTCATTTTATTCTTGTATTTAGTATTTCCTGAGTAGAAAACTGCTTTTAGATGGATTTTGCTGCATCTGTCACTATTTTTTTCCTTGCCTTGATGATTGGGAAATTTGCAAAATCAATATTAATATTGAAAGTTTTTGCAAACATATCCCAAGGTAATTTTCATTATTTTTACCCAAATATTAAGGAATACTTTAAGTCTATATATGGACAGGTGTTATCAGAAAGGGAACATTTTATTTTATTTTTCTTTACTGTTTAGGTTTATATTATTCTAGTTTCTTCTCTGAACACCTACAATTCTTTAATTTTCAAAATCACATAGTAATTTTGTGTGATTATAATTTCTTACATTTTCTTTTACTTTACCACTTGAATTTTCCTTCACATTGCCTCCAAAATGAAATTTTATTTTGCTGTATTGGATTAGTTTCATGTGTCATTATTTGCTTGTGTTAGTCATCCATTTGTATATTTCCCTTTATCTAAGTTTGTGCTTTCTTGTTTTTCCTATTCTTGTTTTATAGATGTTTTCTTTTACTTTTGCAAGCAAGCATAAAGTCTAAGTTTTTCACTATTCTGAGAAATAAAATAATTTACAGGCATTAAAATGATCTCCTGTGGTGATGCATCCTCTGCCTCATTTTTTCTGCAATATTGTCTTAGAAGTGTTTTAATATCTGAAAAAGTGCTGGAAAGAATGGAAACAGATTTTAGCTAGTGTTCCCCAAAGTGTATATACTACTCAGGTGAGCCAAGACAGTTTAATGATACTAGAGGGGGAGATGGTGTGACTTTAAGGTAAAGTTGTTAAAATATGTATAAATATATATTGCAGCCATTAATAAATATTGTGTGTTTTATTGGGGCATTCTGCTGTCCTAGTGAGACTACATATCATCCAAATTGGGAGTTTTCAGAGTGGAAATGGCATTATTAATACCTATATCAGAAAAACAGGTATAACTGGGACTGCTGTGAGAAAAGTAAGAGATATTGTCACTCTGTATAATTCTCCTGTTGCAATTAGTTGCTCATCTGTAGTGTCCAATGTGAGGGAAAATTTCTTCTTCCAAACATTGGTTAATTCCCCCCCCACAAAAGATACATTTAGTATATTTTACACCAAGATAGAACTTTCAACACATGGACTGCTCTTCTCTGCAGTCTATCCACTGTTTCTACACATATTTCCTTATATTTCAATAGAATGTTGGAAGGAGGCTTAGCAGAGATACCATGTTTCTTGCTTTGCTCACTGATAAATTGTACTGGTAACATTCAGCAAATTGAACTAGGTACATGATTTATTCAGCTGAGAAAGCACAAACAATACCGTTTCCATAAGCAAGTATGCTGATTTCTCACCTAGCCATAATTTGAGGGATATGCTCTATGAAATGGGTCCTGTGATTCAATGTTTTGTCAGTTAAGTTTGAGTACCATGATTACCTGTTCCACAGCTGTAATCACTTAGATACATTTTGATGAGAAACATTGGCTTTCATGCTAGGGAAATGAAGAACAATATGTGTTGAGCAGGTGCTTAGAGACACAAAGATTGGATCAGTTGAACTCCTGTGTCAAAAAGTCAAATAGAGCTCATGTAAATTTTCTGTACGTAGGGAACATATCATTGAAGACTATGAAAAACTCACAATAGCTAAAACTTTTAGGTACTAGGTGATCCTCAATTTTAAATGTGAAAACACCATGGTTTCATTTACTCAGTGAATTTTAGTATTCATATTAATCAGCACCTACTGCATTCATTCTTCACAACAACCTTATGGGAATAGATAATATTATCCCCACTTTACTTGTGAGGAAGTCAGGGCTCCAAGAGATTGCTTAGGTCAAATTATGTAGTTGAGATTAATGCAAAGGTCTATGGTTCAGCTTAATCCCTTAGCCTTAACATGATACTCTACATTTGTAATTCCAGACAAAGTTTATCCAGTTCCTTGAAATAGGTGTCTTACCTGACCTAATCAGGATACTATGTTTTCAGTCAAGGTGATGGGGTTTTATCACAGGAGAAATTTAATAACCTGTAAGAGAGAGAGTAAAAAAATGGCAGTGAAAGCCAGCCATATGGTTGGGTGAGTAAAACACTAGAGGGAACACTAGGTAAAGCTTGTGGCTGCACAATCACATGGGTCTAGCTACAGGGCTTACAAACACATACTATGTCTTAGATAACATTACAAATGTGCTCACAGATCTAATTCCAGTCCTTACGAGGATAAACTAACTCAGAATTGGGCAGGCTGGGTAGAGATGTGCTCCAGATCTTGAAATTAAAAATAATAGTACTTGCCCAAATTGGCGAAGGAGACTCAGAAGGGTGAGACAGTTTGCATCCAGCAAGGGCATAGGATCCCTGGAAAAATCACAGGGCACTGCAACCACGTAAACAGCAGACATGTGAACAG
Source organism: Antrozous pallidus (assembly GCA_027563665.1). Classification (NCBI taxonomy): domain Eukaryota; kingdom Metazoa; phylum Chordata; class Mammalia; order Chiroptera; family Vespertilionidae; genus Antrozous; species Antrozous pallidus. The sequence continues at coordinate 23,607,707 of CM050509.1, forward strand.
TCGCCTCCTGCCCAAGGAATGCCAACCCCACAAGCAGCCCATCCCAGGCCTAAGAGTAGCAGCTTCATGTGGCCTGCCCCTGTCCAAAGAGCAGCAGCTGTATAAGTGGCCCACTCCCCTGTTCAGGAGCAGCAGCTGTATAAATGGCCCAATCCCTGGTCCGAGGACCAGCAATGACATAAGCAGACTGCGGCATCTGAGGAGCAGCAGCTGTGCCAACAGCCTGCCCCTGTATAAGGAACAGCAGCACTGCAAGCAGCCCACCCCATTCAGAGAGCAGCAGCCACCCGAGCAGCCAGCCCAAGTCTGAGGAGCAGTAGCGCTATGCAACTCACACTGGTCTGAGGAGCAGCAGCCACCCTCAGTCTTCACCTGTCTGATGAGCAGCAGCTGGGTGAATGGCATGCCCCCATCTGTGAAGCAGCGGCCACACAAGCAGCTCACTCTCGCCCAAGGAGTAGCAGCCACATGAGCAGCCTATTGCCTTTTCACAGAGCAGCAGCTGTGTGAGCAGCCTGCCCCCATACAAGGTACAGCAGTGACACAGCAGACTGATCCCATTTGAGGAGCAGCAGCTGCCCGAGAATCCCACCCTGGACTGAGGAGCAGTAGACACATGAGCAGACTGCCCATTTCCGATTGTGCAGCCTTGCACAACTCACACTGGTCTGAGGAGTAGCAGCTACATGCAGCCTGCACCTGTCTGAGGAGCAGCAACTGGGTGAGCAGCCAGCCGCCATCTGAGGAGCAGCAGCTGCATGTGCAGCTCACTCCCACCTAAGGAGTAGCAGTCAAACAAGCAGCTCGTCCCCATCCAAGGAGCAGCAGCTGTGTGAGAAGCCAGCACCCATATGAGAAGCACCAGCCTGGCAAGCAACCAGTCCTGGTCCAAGAAGCAGCAGCTTCATGTGCAGTCCACCTCATCTGAGGAACAACAGTAGCGTGCAGCCATCCCCTATCCAAGGAGCAGCAGCCAAGTGAGCAATCCTCCCCTTTCCAAGGAGCAACAGTTACATGAGCAGCCCCCACCCCTGTCCAAGGAATGGCAGCTGTGCGAGAGCAGCATCCCCCACCAGCCAGAAGAGACACCACTGCTGAGAACAGTACCCATCAGGGGAGGTGCTGGCAAATGAGGAACTGCCATTTCAGCAATGACCTGAGGTGCAACTGCAGCCTGAGGAGCCACTGCTACCCAAGGAGCAGCCACAGCATGATTCTACATCTAGATCACTTGGTGAGAACAAAAATGGATAGACAGCCGAAACCGGTTTGGCTCAGTGCATAGAGCATCAGCCTGCAGACTGAAAGGTCCCAGGTTTGATTCTGGTCAAGGGCATGTACGTTGGTTGCAGGCAGATCCCCAGTAAGGGGTATGCAAGGGGAAGCTGATCAATGTTTCTCTCTCATGGATGTTTAAGACTTTCTATCCCTCTTCCTTCCCCTCTGTAAAATATCAATAACATACATTTTAAAAAAATGGGTAGACAAAGAAATGCCCAAAGGAAAGAAAAGGAGGACTCCCCAGAAAAGTAACTAAGTGAAACAGAGGCAAGCAATATGTCAGAAAAACAATTCAGAATAAGTCACACAGTTCATAAACCAGATGTAGAAAAAAATCAACAACTTATGTAAGAATCAAGAAGAAATGAAGAGTGATATAGCTGCAATAAAATAAAAAAAAACATCATGGAAAATTTCAACAGTGACTAGGAGAAGTGGAGGACCAAATTAGTGAATTAGAAGACAGGGAAGCAATACACACCCAAACTGAACTGCAATTGAAGAAAAAAGTTAAAAGAAAGAAGGAGAGCTGAAGGGAGCTATAGGACAACATGAAATGAAGCAAAATATGAATAATAGGAATGCCAGAACAATAGGAATAGGAACAAGGTTTAGAATACCTATATGAAGAAATAATATCAGAAAACATCCCTGATGTGGGGAAGAAAAAACTCACACCAGCAAAGCGAGTCCAAAACAAGATGAACCTGAAAAGACCCACACCAAGACACATCATAATTACAATGGCAAATGTTCATGACAAAGAGAGAATCTTAAATGCTACAAAAGAGAGACAGAAAATTACATACAAGGTAGTTCTCATTAGATTATCAAGTGAGTTCTAAACAGAAACACATCAGGCCAGAAAAGAATGGAAGAACATTTACAACATGATGCAAACCAAGGGAATGAATCTAAGAATAGTCTATCCAGAAAGGCTATCATTCAAAATTGAAGGGGAAATAAGTAGCTTCACTGACAAAAAAAAAGGCTAATGGAATTTATTGCTACCAAGAAGGCAATGTAAGAAATGCTAATGGAACTGGTGTAAAAAGAATAAATAAAAATGTAAGAAAGAACACAGACACACACAAAAAAATAAAAATGGTTACATATAAGTACCTTTCAATAATAACTTTAAACATAAATGAACTAAATTCTCAAATCAAAAGACATTGAGTGAGTGAATAAAAAAAAAAAAAACCATGGCCCACATAATGCTATCTACAAGAGACAAACCTCAGAACAAGGGACTCACGCAGACAAAAAGTGAAGGGAAAATATTTTTCAGGCAAATGGAAATGAAAAGAAATTTGGGGTAGCAATATTTATATCTGACAAAATACACCTCAAAGTGAAGACCATAACATAATACTAAAGGGATTGATACAAAAAGAGGATATAACCCTGATAAATGTATATGCATCCAATGCAGGAGCTCCCAAATACATAAAAATCTGGAAGTTATCAAGGAAGATATCAACAACAATATAATCATAGTGGGGAACTTTAATACACCACTGATATCACTGGATAAATTCTGTTGACAAAAAGTCAGCAAAAAACAAAACAAAACAAAACAAAAAAACAGCGATCCTAAATGACTCATTAAATCAGATGGACTTAATTGACATCTTCAGAACATTTCACCCCAAAGCCACGGAATCATATTCTTCTCAAGTGCACATTGAACATTTTCAAAAATAGACCCCATATTGAGTCACAAGCAAAGACTCCCCAAGTTGAAGAAGATTGAAAGCATGTCAAGCAATTTTTCAGACGACAGTGGCATAATATGAGAAATAACTACAATAAAAACAGACCAAAAAATTCTAACACTTGGAAGCTGAATAGCATGTTATTAAACAGTGATTGGGTTACCAAAGAGATCAAAGAAGAAATTAAAAACATCCTGAAGACTAATGACAATAAAAACACAACAATCCAAAACATATGGAACACAATGAAAGCAGTCTTGAGAGGAAAGTTTATACTGGTATAGGCCTACCTCAAACAAATAAGAAAAAAATGGTAAGAAATCATCTAACTCTACAAGTCAACGAATTAGAAAGCAACTAACAGGAAAAGCCCAGAGTGAGCAGAATGAAGGTGATAATGAAGATCAGAGCAAAAATAAATGACATAGAGACCAAAACAAACAAAACAAAACAAATAATAAAGAAAAACTAAGATCAATGAAACCAAGAGCTGGTTCTTTGAAAAGACAAACAAGATTAATGCACCTCTATCCTGGCTCACCAAGAAGCAAAGAGAGTGTACCTAAATAAATAAAATAATAAATAAGAGAGGCAAAATAAAAACAGACTCCACAGAAATACAAAGGATTGATAAAAAATACTATGAACAACTCTACTCTAACAAAGTAGACAACCTGGATGAAATGGACATATTCCTAGAAAAATACAACCTTCCAAAACTCAAACAAGAAGATCCTAAAAACCTCAATAGGCTGATAACTATGAAAGAAATTGAAGCAGTCATTAAAAAGATTCCAGCAAGCAAAAGCTTAGGGCCAGACAGGGGAGTTTTTCCAAACATTCGAGGAAGAACTAAAACGTATCCTCCTCAGACTATCCAAAAAAATTCAAGAAGGAACATTTCCAAACTCATTCTATGAAGCCAGCATCACCCTAATACCAAAACCCGATAAAGACAACACAATGAAAGAGAATTACAGGCCAATAACCCTCATGAACATAGATGCCAAAATCCTCAACAAAATTCTAGCAAATGGGATCCAGCAGTACATCAGAAAGATCATACACCATGACCAACTAGGATTTATCCCAGGAATGCAAGGATGGTACAATAACTACAAATCAATAAATGTGATACATCTCATAAACAAATTGAGAGACAAAAATCACATAGTCATAACAATTGATGCAGAAAAGTCATTTGACAAAGTCCAACACACTTTCTTGATAAAAACTCTCAGTAAGATGGAAATAGAAGGATCATATCTCAACATAATAAAAGCCATATATGAAAAACCCTTAGTCAACATCATACTCAATAGGCAAAAACTAAAATTATTTCTCCTAAGAACAGGAACACTCTCACCACTTCTGTTTTACATAGTATTGGAATTACTGGCCATTGTAATCAGACAAAAAGAAGAAATAAAAGGCATCCAAATTGTAAAAGAAAAAGTAAAACTTTTCTTATTCAGATGACATGATACTATACATAGAAAAGCCTAAACATTTCATTAAAATTATTAGACTTAATAAATGAATTTGGCAATGTAGCAGGATACAAAATTAATGCTAAGCAATCAATGGCATTTATAGACATCATTAATGAACTTATAGAAAGAGAGACTAAAAAAGCAATCCCATTGCACCAAAATAATTAAGATGCTTAAGAATAAACTTAACTAAGGAGGTAAAAGACCTATACATGGAAAACTACAGGACAGAGTAAAACATAAACAGATGGAATAACATACCATTTTCATCAACTGGTAGAATCAATATCATTAAAATGTCCATACTACCCAAAAGAATCTATAGATTCAATGAACTCCTCAATGGCAAGAAATCAAGATGGCAGTATATGGTAAACACCTATACGTGCTGCCTCTCACAACTACACAAAAACTACAACTAAAAATACAAAACGACTATCATTCAGGACCACAGAAAAGCTAGCTGAATAGAAGTTCTACAACTAGAAGTAAAGAAAAAAGCACATTTAGACCAGGTATGAGGTTCAGAGGCATGGAAAAGCAGAGGTACGTAGGGGTGTGAATCAGGCTGATGACTGGATGTGCTTTTTTTTTCCAATTGGAAGGGAGATAAAAGTTCCAGACTGCTCTTAACTCCCATTTCTGGTGAGACTATGGGGACCCAGAGTCCTACAGGGAGAATCTGGACTATCTGGCGTAGAGTCAGAAAGTGAGGGTTGCTTTCTCACAGAGGTGCTCGTAGGAATCATTGTTTTTATTTAATTTTATTTTTTAATTGATTTTTTGCAGTATAATAGTAGTACATGTTTTCCTTTGCCCCTCCCCCTTATCCTCCCCCCAGCCTCCCCCACCCCCCAGCACATATCCCCAGCTTCCCCCCCTCCCCTCCTCAGTGTCTTTCATTCATTGGTTATGTTCATAGGAATCATTGTTTATTGTGCTTCAGTACTAGATTCAGGGATTCAGATATGTGGAGACACAGAGAGAGATCACTGGTGGCCATGGCTATTTGCTACACGCTGGTGATTCCCAGGGACCCCAACCCATCCAATTTACAAACCCACCCAAACTGTGCAGAGCGGCTTGTGCATATGAATGGCCTGCCCTTTTGCAGCTTAACCTAACAAATTGTAGCTGAGTCAAGAGCTCCGAAACTTTCAAACCCAAAAGAAAGGGGAGAAATCTTCTATCTCACTGTAGCTCCTGCTAGATGGCCTCAGACAGTACCTAACTTTCACCTCCCTGGAGATCCAGGATCCAGTATACCTAGTGTTCAGTGTGAGACAAAACCAGATTTCAACTCCTCACATACATAAGTGACACACTCAAGAGGCAGACACAGTGAGCACCAAAGCCCCACTAAAGCAAATCCTGCCCCATAAGGGTATCTCCAGCACAGCAGTTCTTCCACTATAGACACAGCTGATCCTCACAGCCAATTGTCCTGGAGGTCAATTCCTCCCAGTGTACCAACAAAAACCAAGGCTTAACTACAACCAAACTGTGCACCCAACCCATAAATGGGTGCACCAAGAGTGTCCACCTCAGGTGATTGAGTAGGCTGAGTCACTGGGCCCTATAGGTCACCTACCACACAAAGCCACTCCATCAACACAGGGAAGCAGCCAAAATGCAGAGACAAAGAAACATGTCATGAATGAAAGACATGGAAGAAAGTAAACTACTGGATATAGAGTTCAAAACCACAGTTATAAGGTTACTCAAGAATCTTCTAGAAACTGACAAGAAATTTGGGGAGACCTCTGAGGAATTTAGTGAGATCTTCAAGGATTTTACTGAGAGTGCCAAAAAAATGGAAAAGGACCAGTCAGAAATTAAACATACACTGTCTGAAATAAAAAAATAATATACAGAAATCCAACAGTAGACTTGAGGATCCCAAGAATGAAACTAAATATTTAAAATATGAGGAAACAAAAAACACTCAACCAGAAAAACAAAAAGATAAATGAATCCAGAAATACGAAGATAGTGTAAGGAGCTTTTGGGTTAATTTCAAGTGTACCAATATCCAAATTATGGGGGATCCAGAAGAAGAGAGAAAGCAATACATTGAAGACCTATTAGAAAAAATGACAGAAAATTTTCCCTACTTAGTGAAAGAAATAGACTTACAAGTCCAGGAATCATACAAAACACCAAATAAATGGAATTCACAGAGGACCACACCAAGGCACATCGTAATTAAAATGCCAATGCCAAAAGACATAGAGAGACTCTTAAAAGCAGCAAGAGAAAAACAATTTAGTTACCTACAAGGGAGTACCCATATGACTGTCAGCTGATTTCTCAGCAGAAACTATGCAGGCCAGAAGTGAGTAGCAAGAAATATTCAATGTGATGAACAGCAAGAACCTACAACCAAGATTACTCTACCCAGCTAGGCTATCATTTAGAATTGGAGGTTGGATAAAGAGCTTCACAGACAAGAAAAATCTAATGGAGTTCATCAACACCAAACTTGAATTATATGAAATGCTAAAGGGTATTCTTTAATAAGAGTAGTAAGAAGAAAAAGGTAAAGATAAAAATCTATGAACAACAAAGTTACAAGAAATACATATCTATCAACAAGTGAATCAAAAATCAAGTAAGTAAAAAATCTGATGAACAGAATAAACTGGTGAATATAACAGAATCAGGGGCACAGAATGGGAGAGGACTGACTATTCTCAGAGGAAGGGGGTATGAGGGGTGTGGGAAGAGATTGGAAAAAATCTTACATATAAATGTGACAGTGCTGGGGTATGGGCCTGGGGTGGGGGTTGGGGGAATCAGGTGAAGGGGAGCTCTGGGGCGAAACAGAAGAACATCTATAATAATTTGAACAATTAAATTTTAATTAAAAATAAAAAATACCAATGGCATATTTCGTAGACCTGGAATGAACTTTCCAAATATTCATCTGGAATAAATAAAGACCCTGAATAGCTGCAGCAATCCTGAGAAAGAAGAACAAAGTAGGGGGGATCTCAATACCAGTTATCAATCTGTATTACAAAGCCACTGTTCTAAAAAAAGCCCAGTACTGGCACAAGAACAGACATATATATCAATAAAATAAAATAGAGAACTCAGAAACCTACCCAAGCCACTATGCTCAATTAATATTTGAGAAAGGAGGCATTAACATACAATGGAATCAAGGCAATCTCTTCAATAAATGTTGTTGATAAAATTGGACAGATACATGCAAAAAAATTTAAACTAGAGCACCAACTTTAACTATACACAAAAATAAATTCAAAATGGATAAAGGACATTAACCTAAGATGGGAAACCATAAAAATCCAAAAGGAATCACTGGCAGCAAAATCTCAGACATATGATAGGGCAGTTTCTTCAATTATACCACTCCTATGGCAATAGAAACTAAAGAGAAAATAAACAAATGGGACTACATAAAAATAAAAAGCTTTTGCACAGCAAAAGGGACCATCAACAAAACAACAAGAAAGCCCACTGAATGGGAGAACATATTTGCCAATGTTATCACCAATAAGGGTTTAATATCGAACATTTACAGGGACCTCATACACTTAACAAAAGGAAAATAAACAACCCAATCAAAAAGTGGGCAAAAGACCTAAACAAATACTTTTTTAAAGGAGACAGATGGAAGGCCAAGAGGCATAGGAAAACATGCTCAAATTCACCAATCATCTGAGAGCTGTAAATCAAAACAAAAATGAGGTACCATCTCACACCTGTCAGAATGTCTACCATGAACAAATCAACAAATGATAAATGCTGGTGAGAATGCGGAGAAAAAGATATCCTTGTGCGCTGCTGATGGGAATGCAAACTGGTGCAGCCACTGTGGAGAGCAGTATGGAGTTTCCTCATAAAACTAAAAATAGAACTCCCATTTGACTCAGTGATCCCACTTCTAGGAGTATATCCAAAGAAACTAGAAACACCAATCAGAAAGGATACATGCACTCCTATGTTTATAGCAGCACAATTTACCATAGCTAGATTTGGAAACAGCTTAAGCGCCCATCAGCGGATGAACAGATTAAAAAACTGTGGCACATCTACACAATTGAATACTATGCTGCTTTAAAAAAGGAGTTCTTACTATTTGCAACAGCATGGATGGAACTGGAGAGCATTATGTTAAGTGAAATTAGTCAGTCAGTGAAAGATAAATACCACATGATCTCACTCATTTATGGAATATAATGAACAACATAAACTGATGGACAAAAACAGATCCAGATACAGAAAAACATAGATCAGGCCATCAAACCTCAGAGGGATGGTAGAGGACAATGGCTATAAGGGGGGTAGATCAACCGAAGGACTTGTATGAATGCATATAAGCCTAACCAACAGACACAGACTACAGGGGGATGATGATAGCATGTGTGGGGGTTTAGGGGGGTAATGAGGAAATAAGGACACATATTTAACAACTTAATCAATAAGGAAATTAAAAAAAATAATTGTACTAATTTCAGCTTAGACAGCTTGAGAAGTCAATGAATAACTACTATTTTAATGTGTTCAGAGAGATTAAGTTATTAAAGACTTCTTAAAAATTTGAAAATGAAGATAAGAGAGAAATCACTCTAAGAGACTGCAGCAATAAAACCTTCATATTAAAGCATCATTTTAAATGTTTTGGAACAAAAACTTTAAGTTTTAGTCATAGCATGTAATTATATTTAATACTAGAGGCCTGGTGCATGAAACTCTTGCACAGGTAGGGTTCCTAGGCTTGGCCCTTGATCAAGGCTGATCCAGGCCTTCTGGTTGTCAGCTGGGACCTGCCTTCACTCTGTGCTGTCCCCTGGTGGTCAGTTCACATTATAGTGAGTGATCAAACTCAGTCTCCTGATCAAATTCCTGAGGGGATACTTTTCATATTAGCCATACATATATATATATATATATATATATATATATATATATATATATATATATATATATAGGAGAGAGAGAGAGAGAGAGAGAGAGAGAGAGAGAGAGAGAGAGAGAGAGAGAGAGAGAGAGAGAGAGAGAGAGATTATCTATGGACAGGCATCCATTTAATAATTCTTAATATTTTGGCTCTTTTCTTAAAAGGTAGAATTTTAAAGATAGTTCAATGGAGGCTTGTTCATTGTGAAAATAAAATAAGCTAGAAAAGATAATGAATGATGTATTGAACCATTCTTTTGGATATATAGCAAATGACTTTTTTAAAATAAAGAAATCCACTATTACACAAATGAAAGATTTATTTGAGGACCAAAATTCAAAAAGTATCTTCCCTGTTCTGCTCATTCAGGTAAAGCCCAGTAAAGCAAGAATTCATTGGTTGAGATTTGCATTTCAAGGCGACAAAAATGCCCATATGCATATGGACAGTAATATGGAGGAAGGCAAGCAGTAGAGTCAGTGTGGTCTGGGCAACTGAGTAAAGTTTGGGTCAGTAGATTTTTACAGATGCATGCTAGGAAGTACCCAGGGCCATAAAGGCCAGATTTTCATTATTGGAAATATTTTCAGGGTTTGTTCTAGATATAATAAAGAGAAAGACATGACTTAGGGTTAATAAAACATAGATAAGCATATTCAAATGTTCATAATAGCTCAGTGTAGGCTGGGATAGGTTAAAGGCAGTAAAAAACTTTATTTTGTGTACCATAAGATACATTCAAATCCCAATAATGCATTATTTCATCCTCATAACACTGTATTGCCTGTAATTTAGAGAAGACCCTGATGCTCAGAGAGCTTAAATAACTTACTTGATTAAGATCACATGAAATTTGTGACTTTGAGTCTATATGACCAAAGTTTATATTCAAAGCATATTGTGATAAAAAGGATTTGGAATATACCTTCATGACATCCTCCATGAAAAGTTGTTTTGCTTGACCCTTTTCTTCAGATCAAATCTCTGGGTTTAAGGTACCTTCATTGTTTATGTTATTATGAATTTTGTAGAGCATGTAGATATGTGTAGTTAATTGGGATCTTTCTGGATAAGATTCTGGATTATCAAACCAATCCCTGTAGACAGCTGTGTGAAATTTATCCAATGCCTTACGTGGATTCCAATGGCTCAGATGTCCAAATTAGCAACACACAGCCTTCTATCTCATTAGAGAATCACCCCCAAGTCGAGGCAAGAGGTCCAGGTTACCTTAACACTTTAAAATTCATCCTCTAATAAATTTACCCTTTGCTCTTTCCCTTCTTCTACTCCTACTACAATACATGAAATGTCTCACCTTTTGCTTTCTACCCTCTCCAACTTTAACCACTCTGCTCTCTGCAAAAAATATCTGTAACACATTGACCATTTACTCAATTCCTATTATCCTTGAAAAACCAGCTCAAATGATGTATATGAGTGAAGAACTTAATTTCCAATGCAGATTCAATCATTTTCTCTTTTGAAAATCTCCAGCAAGTTGTCCATACCTCTGCTAGAGCACCTTGCAGACAGTAGAGCATAGTTCACAAATCTGTAAGCCATTCCAGGTTACCATCCATTTATCCTCTTCCTAAATCAATATCTATACCATAGTGTTAAAAATATTTGTTGAATAAAGTTTATAACACGTAAGCACACAGAAGTCTTACTTGTAAATTGAACCCACCTGTGGTACATTTTGTAACAGTTTAGTCATTTAAATGTCTAAAACCTGTTCATTTTTGAGTAATTATAGTGAGAGAGCAGGAATATGAATTTAAACCTGAAATGAAGATGAGCATAAGGAGACCTCACCTAGCAGACAGAATGACATTGTATATAGAAATGTGAAATCTAGTGTCAAAGAAAACAAAGTTTAAAACCCTGCTAAGTAAAGCTAGATGGAAGATGAGGAAGCTGTAAGTCCTCTGATCCACACAGAAATATTAAGTGAGCAACAACATATAGAACAGAATACCTTTATGAGAACTCTAGAAGAAGTTGAGAGACTAAAGCACCAAAGTCAATGTAAAACCATAAAGGTATTTGAGTGAAAGGGGTAGGAAAATTCACAGCATTTGGTGCACCTGGTTATGTTCCTACTCTTATGCAATATAGTATAGAGCAATCAAGAAAAATAAATTAATACTCAGGCTCCTCCCCTAGGAGAGAAACAAAAAAGTAGATCATGTATCCAATGTTCTGGCTTGTCTGGGGGTTGCTCAAGGGACTGGTTTCTGTCTCACCTGACTTGAAGCGCTGATGGGACTGACACCAGAGTTTGGAGGCCACAGGAAACAGAGGTGAGCAGCATACAGAGCTGTGGTTCTTCAGGCAGATAACAGGAGAAAACAAGTGATGGAAAAGGTTCAAGAGGTCCTGAAACTTTCAGCCAGCCAGATTAATGAAGGCAGTAGACAACACTGGGATAGGAGGTGTTTTTGTTGTTGTTGTTGTTTTTCAAATACCAAATTCCCAGGAAAATAATTACAAAGCTAACAAATAAAAAAGAAAATAGCCCAATCAGAAGTCCACAGTAAAACTCCAGAAACTGACCCTAAAGAAATAGAAATCTATGAACTGCCTGACAAAGAAAATAACTGTCATAAAGATACTCAATTTAGCACCATATGTAAGTTTTAGATATAACTTATCATTTTAATCTAATGCTATTTTTAGTTAACTGTGATATTATGTGGAGGACTATATATATATATATATATATATATATATATATATATATATATATTCCTTTTACACTTAACATTTTCTATTTCTTAAATACATTTGTATTGACTATCAAGATGATCATATTTTTTAGGTTTATCTTTATTGACGAAAATATTACAGATGTCTCCTTCCCCTCATACCCCCATCTGCCCCTTCTAGGCCACACTTGCTCCTCACCCCAGGCCTTCACCACACTATTGTCTGAATCTGTGGATTATACATATATGCATATAAATTATTGATTAATCCCCTCCCATCCACCCACCTCCACCTTCCCTCTCAGATTTGACTCTTCCATGATTCTATGACTCTGGATTGATTTTGTTCATTGGATTCCACATATGAGTCAGATTATGTGATACTTGTCTTTCTCTGACTGGCTTATTTCACTTAGCGTAATCCTCTCCAGGTCCCTCCATGATGTCTCAAAGAGTAAGAGATTCTTCTTTTTGTTGCTGCATAGCATTCCATGGTGTAATTTTACCACATCTTTTTTATCCACTCATCTCCCTGTCAGGGCAATTGCCAGTATTATTGGCTCAATCCCCAGTAGGGGCATGGAGATAGTCAATCAACGTTTCACTCTCAGATCAATGTTTTCCTGTCTCTCCCTTTCTCTTTCTCTCTCTAAAACTCAATAGAAATATTTTTTTCAGAAAGAATAAAAGATATATACCTTCTTGGAATCAATCCTACTTATTCTATAATTATAGGTCTATGTTTGAATTGCTAGTATTTTATCAGATCATACTGGGTATGGCAAAATATGTATATACACTTTAACGGCTTTTAGCTCAACTAATGTTTCTTTCTTTTCAGATTTAACTTACTGGAATTATTAATTATTCAAGGTTGTGCATACATTTTTGGACACCCTGTATATTTTTGTGGGCATAGATAAGATTGTAGCAAGAAATATAATTTTGTATTTTGTATCAAGGACATTTCCTCCTATATAATAAAGAGGTAATCTGCAAATTGACTGACACTCCCTCACACAAGATGGTCACCCCTATGTGATCACAAGATGGCCACCCCTATGCAATCACAAGGTGACCATCCCCATGTGGTCACAAGATGGCCACCCTATGTGGTCACAAGATGGCCATGCCCATGTGGTCACAAAATGGTGGCTCACATGTGGTCACGAGATGGCGACCCCCATGTGGACACAAGATGGCGGCCTGCATGTGGTCACAAGATGGCCACCACAAGATGGTAGCAGGGGAGGGCAGTTGGGGGCAAACAAGCCAGTAGGGGAGGGCATTTGTGGGTGACTGGACTGCCAGGGGAGGGCAGTTGGTAGGGACCAAACCTGTAGTGGAGGGCAGTTAGGGGCAACCAGGACGGCAAGGGAGGGTAGTTAGGGGTGACCAGGCTGACAGGGGAGGACAGTTAGGAATAGACAGGCTGACAGGGGAGTGGTTAGGGGGCAATCAGGCAAGTAGGCAGGTGAATGGTTGGGAGCCAGCAGTCCTGGATTTTGAGAAAGATGTTCAACTGACAGTTTGGCCTGATCCCACCAGGGTTGGGCCTAAATGGGTGGTTGGACATCCCCCAAGGTGTCCCAGATTGGAGAGGGTGCAGGCTGGGTGAGGGACATCCCTCCAGTGCATGGATTTCATGCATTAGGCCTCTAGTTATATTTATAAAATGAAGAATAGCTCATATTCTTTTGTGTTCTATAATAGTATAAATTGGTATTACTTAGGTCTCCTATAATAATTTAGAGGAATTGATCAATAAGATTTTTGGAGTGGATTCCATTTTTAATGCAGTCCTTTTTTTCTTACTACAGTTTATTTTAATTGACACAATTAACATTTTCTACTTCTTAAATACATTTGTATTGACTGACTTTTTTCTAAAAACATCATTTATTTAATCAAGACATTTTACTTTAGTTCAGGCTGAGATGGTTAAGTGGTTGAGCATAGACTCATAAATTAAGAGGTCACCAGTTACATTCCTGGTCGGGGCACAGACCCAAGTTGCAGGCTTGCTTCCCAGTGGGAGGCATGCAGGAAGTGTCTGAGCAATGTTTCTCTCTCATTAATATTTAGCACTCTCTAGTCCTCTTTCTTTTCCTATGGCTAAAAATCAATAAAATGTATTTTCAAAAAATACTTTATAGTGTAAAGTTTTGCATAGCTACTTAACATAATTTTAGAACATCTAAAATTTATGGTTACATCTCTTTTTACATTTATAAATTTTATATATGTGTTTTATTTTTCCTTCTCCATTTGATCAAGCTTGCCAGAAGTTGCTTTTTTTAATTGCTATTTACTTTTAAAATTTTTGCTTTTTGTGCTTACATCATGTACCTAATTTAAAATTTTTCTTGCTCTGGTTGGTTTGGCTCAGTGGATAGAGCATCGGCATATGAATTGAAGGGTCCCAGGTTTGATTCTGGTCAAGGGCATGCACCTTGGTTGCAGGCACATCCCCAGTAAGAGGTGTGGAGGAGGCAGCTGATTGACGTTTCTCTCTCATCGATGTTTCTAACTCTCTATCCCTCTCCCTTCCTCTCTGTAAAAATAAAAATAAAAGATTTAAAAAATTCTTTAATGACGAAATCAAGCCCTGGTTGGTTTGGCTCAATGGATAGAGTGTTGGCCTGAGGATTGAAGGGTCCCAGGTTCGATTCTGGTCAAGGGCACATGTCTGGGTTGCAGGCTCAATCCACAGTATGGGATGTGCAGGAGGGAGCTGATTAGTGATTCTCTCTCATCATTGATGTTTCTATCTTTCCCTCTTCCTTCCTCTCTGAAATCAATAAAAATACATTTAAAAAATAAAATCAATTGAGACTGATTATGTTATACTGAACACTTGAATATTTGTGATTTGGCTGGTTATATTTTACTGAATGAAACTCTAGTCACATCCTTAATTTTTTTTATCTTTAATTCTCACCCAAGGACATTTTCCCATTGATTTTTTTTAGGGAGTGGAAGAGAGAGGGAAAGACAGAGAGAGAGATTGATGTGAGAGAAACACATCAGTTGGTTGCCTCTTGCATGGCTCTGACAGAGAGTAGGGCTACGGAGGAGCCTGCAATTGAGTTACATGTTCTTAACCCAAATTGAACCCAGGACCCTTGGGTCCATAGGCAGACACTATATCCACTGAGCCAGACCAGGGAGCATGCCACACCCTTAAATTTTGATGCTTAAGCACTAGCTGGTTTGGCTCAGTGGATGGAGTGTCTCCCTGTGGACTGAAGTGACCTGAGTTAAATTCTGGTCAGGGTCACATGCCAGGTTGAGGGCATGATCCTCAGTAAGGGGCACTCAGAAGGCATAATATATGTGTTTTATATGTTTGTTATTGTATTATTCTCATCATTGATATTTCGTTCTCTCTCTTCCTCTCCCTTCCTCTCTGAAATCAATAACAAATATATAAAAATGTTTTTGATGTTTAGTTTTCTTCCTGGATTTACCTTTAGAAGCATCAATAACTAAACTTATAATTTCCTTTTTGAATTAAGAAGTAATTTTATAATAATTTGCTTTCTTTTAAGTATTTTTATATTTGATTTTGATTGACATTATTTTTAAATGTATCTTTATTTTTTTATAATTCTTCATTGTTGAAAGTATTATATATGTCCCCCATTTCCCCTCATTGACTGCCTCCAGCCTGCCCCCATCCCACCCCAACCCATCCCATGCTCCAGGCCTTCAGCACCCTATTGTCTGTGTCCATGGGTTATGAATACTGGTATATGCATACAAGGTCATTAGTTGATTATCTCCCACCCACCCTGCCCCATCTTCCCTCTGTGATTTTGTACTCTGTTCCATGCTTCCATGTTTCTGGATCCACACCATTCATCAGTTTGTTACTTAAATTTCACATATGACTGAGATCATTTCATACTTGTCTTTCTCTAACTGACTTATTTCACTTAGCATGATACTCCCCAGATCCCTTCACGCTGTCTCAAAGGATAAGATTCTTCTTTTTTTACTCCTTTCATGTATTGTATAAATGTACCACAGTTTTATTAGCCATTCACCTACTGATGGGCACTTGGACAGTTTCCATATCTTAACTATTGTAAATTGTGCTGCTATGGACATAAAAGTTTCCTTAAGAATTAAATATGGAACTGCTATTTGACCAAGTGATCCCACTTCTAGGAATATATCCTAAGAAACCTGAAGCACCAATCTTTTGTTGTTGTTTTTGTGTGCGTGTTGTAAAATATATATTTTATTGTTGTTGTTTTTTTTTCAGAGATGAAGGGAGAGGGATAGTTAGAAACATTGATGAGAGAGAAACATCGATCAGCTGCCTGGTGCACACCCCCTACTGGGGATGTGCCCGCCACCAAGGTACATGCCCTTGACCAGAATTGAACCTGGAACCTTTCAGTCCACAGGCCGAGGCTCTATCCATTGAGCCAAACTGGTTAGGGCAACCTTTTGTTGTTTTAAATCCAAAAATATTATGGTCCAAAATTTTGACTTTTTCTATTTCTGAATTTTAGAATTTATGAAGTTTCTGTATGACATGAC
This sequence comes from Antrozous pallidus, assembly GCA_027563665.1. Taxonomy (NCBI): domain Eukaryota; kingdom Metazoa; phylum Chordata; class Mammalia; order Chiroptera; family Vespertilionidae; genus Antrozous; species Antrozous pallidus. The sequence goes on from CM050509.1 coordinate 23,624,388, forward strand.
ATAATACACAACAGCTCAATAAACTGACATTTGTATACCAGAAAAGAATTTTACAATTAGATAAATACACAAAACCTATTATTTGCACATACTACATCCATATGATTTGAATTTAACAATTTGACTTATCAAAGACAAAGCACAGTATAAGATAATTGTATATTTTCTCTTTTTACTATCTATATGTTTTTTGGTTTTATATTTTGATTTATATTATTCAGTGAATAAATAATTATCATGGATATGACTTTGTTGTTCTGTGTTACTTTTAAGTATAAGATAAGCATCCTATTCCCAGTAATGCTTTAAGACTTGTATTTAACTTTATTTTTCAGGAGCATTTAAATATCTGCTTTCATGTATTGTAATTTTCATTATATCTTTGCATAGATATTTGTTGTCACTCTCTACATAAAATCTGTGTTTTGTATGTTTGATATTGTATCAGTGTAGATAGGTTGCTTTTTACAAACTCAAAAATCTCAATTTCTTAACAAAATGCACATTTGTAACACATGCCCTTCACTAGAACTTATGCCGATGGATAAAACGCCCCTATTGTTTGGAGGAGCAAGATTCTTGGGGTACCGCTAAAAGAGGCATTTTTAGAAGCCCCAATGGGAGGATGAAATGTGGAAGAAAGCTTTATTGGTATAGAGATATATTCCTCAGTTTCCAAAGCCCCATTTTCCTCAAACCAGTCTTAAAAGAGGGGCAGCTGGGAGCTTAGCAGAGTCAGAAACAAAGCCAGTGTCCAGAGCTTCTGTTCCATGTTGCAGCTGGGTGTGGTCCAGCAGTCAGACCAGATTAAAGTCTATTAGTTCATGTGTGGAGCCCAACATGGCTGTGTGCCATGCGGGCACCAGAGGAGGGCAGCACCTCCTCCCCCCGTTTCCTGGAAGCAGGAGTTCCCAGAGGATGAGAGAGAGAGAGAGAGAGAGAGAGAGAGAGAGAGAGAGAGAGAGAGATCACTTCTTTGTTTAGAAGTTTAAATATTTATTCTTTTTGAACTTGCAGTGGTCATACCCATCCTGGCCAATTATCTGTTTCCAGGGGATATTAGTCCCCATGTCATTCAGACCTTACTGGGAATGCCTCTGAACTGCCTTTGTCTAGTCTAGTGGTCTGCAAACTGAGCTCCTGAGCCACACGCGACTCACGAGCCGAGGTTTGCAGCTCTGTTGACTAACGAGTTTACTGACCACTGGTCTAGACTCTCAATTCCAATAATTACAGGCTGTTGCTGTTCCTTGTGATTAAGCCCCTCTAGTCCCTTCCCCCATGGATGAGCGGGAAACAGACTTGTACAGTGTTAAATTCAGCTCTTTTGCAAAGCTGTGTAAATGACATGCCTATATTTAGTCTTCCTTTTTATTCCTTTCCTGTTAAATGATAACCAGATTATTACAACTATATCAGAACTACTGTTCACCATGTCTCATTTACATGTAAGGGAAGGGGCTTAGAAATGTAGTCTTCCTATGTTGCCAGGTGGATAACATTTGTTTCTGTCATAATCTGCCCTTCTAGTAACTTAATATCCATTTCACTCTCCTTCCCAGAAAATTAAAAATGTTCAACCTGCCCCCTAAAGGAGACAAAACCAAAGTCCCTTCCTTGTTCTGAATCCAGCTCAAATTTCAGAATCCTCCAGGCTATTCCCAGTACTTACCCTTAGGACTAGATGTGATTGCTTTCACTTTGGTGGTGTATGGACTAGAGAAGATAATTTATCTAACCACCACTACAACAACACATAACAAAATAAAACAATGGAGCAAGTTCAAGGATATTGGGGTGAGGAAAGAAGGAGTTAAGTAAGGGGATGGGAGGGAATATATACCCCATCTGTCACTAGTACATCGCAAGGCTACATCCTGAAAACCAGGCCTTAGGAATGTCCCTTATCCCATGGGTGGCAGAAGTCTCTTGATTAAATCCCAATTATAGTCACTGGGAGGGAATCTTTGTTAATTATTGCTGAGTCTAGGATCTGCCTTCTAGGAAGTACTTTTACATTATCTTCCTTGGTCACATTTTAAATAGATGGAAATATGGCCTCCTAGTAGTTACACAGCTGTCTCAGCTTACTATGGATGCTGAAAGATAGAATTGCAAGTTGTTTTAACTTAAATTATCAGAGGCTTTGAAGGATTTTAACACATTTGCTGCAAGTCAGTTCCATGCATTGGTAATCAAACCAACTAGCATTTCCAAATGTGATCTATTTTGCTTTCTTACACATAAAAACTAATGTGTTCTCTCTTCCATTAATAGTAGCTATCTTGTGGCTATCTTTTTTAATATGTGTGGATCCATGGCTTTAACCTCATCACTGTCCTGAATCACTTTATTCAACTGAGAAGAATTACTGAAATCCTACCCTCTCAACATCCGTTTTATACCCCACTCTGAAAATATTGGGTCTGGAAAAGCAGTTGGCCTTTCTAAACCTGCTAAATTAAACCCCTAGTTCCTTAACTCTTCCCGTTTCCTTTCATTTTTGCTGCAATATGACTGTATCTTGAGTTTATATCTTTCTTATTTTGCCAAACTTTTACAGGCAATAACCACCAGGACACACTATAAACTTTCTGTTTTTCAACCCTTTACTCTAGGACAGTGGACGGCAAACTCATTAGTCAACAGAACCAAATATCAACAGTACAATGATTGAAATTTCTTTTGGGAGCCAATTTTTTAAACTTAAACATTTTCTAATGCCACTTCTTCAAAATATACTTGCCCAGGCCATATTATTTTGTGGAAGAACCACACTCAAGGGGCCAAAGTGCGAAATGTGGCTTGGGAGTCGCAGTTTGCCGACCGAGGCTCTAGGACTGCTGGCTAAATATGCATTGATTGTGTCTGAAAGTTGCTGCAGGTAATGGTTTGTTAAACGATTTGCACTGTATGCCATAAAATGTCATCTTTTTAAGCTTCTTCTACCTATTACCTTGCTACCTAGAACCCAATAGTTAAAATAACACATATTTTAGGTTTTTGTTACACCAGCACTCCATCTCATGATACCAATTTATATAGTAGTAGGCTAGGTTTCACAGAGGTAGCAAGTAAGTGTAACAAACAGTCAAACCTAGGTTCCCAAACATCTCCCATCTCAATTAATTTGGTTCTCCACCAAGTTCCTGGAAAAAAATGTCTTCCTTTTTGAAGAAAAACTTCAGTTCTCCACCTGACAATCCTTTCATGCCTATACATCAGCATGACATATCAGCATGACAAAAAGCATCTCTCAGGCCACAAAAGACAGAATACGATAGTGTAAGTCAGTACACAGCTAAACTTCACCTTCTTAACATCTCAGGAAATTGTGCTGTGAATATTGTGTGTGTGTGTGTGTGTGTGTGTGTGTGTGTGTGTGTGTGTGTGTTTATGTGTGTGTGTTTTGCTTTTGTTACTGGCAAAATGGATGATAGTACAATTTAAAAAAATATATATAAAGAGGATATCAAGAGTACTAATGTTGTAAATGGTGTCAAAAAAACAATGATCATGGGCAATTCAAGACGTGGAAAAACTGTTGTTAATTTGGATAAATAAAAAGCAATTAGCCAGTGACAGCATTTCAGAGGCAATGATTTGTGGAATCCTTTGTGAAGATAATGCATCTGACCTCTTAAAGGAATGAGTGCAGGAAGTGACTTATTTAAGGCCAGTAGAGGGTGGTCTGATAAATATAAGAAAAGCTATATGTTAACTTGGCTAAGATTTGGGCTATGATTATGTTTGCTTTACCCATATAGGTGCCAGAGCTTTCAGTTACCTTTATGACCTCGTCTAGTCCTCTCTGTTGCCTTTCAGTTTCCCCCAAGAACTCCTTAGCTATTTAAGTTTAAGCTTTACCACTTTTTCTTTCTTTTTTTAAAATTTTTAAAATATTTTATTGATTTTTTACAGAGCGGAAAGGAGAGGGATAGAAAGTTAGAAACATCGATGAGAGAGAGAGACATCGATCAGCTGCCTCTTGCACGCCCCCCACCAGGGATGTGCCCACAGCCAAGGTACATGCCCTTGCCGGAATCAAACCCAGGACCCTTCAGTCCACAGTCCGATGCCCTATCCACTGAGCCAAACCGGTCTCAACACCACTCTTTCAATAGTAACCCACCATTATCATGCTGCAGCCATGTTGATGTGCTAGTACAATGTGAGAAGGGATAAACAGTCCATACTATTTGATTAAATTTTAGTCTTTTAGTGAAATTGAATATTTAGGCTGTGGACTTTAGAAGTGTTTCTTAGCCCTTTATTTCTCTAGGAAGTTTAGACGACCCTGGAGTTGACTAATTGCTCTTCCCCAAGTTGGATAATACTCTAGTAAAATATTTTCTCCTGGAGAATAGGCCTTCGTTATGGAGGACACTCTGGGTCTATTTCAAAGTGTTTATTTTTTCTCTCACCCTGGAAGCATCATAAGATATCTTTTCCTTTATCTTCATTATGAAACATGATGGGGTTTCTGTAGTGAAAGTCCATTGAAAGTATCAATAAGATTGGAACCCAAGAGGTTCTCACTCTCATGCTAGTCCCCACAAATCCTCCAGCGATTCATCAATATGACCATTTAATTTTTCCTACCAGTATATGGTTCTAGCATCTTCTGATCCAGCTAAGCCCATCTCAGCTGTGATACTTTATATTTACCTATCTGACCATATCATAGTGTAATGGTTTTCCTGTGACTTCAGTTCTCTGAAGAGTCTAGAAATGTCACTGTTTCTCAGTTTGTTCAGCCTTTATCCTATTTTTAGAATTGGAGTTACAACTTCCAAGCTCCTTACATGTCAGAACTTAAACCAGGATCCTTGAACTGTATAATTCAAGGCTACATTACTTAGGTCTATACAAGGTGATAACTACCATGTTTTTGACAGTGTCCATGTGTAACCACAATAATGCCTTTGACTTAAATCTATTGTCTTTGAAATGAATAATGCTACACTACCTTTCATTGGTCACACATTGCTTCAAACGTATTTTTCTCTATTTTTAATCTTTAGGCATGATTTTGTTTTAAATGTTTCTCTTTTAAGAAGAATATAAATTCATTTTCCCCTCCTCTGTCTCATAAAATATGTATTAAGACTTTTACATTTAATGTGATTAGCAATACACCTCATTTTGCCTTTTCTATTTTTCAAGTTGTTTTTTTCTTTTTCTTCTGTCTTTGCAGTCTTCTACTAAATTATCTAATTAATTCTATTTTTCTTTATTTCTGCATTGTCCTCAGTACTACTTTTGAGATTAGTAACTCTATTTCTAAATATGTAGCTATTAAACTTAGCTTTTCTGATATGGGTGTGGTGGTCATTTTTTTTTTTTTGCTGTGCTGTGTTTTGCTGTATATATACATATATTTACATTAAGAAAGTTTAAAATTAATATATTTCTTCATCCTCAAAATACACAGGTCATAGAAATATTTAAATGCAATCACTCATCTTGGCCTCTTCACACTCACGTCTTTCATGATATGTTGTATAGCATTTTTATACATTTTCTTTCAGCTTTTATGGGTGTTATTTTTTAAATCCCTTCCTATTTTTTTCAGCTCATAGCGTCAATGTGAATCATTAGCAATGGAAATTTGATAAGACAAATAAAATTTTACAGTAATTCATGGGAAGAACCCAATCCATAGCCTTGACCTAAAGAGGGCCATGGCATTAATCAAAATCATTGGTTGGTTACACACTTTATTTCAGCAAAGTACAATATAGCAGGTTTTTCTATATATCCAGAGATTGTCTGCTGACCAGATTTGAAATGTTTCATGGCTTTCTGAATGTGTAACCAACAATGTACTTTATTTTATTTCAATTAAAGACTTATTTGAGATCTAAGAAAGAGAATGCATAGCTCCAAATCAAAATTTTGGAAGATTTTGATATTCATTTGACCTGGAAATAAAATTATATTTATTAGTTCTATTGACTAAAATTATAGTATGGGTGTGTTTTATGTATTGTGATATGCTTACAATTTGAACTTTCATATAAAATTTTTTTCTACTCTGAGTTCTACTGTGTATCAGCATTTTGACCTGAACCACAATGTTTAACCTGCTTCAGCTTAGTTCTTTTTATATGCCCCAAAGTGAGAATACTTGCTCTTGGTACTACTTGGAATTACTGGGAGAGTTACAAACAGTAGTGATGGACAGTGCTTTCTAGATTACATACTATTATACAAATATAAAGGATTGTTAAGAAGCAAGGAAATACTGGAAAACTGCACTTGACATACACCATCTTCTTAGGGTGGAAAGAATTATTATAAAATCAGGGAATTTTGAAGATTTTCAATGTCTCTCAAACATAACCTATTTGAAATAAAACAGTGATAAAAGCTGAAAAATATCAATGCACCAAAGGTGCTAGGTCAGTTTTGATTGTTATACAATCCTGTCTAATAAAAGAGTAATATGCAAATTAACCATAACTCTGCTACACCCACAAGCCATGCCCACCACCCAATCAAGAGTGAGTATGCAAATTAAACCAAACCAAGATGGCTGCAGTCACGGAGGGAGCAGGAGGCTTGGGTTTCCTTGGTAATGGAAGAATCCAAGCTTTCACACACCTTGGCAGACCCAGGCCTCCACTAAAGGCTACAAAGTTTCAATTATCTTATATAATAAAAGACTAATATACATATTGTCCCCTCAACCAGGAGTTTGACTGCTTGATCTGATGTGCACTGACTACCAGGGGGTGGCACAGATCATGGTGGGTGTCAGCAATGAGGCACTGACAACAGAGGTGCTGCTGGCCCCATTGGTCTTCTGAGACCACAGGGATTTGTTGGGCTCACCATGGCATCACGCAGGAGCTGGTCTGCCAAGGCTGAGAGAGAGAGAGCTGCCTGCCTGGCTTCTATACAGTGTAGCTGTGCAACCCAGAGGCCCATGCTGCACCCTGGTCCACAGTTTCTAACCACAGTTACTAAATCTCAGTGTAGGGACTTAGGGACTGTGACTCAGGCAGAGGGGGACAAGTGAGGTTTAGGAGCCCAGGTAATGTCCAGGGCCCAGAGGTCAGCTGGGACCTGCTTTTCCTTGCCATACACTCACGATTCAATAGCCAGCCAGGCCTAGGTACCATACATATGCAAAAATTTCATGCACCAAGCCTCTAGTAAAAGATAAATAAATGCCAACAAAAATGGCTGCTGCCACAGAGTGAAGAGGAGGCTTGGCTCCATTCAAGGCTACAAAGTTTCAGTTATAGAAGGTAAATAAATCCCAGATACCGGGGCCTCCACTTGGGTCACTACGGGATGTGGCCAGCCTGTAAACCACCCCAGGCCCCTAGCCTAGGCTGCCCCATGCCCCAGGGAGTCCCCACCCTGATCTGGGACACCCTTCAGGGCAAACCAGCTGGCCCCTACCAATACACCAGGCCTCTATCCTATCTAATAAAAGAGTAATATGCAAATTGACTGTCACTGAAACACACAAGATGGCTGCCCCTATGTGGTCAAAGATCCTGCCCCCATGTGGACACAGATAGCCACCACAAGATGGCCAGCAAAAGAGGACAGATGGGATGAACCAGGCCTCTAAAGGAAGGCAGTTAGGGGTGACCAGGCCGGCACAGGAGGGAAGTTGGGGGCAAAAGGGCCTATAGGGAAGGGTAGTTGGGGGGGACCCAGTCCTGTAGGGGAGAGCAGTTGGGGGAGAGCAGGCCTGCAGGGAGGGCAGTTAGGGGCAAACAGACTGGGAGAGGAACAGTTAGGGATCAATCAGGCTGGCAGGGGAGTGGTTAGGGGATGATCAGGCTGGCAGGCAGAAGTGGTTAGAAGCAATCAGGAAGGCAGGAAGGCAAGCATTTGGGAGCCAGCAGTCCTGGAATATCGGGCCTAAATGGACAGTCTGATATCTCTCAAGGGGTCCCAGATTGGAGAAAGTTCAGGCTGGACTGAGGGACATCTTCCCCAACCCCGTCCCATGCATGAATTTTGTGCACCAGGCCTCTAGTTAATGTATAAAATAAAAAGCTGGGGGTGAGACTTATTTCAGATATACTGAAAATCTAGACTGATCAAATATCTGAGGGAAATCTAAATTTAGAGATATTCTTTTTTATGTTGAAAAGTGAGCAATGAAGTTCTTCCCTTTAATATGGTATCACTTATGAAGAGAAATATAAGGAAAACTAGGTCAAAGAAAATGATCAAACAACAGTGCCAGCAAGCAAAAGCAGGGCCTTAACCACTCCAGTATTAGCCACTGATTAGTCTCTGCAACTCTGGGATACTGGTCTGGTGATTAAATGAATTGTAAGGCTTTTATCCCTATTGTGTTTTTCTTTCTTTTTAATTTTATTATTTAATTATAGTTTATATTTAGTATTATTTTGTGTAAGTTTCAGGTGTACAACACAGTGGTTATACAATCGTACATTTTAACATGGTGCTCCCCCGATATTTTATTTACCCACCTGGCACCATAACAGTTATTGTAATATTATTGACAATATTTCATATTCTGTCATTTACAGCCTTGTAACTATTTTGTAACTGCTAATTTGTACTTCTTAATTACTTCACCCTTTTCACCCAGTCCCCTAACTCCCCAATCCTCTGGCAGCCATCAGTCTGTTCTCTGTATCTGTGTCTGTTTCTATTTTTTATTACTTTTTGTTGTTGTTGTTCTTTAGATTCCACATAAAGCAACATTATTTGGTATTTGTCTTTTTTTTTTTGGTTTGTCTTAGTTCCTTCGTATAATACACTCTAGGTCAGTCTATGTTGCGCATAACATATATTTACTTTAAAACATTTTTTTTTTACTTTTAATCACATTTGACATAAGATATATTAGTTTCAGGTGTACAACTCAGTGCTTAGACTTTATACAGTATAACTTACTAAGTAATCATCCTGATAAATCTTTCCAACCATCTGACACCATATAATTATCAGAATATTATTGAATATATTTTCTATGATGTACTTTACATCCCCATTACTATTCTTTAACTACCAATTTGCACCTCTTAATCCCTTCACCTTTTTCACCCATCCCCCAACCCTCCTCCCATCTGGCAACAGTGCAAATGTTTTCTTTATGTGAGTCTATTTCTCTCCTACTAGTTCGTTTTTTGATTCAAATGTTCATAGATAGGGCTATCGAGGAGAACTAAGATGGCGGCAAAGGTAAAACACCTATCTTGCCGTCATAATCAGCAATTTTAATACTACAACTTAACGAAAGAACAAACACCTTCCAGAATCACCAGAAAGCTCGCCGAGTGAAAATTCCACAAATAAAACTCAAAATAAGACACTGTGACTCGGAGGAGCGGCGGCGGACAGCGTTGAAAGATTCGCACGGAGAGAGGTTTGGAGCGCGCGCCGCGGAGAAGGTGGGCGGCTGAAAACCGGCCAGTTTTCTCAAACGGGGAGACAAAGACGTCCCACTGGACTGATTCTCCAGCTCTGGGCGAAGTCCAAGGAACCCACTATAATACGGGGTGAAAACTGGACAGTGGGAGGGCACGCCGAAGCTTGGGTGCTGCCAGGTCTGCTTGTGGAGAAGGCAGCTAGCGCGAACAGCTCAGCTGCGTGAAGGCGCAGAGAGCTCTCTGCGACTTGTCTCTCATTCAGAAAACCGTCAGACTGCTTTGTTTTACCTCCCTGGGTGAGACATTGCGCATGCAGACTCATTTTGGGAGAGTCTGATTTCCCCGGCAGCTGGTGGAGCTCGGCAGCGGTTCCCTCTCAGAGGTGCTGGCAGCCACTGCCCCCGGCACAGAGCCCCTGGGGCCGCACAGGGTGGAGCTAATGCTGTCTGCTTGGCCCAGAGACTCTGCCCATCCAACCTGAGCACAGCTGAGCTTCACAGACAATTGGCCTGGAGGTCAACCCTCCAAGTGCTAACAACGATTAACTGAGCTTAACTTCAGCAAGACTGTGCAACCCATATCCACTTCAGGTAACTGGGGAGGCTGACCCACTGTCCCTAGTAGGAAGTCTACCACACAAAGCTAATTGACCAGCTCAGGGAAGCAGCCACTATGCAGAGACATGGAAAGAAAACAGATGTGAAAGAAATGGAGGAAAAAAAAACTACTGGACATGGAATTCAAAACCACAGTTATAGGGTTTTTCAAGAGGCTCCAACAAAAGATAGAAGCCTATAAGGAAATAAGCAAGACCACAAAGGAAATGAATGAGTCCTACAAGGAAATGAACAAGACCCTCAAGGATATAAATGAGACCTGCAAGGAAATAATCAAGACCAACGTGGAAATGAATGAGTCCTACAAGGAAATGAAGGAGACTCTCAATATAAAGGAGACTCTCAAGGATATGAAAAAGGACCAACCAGAAACTAAGCATACACTGACTGAAACAAAAAATATTATACAAAGACCTATGAACCAAGTTCAAGATTTGAAATACAAAGAGGTAAAATCCACTTAGCTGAAAAAGCCAGAAACCAAAATAATCCAAAAAATTGAAGATAGTGTAAGGGGCCTCTGGGACAACCTCAAGCATACCAACATCTGAATTATAGGGGTGCCAGAAAAAGAGAGAGGCCAAGACAATGAAAACCTATTTGAAGAAATAGTGACTGAAAACTTCCCACACCTGGTGAAAGAAATTGACTTAGGAGTCCAAGAAGCACACCGAAACCCAATATATAGGAACCCTAAGAGGACCACACCAAGGCACATCATAATTAAAATGCCAAGAGCAAAAGACAAAGAGAGAATAATAAAAGCAGCAAGAGAGAAACAGTTGGTTACCTATAAGGGAGCACCCATACGACTGTCAGCGGATTTCTCAACAGAAACAATGCAGGCCAGATGGGAGTGGCAAGAAATATTCAAAGTGATGAACAGCAAGAATCTACAACCAAGATTACTCTATCCAGCAAAGCTATCATTCAGAATTGAAGGTCAGATGAAGTGCTTCGCAGATAAGAAAAAGCTAAAGGAGTTCATCACCACCAAACCAACATTGTATGAAATGCTGAAAGATATTCTTTAAGAAGAGGAAGAAGAAAAAGGTAAAGATGAAAATTATGAACAACAAATGCACATCTATCAACAAATGAACATAAAAATCAAGTGAATTGATAGGCTGTTGAACAGGATAGACTGGTGAATATAACAGAGACATGGACATAGAGAGGGAATGGACTGACAATTCTTGGGGAGAAAAGGGTTGTGGGAAGTGCAGCAAGAGACTGGACAAAAATCTTGCAACAATGGGAGAGGACAGTGGGGAGGGGTGGGGTGGGTGGAGGGTGGGATAGGTACAGGGTGGAGGGGAGCTATAGGGGTATAAAAAGGGGAAACAATGTAATTAATAAACTGAACAATAAAGATTTTAAATAAATAAATAAATAAATAAATAAATAAATAAAAATTAAAAAAAATGTTCATAGATAGGTATTTACTACCATTTTATTATTTGCATTTTTATATTTCTTTTTTTTTTCTTAAAGAAAACACTTTAACATTTTACATAATACTGGTTTGGTGGTGTTGTAGCCCTTTAGCTTTTTTCTTGTCTGCAAAGCTCTTTATGTGTCCTTTGACTATAAATGATACTTTTGCTGGGAAGGGTAATTTGGGTTGTAGATCCTTGCTTTTTCATCACTTTGAATATTTTTTGCCAATCCTTTCTGGCCTGCAAAGTTTCTGTTGAGAAATCAGCTGACTTTATAATGGAGGCTCCCTTGTAGGTAACTGCTTTTGTCTGTCCACTTTTAAGATTTTTTTTTAACCTTTGGCATTTTAATTATGATGTATCAAGTAGGCACACTTATTCTCATTTACCTACAGGAAGCTCGAGTTCAAAAGAGTTCATTAACACTATCAGGGTCATACATTATAAGTTACAGTGCTGAAATTTAAAACCATGTCTATCTAAACCAAATAATTTCTTTTTATTATGCAATTGAAATATCTCAATAGAAAGATGAGAAATTCTTCTAGGATATATGTGTATTATACACATAGATTGTGAACCGTTTTCTACATGGTATGGTTTCAGAGGAAATTGGTTTGTTTCCAAACATGTCCATCAGCTATGTATCCCAATACTAAAAAAGTTTTATTAAAATCACAGGTAGCAAATAAGTTTTATTTTATTTTTAAATTTTTTATTGTTCAAAATATTACATATATTAGAACACATATCTCCTTTGCCCCCCATTGACCTTCCTCCAGTCTCCCCTACCCCCTGTTGCATACCCTCATCCTACCCCACCTCCCCCCAGTGTCTTCGGTCCATTAGTGAGCTTATATGAATGCAGACAAGTCCTTTGGTTGGTCTATGTCCCTCCTTCCTCAACACTCCCCAGCCTTCCTGCTGTAATTTGACAGTCTGTTTGCTTATTTACTGCTTCTGTATCTATCTTTTTATTCATCAGGTTATAATGTTTTTTATTTTCCATAAATGAGTGAGATTATGTGGTATTTTTCTTTCATTGCCTGGTTTGTTTCAATTAACATAATGTTCTCCAGGTCCATCCATGCTGCTGCAAATGGTAAGAATTCTTTCTTTCTTTCTTTCTTTTTTAATAGCAGCACTAGAGGCCCAGTGCATGAAATTTGTGCAAGGGTGCATGTGTCTCTCAGCCCAGCCTGCACCTTCTCCAATCTGGGATCCCTGAAGGGATATCCAACTTCCCGTTTAGGCCCAATTCCGGTAGGATCAGGCCTAAATGGGCAGTCAGATATCACTTGAGGTGTCCCAGTTGGACATCCCTTTCACAGTCCAGGACTGCAGGCTCCTGACTGCTCACCAGCCTGCCTTCTTGATTGTCCCTAACTGCTTCTGCCTGACAGTCTGATCACTCCCAAACCACTTTCCTGACAGCCTAATTGATGCCTAACTGTGCCCCTGTCAACCTGATTACCCCTAACTGCCCTCCCTGGCAGGCCTCGTCACCCCTAACTTCCTTCCCCTGCAGGTCTGGTCCACACAAACTGCCCTCCTCTGCAGGGCTGCTCCCCCACAACTGCTCTCCGCTGCAGGCCTGGGTCCTCCCCAACTGCCCTTCCCTACAGGCCAGGTTTTCCTCAATTTTCCTCCTCTACTGGCCTGATCACCCTTAATTGCCCTTTCCTGCAGGCTTCATATCCCCCCACTACCCTCCCATGCAGGCCTGGTCCCTCCCAACTTCCCTCCCTGCTGGCCATCCTGTGGCAGCCATCTTGTGTCCACATGGGGGCAGCCATCTTTGCACATTGAGGCAGCCATCTTGTATGTTTGAGTGATGGTCAATTTGCATATTACTGTTTTATTAGATAGAATAGTATCCCATTTTATAGATATACCATAGTTTTCTAATCCACTCATCTGCTGAAGGGCATTTAGGCTGTTTTCAAATTTTAGCTGTGGTGAATTGTGCTGCTATGAACATAGGGGTGCATATATCCTTTCTGGTTAATGTTCCTAGTTTCTTGGGATATAATCCTAGATGTGGGACTAGTGGGTCAAACGGGAGCTCCATTTTCAGTTTTTTTAGGAAACTCCATACTGCTCTCTACAGTGGCTGCACCAGTCTGCATTCCCACCAGCAGTGCACAAAGGTTCCATTTGCTGTACATCCTCGTCAGCACTTGTCATTTGTTGATTTGTTGATGATAGCCATTCTGATAGGTGTGAGATGGTACTGCATTGTCATTTTTATTTACATCTCTCTGATAATTAGTGACTTTGAGCATGTTTTCATATGTCTCTTGGTTTTTGTTCTGTATTTTTTTAAAAGATTCTATTTAGGTTCATTGCCCATTTTTTGATTGGGTTGTTTATCTTCCTTTTATTAAGTTGTTTAAGTTCCCTGTAGATGTTGGAGATTAAACCTTTATCGGTGATAACATTTGTAAATATGTTCTCCTATATAATGGGCTCTCATGTTGTTTTGTTGATGGTTTCTTTTGCTGTGCAAAAGCTTTTTATTTTTATGTAGTCCCATTTGTTTATTTTCTCTTTACATTCCATTGCCCTAGGAGTGGTATCAGTGACCAAATTGCTTTGTCATATGTATGAGATTCCTCTGCTAGTGGATTCCTTTAGTATTTTTTATGGTTTCCCATCTTAAGTGTAAGTCCTTTATACATTTTGAGTTAATATTTGTATATGGTGTAAATTGGTGGTCTAGTTTCATTTTTTTTGCATGTATCTGTCCAATTTTCCCAACACTATTTATTGAAGAAACTGTCTTGACTCCATTGTATGTTCATGCTTCCTTTGTCAAATATTAATTGATCATAGTGGTTTGGATTGATATCTGGATTCTCTATTCTATTCCACTGGTCTCTATGTCTGTTATTGTGACAGTACGAGGCAGTTTTGAGAACAGTGGCTTCATAGTAGAGCTTAAAATCTGGCATTGAGGTCCCACCTACTTTATTCTTCTTTCTCAGGAATGCTGCAACTATTCGTGGTATAACTTTATTGCAAATAATTTTTGGAGAGTTCTTTTTAGGTCTCTGAAATATGCCATTGGTATTTTAATTGGGAGTGCATTGAATCTATAGACTGCTTTGAGTGGTATGGACATTTTCATGATATTGATTCTACCAATCAATGAAAATGCTATCTTGTTTCATTTGTTTATGTATTCATCTATCTCATTTATCAGTGTCCTGTAGTTTTCCATGTATAGGTCTTTAAATCCTTAGTTAAGTTTATTCCTAGGTATCTTAATTTTTTGGTGCAATGGTAAATGGGATTGATTTTTTAGTCTCTCTTTTTGTAAGTTCACTACTGGTGTATAGAAATGCCACAGATTTCTTGGCATTAATTTTGTATCCTGCTACATTGCTGAATTCATTTATTAAGTCTATTAGTTTTTTTGAAGGAGTCTTTTTGTACAATATCATGTCATCTGCAAATAAGGACAGCTTTACTACTTCTTTTCCAACTTGGGTGCCTTTTATTTTTTCTTCTTGTCTAATTGCAATGGCTAATATTTCCATTACTATGTCAAACAGTAGTGGTGAGAGTGCACATCCATGATGTTCCTGTTTTTAGGGGAAAGGGTTTTAGTTTTTGCCCATTGAGTATGATGTTTTCTGTGGATGTCATATGTTCATTTTATTATGTTGAGGTATGACCTTTCTATTTCCACCTTGTTGAGAGTTTTTATCAATAAAGGGTGTTAGATTTGTCAAATGCTTTTTCTTCATCAATTGATATGACTGTGATTTTTATCTCTGATTTTGTTTATGTGACATATCACGTTTATTGATTTGCAGATATTGTGCCATCCTTGCATTACTGGGATAAATCCTACTTGTTCTTCTTGTATGATCTTTCTGATACACTGCTGGATCCAATTTGCTAGAATTTTGTTGAGGATTTTGGCATCTATATTCATGAGGGACATTGGCCTATAATTCTCTTTCATTGTGTTGTCTTTATCTTGTTTTGGTATTAGGGTGATGATGGCTTCATTGAATGAGATTGGAGGTGTTCCTTCCTCTTGATTTTTTTAATAGCCTGAGAAGGATAGGTTTTAGTTCTTTCTTGAACGTTTTGTAAAACTCCCCTGTGAAGCAGTCTGGCCCCTGGCTATTGTTTGCTGGAATCTTTTTGATGACTGCTTCAATTTTTTCTATATTTATTGTATTATTGAGATGTTTGAATTCTTCCTGATTGTATTTTGGAACGTTATTTATTCTAGGAATATATTCATTTCCTCCAGTTTGTTGGAGTAGAGTTGTTCATAGTATTTTTTAACAATGCTTTGTATTTTGGTGGGGTCTGTTTTTATTTCTCCTCTTTCATTTCTGATTTTGTTTATTTGGGTCATCTCTCTTTGCTTCTTCATGAGTCTGGCTAGTGGTTCCTCAATCTTGTTTATCCTTTCAAAGAACCAGCTCTTGGTTTTGTTGATCTTTTGTATTATTTTTTTTGTCTTAATGTCGTTTATCTCCATTCTAATCTTTATTATTCCCTTTCTTCTGCTTACAATAAGCTTTTATTGTTGCTCTCTGTCTAACTCTTTAACTTGTGGGGTTAGTTAATTTATTACCATTGTTTCTTGTCTTATGAAGTAGGCTTGTAGAGCTATGAATTTTCCTCTTAAGACTGCTTTTGCTGTGTCCCATAGATTTTGAATTGTTGTGTTTCCATTGTCATTTGTTGCCATGATGTTTTTTATTTATTCTTTGATATCTCTGATAATCCAGTCATTGTTTATTAGCATGCTGTTTGGTCTCCATGTGTTTTATTTTTTTGGATTGTTTTTATTATAGTTGATTTCCAATTTTATGCCACTGTGATCTGAGAAGATGCTTGATATGATTTTTATCTTCTTGAATTTGAAGAGGCTTTGCATGTGACCCAACATATGGTCTATCATTGAAAATGATCCATGTGCATTTGAGAAGACTGTATATTCTGTGGCTTTGGGGTAAAATAATCTGAAGATGTCAATTAATTGCATCTGGTCTAGTGAATCATTTAAGATTGATGTTTCTTGGTTGACTTTTTGTTTAGAAGATTTGTCCAAAGATGATAGTGGAATATTAAAGTCTCCTACTACAATTGTATTGCTGTAAATATCTCCCTTGATATCCTCTAGGACATTTTTTAAAAAATGTTTTTCGGTGCTCCTGTATTGGGTGTGTATATGTTTACCAGAGTGATTTCTTCTTGTTTGATTTCTACCTTTAGTGTTATGAATTCGCTTCATTATTTCTTGTTATGTCCTTTAGTGTGAGATCTAATTTGTCAGATCTAAGTATTGCTACCCCACCTTTTTTTAAAATTTCCATTCACCTGAAAAACCTTTTCCTATCC
The DNA here is from genome assembly GCA_027563665.1 of Antrozous pallidus. Classification (NCBI taxonomy): domain Eukaryota; kingdom Metazoa; phylum Chordata; class Mammalia; order Chiroptera; family Vespertilionidae; genus Antrozous; species Antrozous pallidus. The sequence continues at coordinate 23,641,185 of CM050509.1, forward strand.
CTTCTTCTTCAGTCTGTGTGCATGTTTTTTTTCTGAGGCGGGTTTCTTGTAGACAGAAGATATATTGGTATCGTTTTCTTATCCAGTATGTTACCCTATGTCTTTTTTGATTAGGGAATTTAATCCATTTACATTTAAAATTATTATTGATAGGTGTTTATTTGTCACCACTTTTATTCTTTACCCTTGTGTCCTTTATTTGATTCCTATTTCATTTGTTTGTTTGTTTGTTTTTAGTACAAACTCTTTAGCATTTCTTGCATTGCTGCTTTTGTGGTCATAAATTTCCTTAGTACTTTTTTGTTTGTGAAGCTTCTGATTTCACCTTCACTTTTGACTGATAGTCTTTCTGGGCACAGTATTCTTTGATTTAGACCCTTCCTTTGCATTATTTTGTATATTTCATTCCATTTTGTTCAGGCCTGATGAGTTTCTGTTGTGAAATCAGTCACTAGTCTGATGGGGGTTCCTTTATAGGTAACTTTCTGTCTCTCTCTGGCCGCTTTTAAGATTCTTTTTTTATTATTTTATTGATTTTTTACAGAGCAGAAGGGAGAGGGATAGAAAGTCAGAAACATCGATGAGAGAGAGACATCGATCAGCTGCCACTTGCATGCCCTCTACTGGAGATGTGCCCGCAGCCAAGGTACATGCCCTTGCCGGAATCGAACCCGAGACCCCTCAGTCCGCAGTCCGACGCTCTATCCACAGAGCAAAACCGGTCTCGGTGAGATTCTTTTTTTTTTAAATTTAATAAATATTTATTGTTCAGATTACTACAATTGTTCCTCTTTTTCCCCCATAGTTCCCCTCCACTGGTTCCCACCTTACCCTCTGCCCTCACCTTCCCCTCCCACTATCCTCATCCATAGGTGTACGATTTTTGTCTACTCTCTTCCCACACGCATCACACTCCTTTCTCCCTGAGGATTGTCAGTCCACTCACTTTCTATGCCCTTGATTCTATGATATTCACCAGTTTATTCTGTTCATCAGATTTTTTATTACCTTGATTTTCAGATTCACTTATTGATAGATATGTATTTGTTGTTCATAATTTTTATCTTTACATTTTGTTCTTCTTCCTTTCCTTAAAGAATAGCTTTCAGCATTTAGTATAATACTGGTTTGGTGTTGATGAACTCCTTTACCTTTATTTCAGCTGTGAAGCTCTTTATCTGACCTTCAATTCTGAATGATAGCTTTGCTGGGTAAAGTAATATTGGTTGTAGGTTCTTCTATTCATTACTTTGAATATATCTTGCCACTCACTTCTGGTCTTCATAGTTTCTTTGAGAAATCAGCTGACAATCGTATGAGTGCTTCCTTATAGGTAATTAACTCTTTTTCTCTTGCTGCTTTTAATATTCTCTCTTTGTCCTTTGCTCTTTGCATTCTAATTATGAGGTGACTTGGTATGTTCCTCGTTGGATTCATTTTGTTTGGGTTTCTGTGTGCTTTCTAGAGTTGTAAATCTATTTCTTTCACTAGGTAGGGGAAGTTTTGGGGCATTTTTTCTTCAAATATGTTTCCATTATTCTGCTCTGTGTTCTTCTGGCACCCCCATAATTCGGATGTTGGTATGCTTGATGTTGTCCCAGAGTCTCTCTACACTATCTTCAAGTTTTTGGATTTTTTTTTTCTTTTTGCTTTTCTGGTTGAGTGTTCTTTGCTTCTTTGTTTTTTAAATCTTTGACTTGATTCTTGTGGTCCTCTAATCTGCTGTTAGGTCTCTGTATTTTATATATATATATATATATATATATATATATATATATATATATATATATATATAAAATTTCAGTCAGTTTATGTTTAATTTCTAGTTAGTCCTTTTGCATATCCTCGAGGGTCTCACTAAATTTATTGGCCTTTTCTAGGAAATTCTTGAAAAACTTTATAACCATGGTTTTGAACTCTATATCTAATCATTTGCTTTCCTCCATTTCTTACCTGTTTCTTTATCTCTGCATTTTTGCTGCTTCCCTAAGTTGGTAGAGTAGCTTTGTGTGGTAGGTGTCCTATGGGGCTCAGTGACTCAGTATCCCCCGTTACCTGAAGTGGACACTCTTAATGTACACCTTTGTGGACTATGTGCACAACCTTGTTGTAGTTAAGTCTTCATTGTTGTTGGTACCACTGAGAGGAATTGACCTCTAGACCAACTGACTGTGAGGATGAGCTCTTTCTATGCTGGGAGAACTTCTGTGCTCGAGATTCCCTTATGAGGCAAGATTTGCAAAATTGCAAAAGCCTCTGTGCTCAGCTTGGATGGGGCGGAGTCTCAGGATGGAGTAGACAGCCTTGGCTTCCTATCAGCCTTGCCCTATGAGGCCCCTTGGTCTCATTGCCCCTCAGTAATTGCTGCAAGCACCTCTGAGAGAAAGCCACCCTTGAGTTTTTCCAGCTGCACAACCACCCAGTTTTCCTCCAAATGAGTCTGGGTTCCCAGATTCTTGCCTAGAACTGGAATTCAGTGTGTTTGAGAGCTTCTATCTCTCTCCTGCTTTAGAAAGCCAGCTGCACACTGAGTCGCCCGTGCATTCAGCCTTCAGTCCTCTCTGTGAGCACGCCTCCAGACCTCCACCTTCTGCAGTTTCCCTGAGTCTCAGTGTGCTCCCTCTTTTCCTGACAGTCCAGATTCCCCCCTAATGAATCTGGTTGCACACAGTCTCACCTGGGACTGGAGTTCAGTGCAGTCATGAGCTTCTATCTCCCTCCTGCTTTAGAAATCCAGGCACACACTCAGCCACCCATGCACTCAGCGCATTCTTTCTAAGTGTACATCTCCGTACCTCAGCCTTTTGCGGCTCCTCTGAGTCTGAATGTGCTTTCCTGTTTCATTCTAGTTGAAGAATTTCCACTCAACTAGCTTTCCTGTGATTATGGATGATGTATGTTTTGTGTTTTAGTTGTAGTTCTGATATTGTTGTGTGAAGTAGCAGTTAAGATGTTTACCTATGCTGCCATCTTAGTTTCTGTGTCTGCTTTTAAGATTCTTACTTTGTCATTGGAGTTTACCAATTTAATTATAATATGTCCTTGTGTGGTCTTTTAGAGTTCATTTTGCTTGGGACTCTGTTAGCTTCTTAGATTTGTGTTGGTTGTTTGTCCCCTATACCAGGGAAGTTTTCTGTCATTATTTCTTAAAACAGTTTTTCTATTCCCTGCTCAATTTCCTCTCCTTCTGGAACCCTTATTATGTGGATGTTGTTTGGTTTTGTGTTATCCTAAAGTTCCCTTAGGCTCTCCTCCTGATTTTTTATTTTATTTTTTTCTAGAAGCTGCTTTACTTGAGTATTTTTTCCTACCTTGTCTTCTAGCTCACTGATCTATTACTCTGCTTCTTCTAGTCTATTCTTGATGCTTTCTATTGAGTTCTTTACAGCAGCTATGTCATTTTTCATTTCTTCTTTGTTCTTCATTTCTTCTTGGTTCCTATATATATTGTTGAATGTGTCTTCCATTCATTTCAGCCACCTATGACCATTTCTATGAATTCTTTCTCTGGCAGGTTGCTTGCCTCCATTTTGTTTACTTCCTTTTTTGGTGATGCCTGCTTCATTTTCATATGCTGGCTGTTTGTTTGTTTTGTTTGTTTGTTTTTGTCTCCCCATAATCTGTCTTCTCTTGGTGTCTGGTTATGTAGCTCTCTCTCTTGCATTGATTTAAAGGCACAAAATACCACACAACCAGTTACAACACACAACGCACTGAGCAGAAATGTATTCACAATATCAATAACCCCAAATAAAGGTGACCACCAAAGAAAGGCAAATTAGAGGATAGGAAAGAAAGAAGAAGAGAAAACAAACCGGAAAGGAGTAGAAAATGAAATTGGGAAAAGAAAAAAAAACAATTAAGTGAGAAAAGAAAGATGATACAAAAGAAGAGGGGAACAAACTATATATATGGGGAGAAAACTCTGATAGAACAGCCACTAATCCCAACAAATGCCAGCAACAAGTACCTAGAGATGAATACAAACTACAAACCACAACTAATATCAAGTGAAGTGAGGGAAAACAAAACCAAAAATCAAATAAAACCAAAACAACAAATAAAAAAAAGAATAAGCAAAAAAAAAGCTCACAAACAAGCATAAAAATTGATTTAATCAACAATCAAGCAAACAACAACAAAGGTATGGAAAGAAAAACAATTTTTTGGATAGTGAAATCAGAGAAAAGAGAGGTGTGTATGGACATAGAGCAGGGAATTAGAAATTAGATATGTAAGTAGGGTTAAATTTTAATATGGAGTAAAAAGAAAGAATAGGGAAAATCTAAAGCAGGAAAAGGGTAAGAGAAACAGGACAACAAAAGAAGAAAATTTAGGAAGAGAGTGATGGCATAAAGTAAAGTTGAGATACAGTAAAATGATGCTAAAGGGAAAATGAAAATAGAATGTAGAACACTAATCCTGAAGTAAAATGGAAAATAAAATGATACATTTTTAAAGGTAAAATAGTAGTAGTAATAATACTGATTGAAAATAAAAATGTAATAATTAAAAAGATAAAATCAAGTGAGAAAAAATAGTTTAAGTAAAGATGAAAAATAAATAAAATGTGCAATAGTGAAGGTCATTCACTTCCTGTACTGTTCTGTTTGGCCCACCTGTTTCCTAATCAGGACAGTATTACAGTTTCCTGCATTCCACTGCTCCTCAGTGTTGTAAGTCAGTCCTGATTTTTAAGCAGGCACTGTCTTAATTTCTTGTATTCCTTTATTTGTGATTACACAAGAATCAATTTCTGATTCAATGGACCTCTGGGTATATAGGTCCTCTCTAGCCAGTGCTTAGATCCTGCTTTCCCCGTGGCATTCAATACTGGTTTGTGGGAGTGGGTTGTCCCACAGCTGGTTCGCTGATGGTTATTCCCCACTCTGATCCCCAGGTTCCAGAAAAACAACTTTCCCCTGCTCTTTCTTAGGGTGTCCCCAATTGGGTAATCCTATGTGTTGAACTTAGTAATCAGAAGCAAGGTTTTAAAGGGAAAAAAAGAGGCAGCATAAGTGTGTGAACTCCAGAGCTGCGCACATGCCTGTGCAGTCTTTTTTTTCCCTCCTTTGGGTCTAAGCAGCTGGCACACTTTTAAAATTTTTAGGCTGTCCTTTTGTATCAAATCAAAATGGATTGCTTTTAAGAGTTCCTTTCTGGGGGAGGAACCAAGATGGTGGCATAGGTAAACACCTATTGTGCTGCCCCGCACAACAATTCCAAAACTACAACATAACAACAAAACAAACATCATCCAGAATCACCAGAAAGCTGGCTGAATGAAAATTCCACAAATTAAAGTAAAGGTGGAGCACAAACTCAGAAGAGTGGTGAAGCACAGCCTTGAAGATACACGCGGAGCCAGAGGTTCAGAGCCATGGGGCGCACGTGGGCTGTAGGGCTGGCAGCAGCAATCCTGGCTGGATTTCTCCAATGGGGAGGATGGAGATGTCCCACTGCACAGATTCTCCAGTGCCAGGCGAGGTCCGAGGTCCAGGGTATGCATGCTAAAAGCGGGGCACAGCAGGACTCTCTGAGTCTGAGGAGAGTGCGCATTGGAACAGCTGTTTGCGCATAAAGTGTGCTACAGCACAGACGCACAACTTGCTCCCTCATTACCAAGACCACCAGACTGCTTTATTTTACAACCCTGGGCAAGACTTTGGGTGTGCAGACTCATTTGGAGAGAGGCAGAGTTGTCTGGCAACGAGGGAGGGGGTGGGGAGACCAGCGGCGGCTTACTCTTGGAGGTGCCTGCATCCATTACCACCCAACACAAAGACCGTGTGCCGCATAGGGCGTAGCTGATGCTGCGTGCTCAGCCCAGAGACTCCGCCCATCCAACCTGAACAGTTTGCCTGTATAGCCAATTGGCCTGGAGGTCAAACCCTCCTGGAGCTAACAACAACAAGCTGGGCTTAAATACAAAAGTACTGTACAACCCATAAAGGATTGCAGTAAGAGTATCCATCTCAGGTAATTGGGAAGGCTGAGCCTATGTCCCTTAGAGGATATCTACCACATAAAGATAATCGACCAACTCAGGAAAGAAGCCACCAGAGAGACATGGAAAGAAATCAGGTGTGAAAGAAATGGAGGAAAAAAGATGACTAGACATAGAGTTCAAAACCACGGTTATAAGGCTTTTCAAGAGGCTCCTAGAAAAGGCCGATGAACTTAATGAGAACTATGAGGAAATGAACAAGAACAAAGAGGAAATGAACAACACCTACAAGGAAATGAATGAGACCCTCAAGGATATGAAAAAAGACCAACTAGAAATCAAGCATACACTGACTGAAATAAAAAATATATATATATATATATATATATATATATATATATATATATATATATATATATATATTACACAAAGTCTTAAATGCAGTCCAGAGGGATGCAAGAATGAAGTCAAAGATTTGAAATACAAAGAGACAATATCCACTCGGCTGGAAAAGCAAGAAACAAAACAATTCAGATAATTGAAGATAGTATAAGGGTCCTCTGAGACAATCTCAGCATGCCAAAATCCGAATTATGGGGGTGTCAGAAAAAGAGAGAGAGCAAGTTAATGAAAACCTACTTGAAGAAATAGTGATTGAAAACTTCCCCCACCTGGTGAAAGAAACTGACTTAAAAGCCCAAGAAGTACACAGAACCCCAAAATATATGAATCTAAAGAGGACCACACGAAGAAACATCATAATTAAAATGCCAAGAGCAAAAGGTAAAGAGAGAATATTGAAAGCAGCAAGAGAAAAACAGTTAGTTACCTACAAGGGAGCACCCATATGATTGTCAGCGGATTTCTCAACAGAAACGATGCAGGCCAGACTGGAGTGGCAAGAAATATTCAAAGTGATGACTAGCAATAATCTATAGCCAAGAATACTCTATCAGCAAAGCTATCATTCAGAATTGAAGATCAGATATAGTGCTTTGCAGATAAGAAAAAGCTAAAGGAGTTCATCACCACCAAACCAATATTATATGAAATGCTGAAAGATATTCTTTAAGAAGAGGAAGAAGAAAAAGGTAAAAATTTAAATCATGAATAACAAATACACATCTATCAACAAATGAATCTAAAAATCAAATGAATTAATAATCTGATGAACAGGATAAACTGGTGAATATAACAGAATCATGGACATAGAGAGGGAATGGACTGACAATTCTTGGAGAGAAAAGGGGTGTGTGAAGGGAAGTAAGAGACTGGACAAAAATCTTGCAACAATGGAGATGACAGTGGGGAGGGGGGGGTGAGGGCGGAGGGTGGGATGGGTACAGGGTGGAGGGGAGCTATAGGGGGATAAAAAAGGGGGAATAATGTAATTAGTAAACTGAACAATAAAGATAAAAAAGAGTTCCTTTCTTTTAGCAGCTCTGAGGATCCCCTTTCACATTCACAGATCACACCAGCCCCAACAGCCATGGATTTTTGTAGGCGCAGACTTCCCCTGGTCCTCCAGGTCCTGCAACGTGGGAGTTTCTCTCTCCTTCCAGGAGCAGAGACCCAACCTTATCCCAGGCTAAATCTGACCTTTCTGTGGTGGAGTGTAGAGCTCCTCTGAATCCGCATGTTTGCGCCAATTGGGGACTGGTGGTCTGAGGTTTGCAGCTTTTTGGTGGGTGCTGTAGTTGTAGATTTTCAGGCTTCTGGTAACATCTACTTTCCCCTTCAAGAGGGCAGGGTCTCTGTGTCCGAGCCTGTCATTCTGGGAGGGAACCCAGAAGCAGTGGGGGCTGCCTGGTCAGGGGAACTCCTTCCAGCAGTCCCCCCACAGTCTCCTAGAGTATAGTTTTTCCTCAACTCACCAACAAACACTTCCTGTGCAACCCTCAGCTATTCTTTCTGTCTGCTCTGGTACAAGGCTCAGGAGATGTCTGTCTATTCTGACACCATTTTTTTCCTCCCTCTCATTAAATAAGTTTTATTTTAAACACCAATTCATATTAGTGAGCTGTCACTGCCTGAATCATTTTTTTAGAAAGATTCTGAGGAAAATGCTTCTTGCCTTAGTAGTAAAGAGTGTTATGGTCAATCAGTAATAACTGCTGTGAATGTAGGAGGGAACAGCAGTTGGTGTAAGTAAATACCAAGTTTCTGCCATCATGAAAGTAGACATATATAACCTTGATTTAAGCAATGTTAGCTTCAATGGTTAACAGTCCAATTCTCTTGGAAGGAGGCTTATATTCAGCCTCATCATTTCTTATACCTCATTTTGTGAGTAATTTAATGGGATCTTCTAAGAGAAATATTTCATAGTCATAAGAACAAGGAGATTGTGGGAACACTTCATTCTTGAGGAAGAAGGAGAGAAGCACTGTGGAGTGTGGGGTGCCTAATCAAGCTTAGTTCATATTATAAATGTGTCCAGACAGACATTGTTTAACATCACCAAAGTTTACTCACAAAGCTATCTTGGATGGCTTTATTGTTGGTTCACTGGTATTGTGTAGTGTTATATAGGTACACAGCATCTCATGTAAAAGAAAATTGGTATATAAATTAGAATTTGATTCCATTTGAGCAATACAATTGCTTTATAGTCTCTGCTAGGATTAATAGAAATTAATCTGAACAGTGGTAGCTGGCCAGAGGAAAATTACAAAACTGTGTATACATTTTCATGACATGGGGCAAGGGGTTAGGAAAATTATTCTAGGTAGAAAGGGTTACAAAATGAGTTTAAGCAAATTTGGCCCCTATCAATGAGCACCTCCGAATGGCTGTCCAGGAGAAAATAGGTAAGGCAGCTTGGGGGAAAAGCTAAGAATAGTTATTGGGGATCAGTATAAAAACAAATATCCAACTAAGATTCAAACTATGACCAGGAATTAAACATGGGACACATTCTGTTCTACCTTCTGTTTTAGTCATACTAATTCCTGACAAAACAGATACCATCCGTTCAGCCAACTTTGTCTACCTCCCTGTTGCTTCAGTCAAAAATCTGGTTGGACTGGCATTTTCTATGAGCTGATTTAGCTAAATGCAACATTTCCCTAGATTTCATACCAGCAGAGTCTAGATCACATTGTAAATCTTAATTTGCTACTTGTCTTGCTTTTCTACCACTAATATGATCTACATATTTGTCAATTATGTTTTCAATATAATTATTCAAATAATTTATGTAAACAAAATTAAACTTGATGTGATTTCCCATTGGAAATAAGAATATGAAGTGATTGCCCTTATACTTAATCTCATGATGCCCTTAGCCATCATTCAATAAAACACGTAACATAACTAATATTTTCACAGAATTAAATTGGCGCCAATAATAGCAACTTCATAATATTTGTAGGATGCCTCTACAAGGGTTGAGCATCCTCAGAGAGGTCAATAAGTGAATTGTGGGCTTTGGAGTGCTATGGTTGAGTAATTAAGTTCTCATAGATCACTCATAAAGTCAGAAATCCAAAGCAAGTGAACTTGATGCTTATTGCAATGCTTGAGAAATCAGAATTATGAAAAGTGTATTATGGTGCAGCAGGGTTATGGTTTAGCTTTGGACAAGGCCCAAGGCATGGGTAGGCAGGCATCTTTGAGCCCAGAGGTGAAAGCATACAAATGTTAATAAATGACTCCAAATAATAATACTGTTTGTATAACATGTTTGTACTCCAGAAATCTTTTCCAAAATATCTTATTTTATGAATAATCAATTTTGCAAGATAATTATTCAAAATACAAAGATAAATTCTTAATGGCATTTGAACACTTTAAGGGCAAAATGTTAACAGAGTTGCTTAAGACACTCTCATAATGACCTGGTGGATAAGTCAAGTAGTTTAAACTTTCAATGGACAATTTGGTAGTGTGCATAATCTTTTGAAAAATGTTCATAGCCACAGCCAGTTTGGCTGAGTGGATGAGCATCAGCCTATGGACCAAAGGGTCCTGGGTTTGATTATGGTCAAAGGTGTGTACCTGAGTTGCTGGCTCCTCCTAGGCCTGGGCCCTGGTCAGGGTTTGTGCAGGAGGCAACCAATCGATGTGTTTCTCTCACATCAATATTTCTCTTTGTCCTTCCCTCTCTCTTCCACTTCTCTCTAGAAATCAATGGAAAAATATCCTTGGGTTAGGATTTTTAAAAAAATGTTCATGGTCTTTGGCCCAATAATTCCACTTTCTGTAACTGACATAAAGAAATAAACTAAAAGTCAATGAAATATTTATACATACATATTTTCACTGAAACATTATATAGAACACACAAATTGCAAGTGCCTAAATCTACAAATCTTAAACAAATAAATTAATACCATAAATATATAGCCACTAAAATCATATTACAACATGTTCCTAAAGTCCCAAATAAATTATTAGCACACATTAAACAAAAGAATAGAAAATTATTTATAATGATCTCAATTATATTAAAAGTACATACCAAGTGAGAAATGCATTAACATAAACATCAATTATCTCAAGGTGATATGCACGTAGATGATTTTCAACTTTGTTACTATAGTGTTTCATATTTATTCATATTATGTAATAAGTGTATAATATTTCAATAACAATAAAATAAATAATTTGTTTCATATTATTACATTTGACTAAGAACCAGATTTAGACTATTGATATTATTCCCACTGTGTAGATTATAGTACAGAGATGCAAAGAAATTATGTGAGTTATCTGAGATTACAGTGCGTATAATCCTGAAGAACTAGGATTATATTCCACTTCTTCCGATTCCTCATCTTATATTTCTCTTCTATCCCACACAACTTATTTTGGAAAGATTATATAAGTTATACAAGTGCACAAATAGTAACTTCTGTCAGTTCATAACAGAGATGTAGTTTAATAAGATGCTGGACACAAAACTATCCGAGTTTATCACTCCAAGCAATAGCTTTGCCTCAATTCAAGCTTTGGTTTTCAAGTCTACTCCATATCTGATCTTATACAACTGAAGCTATCTCCAGTGAATAAGTTAAAGCAAACAATCTCCCATGCTATGCCTTTCTGATTTTTCAAATATCACAATTATCTCTGTCACTCTCCCAAGTTTGGGGAATTTATTCCAAACTAAATTTATTAAGATACATAGTGAAATCCTTTTTTTAATTGTTCTATTTATTCATATTTTGGGTTATGTGCATGCGTTTTCCCTAACAGTAAGATATTTTGGTATATACATCACCTTTAAGTATATTTTAAACCATTCCCTATACTATACACTTATTGAAAGCATTTTAATAAGACAATCCATGAATTATTTTGGACCCCTGAGAAAATAGTTCCAATGACTAAAATTGCAAGCTATGACATATCTTTTGGTTTAGAGATTTCTGAATGTATGTCGGCAGTTATAGGACATAAGCCTTAGAACTCATTCAGTTCTAATTATGGTATTATTTTCCTGAAACTTATCACCTCTGAATTAATGTTAACATCTGAGATAAGCTATATAAAAAAATCTGTAAGTCACATAGATTAGACCACTTCAGGCCATCTGCCTACCTCTAAGCCAACCACTGTACTAGAGCTAATTGTTCACTGAGCTAATTGGCCTACATAAGCCAACGAGTTCTGCCTACTGGGTATTCCTGCTTCCCTTTATAATTACCTATAAATTAAGAAGGAGAATTTGAGTCAAACACTTCTGTAAATTATGATCTGGAAATACAATGTCTGCTGCCTACACACTTCAAATTCTTCATCAAACTGAACTAAGTTTTATTGAATTCAGTGTCTACATAAATCATATCAGTGAAGTAGCAACACTTACTCTTATTCCCTTGAATAAATATTTGTGCAATGTGTGGATGCAACAGATATATTCTTTAAGTTCTTTGATGAGATAAATTGAGAAGTACAGGAAAGAAGTATGAGCTGGCCATGGATGTGCAGATATGGTTTCAAGACAGCTAATATATATGGGTTTTAAAATTTTCCTCTCAATGCTCTATCTTCCTTTTTCTCCATTTCAATGTATGCACTTACCTGTCATAAAGACTCCTATTATGTATCTACCTTGAATTATAACATCAGGCAATTAATATTCACAAGGTGCTGAAAGATTTATAAACAAAAGGAAAGAAAACATATTGTATTTAAAAGCCAGGGTGTAAGCATCTCCTCAGTGAATAATCTGAAGCCTATATCCTTTCTTTATATGTACAGAAGAAACTTACACCTATGAGTTGGTATATTCCAGATAGTATGATTTTCAGATACTCTGAGGGCTGGTTAAAATGGTGTGCTTATTGTTATTTGTATATGGCCAAATGGCAGAAATCAAGAAAGAGGATTCAGTTTGAAATAATAATGAATTTGACATACCTGTTAAAACATTTGTAAAGTCAATAAAGGAAATGTTCAAATAATAAATTTTTAAAATTCGGTAATTTTTAGCCAGTATACATTGAGTTTGCATCTTATTATAAAGGATGGGATATTTTATGCACAATGTCTGCTGCCTCCAATAGGAGTTGAGTACATAGATTCTTTATTTCTTAAAGCCTGAAGGGGAATCTTATTGTCATGAAGGAATTAACTACTTTGTAAACAAAATATTATACATTCCAGTTACTATGCACATTTACTCTTTCAAACTTTATTTTTATTGTTGACACTATTAGAGGTGTCCCCAGTGCCCAGCTCCACTCAGCCACTACTCTCTCTTCCCTCTGGCCATCACTAACTGCCTAGGGGTTATGTGCATATATTCTTTGGCTAATGTTTTCACCTTCTTTCATCAGTCCCCTCTCTCCTTTGACAGCTGTATCTGTTCCATGTATCAATGCTTCTGTTTCTATTTTGTTGTTCAGTTTATTGTGTTCATTAGATTCCACATATAAGTGAAATTATGTGATATTCATCTTCCTTAACTGGCTTATTTCCCTTAGCATTATAATCTTCAGATCCAGTCATGCTGTTGCAAGAGGTAAGATTTAATTCTTCTTATGGTTGCGTATTATTCCATTATGTAAATGTACCATAGCTTTTTTAGTCATTCATCTGTTCATGGGCACATGGTCTGTTTCCAGATGTTGACTAGTATAAGTAATGCTGTAATGCTGTTATGAACATAAGTGTGCATATATTAACATCAAAGACCATCTTTTCATATCTTTCTTTTGATTATTCCTTTTTAATGGATATTAGAAGAGAATATATACTACCAAGTGTCTTGTAAGTCTCTTTGCTCTGCACAAGGTAGACTCTGTGCATATGCTGACCATGCTTTTAGGGACAGTGCTCCATTGAAGATGGGCCTGATACTACCATTCCCACAGATGTTTATTTAGTGCTGTTTTAGGCTAGAATTAGTTTGCAAAGGGCATTTAATATGCAATGGATACACAAAGACTAATGTGATAAGATCTCTGTCATCAGAAAATTCTGTTTTAGAGGAGAGATAGCTTTCTTGGATAAGTGAATATGGTACCTTACAATATAAAACTAGGAGTAGATATAGTTGAATGTAGAAGCTTGTAGGAACATATTCTTGCGTATGTCAGGGTAATGTTATTTGAGCTATTTCTATGTCTTAAAGGGTGTGTATGAATTTTATAGACTGAGGACAGTTAGAAAGGGAAGGAAGGCTGTTAAATCAGAAAGTAATGTACAAGGATACCTACACTAAAACTTAGAGAACTCGATGTTCTCTTAAAAAGCTCAATATCTATATATTGCAGATGTGATGTTTGCAGATTGGAAAGGAAATGTGACTTCCTCCAACTCACAAAGTGGCCACTGGATCTCAACTAAGTATTTTTGCCCATCAGTCCATATTGCCTCTGTTGTGCAAAAAATAAAAAAAAATTCATAACATTTAGAATTTCTGGAAAACTCCATTCCCAATCTTATCACACTTTACTTGTATGGATCCTCAAACTTTTTAATCCAGACTGGATGAACAGCTTCAGAACCATCCTGTGATACACCAGTCTATTTACAAAAATGGAGTAGTGGGATACACAGGGACAGGCACAATAGGGTGTTTACTTCTCAGCCATTTCTTCAACTGTGTGCTCATCACTCTCAGATCCCTGCAGAAATATAACTCCTTCAAATTACTCACGCTGATTTAAATATCTAATCATTTAGGATATGTAGGAATTTTAAAAATATGAAATATATAAAACATAGCAAAAGAGAGCAGGCAAAACAATGGTAGCAGGATTATAGCCAGATATGCAAAACAATTGCCATTTATTTATCATATTAATGAAACTATATTGAAACCAATGGTAATAAAAATCAGTTATGTGAAAGAAAGTTTCTACTTAAAATATAGAAAAGCATTGATATCTGCATTCTCTAATCTATTCTATTGGTCTATATATCTGTTCTTCTGTCAGTACCAGGCTGTTTTGAGAACAGTAGCTTTGTAATACAGCTTGAAATCTGGTGTTGAAATCCCACTAACTTTGTACTTCTTTCTCAGGATTGCTGTGGCTATTTGGAGTCTTTTTTTTATTCTTGATGAATTTTTGGAGAGTCTTTCCAGGACTATGAAATATGCCATTGGTACTTTAATGGGGAGTGCATTAAATTTATAGATTGCTTTGGGTAGCATGGACATTTTAATGATGTTGATTCTCCCAATCCATAAACACGGTATGTTCTTCCACCTGTTTACATATTCCTCTATCTCTTTTACCAGTGTCCTGTAGTTTTCTGCAAATAGGTCTTTTACCTCCTTAGTTAAGTTTATTATTAGGTATCTTAATTTTTTTGGTGTGATGGTAAATAGGATGCTTTCTTAGTCTCTCTTTCTGTAAGTTCACTGTTGATGTATAGAAATGCAATATATTTATTGGTGTTAATTTTGTATCCTGCTACATTGTTGAACTCATTTATTAAGTTTATTAGTTTTTTTAATGGAGTCTTTTGGGGTTTTTATGTACAATGTCATGTCATCTGCAAATAAGGATAGCTTTACTTCTTATTTTCCAATTTGGATGCCTTTTATTTCTTCTTCTTGTCTAATTGCAATGGCTAATACTTCCAATAATATGTTGAACAGGAGTGGTGAGAGTAGGCATCCCTATCTTTTTTCCTGTTCTTAGGGGAAATGGTTTTAGTTTTTGCCCATTGAGTATGATGTTTGCTGTGGGTTTATCATATATGGCTTTTATTATGTTCAGGTATTATCCTTCTATTCCCACCTTGTTGAGAGTTTTTATCAAGAGAGGGTGTTAGATTTTGTCAAATGCTTTTTCTGCATCAATTGGTATGACTATGTGATTTTTATCTCTCAATTTGTTTATGAGATGTACCACATTTATTGATTTGCAGATATTTTACCATCCTTGCATTCCTGGGATAACTCATACTTGGTCATGGTGTACGATCTTTCTGATGTACTGCTGGATCCGTTCTGCTAGAATTTTACTGAGCATTTTGGCATCTATGTTCATGAGGGAATTGGCCTGTAATTCTCTTTCATTATGTTGTCTTTATCTCACTTTGGTATTAGGGTGATGGTGGATTCATAGAAGAAGTTTGGGAGTGTAACATCTTCTTGAGTTTTCTGGAATAATCTAAGGAGGATAGGTTTTAGTTTTTCTTTAATGTTTGGTAAAACTCCCCTGTAAAATCGTATGGCCCTGGTCTTTTGTTTGCTGGAAGCTTTTTGATAACTGCTTCAATTTCTTCCATAGGTATTGGTTTATTGAGCTGTTTAGATTCTTCCTGATTGAGTTTTGGGAGGTTATATTTTCCTAGGAGTATATCCATTTCCTCCAGGTTGTCCAGTTTGTTGGAGTAGAGTTGTTCATAGTAATTTTTAACAATCCTTTGTATTTCGATGGGTTCTGTTGTTATTTCACCTCTTTCATTTCTGATTTTATTTATTAGGGTCCTCTCTCTCTTTGCTTCTTGGTGATTCTGGCTAGAGGTTCATCAATCTTGTTTATCCTTTCAAAGAACCACCTCTTGGTTTTGTTGATCTTCTGTATTGTTTCTTTGGTCTGTATGTCGTTTATTTCTGCTCTGATCTTTACTATTTCCTTCCTTCTGCTTATACTGGGATTTTCTTGTTGCTTTCTTTCTAATTCTTTGAGTTGTTGGGTTAGATAACTTATTTTCATTGTTTCTTGTTTTTTGCAGTAGGATGGTAGAGCTATGAACTTCCCTCTCAAAACTGCTTTCACTGTGTCCCATAGATTATGGATTGTTGTGCTATCATTGTCATTTGTTTCCATGATGTTTTCTGTATCTTCCTTGATCTCTCTAATAAACCAGTCATAGTTTAATAGCATGCTGTTTAGTCTCCATGTTTTTGATTTCTTTGGATTGTTTCTATTGTAGTTGATTTCCAGCTTTATGCCACTGTGATCTGAGAATATACTTGATATGATTTCTATCTTCTTGAATTTGGAGAGACTTTGCCTATGACCCAACACATGGTCTATCTTTGAAAATGACCCATGGGCACTTGAAAAGAATGTATATTCTGTGGCTTTGGGGTGAAATGATCTGAAGATGTCAATTAATTCCATCTAGTGTAATGAGTCATTGATGATTGATGTTTCTTTAATGATTTTTTGTTTAGAGGATCTGTCCAATGGTGATAGTGGGGTATTAAAGTCTCCTACTCTGATTGTATTGCTGTCTATCTCTCCCTTCATGTCCTCTAGGAGTTTTTTTATATATTTGGGTGCTCCTGTATTGGGTGCATATATGTTTACCAGAGTTATTTCTTCTTGTTGGATTGCTCCCTTTAGTATTATGAAATATCCTTCTTTATCTCTTGTTATGTCCTTCACTTTGAGATCTAATTTGTCGGATATAAGTATGGCTACCCCAGCTTTTTTTTCATTTCCATTCGCCTGAATAACTTTTTTCCAACCTTTCATTCTCAGTCTGTGTGCGTCTTTTTTTCGGAGGTGGGTTTCTTGTAGACAGCAGATACATGGGTTGTGTTTTCTTATCCAGTATATTACCCTATGTCTTTTGATTGGAGCATTTTAACCATTTACATTTAAAGTTATTGTTGATAGGTACTTATATGTTGCCATTTTTGTTCTTTACCCCTGTGTTCCTTCTTCACTTCCTATTTCTTTTTACAGCAGATCCTTTAGCATTTCTTGCATTGCTGGTTTGGTGGTGACGAATTCCCTCATTCCTTTTTTATCTGTGAAGCTCCTGATTTGACCTTCAATTTTGATTGAGAGCCTTGCTGGTTGTAGTATTCTAGGATTCAGACCCTTACTTTGCATGACTTTGTAAATTTCATTCCACTGCCTTCTGGCTTGATAAGTTTCTGTTGAGAGATCACTTGTTAGTCTCATGGGGGTTCCTTTGTAGGTGACTTTCTTTCTCTCTCTGGCAGCTTTTAAGATTCTTACTTTGTCATTGGTGTTTGCCAATTTAATTATAATGTGCCTTGGCGTAGGTCTTTGGGGGTTTATTTTGCTTGGGACTCTGTGAGCTTCTTGGATTTGTGTGTGTTTTTTCTTTCCTATATCAGGGAAGTTTTCTGTCATTATTTCTTCTAACAGGTTTTCTATTCCTCGCTCATTTTCCTGTCCTTCTGGAAGCCCAGTTATACGGATGTTGTTTTGTTTCATGTTGTCCCAAAGTTCCCTTAGCTCTCCTCCTGCTTTTTCATTTTTTTTTCTAGAAGCTGTTCTACTTGGTTATTTTTTCCTACCTGGTCTTCTAGCTCACTGATGCGATCCTCTGCTTCTTCTAGTCTACTCCTAATACTTTCTATTGAGTTCTTTACTTCAGCAATGTCACTTTTCATTTCTTCTTGACTCTTCTTCATTTCTTCTTGGCTCTTCATCATTTCTTCCTGGGTCTTCATCATTTCCTCTTGGTTCTTACTCATATTATCAATTCTTTTCAGCCACCTTATGACCATTTCTCTGAATTCTTTCTCTGACAGGTTGTTAACTTCCATTTCGTTTACCTCCTTTTCTGGTGAGCCTTGTTTTTCTTTCATATGTGGGCTGTTTCTTTGTCTTCCCATGGTTTCTCTTCTCTGTGTATGTGGTTTTGTAGTTCTCACTCTCCTGCGTTGATTTAAAGGCACAAAATACAACACAACCAGGTGCAATGCACCAGGCACTGAACTGGAATGTAGTCACAGTAATGGTAAGTCCAAATAAAGGTGATCGCCAGAGAAAGGCAAATTCGGTGATAGGTGAGAAAAAAGAAAGAGAACCTCCCCCAGACACACACAGACACCCACACACCCATACTCACACAAAAAGAAAGAGACCCCCCCACACACACACTAACAAAAAAAGAAAGACAGGAATGCCAAAATGATAATGGGAAAAGGGGAAGAAGAAAAAAAAGGAGTAAATTATAAATGTGGGGTGAAAAATCCTATAGGACAGCCCCTAATCCAAACCAAAACAAGCAACAAGTACCTGGAGATTGATACAAATTACATACAACTACTAATATCAAGGGAGGTGAGGGAACACAGAAGGAAAAATCTATCTAAACAACAATGCAAATGAGGACAACAAAATAAGAAACAACACCAAAAATAAAAATAACCCCCCTAAAAGAGAAAACAAAATAAAAGAATAAGCAAACAAATCTCATAAACCTGCTTAAAAATCGATATAATCAACAGTCAAGTAAACAACAACAACAACAGGACAGGGATAAAAACACTTTAAAATAGTGAAATCAGAGAAGCTAGAGGTATATATGGACTTGGAGTAGGTGGTTGCAGATTAGATATATAAGTGGGGTGAAATTTTAACAGGGGGTAAAAAGAAAGAATTAAGGTAAATCTAAAGTGGGAAAAGTGTAAGGGAAACAAGGCATTAAATAGGGAAAGGTTAGCAAGAGATTGGTGTTATAAAGGTGAAGTTGAGGTAGAGTAAAATATACTAAAGAGTAGATGAAAATAGACTCTATTCCCAAGGTCGAAGAGAAAATATAATCAATTCCCTGTGTCACACAAGAGTCAATTTGTGATTTGGCCCCTGGGTGGCAGTGTGTCTAGATTGACCTCTGGGTCTATTGGTCCTCTCTATCCTGAACTAAAATTTTGCTGTCCCTGTGGTATTCAATACTGCCTCTCTAATGGTGACTGCTGTTTTAGCAGCCAGGACCCTCTCAAAATCTTCCAGGTCTCCCTCCTCTGTCAGGTCCAAATTGGTTGCGCTCCAGGGATTAACTCTGCCACCAGCTCCAAGGGCCCTCTCCCACGTTTACCAGCTCCAACAGCCACAGATTTTATTTCAGGTGCAGATCTCCAGGTTTTGAGTTCCAAGGTGCAGATATCCCAGTCTGCCAGCCCCCTCAGTTTCATGCCCAAAGTACCCCCAGGGAAATCTGACCTTTCCCTGCTGGAGTTTAGAGCTCCCTGGACTCTGTGTGCATCCGCACCAACTGGGAGCCGGTGTTCCGGGAGTCTCAGCCTTCCAGCCCGTACTGCAGCTGTATATTTTCAGGTTCTTCCCCTTCAAGATGTCTTGGTCTGCCTCTGCTCACTTCCTCCTGCAGTTGGCTCAGGGAGAGAACCCAGCAGTCCTGGGGCTGCTCAGGCTGGAGAGGCCAGCCCAGCAGTCCCCTATCTTTTCCTGGAGCACAGCTGTCCCCCTACTCGCCAACTCGCCTACAAACGCTCCCTGGGAGACCTTCAACTGCTCCCTCCTTCTGTCCTGTGAGCAGATTCAGATTGCATCCCTCTGTTTCGCTGCCATTTTTTTCTCTTAATAACCTTATTTTAAATGGAATAAATTCTCCATTCAAAAGACATAGAGTAGCTTAATGGATATGAAAATGCCGCCCATATATATGCTGCCTATCAGAGACATACATTAGAATGAAATATTCACATAGACTGAAAGGGAAGCAATGGGAAAATATTTCCTGGAAATGGGAAAAAAAAAAGCTCTGGTAGTAATATTAATATCTGACAAAATAGACTTAGAAATAAAGGCCATAACAAGAGAAAAAGAAGTTCACTACATAATATTAAAGAGATAGATCAAACAAAAAAATATAACCCTTGTAAACACATATGCAACCAATATAGAAGCCCTTAAATTTTTATAAAAACACTTGGTGTACTTTAAGGGAGAGATCTATAGCAATACAGTTATAATAGGGGACTTTAACATGGCACTGACATTTAAAAAAATCAATAAGGAAACAGTGATCTTTAAAAATACACTAGAAAGATATCGCATTTTCTGGTTTATAATACGACTTTTTAACCCAGGAAAATCTTCTCAAAAGTCGGGGGTCATCTTATATGCCGGGTGTAAAAATACTGTAGCTTGCAGTTATGATGGGCGCTGCTAACTCACCAGGGAATTGCCTGGCACTTACTCTCTCTCCATTGTTTGTTATCTTCCTCCTGTCATCATCAGTTCTAGTCATCTTATATGCTGAAAAAAATACATTTTATTTAATTGATACTTACAGAAGATTTCATCCCAAAGCAACATAATGTACATTCTTCTCAAGTGCACATGGAACACTCTCAAAGACAGACTACATGTTAGGACATAAAGTAAGTCTTAAGAAATTAAAAAAGATTGAAATAAGATCAAACATCCTCTCAGATTATAATCACATGATACCAGAAATCAACTACAATTAAAAAAAAATACTTCAAAAACATTCAAACACATGGAAGCAACTAAATAGGAGGTTATTGAACAATGAATGAATATATAAGTAAATCAAGTAAGAAAAAAAACTTCCTGGAAACAAAGGAAAACAAACACACAACAACTCGAAATCTATGGGATACAGCAAAAGCAGACATGAGAGGGAAGTTCATAACATTACACCTACTTCAAGAAATAAGAAAATATCAAATAAACAATCTGACCCTACAACTAAAATAATTAGAAAGAGAACAAGAAGAGCCCATAGTAATAGAGCCCATAGAAGGAAGGAAATATTAAAGATCAGAGTGGAAAGAGATGACAGAGAAACTAAAAAACAAACAATAGAAAAGCTCAATGAAACCAAGAGCTGGTTCTTTGAAAATATAAACAATACTGATGAACATTTAGGCAGACTCAAGAAACAAAGAGAGAGTAAACAATTTAAATCAGAAATGAAAGAGACAAAATAACAACTGATTTCACAAAAATACAAAGGATTGTAAGAAAATGCGATGCCAACGAATTGGACAACCCGAGTAAAATGAACAAATTCCTGCGAATATACAGTCTTTCACAACTCACTCAGGAAGAATCACTAAACCTGAATAGGCTGATAATAACTAATGAAATTAAAGGAGTATTAAAAAACAAAAAAACAAAAAGCTCCCAACAAACAAAAGTCCTGGACCAGATGGCTCTACAGGTGAATTTTACCAAACATTCAAAGAAGAATTAACACATATCCTCCTTAAACTAGTTTAAAAAATTTAAGAGGAGAGAAGACTTCCAAGATCATTTTACGGGGGAAGCATTATCCTCATACCAAAAACAGATAAAGATACTATAAAGCAAATTACAGGCCAATATTCCTGGTGAACATAAATGCAAAAATCCAAAAAATAGTGAATCATATTCAGCAATACATTAAAAATATCATATATACTATGACCAAGTGGAATTTATTCTGAGGATGCAAGATTGGTACAATATTTGCAAATCAATACGTGTAATAAACCACATAAACAAAATGAAGGTAAAATATACATGATCATATCAATCCATGCAGAAAAAGCATTCAACAAAACCCAGTACAATTTATGACGAAAATGCTCAGCAAAGTGGGAATAGAGAGATGAGACCTCGACATAATAAAAACCATATATGACAAACCTATTTCCAACATCATATTCAATGGGCAAAAACTAAAAGAATTTCCCTTAAGATCAGGAACAAGACATTTTCCTTAAGACCAGAAACAAGATAGGGATGTCTGCTTTCGTCACTCTTATTCAACTTAGTACTGGAGGTCCTAGCCACAGTGAACAGACAAGAATAAAAACTAAAAGTGATCCAAATTGAAAAGGGGGAAGTAAAACCATAATTTTCCATATTAATAAAAAAGTAATATGCTAATTAGTCTGGGTCAACCAGACATCTTCTGGTCATCTTGCCTTCCTTCTGGAGAAAGCAACGGTAGTGGGGGCCAAGACAGAGGTGGTTAGGGGCAATCAGGCCAGCAAGGGAGGGCAGTTAGGGGCAATCAGGCTGTCAGGGGAGATTAGGGGCAATCAGGCCAGCAGGGGGGGAACAGTTAGGGGAGATCAGGCTGGCAGGGGAGGGTAGTTAGGGATGATCAAGTAGGTAGGCAGAGGGGTTAAGGGCAATCAGGAATGCAGGCAGGTGAGTGGTTAGGAGCCAGTGGTCCTGGATTATGAGAGAGATGTCTGACTGCCGGTTTGGAGAGAGTGCAGGCTGGGCTGAGGGATGCCCCCCCCATGCACTAATTTCATGCACCAGGCCTCTAGTTCACAGATGACATATTATACACAGAAAACCTTACAGACTTCTCCAAAAAGCTGATAGACTTGAAAAATGAATTCATAAAAATCGCAGGATACAAAACATCTAGAAATCAATGTCATGTTTATACAACAATAATGAATTCTAAGAAAGAGAAACTAAATAAGCAATCCCATTTACCATTGCAACAAAAAAGTAAGATAACGCTGTAACCAGTTTGACTCAGGGGATAGAATGTCAGCCTGCGGACTGAAAGGTCCCAGGTTCTATTCTGGTCAAGGGCATGCACCTTGGTTGCAGGCACATCTGCAGTAGGGGGTGTGCAGGAGGCAGCTGATCAATGTTTCTCTGTCATTGATGTTTTTAACTTTCTATCCCTCTCCCTTCCTCTCTGTAAAAATAAAATAATAATAAAATATATTTTAAAAAGTAAGATAACTAGGAAGAAACTTAACCAAGGAGGTAAAATAACCTCTACTCAGAAAACTATAGGAAATTGATTAAAGAAATAGAAGAATGTACAAGCAAGTGGATTAGAAGAATTAACATCATTAAATGTTCGTACTACCCAAGTCAACCTATAGTTTCAGTGCAATCCTTATTAAAATACCAATGGCATATTTCACAGATATAGAAAAAGTATTCTAAAAATTTATATGGAACCACAAAAGACCTCAAATAGCCTCAGAAATCACAAGAAAGAAAAGCAAAGTTGGAAGGATCACAATACCAGATATTAAAATGTACTACTTTTTTGGTTATTACATAACAAATATAATCAAAACAGACATATAGAAAGACAAATATAAATACTATATGATTTCACTTACATGTGAAACCTAAAGAAAAAATAAATGAACAAATAAAACAGAAATAAACTTGTAGATATAGAGAACATTTTTACTATTGCCAGAGGGGAGAGGTTTTGGGGGACTGGGCAAAAAAAAGGTGAAGGGGCTGGCCGCATTGTTCAGTGGTTGAGCATTGACCTGTGAACCAGGAGGTCATAGTTTGATTCCCGGTCAGGCCACATGCCCGAGTTGTGGGCTCCATCCACAGTGTGGGGCTTGCAGAAGGTAGCTGATCAATGATTCTTTCTCATCACTGATGTTTCTGTCTCTCTCTCTTCCTCTCCCATTCTCTCTGAAATCAATAAAAACATACCTTAAAAAAGATGAAGGGATTTAGAAGCACAAGTTGATTTTATAAAATAATCATAGAAATGAAAGTATAGCACAAGGAATATAGTCAATAATATTTTAATAACTATGTATGGTGCCAGATGGGTACTAAATTTATCAGGGTGATTACTTCATGTTAATTAAATATCTAATCACTAGGTTGTGTACCTGAAAATAATATAATATCATAGGTCAACTTTATAAACTGATGAACAAAATAGATCCAGAAACATAGAAGGATGGAACAAACTGGCGAATCTCAAAGGGAAAGTGGGCCTGGGGAGGGCTGGAGGTATGAAATTTGTGAGGGAACACGGGGACTTGGTTGAAAAGTCTGTAAGGAGGTAATTCCAAAAAGGAAATTTGTCTGAAGGTGGCCTACTCCTGTTTATCAGAATGCCCCAAGTGTCCCTTGACCTTTCCAAACAAGTCTGTGTATGTGTGGACTCTCAGGTGTTTGCCAGAATCTTTATGCTTAATCTTTAGGTGTCATTGCTTAAAAGACATTTCATACACATGTCCTCCCAAGATTACCTACCCTACTGATTGTATCTAAAATATAAACTTTATTTCAAACTGCTGTTACAGTAAAAACCTGAAGAGACAGATGATTGATGCTGACTGGTTCCTTTAGCTAGGCAGTCCCTTAGCTCTCTTTTTCACAGCAATCCTTTGTCAGAGTAAGCCATTCTTCTGTCACTCAGGGTCTGCTGGTTAGCCCCAGCAGAGATTAATAACAAAACTTAGATCCATATATGCATATATGGATGTGATGACAATAATGTGATGAAAACCTGGGTGTGTGTGTTGGGGGGACAGATGCAGGGTGGAGGGGGTAAACAGAAAATGTGGATGGACATCTGTAATACTTTCTACAATCAAGATAAATTTTTTAAAAAAGAAAATTTCAAAAAAGCTGGATTGAATTTTCCAGTGAAATAATATGAATTGGATTTTGTTTTTGTGTTCGTTAAGTGAGCTAATCTTATTAATAACAGCTTAGGTGGTCCGCATGCCTTCACACCATGATACCCTCATGCCATCACAAGATGGCTGTGAGCACAGTGGACGTATGCAGATGGCTGGGGCTGGGCTTGACACTGCATGCTTGGCATGGAGCCTGCCTGGGAGTCCTGCCTCCTCCCAGCTCTGTATATAGTCAGGCCTGGAAGTCCCACAGCTCCACATGGTGTAGAGAAGGCGGGGGGGGGGATCTCTTTGCAGCACAGAGGCCGGGGGGTTTGCAGCTCCAGCTAACCTCCCCCACCTCCCTTCCTTTGGCAATCACCACACTGATGTCTGTGTCCATAAGTTTTTCTTTGTTATTTAATTACTCCTTTTCTCCTGTTTATTTTATTGTTCCTTATCTAATTGATCTAGATGCCTATTTCAGTGTTTTTATACTTTATATTTTACTGACATATATTTTTAAGGTTATAGATTTTTCTCTAATCACAGCCTTACCTATATCCTACAGGTTCTGATATTTTCATTACAATTAATGTGAATTCTGAAATTTCATTGTATTTTGCTTCTTACCCAAGAGTTTCTTAAAATTATTGTTTTTTTTTCTAATTTTGAGACATTAGGTTCTTTTTTTCTGTAATCAGAGAATGTCATATATTTTGATTTCTATATTTTAGAATTAAAGATATTTAATTTATAACATCATATATTCTTTAATTATTTATTTAACTTTTTTATTTTTAAACTGTAATTGACCTACAATATATTAGTTCCAGATATATAACCCCAGGATTAGACACTTATATCCCATACAAAGTGATCACCTTGATAAATCTAGTACCCTTCTGACACCACAGAGTTATTATATTATTCACTATAGTCCCTAAGCTGTACTTTACATCCCCATGATTATTTGTAACTAGAAATTTGTACCTTTCAATCTCTTCACCTTTTTCAACCATCTCCCTAACTCTTCTCCAATTCAGCAACTCTCAAAATATTTTTATATCTATGAGCCTGTTTCTATTCTGCTTATTTACTTATTTTGTATGTTTTTTTAGATTCCATATATAGTAAAATCATTTGGCATTTGTCCTTCTCTGACATATTTCACTCAGCACAATAGCCTCTAGGTCCGTGATGGTGGACCTATGACACGCATGTCAGCACTGATAGCCATTTTCGATGCGACACAGCCGCATGTGGTTGCATACAGAGAAGTATGGGGCTGCATGCCAAGAAGGACATTTTATCCATGACTACTGCATGGCCAGGTACAGTAGCTGAGGATGAAACATTTTCTGTAGTATAGTGTAGACACTCTGTGCTGGAGGTCTGTAGGCCAAAACAATAGAACTCTGGCACAGAGCATCTAGATCTGGGACTTCTCGTTAGACCATTAGGGGATCTTTGACCTCTCTTCTGGCCAGCAGAGCAGGGAGAAGCGGAATGGCACAGGGGACGCATCTCTGGGGGCCTTGTGATAGTCATTACCAGCAACCACATAACCACAGAAACCATCATCCAATCTACTGTCTGGGGTGTTGTGGATTTCTAATTGATCATCATTACTGAGATAAGTGAAGGGGAGGCTGTGAAAAGTGAAGGCCTGTGCTATGGGTGCTGTTTCCCGCCATTAGAAATAGCGGCAGCCATCTTAATTTATATAAGGAATGTCATTTTGCAGCATAGTGCAGACTCCATTTCTCCACTATTACTGTTGTGCATCCTTATTAACCCCTATTTCTGCTTATTAACCCTGCCCTTTCCAAAAAGACAGTTACGTGTGCCATCTTGTAGTCAGTTAGGCTAGTTAACCCCTAATTGCCTATAGGGCTAATAGGCTATCTAAAATTCTATCTTCTGTCACTGACCCCCTGATGGAGCACCAAAAAAAAAAGGTTAAGTAAAGGAAGTGGTAGTAGCAGTAGCTGAGCCTTTCAAGAGACATGGACTGAGATTCATGGCATTATAGAAAAAAATGGCAGATCATATTGCATTCTATGTACTGAAATGGTAGTAAGCAGAATATGGAATATAAATAGACATTTTGAAAATAATCATTCCCAGCTCTTGAAAAATTGAGGATGAAAGGAAGGAATACATTTCCAGGAAGCTACACCTTTATAAGAGCCAATCTAATTCCATCCTTAAATTTATAAAAGGCTCTACAAATTTAACATCTGCAAGTTTGAGCATTGCTCACTCCATAGCTCAGCATGGAAAAGCACTCAGTAAGGGAGAATTTATTAAAGCAACTCTCCTAAGAAGTGCACCACTTCTATTTCATGATATGCAGAATAAAGATGCAATTATTAAGAGAATATCTGAGTTACCACTCAGTAGAAATATCATAAAATACCAAATAATGAGACTGAACACAAACGTACAACATCAATTAAAGAGATACATAAGTAATTGTAAATATTTTTTATCTCTCTTAATGAAACTACTGATGTCACATCACATGCTCACTTGGCCACTATTGGTTGATATTCTGACAGTCTCACAATGAGAGAAGAGTTAATAAAGTTAGTATCAGTGCCAACAAGTACATCAGGAAGTGAAATATGTAAGATTGTTATACAAACATTGATATCTCTAAAGTTGTGTCAGTGATGACAGATGGGGCAGCAAACATGGTGGGGAAAAAAGTCGGATTTGTCAAATTGTTTACAGAAGCTATTGGACATCCGATTGTGCCTTTTCATTGTATTATCCATCAGGAGGTTTTATGTGCCAAGGCAGGATTCACCAACTTAAACGACTTAATGTCAAGTGTTACAAAAATAGTTAATTTAATAGCTTCTCATTATTAAATTCACAAGCGAGTGTTTTCTGCACTTTTACTGGAGGTTTATTCCACCTACAGTAGACTGCTGATGTACAATAATGTAAGATGGCTGAGCCAAGGCAAAGTTCTTGAGCGCTTTGTGGAGTGCTTTGAAGAAATTAAGGTATTTCTTGAGGATAAGGACCTGGGAAACTTTTCTCAGCTCAATGATGATAAGTGGGTCAACTCCCTGATGTTTTTACAGATCTCTCCGTTCATATTAATGAACTGAACTTAAAGTTACAAGGTTTTGGCAAAATTATTGACATTATGTTTGGACACATAAAAGCTTTTGAAAGTAAACTGAAAATTTTCAAGTGAAACGTAAAAACTAAAACTTGTAAATATTTTCCTAGAGTAACAAAGTATTTTGAGAAGGCTAGTGCAGCTGTACATAATGAAATGGGACCTTTGCATATAAAGTACCAGCATGTTTTAGACTCGTTACTTGACCAGTTCAGTGATAAATTTAATCAATTTAGAAGCCTAGAACAGACCATAAAAATAATTAAGTATCCTGATGTAGTTGTCTCTAGTAGTTTGGAATAAAATGGTTTCCGATGCATGCAAATTGATGATTTGGAGATGCAACTTGCAGAATTTCAAGACAGCATCTGGGCTCAGGTGTTTTTCGACTTGAAGTCAAAGCCTGACAATCTGGAAAGGTGCCGCTTGGAGAATCTAGAGGAGTGCCACTAGGAACAGGAAAATTGGAGTGCCTGGAACTGATTACCAGACACTTTTAGCACCCTGAAAAATATAGCAATGGCTTTACTCACAATTTTCCCTCTACTTGCTTTTGTGAGATCTTATTCTCAGCGTTAAATAATATCAAAACCAACAAAAGAAACAGATTGACAGATGAAGTTAGTAGCGCTTGCTTGGGCTTGAAGTGTACAAAACAACGACCTTCAATTAAAGGTTTGGCCAATGAAATTCAGCAACAAAAAGTCACTAATAGGCAGGTTAAAGAATTCTTCTCCCCCTCATTTATCTTAGTTCACGGTACCCCACACAAGTTAAATAATATCAAGACCAACAAAAGAACCCGACTGACAGATGAACAAAGACATCACTAAGCAGGTAAGTTAAATAATTAGTTTTTGGTTTATTAAATGCAGTTATATACTACAATTATACATTTTTGTTATTTAAACTATAAATATTATGAAATTATGTTTTTTTTCTGGAAGTGACACACCACACGTGTTAAGCTCAGTTTTTTGGTGAATTTTAACACAGCAAGTTCAAAAGATTGCCTATCACTGCTCAAGGTTCATCCACATTGTTGCAGTTGGCAAGTTTTCATTAGTTTTTGGTGGCTCAATGATATTCCATTGTGGATATGCACCACTTAGTTCTTCATTGATTTATTGAAGGACACTGGTTGCTTCCATATCTTGGATAATGTAAATAATGCTGCAGTAGACATGTATGCATGTCTTTTTGATTTAGTGTTTTGTGTTTCTTTGAATAAATACCCAGAATTGGAGTTTATTGATCTCTCTCTCTCTCTCTCTCTCTCTCTCTCTCATTCTCACCCGAGGATATTTTTCTATTGATTTTTAGAGAGAGTGGAGTAGAGAGAGAAAGACAGAGAGAAATATCAATGTGAGAGAAACACATTGATTGGTTGCTCCTGCACCAATCCTGGCCAGGCCTCGGGCCAGGGAAGAGCCTGTAACTGAGGTACATGCTCTTGACCAGAATGGAGCTCAAGACCTTTTGGTCCGCAGGCTGACACTTTATCTACTGAACCAAACCAGCTAGGACACTGTCTTTTTTTTGTAGCCTATGTATAGCAACATACACACTTAATATTATGATTATTTAATGAAGTTTTATAAAATGCATAACTATATATCTAATAATCATACATGGCACCTCTTTGCAATTTTGCTTTGGGTATGAAATATTTAAGGTGGGAGTGCTAGCTGCTTTTACTTTTGCTAACATTTTTCCATATTTTGTAGTAACTTTCCTTAACTTTATTATCAGATCCCCCAGTATAAAATAAGCTTCATGAGGGCACGGATAATATTTATCTTATTCAAAACCATATCCTTAGCTACTAGGAGAGTTCTGAGCATATTGTAGGAGTTTGATCAATATTTGTTAAATGAATTTA
This sequence comes from Antrozous pallidus, assembly GCA_027563665.1. NCBI lineage: Eukaryota > Metazoa > Chordata > Mammalia > Chiroptera > Vespertilionidae > Antrozous > Antrozous pallidus. Next base: position 23,670,667 of record CM050509.1, read on the forward strand.
TATCCTTAGAAGTAGAAATTCTGGCTCAAAGAAAATTGGTTCTGGCAGCTAGTAAGTCTATGGAGTCCAGAAAATGGAAACCTTATTAGGTATATCAGATATAAACTTAAGACTGTGAAATTGGTTTTTGAACACATTGTGGAAGTGATTGCTATTTGCCAATAAAAAAGCATATCTTTCTTTATTAAAGTTGATGAATTTACCTGAGTACATGAACACCCAACTACAGGTTAAATTTCCCGCCCTCGCTCTTAATTAGGTGTGGCCATGTCATCAAGTTATCACTAAAGAAAGAGGAGTGAAGCCATCTATATAAACTCTGATTCACTTAAAAGGAAATTGCTTTTCTGCTTTTCCCATACTGAATGAAAGAGGTGATTAGGGGCTGGCCTTGACCTTGCAGGATAGTTGGCCTCTGTTTTGCTAATATATAATCTAATAATATTTGCATTTTTCCCACTGATATCTATTTTTTTAATTTAAATAGTGGGAGTAGTTTTAATTTTTGAGATGATTAAATATTTATGTTTTAAATACAACTATTATAACACTCTTGTAAATTTGTTCAGTGGAAGCTTAAAAACCTTATAACAGTCATTCTTTACTGATCCTGAAAAATACAGTGAATTTGGCCATCCATTACTGTTGTTGCTGAGGCTGGATCTAGTGCCCATAGCACTGAACTACCAAGACTACCAGAGAAAAAGTTGGCATTTGACCCCTAGAACTGTACTGTTATTCAAAACTCAGAAGTATAGACCATTGAGTCTGCTTCAGACTTTCTCAAAGGCTTTATAAGAACTATAAGAAAGAAAAGAATATGCATACTCTCATTTTCTTGACATTTAGTCTTTTCTTATGACTTCCATAAACACAACGTAAACTGAAGCTAGCTGGCATGAAAGTCTGAGTACTATCCATCACCTACCAAGTACAGTGCTTGGGATATAGGTGTTACTTAATATTACTGTATTTTCCGGCTTATAAGACAACTGGAACTGATGATGATAGGAGGAAGATAGCAAGCAATAGAGAGAGAGAGCAAGTGCCAGGCAAGTTCCTGTCGAGTTACTAACTCCCATCATAACTGCAAGCTACAGTATTTTACACCCGGTGTATAAGATGACCCCCAACTTTTGAGAAGATTTTCCTAGGTTAAAAAGTCGTCTTATATGCTGGAAAATGCGGTACTTCTATTCTTAGATCCCTTTTATTTATATGTACATACATAAATGTGTATGAAAGTTATCTTCTGTTTTTTAGTGTTTTAACATTGTACAATATTAATGCCCTTCTTAGTTACCTCACTATAGATTTCTAGCCTATGGCTATCTACCAGGTCAAGGAGTGCATGCTTAGAAATTCCATGGAAGTATGCCTACTGCTCTTCCCTGTACTTAAGTCTCAAGCTCTCCTTCTTTTTATGGCTCTGACACTTAGATGGTGAACAGCTGATTTTACTTCTGTCTCTACTGAGAGATTACGTGATAGGCAGTGTTGAGGAGCGACAGGAGGACAGGAACCCATAGGGAGACACCAAAAGGTATGGGCTTTTAATACAAGATTCCCAAAGACAATTTTTCTTATTATAAACTTTTTCTTCAGTTATTTGATGTTATATATAGAAAGGAGTATTCCTGCCCTCCCAAACAAGATAATGCAAAACTATTTTTATTTATTATATAACTAGGGGTCCGGTGCAAGAAATTCGTGCACTGGGGGGGAGGGGTCCCCTCAGCCCAGCCTGCCCCCTCTCACATACTGGGAGCCCTTAGTATGGCTTAGGCCCTTTACCCACAGGGAGCAGGCCTAAGCCACAGTCTGGACTCTCTTTGTGCGAGGTAACTGGGCTGATCAGGGAAAGGCACCAGCCCCATCACCCCACTGCTGCAGCCACTGCCAGTCACCGCAGCCACCAAGGTGTTTTCATCAACCTAGACTCTGGGCCCATTGCCATGAAAAAATTACAACTTTCTTTAGGCATTTTCAAGATCTGTCTTTCATAGAATATAAAATTTATTTATTTTTCTTTTTTTATCCTCACCTGAGGATATGTTTCCATTGATTTTTAGAGAGTGTGGAAGAGAAAGGGAAAGACAGAGAGAAACATCAAAGTGAGACGAACACTTTGATTGGTTACCTCCGAAATGAGCCCTGACCTGGGTCCTAACCAGAGAGGAGTCTGCAACCTAGGTGCATGCCCTTGATCAGAATATAACCCGGACCCTGCAGTTGGCAAACTTAGGTATCTTAATTGGGTTGATTTGCATACTCACTCCTAATTGGCTTGTGGGCATGGCTTGTGGGTGTAGCATAGTGATGGTTAATTTGCATGTTTCTCTTTTATTCGTGTAGATGCTTTTTGAGGGGGCATAGGCTATTAACATATTTCACAGAAAGCAAAAATAAACTATAGCTCCTTTCTCAGAATATACAATCAGTGAGAATTATCAGTTCTCCTTCCAATATGTTATCTGACCCACATTTCCTTATGTAAAAGTTTTCTAAAAAAGTCATTTTGTTTTAATGATAACAAACATCAAATCTTATTGATGTTGACTTTAAATTCTTCAGTCTATTATACTTCTTTTTATTACCCAAGGAAAGTTTAAGTCCCATCTGGCTTGACCTCATCAAGTCAAATATATTGAATAGCTTCTCCTCACACTATATTTTTGAGGCTGACAGAGTATGAATGATGCACCTTTTGTTCACATCACTTAAAACAACTGCCTTGCTATGAACTTTCGCTCTAAACCTTGAACTTCACCTCCTATCACCTCTTAACTGCCTTTCCTAAAGCCTTTCTCATAACATAACCATGTGCCTTTTCCTACATTTCTCCAAAATACAAATCTTATGAGACTATAAAATTGCCAAAACTTTGTTGAATTGAAATACAATGCAGATAATTTAAGATTAGCTATTAGATACCACTCTACTCTCATGGCCCTCAATAAGAACCCCTCAAAGTTTCTAGTCTGCCTACATGAAACAGAGGCCAGCTCACCTCACACTGATGGGTACAAATATCTTAGACTATGCCTCCCTTTATTTGATCCCAGAGCGCCTCCACTCCTCTAAAATGCCTATGCTGAAGAAAACAAACCAAAACAAAACAAAAGTTGCCCCTTCCTCCACTATCAGATTTGCTTTGAAATAATTATCTTTTGAAATATAGTTTCAACCAGTGATGGCAAATTACTATATGTGCTGTAAGTGTAAAAAAGAATAATAACAAACATATTTCATATTCTATTAGTTTTTCTTTATTGATTAAGGTATTACATATGTGTCCTTATCCCCTCATTGCTCCCCAACACCCCTCCTACTTATGTCCTCAACTCCCTGGTGTCTGTGTCCATTGGTTAGGCTTATATACATTCACACAAGTCCTTTGGTTGATCTCTATGCCTTCCCTCTGATCTACTACTTTTTTTCTGAAGAATATATATATATATATATATATATATATATATATACACACACACACACACACACACACACACACACACACATACATACTAGTGGCCTGGTGCAGGAAATTTGTGCATGGGGGGAGGGGGGAGGGGGTGTGTCCCTCACCCTGGCTTGCATCCTCTCTAATCTGGGACCCCTGTGGGATTGGACCTAAACTGGCAGTTGGAAAACCCCTTCACAATCTGGGACTACTGGCTCCTAACTGCTCACCTGCCTGCCTGCTTGATCTCCCCTAACCACTCTGCCTGCTGGCCTGCTTATCCCCAACTGCCCTTCCCTCCTGGTCTGATCACCCGTAATCACCTCTGCCTCAGCCCCGCCACCATGGCTTTGTCTGGAAGGACATCTGGAATGTCTAATGGTCTAATTAGCATATTACTCTTTTATTAATATAGATAGGATATGATATACTGCCATAACTATAACATATCTACCAGTATTACCTATGAGAATATGTACTTCATGAGATAGGAAGGCATCTAATACATTGCATTATATATGTTGTAAGTAGTAGAAAATACAGTATTCTTAGCAATAATATACACCCTGTGACTTCCCTTCCTGATCTGGGAATGGTCCCCAGGTCTTTAAACATTTCCTGGCCCCTAATGTATTTTTTTTGCCATTTGGTATAATTTTATTTTCTGTTTATTGCACATAATTTGAGGTCTTTAATTTCTAACCACAAAAGATTCAAAGGACTATTTTTTCCATGAATTTTAACATTAACATTAGTGAATTCGTGTATTCATGTGTTTTTATTGTAAACATCTGAATTATTCACATTGTCATAGATCCTGAACTCATAAGCGTGGATCATGCACAAGCTTGCAGCAAGCCAGGAAGCCACTCTGCAAGCAAACTGATACTCTGTATAAGGAGAAAAGTCATAGCATAACATTTAATGTCCGACTTTAATTCATACTATCGGGGACTCAACTTCTTGGTTGGTGATGGGGTTGATTATTGGGAGTATTATTCCTGAAATAATTAAGGAAAGGGTGGCTCAATCTTTCTTCATGCACTGGGGGTAGTTGATCCCTCAGTCCAACCTCCTCTCAATGGTGCCAATGACTGTCTTTGCCCGAGCAGTCTTGGCCCCGCCCCACCTACCTCGGCCCCGCCCCTCAGCCATGGCCTTAGCCCTGGTGGTGACTGCCCAACCCTGGAGGCACCTAGCTTGGCCCTGCCCCCTGCCTCGCTCCACTCAGCCCCACCCACTGCTCTTGATTGACTGGTAACATAGCGAAGGTATGGTAATTTGCATGTTTCTCTTTTATTAGGTAGGATATATATATATATATATATACACACACACACACACACACACACACACATACACATACTAGGATTTTCATATTAAAATTGCATTTGAAATAATCAAAATGTCTATCAACGGATTTATTCAATAAATTATTAACATCAATACAAGGGAAAAAAATGTAGTCATTAAAAATCTTGACATGGAAATATATATATTTGTTCTTCTTTTTATTTATTTCCTTAGGATAACTACATTGAAGTAGTCTTATATTTCTTGGAAATATACATATATTAATTTTCAATAGATATTACAGAATTGCCTTCCATAAATGTTATGCAAATACATATTTACTCATACCCTCATAAAAGTAAGTGTTTTCATCATCATAAATATTGGCAAATTTTAGATTACCTATGCTGATCAACTGTCAGGAAGTATTTACTTTGAGTTTTACTGCCAGTGGAAATGATTTGAGACCTAACACTCTGGCCTATTTTTATTTCTGAGAGATAGTTCATGTTCTGCTCTCTGGCCATAATAGGATTAGAGAAAGAAAAACATGCTTGCTAATAAAGATGTTGATGAAGAGGGAGATGTCAAGGACAATTCTATACTTCAGGATTTTGCAACAAGATGGATTGTGATAAGAATAGGAAGGATAGCATTGACAAAGATATTTCAGCCCTAGCCAGTTTGGTTCCATGGATAGAGTGTTGGACTGTGGACTGAAAGGTCCCGGAATCAATTCAGGTCAAGGGCAGATACCTCTGGGTTTTATAGGCAAAGGTAAGAAACTAGAATAAAATACAGTGTCAAATGAGAAGCCACTTGTATCAGTTAGCTATTTCTACCAGACTAATCACCTCAAAACTTAGTGTTTTAAAGCTATAGTGATACAGTATTTCTCATGATCAGATCCTTTGCTAACTTTTCAATGTCTAATTCATGTGGAAGTATTCATCTGTAGGATTCAATGAGCTGCAAATTCCCAGATGATCTTAACTTACACATCTAGCAGACTCTGGTGGCTGTTGGCTATGATATCTGTGTTCCACTCAGCACATTCACTTATCTGCCATTAGTCTAGACCAGCTTCTTCAAGTGACAAATTCAGCAGTATTCCAAGGGTTTGAAAACAGACGCTGTAAGGCCACTTGAAGCCAAGGTTCCTGAACTTGTATTACATCATTCCTGCCACATTCTTTAACAGCAACAAGGAAGAATGCTTTCTCAGATTCAACGAAGTGGTGAAATTAGGCTTTAACTCTTAAAAGATGGAGAAACAAAGTCATTGGAAAGAGGCACATATCCTGGCATGTGATATATCTATATCTCTTAATCTACCACAGATAAAATCATTTTAGAAGGGGAATCACATAATCTGAATTTTTAAAAGATCACTCTGGCTATTGTGAGATGAGTGGATTTCACTGGACAGTAAGAAGCAGAAACATCAGGTAAAAAGTTTAATTCCAAAAGAGAGACTAATTTCTTAAAGTTTTTTTTATTGTTGACAGTATTATTGATATTTCCCAGTTTCCCCTTCCAGCTAGCTCCCACTTCACCTCAGGCCTTACTTTAATAAATATTAGTAGACATTTCTGAATGAACACTGTCAAATTTTACAAATTTGAATGAGTTACTGTTTATAGTCTAGACTGGTTATCTTTCTGTATTCAGTCCATTATAGCTAAAGAATAATGAACAATGATAAATTTCTATGAGAAAGAGACTTTAGAGGAAAATGTTCAGAACCATAATCTCAAAAATGCAATTATTGAGTTCATACGATGTATATCTACAATGGAAAATACTAAATATATTTCATCACTATTCAAAAAGTATTCTGATAAAAGCAAAATATTAAAATTGCAATTTATTGTCCATCATATTTCTCCTTAAATATCATAAAAGTTAGATTGCTACTTTACAAAGGAACTTTGAATTTGTATTCATTGAAAGTCAAAAGATATCCCTGTGACCTAATTAAAATTTAAAAACTTAGGAATTGGATGAATCAATTTACAGCAGTGAAGAAATGATAATGAGAAAGCTGTTCCTAAAAATGGCTTGATTGGGAACATAAAGGGGGTTGATGTTGTGTGTGATGACATGAAATGATATTCTACTCTGCTTAAAAAATTAGGTAATGAATGAAGTAATTGGGAAAAATGAAATAATCCATTAATCCTAAAGGAAGAATTACAGACATTTGGAAAAGAAACTCAAAATATGCCAGATCTTTTCAATTGTCTAGTTATTAAAGTACATATATATTTTAAAGTTAATTCCCAATACAGATGAGAATATATTATGACAAACACTCTCCTTCAGTGCTGGGGGAGGCATATATTATTGTGGTCTTTTTTGGCAAGATGTATTTCTAACCTTTAAAAATTTTTATTTTGACTCGATAGTTTCAATTATAGAAATGGCCTTAGGGAAAGAGAGATTCGCATGCAAAAACTATTCTTAGGATTTTATAAAGGTAAAACAATGGAATCTAAATGGCCAAGAGTAGGTGTTTAAATAAATAAATTATGACTTAATACAATGAACTACCATGCAGTTATCAATTATGCAAGAAATACACTGCTAGTGGGTAAGGTGCTTATGGCTACGAAGAAATGAACAAGTTAAAAAATCTTATCCCCCCAAAAAATCTACAAAATTGGACAAGTGATTGATAACAGCCATTTAAAGGATATGAAAATTCACCTAAGGCAAGCAACATATTGAAAGAAGTTTATTCACAAAATATGCTGAAATTCAATTAAGAACTGTTAAGAGTCTATGGTGTTCTGGCCTGAGGCTATTGCCATCCCCCTTGAGTTCAGTCAGAACAGTTGTGATACCAGGATAGTGTTGGATGTTAGAAATAGCAGCTTTATTGCTAATGAGAGCCTATGTGAGGATGGAAAACACATAGTGACAAATAGGGAAGATTTTCAACTTTGCTAATCAGAGGTTGTAATCCCTGTAGGGGTAGGCATCAGATTGGAAGGCCAGCTAGAAATTTAACAGGGAAATCCTGGAAATGAGCAGGACAGGGAGTGACTTGATAAACAACTTATGTGTACTTGACTGACTCACCCAAATACACAAGAGAGAACTAAGTAAACCCAGGTTATCTGAACAGCCCTGGCTAACTGAGAGACTTTATGCATGTATGTGGAGCACTTGCGGGAACAAGGTCTTCACATATTCCTGGTTGACTGAGAGACTATGAAATGTACATAAGAAAAACTAACAAGGCCCAGAGGATAACAAAAGCTAAAAATGTGAAAGCTTACTGTGCTTTGAAATGCATCCTCCTCCCATATACAAATGTGATATATGTCCTTGTGCAAGGGAAACAATTTAAAAGAAATGAACAAATGGGACTCCATTAAACTAAAAATTTTTGCACAGAAAAAGAAACCATCAACAAAATGAAAAGACAACCCACTGAATTGGAGAACATATTCACTGATGATACATCTGATCATTGGTTAATATTCAATCTTTATAAATTGCTTGTAAAACTCAACACCAACAAAAAAACCAACAACACACACAAAAAGTAATTTAAAAATGGGCAAAGGGCCCTGATGTGTCTCAATTCATTGAACATTGTCCCATGTGTCAAAAGTAGGCTTGTTTGATTACTGGTCAGAGCACATGCTCAGGTTATGGGCTTGTTCCCAGTAGGGTCTTGCAGGAGGCAGCCAATCAATGTTTCTCTCTTAGGTTTATCTCTCTCTCTATTCCTCTCTCTCTCCCGCTCCCATTATGTCTCTCTAAAATTATTTTTTAATTAAATTAATGGGCAAAGGACCTCAGTAAACACTTCTCCAAAGAGGACATACAGGGGTGGTCAATAGACACATGAAAATATGTTCAAGATCACTAAGAAATGCAACTTATAATTACACAGGGATCTCACCTCACACATGTCAGAATGGCTATCATTTATAAATTCACAAACAGCAAGTGTTGTTGAAGATGTGGAGAAAAGGGAACCCTACTGCACTTTTTTTTGTGGGAATTCAGACTGTTGCAGCTAGCGTGGAAAGCAGTATGAAGTTACCTCAAAAAGATAAAAATGGAACTACGTTATGACCCAAAAATTCCACTTCTGGGAATGCATCTGGAAAAAACACACCCAAAAACAGTAATTTGAAAGAATATTTGTACCCCTTTATTCATTGCATTATTATTTACGATAGCCAAAATTTAGAAGCAGTCCAAATGCTCTTCAGGAGATGATTGGATAAAAAAGCTATGGTACATGATATGATTTCACTTATATGTAGAATGCAATGAACAAAATAAACCAAGAAACAAAATGGATACATACAGAGAACAAACTGACAGCTGTCAGAGGGAAGGGAGTTGGGTGGCTGGGTGAAAAGGTTGAAGGTAGTAAGCAAAAAAAAAAAAAACAAAACAAAACAAAAAACCTCAGACATCGGATAACAGTATGGTGACTATGAGGAAAAAAGGTGATAGGAAGCATGTCGAAGAGGGTATCAGGGGGATAAATGGTGATTGAAGGAGACTTGACTTCAGGTAGTGAACACACAATACAGTACATAGATGATGTGTTATAAAACTGTACACCTGCAACCTATATAATTGTATTAACCAATGTCACCCCAATAAATTCAATAACAAATAATAAAAGCTGTGATATATTGACACAATGGAGTACGAGTAAGCTATATAGTAAAAAGAAGGAAATATTAACTTTTGCAACAGCATGGAGGGACCTGGAGAATATTATGCTAAGTGAAATAAGCCAGCCAGAGAAAGACAGATATCACATAATTTCACTTAGATGTGAAATGTAATGAACAAACACTAACAGAGTAGAAACAGACTCACATAAACAGAACAGACTACAGCTCTCAGAAGGAAAGGGGCTTTGGAGGACTGTATGAAAAAAGGTGAAGGAATTAAGCAGTAAATAAGCAAGCAAATAAATGAGCAGAAATTAAATGGAGATTAAATTATAGAGAAAATCAACAAAATCAAAAGAAGTTAGAGAAGATGAACAAAACTGATAAAACTTTAGCTAGATTGACCAAAAGTAAGAAAGGAACAGTATTAAAAAATGAAATATTTTTATCTCTAGAATGTGATTTCTATGATTTTTCTTTATTAATTTATTATATTGATTCTATATTTCTTTTATAATCCAGGAAAAAATACTGTGAAAATATTAGTGGAGTTGTTAGTCGTAAATAATGGCAGTAGTTATCACTATAAATATCTGCTTTTTATAAAACAGCGGTTCTAGAGGGAGCCCTATGCTAGCTATAAGAGAAAGAGAAAGGAAATATGAACAAGAAGTTCATATCTGTCCTTGAGCAAACATCGTAGCCAATCCTTTACTGCCACTGAGAATGTGAGGGTAACCTGGAAATGCACAATTACTAGCTCCTGTATTATCATTCTTCCTCCTAATCATCCACTTTATTTGAAGTTCATAATTCTAGAACAAAAGGGCAGGGGCACAGGCAAGGATTCTGAAAGCATTCACAGAGAAACTAGTATTAGAAATTGGTCTTTTGTGGCAGAAGGAATAGCATACACAAGACATACAGAACCATATGGTAACAATGACCAGTGTTCCATTGTAAGGTGATGTGCAGAAGTAAATGGGGACAGCAAGAGAAAAAGCTGGAGCATATCTTGGGTCAGAATAAAGAGGACTGTGTTGCCATACTATGAACTGAAGACTTTATTCTGAAACATTGTAAAAGCTATGTGTGTGTGTTTTTATTTATTATTTTTTTAATTATTTTTTATTGATTTTTTGCAGTGTAATAGTAGTACATGTTTTCCTTTCCCCCTCCCCCTTATCCTCCCCCCAGCCTCCCCCACCCCCCAGCACATATCCCCTGCTTCCCCCCCTCCCCGCCCCAGTGTCTTTCATTCATTGGTTATGTTCATATGCATGCATACAAGTCCTTCAGTTGATCTCCCCTCGCATCTGCCTCCAATCCACCCAAGCCTCCCCCTGTAGCTTGACAGCCTGTTCAAGGCCATCCTGCCTCTATATCCATCACTCTCCCCTGTTTCTTTTCTTCACAAATATCTTGCCTCTGCATACTAGAAATAAATGTATAAGAACAAAAAGTGTTTCAGTCTCGGTTTCAATGTCCAACTTTTCTGAGTCCCAGTTTCAGTGTCAAATAATTCATTATGTGTATAAGTCAGCAATGGTATCCAGATGGTGGACATATCGTGTCAATGCATGATCCATCCTCTCTGGTTTGGTCCTGGGCTGCCTGCAGACATGCACAGCTGCTGACTGCTAGCATGGCAAGGTGTCGTCAGTGTCCCCCATCTCTGGACCGTCCTCGTGACTGGAACAGATCCATTAGTTCCTCACCGTCGCAGGAACCCACATGGTCTTGGAGTTGTTCTCTGAAAACACACAAACACATTCTCGACCAAAAGTTAACAAAGGGATCCTCTATGCAAAATAGACTTGGGATTCTTTTTAATTTTTGCCTAAATGATTTTCCTTTGGCTTATTTTGACACCATGTGTGTTTTTTCATGGGTTTCCTGCAATTGTTTTTACAAATGAAATTTACTTTACTGGAGTAAGAATTTTCTAGATGTATTTTACTTCCTCGATATTTTTTTCCCTTACATGATATTACCCCGCTGTCCCCTCCCCTTTTTTGATTAATGGGGACTTTTGGAAATTTTATATTGCAGTCTTGATAATTTTAAATTTTAATTTTTGCACACAAAGTGACTGCTTTAGGTTCTTTGGATGTTAGGCAATTTTACAGTGAGATGAACTACGAATAGATTTTTTAGTTAATGTTTTAGGAAAAGCTTTTTGTCCAGTACACTATAGTTTTCTTGAGTATTCTGGTATTTCACTTGGCCAATTTAAACTAATCTGAAAACTTGATTACTATTTTCCTGTCAATTTTAATACTCAGGCAGAAACCTTAGTTTACCCTGTGAATACTAGTGGAAAGGAATATTTGCAATTTTGAGTAGGTCCCGAGCATTCCTGGTAATAGACTGAATTTAGATATAGAGCAGCTATTGCTGGCCGAGTCTCTGTCTGCCGCCTGGGTCCCTGTATGAGTTGTGTGTGGGAGGCGAAGCAGCCGTGGGGGTAGGAGACCTCCCTTAGGAGGGTTGAGAATTCAAACCCCTGCAAGGTTTGTCGATGAGGGTCTGTGCCCCACCTCTGTTGACCTTTTAGTTCTCTCCTGTTGGCCCCTCTGTGACTGTGCCTGTCTTAGGTTGTTCCTTCCCTGAGGAATCTTACCCGTCTCTGGCTAACCAGCCATCCTCTGGGGCCAAACAGGGTGATGTGAGGTTCAGTTCTGTCTCCTTTGTAGTCTATGCCCCCCTGTGGCCTCCAAGGTCCAGTACCTGCCTTGGGGTCCCCTAGCCTGCTGGCGGGGTCCCGGTACTGATCACATATCTCGGGAGACCCAGGTTTCTTCTCCAGAGAGGGCCCAGCTCACACCATTGGTCGAGATACAGATCCATGGTGCCAGCTGCCCAAAGGCTTCAGCCACAGCTGGAACTGGAAACTCAGGCATCAGCTGTGTGTATTTGGATAGTAAGAAGAAGGTCCCTCTTGGCAGAAAGGGCAAGAAGGGCCAATATAGAATGCTCGGATGCCTTCCCAGTGCCTTAATTCCTTCTGAAAGGGATTAATTTCTTTCCTATCCTATTTTAAGTTGCTGCCCAACATTCAAAGAATTAGTTTGTAAGTTTATTTGGGATAATTGTATAATATGCTGTTGTCAAATATCAAATATTATAATGACATTGTAGAATAATATCATGTGAGGGTATTATGGTGTCATGGGAGGTTAAGCAGGGCCTAGCCTAAGGACTGGTCTCCATAGGATATGACAAGCTCTAGGCCATGTCAATTCAATGTCAGACTAGCTGCCATTTTTTTATAATTTTATATAAACTTTGTCAGGGATGTAAAAACACAAATCACGTACCTCAGTTCAAGAGTTCAAGTATATTGACTTTTCCACTTACTCTCACCACCTGCCACTTACCCTGAGGTTTGACATTCTGATGGACTTTTCTCAGTTTCTGGATCCATTCTTGTTCATCAGTCTATGTCATTGATTGTATTCCTCAAATGAGTGAGATCATGTGATATTTGTCTTTCTCTGCCTGGCTAATTTCACTTAGCATAATGCTCTCCAAATCCATCCATGTTGTTACAAATGGTAGGAGCTCCTTCTTTTTTTCCGCGGCGTAGTATTCCATAGTGTAAATGTACCATAGTTTTTTAATCCACTCATCTGCTGATGGGCACTTCGGCTGTTTCCAAATCTTAGCTATGGTAAATTGTGCTGCTATGAACATAGGGGTACATATATCCTTTCTAATTCGCCTTTCTAATTTCTTGGGGTATATTCCTAGAAGTGGGATCACTGGGTCGAATGGGAACTCCATTTTTAGTTTTTTGAGGAATGTCCATACTGTTCTCCACAGTGGCTGTACTAGTCTACAATCCCACCAGCAGTGCACGAGTGTTCCTTTTTCTCCGCATCCTCGCCAGCACTTGTCGTTTGTTGATTTGTTGATGTAAGCCATTCTGATAGGTGTGAGATGGTACCGCATAGTCGTTTTGATTTGCATCTCTCGGATAATTAGTGACTTTGAGCAAGTTTTCATGTGTCTCTGGGCCTTCCTTTTGTCTTCTTTCGTGAAGATTCTATTTAGGTCTGTTGCCCATTTTTTTATTGGATCATTTGTCCTCCTTTTATTGAGTTGGGTGAGTTGCCTGTAGATGCTTGAGATTAAACCTTTATCACTAATAACATTTGCAAATATGTTCTCCCATACAGTGGGTTTTCTTGTTGTTTTGTTGATGGTTTCTTTAGCTGTGCAAAAGCTTTTGATTTTGATGTAGTCCCATTTGTTTATTTTCTCTTTAGCTTCCATTGCCCTCGGAGCAGTATCATCAAAGAAGTTCTTTTGGCATATGTCTGAGATTTTTCTTCCTGTAGATTCCTCTAATATTTTTATGGTTTCCTGTCTTACGTTTAAGTCCTGTATCCATTTTGAGTTTATTTTTGTGTATGGTGTAAGTTGGTGCTCTAGTTTCATTTTTTTGCATGTATCTGTCCAATTTTCCCAACACCATTTATTGAAGAGACTGTCTTGACTCCATTTTATGTTCCTGCCTCCTTTGTCAAATATTAATTGAGCATAGTGGATTGGGTTGATATCCGGATTCTCTATTCTATTCCATTGATCTATATGTCTGTTCTTGTGCCAGTACCAGGCTGTTTTAAGAACAGTAGCCTTGTAATACAGCTTGAAATCTGGTATGGAAATCCCACCGACTTTGTGCTTCTTTCTCAGGATTGCTGTGGCTATTCGGGGCCTTTTTTTGTTCCAGATGAATTTTTGGAGAGTTCTTTCTAGGTCTGTGAAATATGCCATTGGTATTTTAATGGGGAGTGCATTAAATTTATAGATTGCTTTGGGTAGTATGGACATTTTAATTATGTTGATTCTCCCAATCCATGAACATGGAATGTTCTTCCACCTGTTTACATCTTCCTCTATCTCTTTTTTCAGTGTCCTGTAGTTTTCCACAAATAGATCTTTTACCTCCTTAGTTAAGTTTATTCCTAGGTATCTTAATTTTTTTAGTGTGATGGTAAATGGGATTGCTTTTTTAGTCTCTCTTTCTGTAAGTTCACTATTAGTGTATAGAAATGCCATAGATTTCTTGGCATTACTTTTGTAGCCTGCTACATTGCTGAACTCATTTATTAAGTCTACTAACTTTTTTATGGAGTCTTTCGGGTTTTTTATGTACAATATCATGTCATCTGCAAATAAGGATAGCTTAACTTCTTCTTTTCCAATTTGGATGCCTTTTATTTCTTCTTCTTGTCTAATTGCAATGGCTAATACTTCCAGTACTATGTTGAACAGGAGTGGTGAAAGTGGGCAACCCTGTCTTGTTCCTGTTCTTAGGGGAAATGGTTGTAGTTTTTGCCCATTGAGTATGATGTATGCTGTGGGTTTATCATATATGGCTTTTATTATGTTGAGGTATGATCCTTCTATTCCTACCTTATTGAGAGTTATTATTAAGAAAGGATGTTGGATTTTGTCAAATGCTTTTTCTGCATCAATTGATATGACTATGTGATTTTTATCTCTCAATTTGTTTATGTGATGTATCACATTTATTGATTTGCGGATATTGTACCATCCTTGCATTCCTGGGATAAATCCTACTTGGTCGTGGTGTATGATCTTTCTGATGTACTGCTGGATCTGATTTGCTAGAATTTTATTGAGGATTTTGGCATCTATATTCATGAGGGATATTGGCCTGTAATTCTCTTTCATTCTGTCGTCTTTATCTGGTTTTGGTATTAGGGTGATGCTAGCTTCATAGAAGGAGTTTGGAAGTGTTCCATCCTCTTGAATTTTCTGGAATAGTCTGAGGAGTATAGGTTTTAGTTCTTCCTTGAATGTTCGGTAAAACTCCCCTGTGAAGCCGTCTGGCCCTGGGCTTTTGTTTGCTGGAAGCTTTATGATGACTGCTTCAATTTCTTTCACAGTTATTGGTCTATTGAGTTGTTTAGATTCTTCTTGATTGAGTTTTGGGAGGTTATATTTTTCTAGAAACATATCCATTTCCTCCAGGTTGTCCAGTTTGTTGGAGTAGAGTTGTTCATAGTATTTTTTAACAATCCTTTGTATTTCAATGGGACCTGTTGTTATTTCACCTCTTCCATTTCTGATTTTATTTATTAGGGTCCTCTCTCTTTGCTTCTTGGTGAGTCTGGCTAGAGGTTCATCAATCTTGTTTATCCTTTCAAAGAACCAGCTCTTGGTTTCATTGATCTTCTGTATTGTTTCTTTGGTCTCTATGTCATATATTTCTGCTCTGATCTTTACTATTTCCTTCCTTCTGCTTACACTGGGCTTTTCTTGTTGCTTTCTTTCCAACTCTTTGAGTTGTTGGGTTAGATAATTTGCCGCTGTTCCTAGTTTTTTGCAGTAGGATTGTAGAGCTATGAACTTCCATCTCAGAACTGCTTTCACTGTGTCCCATAGATTTTGGATTGTTGTGCTATCATTGTCATTTGTTTCCATGATGTTTTCTATCTCTTCCTTAATCTCTCTAGTAACCCAGTCATAGTTTAATAGCATGCTGTTTAGTCTCCATGTGCTCGATTTCTTTGGATTGTTTCTATTGTAGTTGATTTCCAGCTTTATGCCACTGTGATCTGAGAATATACTTGATATGATTTCTATCTTCTTGAATTTGGAGAGACTTTGCCTATGACCTAATACATGGTCTATCTTTGAGAATGACCCATGGGCACTTGAAAAGAATGTATATTCTGTGGCTTTGGGGTGAAATGATCTGAAGATGTCAATTAATTCCATCTGGTCCAGTGAGTCATTGAGAATTGATGTTTCTTTACTGATTTTTTGTTTAGAGGATCTGTCCAATGGTGATAATGGGGTATTAAAGTCTCCTACTATGATTGTATTGCTGTCTATCTCTCCCTTGATGTCCTCTAGGAGTTTTTGTATATATTTGGGTGCTCCTGTATTGGGTGCATATATGTTTACAAGAGTTATTTCTTCTTGTTGACTTGCTCCCTTTAGTATTATGAAGTGGCCTTCTTTATCTCTTGTTATGTCCTTCACTTTGAGATCTAATTTGTCAGATATAAGTATGGCTACCCCACCTTTTTTTTCATTTCCATTCGCCTGAATAACTTTTTTCCAACCTTTCATCCTCAGTCTGTGTGCGTCTTTTTTTCGGAGGTGGGTTTCTTGTAGACAGCAGATACATGGGTTGTGTTTTCTTATCCAGTCTATTACCCTATGTCTTTTGATTGGAGCATTTAAACCGTTTACATTTAAAGTTATTATTGATAGGTACTTATATGTTGCCATTTTTGTTCTTTGCCCCTGTGATCCTTCTTCGCTTCCTATTTCTTTTTACAGCAGATCCTTTAGCATTTCTTGCATTGCTTGTTTGGTGGTGACGAATTCCCTTAGTCCTTTTTTATCTGTGAAGCTCCTGATTTGACCTTCAATTTTGATTGAGAGCCTTGCTGGGTACAGTATTCTAGGATTCAGACCCTTCCTTTGCATGACTTTGTAGATTTCATTCCACTGCCTTCTGGCCTGATAATTTTCTGTTGAGAGATCACTTGTTAGTCTGATGGGTGTTCCTTTGTAGGTGACTTTCTGTCTCTCTCTGGCAGCTTTTAAGATTCTTACTTTGTCATTGGTGTTTGCCAATTTAATTATAATGTGCCTTGGCGTAGGTCTTTGGGGGTTTATTTTGCTTGGGACTCTGTGAGCTTCTTTGATTTGTGTGGGTTTTTCCTTTCCTATACCAGGAAAGTTTTCTGTCATTATTTCTTCCAACAGGTTTTCTATTCCTTGCTCCGTTTCCTGTCCTTCTGGAAGCCCAATTATACGGGTGTTGTTTTGTTTCATGTTGTCCCAAAGTTCTCTTAGGCTCTCCTCCTGCTTTTTAATTTTTTTTTCTAGTCGCTGCTCTACTTGGTTATTTTTTCCTACCTGGTCTTCTAGCTCACTGATGCGATCCTCTGCTTCTTCTACTCTACTCTTAATACTTTCTATTGAGTTCTTTACTTCAGCAATGTCACTTTTCATTTCTTCTTGGCTCCTCTTCATTTCTTCGTGGCTCCTCTTCATTTCTTCATGGCTCTTCATCATTTCTTCCTGGGTCTTCCTCATTTCCTCTTCGTTCTTACTCATATTATCAAATTTGTCTTCCATTCTTTTCAGCCACCTTATGACCATTTCTCTGAATTCTTTCTCTGACAGGTTGTTAACTTCCATTTCGTTTACCTCCTTTTCTGGTGAGCCTTGCTTTTCTTTCATATGTGGGCTATTTCTTTGTCTTCCCATGGTCTCTCTTCTCTGTGTATGTGATTATGTAGTTCTCACTCTCCTGCGTTGATTTAAAGGCACAAAATACAAAACAACCAGGTGCCACGCACCAGGCACTGAACCAGAATGTAGTCAAAGTAATTGTAATTCCAAATAAAGGTGACCGCCAGAGAAAGGCAAATTCGGTGATAGGTGGGAAAAAAGAAAGAGAACCTCCCCCAGACCCACACAGACACTCACACACCCACACTCACACAAAAAAGAAAGAGACCCCCTCACACACATACACTCACAAAAAAGAAAGACAGGAATGCCAAAATGATAATGGGAAAAGGGGGAGAAGAAAAAAAAAGAAATAAAAGGAGTAAATTATAAATGTGGGGTGAAAACTCCTATAGGACAGCCCTTAATCCGAACCAAACCTGCAACAAGTACTTGGAGATTGATACAAATTACATACAACTACTAATATCAAGAGAGGTGAGGGAACACAGAAGCAAAAATCTATCTCAAAAACAATGCAGATGAGGACAACAAAACAAGAAACAACACCAAAAATAAAAATAACCCCTCCTACAAGACAAACCAAAATAACAGAATAAGCAAATCAATCTCATAAACCTGCTTAAAAAATCAATATAATCAACAGTCAAGTAAACAACAACAACAGGACAGGGCTAAAAACACTTTAAGATAGTGAAGTCAGAGAAGCTAGAGGTATATATGCACTTGGATTAGGTGGTTAGAGATTAGATATATCAGTGGGGTGAAATTTTAACAGGGGGTAAGGGGAAAGAATTAGGTAAATCTAAAGCGGGAAAATTGTAAGGGAAACAAGGCACTAAATAGGGAAAGGTTAGCCAGAGAGTGGTGGTATAAAGGTGAAGTTGAGGTAGAATAAAAGATACTAAAGTGTAGATGAAAATAGACTCTATTCCCAAGGTCGAAGAGAAAATATAATCAATTCCCTGTCACATAAGAGTCAATTTGTGATTTGGCCCCAGGGTGGCAGTGTTTCTAGATTGACTTCTGGGTCTATTGGTCCTCTTTATCCTGAACTAAACAATACTGCCTCTCTAATGGTGACTGCTGTTTTAGCAGCCAGAACCCTCCCAAAATCTTCCGGGCTTCCCCCCTCTGTCAGGTCCAAACCGATTGCGCTCCAGGGATCAACTCTGCCACCAGCTCCAAGGGCCCTCTCCCACGTTCACCAGCTTCAACAGCCACAGATTCTATTTCAGGTGCAGATCTCCAGGTTTTGAGTTCCAAGGTGCAGATCTCCCAGACTGCCAGCCCCCTCCGTTTCTCGCCCAAAGTACCCCCAGGGAAATCTGACCTTTCCGAGCTGGAGTTTATAGCTCCCTGGGCTCTGCGCCTCCGCGCCACCTGGGCGCTGGTGCTCCGGGAGCCCCAGCGGTCCAGCCGGTACCGCGAACGGCAGCTGTATGTTTTCCAGCTCCTCTCCTTCAAGATGTCATGGTCCGCCTCCGCGCGCCTCCTGGTGCAGTTTGCTCAGGGAGAGAACCCAGCAGTACTGGGGCCGCTCAGGCTAGGGAGACCAGCCCAGGAGTCCTCTATCTTCTCCTGGAGCACAGCTGTCCCCCTAGTCGCCGACAAATGCTCCCTGCGCGCCTTTCAGCTGCTCCCTCCCTCTGCCCTGTGAGCAGATTCAGATCGAATCCCTCTGTTCCACCGCCATTTTTTTTGTGTGTGTGTGTTTTTTAAAGGGTGCGGCAGTTCGATTTGAATTTTAGAGAGAGATTTCTAGGACTACCTACTATGGAATGAATGAGTATTATTATTGTTTCCTGCCTACTCATGATATTTTAAAAACAAAGCCGTGATAATGGACTCATCATGCTGTGTTTCTCTAAGAAATTTATTGTAAATTAATACATTAAATCCTCAAGAATCCTCACAAGAATATGATTCAAGTGACATTACAAATTAGGATCACCAAGTGCTACAAAGGAAGGAAATAACTTACAAATTGTTTAAGATTCTTCAAAGAGAGCGAGGAAATAGTTTAAGACAGCATTAAGTTGTGAGAAAATTATGCTATGGCCCTATTCTGCTGTGTTTTTTCTTCACGTTTTTAAACAGTTATTCCTTTATCTACTTGTATATTTGCATACACTTAAAAAATTAAGTGATTTATCTAAACAGTGGTGGTAATATGACTTAGAAGTTTTTATTTGAAAGTAATAACAGCTCAAAGTTATGCAAAAGTTACAATCAGAGAACCAGATATCACTTGAAATAATAGTAATAATAATAATATTAATAGCTCTCACTTATGTGTTATCATATTTAGTTAAGGTGATCATATAAGTTCTTAACTAAACAAGGACACTTTTGAGAGTGGAAAGGTGCATTAATTGACAATTAACTGGTGTAGGAAGTGACATTAGTCAATAGCAAATAGAGGAAACCATGACAAGTCCTCGCCCTCAAAAGCTTATAGACCAGTGAAGTTTTTTGCTATGGATGTTCAGCTTTGTTTGTTTGTTTGTTTGTTTGTTTTGTGTGTGTGTGTGTGTGTGTGTGTATGTGTGTGTGTGTGTGTGCGTGCGCCAAAGTGCCCTTTGCTTTCCAAAAGACAGCTGGAACTTTATAACTGCTGCCATGTGTTCTGTACTCTTCTGCCCAGACCCTGACATGTGGCTTTGAGGCTACTGGCTTTTACTGAGGAACTTTAGCAAATAGTAAAAGTTTCAAAGCAGGACTATGTCTTTCCATAGCCAAGCATAGCCTCTGGCTGAGCTTACCTCTTTTGAAAAGCTTTCACTTTGAAAATGTTTTAGCGATCGGGCTGAATGGCAGTGAGAATAGCAGATTAGGCAGAAGGAAAAATCATAGTAGGAAGTGCTCTTGAGGACAGAGACAGAAGAATTTGGAGCAGAAATTTCAGTCTGCCGATGATTTTCTGCTTATAGAATTATAACCTAGTAGAAAAGTAGGGGTGGGGGAATGGTAACCAGTGAACTGACATTTCAATCTTTCGTGAAATCTTTTGCTTCTTGTGTCATGGAAGCTTAAAAATGGCCACATGGAAAATTGGAGCAATATCACACAACTGCTGGGATTTGGCATGGACTAAGCTGGGTGATATAAAAACCCTAATGTCTTATACCACTAATAGCAAATCCCTTAGTTGTTTTTTTTTAAATATATTTTATTGATTTTTTACAGAGAGAAAGGGAGAGGGATAGAAAGTCAGAAACGTTGATGAGAGAGAGAGACATTGACCAGCCACCTCCTGCACACCCCCTACTGGGAATGTGCCTTCAACCAAGGTACATGCCCTTGACCAGAATTGAACCTGGGACCTTGTCCGCAGGCCAATGTTCTATCCACTGAGCCAAAAAGATTTGGGCTCAAATCCCTTAGATTTTGATAAAATTGACTCTATGATAAATTTTAGTGTAAATGTTGAAAACATGTAGCTATCTTTTGGAGGACTATGGAACTGTAAATTCAGACCACTTCCAGGTCACTAAAGTCTATCAACATTCACAATGATCAGTCTCTTTCATGGATTAAAAAATAATTGACACATTTCACATACCATAAAATTCACAACTTTAAAGTGCTCCATTCAATAGTTTTAACTATATTCACAGAATTGTGCATTATGACTAATTACCACTTACCGTTATCTAATTTCAAAACATTTCATCATCCCCAAAGAAACCCCATACCCTCATGCATGATTGTTAAAGGCAACCGGATCTCTTAGGAATTCATGACATAAAAGAGCTTAGCAGTCTATAATACCAGTCCCGGAATTTTGCCCCAAATCACTCTCTTATTTCTTCATAAAATCAGTGGTTTCAATGACATATTACTCATAAACCTATTCATTCATCAAGGATTTTTTGAGCACTTACTATTTGCCAGGCACTGTGTCAGGTGTTAAGAATTACCAGTAAATCAAACAGCCATAAATTCTATATTATTTAACTTTAAAATTGAGTGAAAGAAAAATATGTTCATAATATAAATAAGGATATAATTAAATTGTGATAATTCCTAGAGGAAAGAAATATATAAAAACAGTGGGTAGCTTAGAATTGAGAGTCAGAGGAGGTTTCTTTAAAGTATTAGGCATTTAAAATGGCATATGAATGAAAAGTAGGAGCTAGCAAAATGAAGAGTTGGCTTGGAGTGGGATAGAGTTTGATTTATTTAAGGAACTGAAATAAAAGTCATAATCATAGTACCTTAAATGTATCTTCTTCTTAAATATGCCATATCTCCCAATTCATTTATTCATGTTTCTTGAAATTGGCTTCTGTGCTTCCTTACTTGTTCATCCATTCAGACAATTTTTTCTGACTTATTGACATCAGTTCTCTGTCAGGTATGATGCCTTTGTACAGTATTCATAAGCCTCTTTTAGTTCAAAAACAACAGTGCTCCAAAGTAGTGACTCCTCCTAAACTGCAACCTAAGGTAGTGATAGATTTAAATGAACGTGTAGGACTTTTCTGCCTCTAGCAATTTCAAACATGGTCTTCAATGAGTTTCTGGAGTAAGTCAGAAGTATTTGTTCTCTTCCTTTCTATAACTCTGGTTGTCAATCTTGGCATTGAAAGCATCTTAAATGTTATGCCACAGTGTACATCATTTGAAAACCTAGTGTCAAGAAGAATGACATTGAAAAACATGAAACATACAATAATGCCCTTAGTGAAAATGAGTAGAAATAAGAGCACACATTCTCATATGTACAGCCACACATACACACACATGCAATGCAAAATGGTCCTTTCCACTCAGGATAGGGGAACATGTACAATTTCAGTTAGCTAGACAGGTCAGAGATGGGTATGGCTATACATATATTACTGAATTTCTGAATGTTTATTTATGGGAGGATATTGGTTTTATTTGACTTTCTAAGTAGCACCTAATGCTTATGCCAACAAATTATACTGTCATACTTATATACACTCATATATATATATGACATAAAAGAGCTTAGCAGTCTATAATACCAGTCCCGGAATTTGATATATATATCAAATATATATATATATATATATATATATATATATATATCAAATATATATATATATATATATCAAATATATATATATATATATATATATATTTGATAAACCCATGTATTAAAACATGATAGGGGATGTTGTTAAGAAAAGTATTATATTTGCTGTTAACTTCCTCAGAGAGGCCATCCCGAACTCTTAGTCTAAGTAAAGTCCCCTGCTTCATAATTTTACAGTAGCCTCATATTCCCCTGTCATTACATTCACCACACTCCATTGCAATTAATTCTTCAATGTTTGTATTCCCGGCCAGGCTATAAGTGATTTGAAGTAATGAATGAATGAATGAATGAATGTTAAGAAATTAAAGAGAAAAAATGCAACTTTACATCTGAGGGGCTTGGGTTCTTGACATTATTTCTAACCCCTAGGTGTAATAACATCTTTGTATTTGTTCAATTTCAAAAGCTTCTGGCCTACCAGCTAATTTGTTTTTGAGAAAGTTCATGACACACTGTAGGGTGACTGGAGATGTGTTCATTCCCTTGTCAATTAATTGGATATCTCTGTGTCATATATGCTGGCAGAACTGTACTGAACAAGAGAATGGAATAGTATGGACAGTGAATCTATGCAAGCCTTCTGATAGAGGAGATACAAGGTACTGTGGAGGCTCTCAGGAGGTTACCCAAGTGAGACACTAATGTGTGCTTAGCTAATTGAAGATAATTCATCATGCTTATATATTCCTGTGAGTGAAAATAGGAAATTAAAAATTAAAACCATTAACCTAGCATTCTAACCAGTTAATAAATTTCTTATTTGGCTTTGATAACCCTTAGGAAAGTCCTATGAATGAAAAAAAATTTTTCTACTGGTAATTTTTTAAGGAAAAAATTGTAATGCATCTTTACCTTTGATTCTATTCCAATAGGTACTCAGGATATGTATGTTGATACTTTAAGTATAATATGGGAAGAATAGTCTCTAAAACAGACTCGCACCTTTCAAATCATTCCAAGTTCTTTCACTAAGTGACTTTAAAGTAAGCAGTCTGTATCTATTTCAGGAATTATGTCAAAAACCATTGGTTTAGTATTAAATTGGAAGGAAATAAAAACAGCAGTGGAAGATCGTCGGCTCATTTTTAAATACTACCTTTTATAGAGCATTGTGTGTTCTTCCACACTTTCTTGCCCTCTGAACATATTGGCTGTTGGTTGAAGAGAAAAAAAAAGATGGTTTTGAAGAAATCATTAAATTGTGGTGAACATTCAGAGATTTCTCCTTCTCCTCTCTATTAGTCTGCATGATGGTGTGCCAAAAGCTATTTGTTTTTTATAGTTTCTTTTTTTTAATGCTTCTGAAAACTAAGCATCATGTCTTTGGTTAACAGTTCATGTCATCACCGCCCAGGAATGAAATTTCTAAAATCAAAGAAAAAATTAAAGGATGACATTAAAATTAATGAAACTCTTGATCTAATTTATGGTGGAAATGATTCATATAACTTAATAGTCTTTAAAAAGTACAGAGCTATCTCTCCCATTGTTAAGATTTTAAAATCCCGATTTCATGTAAATTAAAATTTTAAGACATTATAAACTCCTGCAAATGAAAATTCACAAAATAAAACAATATGGAAACCTCAACTTATTGTTAAAATTACTCTTAAATGGCCCAGGCCAGTTAACTCAATTGCTTCAAGCATCGTCCCATTACACCAAAGTTGTGGGTTCAATCTCCAATCAGAGCACATACTAATACAAGAAACAACCAATGAATGCATACGTAAGTGAAACAACAAATTAATGTTCTTTTTTCTCTCTCCCTTTTTCTCTAAAATAAATTAATAAATTAATTTTTAAAAATTACTTCTAAAACCTAGCCAAACTCTATGTTCTAGATATCTAGTTTGAAATAGTGAATAAATATTGAAAGTCCATCTTTTATGCCAAATATTTGACCTTTAGTTTTCGAAATATAAAGTACATATATGTGCACATGTATTTAAGAAAATATAAGTTGTACTAACTGCAGTGAGAATTTCAGTTATGATTTTTTTACTATTTTCCATTATTTATTTATTTATTTAGGTATTACATATGTGTACATATCCCCATATTTCCCCCCCCCACCTCATTCCCATACATGCCCTCACCACCCTGCTGTCTCTGCCCACTGGTTATGCTTATATGCCTGCATACAAGTCTTTAGGTTGATTTCTCCCTGTTACCCCCACCATCTTCTACCTTGCCTCTGAGGTTTGAGCATCTGATCAATGCTTCTCTGTTTCTAGATCTGTTTTTGTTTATCAATTTATGTTGTGCATTATAATCCTCAAATGAGTGAGAACATGTGACATTTATCTTTCTCTTACCAACTTACTAAACTTAGCATAATGCTCTCCAGCTCCATTCATGCTGTTGCAAATGGTAGGAGTTCCTTCCTTTTTATAGCAGCATAGTATTCCATTACATAGATAATCCACAGTTTTCTAATCCACTCATTTGATGATGGGCACTTAGGCTGTTTCCAAATCCTAGCTATGATGAATTGTGCTGCTATGAACATAGGGGTGCATATATCTTTTCTGATTCGTGTTTCCAGTTTCTTGGGATATATTCCTAGAAGTGGGATAACTGAGTCAAATGGGAGCTCCATTGTTAGTTTTTTGAGGAAATTCTATACTATTCTCCAGAGTGGCTGCACCAGTCTGCATTCCCACCACCAGTGTATGAGGGTTCCTTTTTCTGTGTATCCTCCCCAGCACCTGATATTTGCTGATTTGTTGATGATAGACATTCTGACAGGTGTGAGATGGTACCTCATTGTTGTTTTGATATGCATCTCTCAGATGGTTAGTGACTTTGAGTATGTTTTTATATATCTCTTGGCCTTCTTTATGTCCAATTTTGAAAGGTATTTATTTAGCTCTATTGCCCATGTTTTGATTGGGTTGTTTATCTTCCTTTTGTTAAGTTGTATGAGTTCCCTGAAAATGTTGGAGATTAAATCCTTATCAGAGATAACATTGGCCAATATGTTCTCCCATGCAGTGGATTTTGTTGTTGTTGATTTGTTGTTTCTTTCACTGTGCAAAAGCTTTTTATTTTGATGTAGACCAATTTATTTTCTCTTTAGTTTCCATTGCCTGAGGAGCTGTATCAGTGAAGATATTACTTCAGGATATATCTGAGATTTTGCTACATATGGATTCCTCTAATATTTTCAAAAATAATTTATTTTATTGTTTAAAGTATTACAAATAGTAGTACATATGTTTCCTTTCCCCTGCCCCGTTGACCACCCAGGGTCTTCCCTATGCCCCAGCAAATGCTCTTACCTGCCTCCCCCAATGTCTTTTATCCATTGGTTTTGCTTATATGCTTGCAGAGAAGTCCTTGGGTTGATCTCTTACAACCCCCGCCACCAACCCTCGCCTGCCTTCCCACTGTAGTTTAACAGTCTGTTAATTGCCTCTTTGCCTCTTTATCTATTTACCCACCATTTCTTTTCTTTAACAAAATCTTGCATCTGCATCCTAGAAATAAACATATAAGAACAAAAAAATGTTTGACTCTCAGTTTCAATGTCCAAAGGTTCTGAGTCACAGTTTCAGTGTAAAATAGTTCCTTGTATGTATATGTCAGCAATGATATCTGGATAGTGGAGAAATGGTGGCAATGCAGGATCCACCCACACTGATTTGGTCCTGGGCAACCTGCAGCGATGCACAGCTGCTTACTGCTTGCATGGTAAGGTGTCATCAGCGTCTTCCATTTTTGGACTGTTTTCTTGTTTGGAAGAGCTCTGTCAGTTCCTTTTTGTTGCAGGAATCCATATGGTCATGGAGTTGTTTTCTGAAAATATTCAAACATATTCTCAACCAAAAGTTAATAAAGGAATCTTTTCTATAAATTAGACTTTGAATTCTTTTTATTTTTGCCCAAAAGATTTTCCTTTGGGAGAGAGAACTAAGATGACGGCATAGGTGAGCACCTAGCTTGCTGTCCATGTAACAATTCTGAAACTACAACTTAACAACGGAACAAACATCATCCAAAATCACCGGAGAGCTGGCTGAGGGAAAATTCCGCACAAAAAAGTAAAGGTGGGATGCAGCAGTGACTCAGGAGCAGTGGTGTGCAGCTTTGAGGTTCAGAGCGTGAGCGAGCGGTGAGGGACGGGCGGCATACAGCAAGCCCGGCTGGTTTTCTCCAGCTGGGAGGGCGGAGGCCTACCACAGCACCGACCCCCCAGTTCAGGGCAAGCTCCCAGGTTGGGAAAAGGAGGATCCCATGCACGGCTGAGGTCTGTGTGTTTGGGGAGAGTGCACAAGTAAATTGGAACAGCAGTTCCTGCAGTCCGCGACCAGGCAGAGAACGTGTGACTCGCTCACTTGCTCGGAGACCATCATACTGCTTTGATTTACAACCCTGAGTGAGACTTTGGCTGTGCAGACTCATTTGGGGAGAGACAGAGTTGTCTGGCAACGGGGAGGCCAGCGGTGGATTTACATTGTCACCCAACACTGAGACCCGTGAGCCGAACAGATAAGCTGACGCCATGAGCCCCATTGACGCTGAAGCCGTGTGCAACATAGGGCGGACATAAGGTTGACGCCCCGCACCCCTTAGATGCTGTAAAGAGGAGCTAAGGCTGATGCGCTGCATAAGGAAGCAGAGCCACTGTTCCTTAGAGGATACCTATCACACACCGATAAGGGACCACCTCAGGAAAGCAACCACAATGCAGAGAAAAGGAAAGAAATCAGCTGTGAAAGAAATGGAGGAAAAAAGACAACTAGACATAGAGTTCAAAACCAAAGTAATTAGGTTTATGAAGAGGCTACCAGAAAACACCGAGAAACTTAATGAGAACTACGACGAAATAAATAACACCTACAAAGAAATGAAGAATGCCTACAAGGTTATGAAAAAGGACCAACTAGAAATTAAGCATACACTGACTGAAACAAAAAATATTATACAAAGACCTAAAAGCAGTCCAGACGACCGCAAAAACCAAGTCAAAGATTTGAAATACAAAAAAGCAAAATCCACTCACCTGAAAAAGCAAGAAGCCAAAAGAGTCCAAAAAATTGAAGATAGTATAAGGGTCCTCTGGGACAATCTCAAGCATACCAACATCAGAATTATTGGGGTGCCAGAAAAAGAGAGAGAACAAGGCAATGACAACCTACTTGAAGAAATAGTGACTGAAAACATCCCTCACCTGGTGAAAGAAATTGACTTGAAAACCCAAGAAGTGCACAGAACCCCAAAATATAGGAATCTAAAGAGGACCACACCAAGGCACATCATAATTAAAATGCCAAGAGCAAAAGACAAAGAGAGAATATTAAAAGCAGAAAGAGAAAAACAGTTAGTTTCTTATAAGGGAGCACCCATAGGATTGTCATTGGATTTCTCAACAGAAACGATGCAGGCCAGATGGGAATGGCAAGAAATATTCAAAGTGATGAATAACAAGAATCTACAACCTAGATTGCTCTATCCAGCAAAGCTGTCATTCAGAATTGAAGATCAAATAAAGTGCTTTGCAGATAAGAAAAAGCTAAAGGAGTTCATCACCACCAAACCAATACTATATGAAATGCTGAAAGGTATTGTTTAAGAAGAGGAAGAAGAAAAAAGGTAAAAATATACATTATGAACAACAAATACACATCTATCAACAAATGAATCTAAAAATCAAGTGAATTAACAACCTGATGATCAGGATAAAATGAGGAATAGAACAGAATCATGGACACAGAGAGGGAATGGACTGATAATTCTTGGTGAGAAAAAGGGTGCAGGAAGTACAGCAAGAGACTGGACAAAAATCATGCAACTATGGGAGAGGATGGGGGGCAGGTAAGGGCGGAGAGTGGGATGGGTACAGGGTGGAGGGGAGCTATTGGGGGAAATGTAATTAATAAACTGAACAATAAAGATTGAAAAAAAAGATTTTCCTTTGGCTTATTTTGACACTATGTGTGTTTTTCATGGGTGTCCTGATGTTAGCGTTACAAATGGAAAATAATTTTCTGAAGTAAGAATTTTCTAGATGTAATTTAATTATAATATATTTTTTCTTACTTGATATTACCCCACTATCCCCCCCTTTTTTATTAATGGAGCCTTTTGGAAATTTTATATTGCAGTCTTGGTAACTTCAAATTTTAATTTTTGCATAAAAATATGACTGCTTTAGGTTCTTTGCATGTTAGGCAATTTTATGATGAGATGAACTACTAATAGAAATTTTAGTATTTTAGGAACAGCTTTTTGTCCATTAAACTTAAATTTTTCTTGAGTGCTCATTTATTTAAATTGGCCAATTTAAATTCATCTGAGAACTTGATTACTATTTTACTGTCAAATTTAGTAGTCAAACAATAATCTTAGTTTACCCTGTAAATATTAGTGGAAAGGATTATTTGCATTCTTGAGTAGGCCCTGAGTATTCCTGGTGCTAGACTGGATTTAGATAGAGTGCAGCTGTTGCTGAAGTCTCTGTGGGTAGCCTGGGTCCCAATCTGAGCTGGGCATGGGAGGTAAAGCAGCCATGGGGGCAGGAGACCTCCCTCAGAAGGGGTGAGAATTCAGGCTCCTACAAGGTTAGGGAGGGGGTGAAGGTCTGTGCCCCACCTCTGTTGACCTTCAAGTTCTCTCCTGTTGGCCCCTCTGTGACTGCTCCTGTCTTAGGTTGTTCCTTCCCTTAGGAATCTTACCCTTCTCTGCCTAACCAGCTATCTTCCGAGGCCTAGCAGGGTGATGTGAGGTTCAGTTCTGTCTCCTTGGTAGTATATGCCTCTGTGGCATCCACGCCTAGCACCTGCCTTGGGATCCCCTCACCTGATGGCGGGGTCCTGGTACTGATCTCATATCTTGGGGGACTCTGGTTTCTTCACCAGGGAGGGCCCAGCCCACACCATTGAGTGAGAGACAGATCCATGTTGCCAGCCACCCAGAGGCTTCAACCGCAGCTTGATCTGAAAGTTCAGGTAACAGCCGTGTGCATTTGGATTGTGAGAGGAGGGTCCCTCTTGGCCAAAAGGGCAAGATGGGCCAATATATAATACTCAAGTCCCTTACCAATGCCTTAATTCCTTCTAAAATGGATTAATTCCTTTCCTGTCCTTTTTTTTTTAGTTGCTGCAAAACATTCAAAGAATTACTTTGTAAGTTTCTTTGGGATAATTGTACAATATGCTGTTGTACAATATCAAAATTTATAATGACATTCTAGAATAATATGTAAGGATAGTCTTTGCTCTAGGCCACGTTTTATGATTTTCTTTTTTTTTCAGAATTTACATTTTATTTTATTTTATTTATAATATGACTTATATTTAATAGTAGTACATATGTTTTCCTTTCCCCCCCAAAATCCTCCCCCCCAGCCTCCCTTACCCCGCAGCACATGTCCCCACCTGGTCCCCTCCCCGCCCAAGTGTCTTTCATTCATTTGTTATGCTCATAACCATGCATACAAGTCCTTCGGGTGATCTCCCCCGGCATCTGCCTCCCTTCCACTCCAGCCTTCCCCCGGTAGCTTGACAGCCTGTTCAAGGCCACCCTGCCTCTATATCAATCACTCCCCCCTGTTTCACTTCGTCAAAAATATCTTGCCTCTGCATACTAGAAACAAACGTATAAGAACAAAAAAAAATGCTTGAGTGTCAGTTTCAATGTCCAACTGTGCTGAGTCCCAGTTTCAATGTCAAATAGTTCTTCATGTGTACATGTCAGCAATAGTATCCAGATGGTGGACACATCGTGGCAATGCAAGATCCATCCTCTCTGGTGTGGTCCTGGGTCGCCCGTAGCCACGCTCAGCTGCCGACTGCTAGCATGGCAAGGTGTCGTCAGCGTCCCCCATCTCTGGACCATCCTCGTGGCTGGAACAGACCCGTCAGTTCCTCACTGTCGCAGGAACCCACATGGTCTTGGAGTTGTTCTCTGTAAACACACAAACACATTCTCGACCAAAGTTTAACAAAGGGATCCTCTCTGCTTACATTTAAGTCCTTTATCCATTTTGAGTTTATTTTTGTGTATGGTGTAAGTTGGTGGTATAGGCTCTCTCTCTCTCTCTCTCTTCTCTCTCTCTCTCTCTCTCTCTCTCTCTATCTCTCTCTTTCTTTCTTTTGCATGCATCTGTCCAATTTTCCCAACATCATTTATTAAACACGTGGTCTTGACTCCATTGTATGTTCTGGCCTCCTTTGTCAAATAAAGTGTAGTGGTTTGGGTTGATATCTGGCTTCTCTATTCTATTTCACTGATGTATATGTCTGTTCTTGTGCCAGGACTAGGCAGTTTTGAGAACAGTGGCTTTTTACATTGCTCTCCTTTCTCAGGATTGATACAGCTATTTGGGATCTTTTTTTATTCCAGATGAGTTTTGGAGAGTTCATTTTAGGTCTGTGAAATATACCATTGCTATTTTAATGGGGAGTGCATTGAATCCCTTGATTATTTTGGGTAGTATGGACATTTTAATGATGTTGATTCTACCAATCCATGAACATGGTATGCTCTTCCATCAGTTTATGTCTTCCGCTATCTCTTTTTTCAATGTCCTGTAGTTTTCTCTTGTTTTAATTTAATAAATCTTTATTGTTCAGATTATTACAATGTTCCTCTTCCCCCCATAGCTCCCCTCCACCCAGTACCCATCCCATCCTCTGCCCTTACCTCCCTCCCATTGTCCTCATCTATAAGTGTATGAATTTAGTCCAGTCTCTTCCTGCACCTCCCACACCCCTTTTTCCCAAGAATTGTCAATCCATTCCCTTGCTATGCCCCTGATTCTATTATATTCACCAGTTTATTCTGTTCATCAGGTTTTTAATTCAATTGATTTTTAGATTCACTTGTTGATAGATATGTATTTGTTGTTCATAATTTTTATGTTTACATTTTTCTTCTTCTTCCCCTTCTTAAAGAAAACCTTTCAGCATTTCATATAATACTGGTTTAGTGGTGATGAACTCCTGTAGCTTTTTCTTATCTGTGAAGCACTTAATCTGACCTTCAATTCTGAATGATAGCTTTGCTGGGTGGAGTAATCTTGGTTACATGTTCTTGTTATTCATCACTTTGAATATTTCTTGCCATTCCCATCTGGCCTGCATAGTTTCTTTTGTAAAATCAGCTGACAATTGTATGGGTGCTCCTTAGTACGTAACTATTTTTCTCTTGTTGCTTTTAATATTCTTTCTTTGTCTTTTGCTATTGAAATTTTAATTATGATGTTTCTTTG
This sequence comes from Antrozous pallidus, assembly GCA_027563665.1. Lineage (NCBI taxonomy): Eukaryota > Metazoa > Chordata > Mammalia > Chiroptera > Vespertilionidae > Antrozous > Antrozous pallidus. The sequence continues at coordinate 23,702,610 of CM050509.1, forward strand.
TGTGGTCCTCTTTGGATACCTTTTGTTTGGCGTTCTGTGTGCTTCCTGGACTTTTAAGTCTATGTATTTCACCAGGTGAGGGAAGTTTTCAGTCACTATTTCTTCAAATAGGTTTTCAGGATCTTGCTCTCTCTCTTTTTCTGAAACCCCCATAATTCAGATGTTGGTATGCTTGCAGTTGTCCCAGAGGCTCCTTACACTATCCTATCTTCAATTTTTTGGATTCTTCTTGCTTTTTGCTTTTCTGGCTGAGTAGTTTTTGCTTCTTTGTATTTCAAATCTTTGACTTGATTCTTGGGGCCCTCTAGTCTGCTAGTTGGTCTCTGTATAATATTTTTAATTTCAGTCAGTGCATAATTAATTTCCAGTTGGTCCTTTTTCATATCCTCATGTGTCTCATTAAATTTATTGGTCTTTGCTAACAACCTCTTGAAAAACCTTATAACCATGGTTTTGAACTCTATATCCAGTGGCTTTTTCCCCCTCCATTTCTTTAAAATCTCACCTGTTTCCTTGTCTGTATTTCGGCTGCTTCCCTGAGTTGGTCAAGTAGCTTTGTGTGGTAGGTATTCTCTAGGGGACAGTGGCTCAGGCTCCCCAGTTACATGAGGTGGATACTCTTGGAGCACTCCTTCATGGGCTGCACAGTCTTCTTGTAAGCCTAGATTGTTGTTGGTATCACTGGGAGAGGTTGACCTCCAGGCCAATTGGCTGTGAGGATCAGCTGTGTCTACACTGGGAGAGCCTCTTTGCTCAGCTTGGATGGGCCGAATTCTCAGGGATGAGCAGTCAGCCTTGGTTTTCTGTCAGTCCCGCCCTAAGCAGTGCATGGGTCTCCATGTCCTGCAGCAATGGCTGCACACACCTCTAGGAGAAAGCTGACCTCGAGTTTTGCCTACTACCAGACAGTCTAGTTTCTCCCCCAAATTTGCCTGGATATACAAAGTCTCACCCAGAACTGAAAAACAATGCAGTCCAGAGGTTTTTTTTTTTCCTCCTGAATGAGAGAGCCAGCCACACACCCTCTCCCCTAGCTCGCACACCTCTGAAGGTCCCAAGTTTCAGTGTGCTTCCTTTTGACAGTCCAGTTTCACTCCCTATGAGTCTGGGTTCCATGAGACTTGCCCGGAAATGGGGATTAGTGCATTGGTGAGCCTTTGTCTACCTCCCTGTTTGAGAAAACCAGCCAGGTATTCAGCCACCCACCCTCTCCACTCACACACATCTCTGCACTTCTGTCTCCACTTCTCCACAACTCTGCCCTCTACAGCTCCTCTGAATCTCAGTGTCCTTTGATGTTTCCTTCTATTTGGAGAATTTCCACTCAGCCAGCTTTCTGGTGGTTCTGGATGATGTCCATTTTGTCTTTCAGTTGTAGTTTTGAAATTGTTGTGTGGGGCAGCAGTATAGGTGTTTACCTATGTCAACATCTTGGTTCCTCTCTGTCCTGTAGGTGTTTACCTATGCCAACATCTTGGTTCCTCTCTGTCCTATAGTTTTCTGAGTAGAAGTCTTTTACCTCCTTAGTTAACTTTATTCCTATGTATCTTAATTTTTTTGGTGTGATGCAAAATTTGATTATTTTCTTAGTCTCTCTTTCTGTGAGTTCACTACTGGTGTATAGAAAAGTCCTAAATTTCTTGGAGTTAAATTTCTATCCTTCTAAATTGCCAATTTCATTTATTAAGACTAATAATTTCTGATGCAATCTTTATGGTTTTCTTTGTACAGTATCATGTCATCTACAAGTAATGACAATTTTACTTTTTTATTTCAATTTTGATGCTCTTTATTTCTACTTATCTTATTTCTGTGGCTAGCACTTCCAGTACTATGTTAAAAAGGAATGGTGAAAGAGGGCATCCCTATCTTATTCCTGTTCTTAGTGGAAATGGTTTTAGTTTTTGTCAATTGAGTATGATGTTGGTTGTAGGTTTGTTATATAAAGGTTTCATTATGTTGAGGCATGATCCCTCTATTCCCATTTTACTGAGTGTTTTTATCAGAAAAGTGTGTTGGATTTTGTCAAATGTCTTTTTTGCATAAATTGATACGATTATTTGATTTTGGTCTCTCATCTTGTTTATGTGATGTATCACATTTATTGGTTTGCAGATATTGTACCATCCTTGCATTCCTGGGATAAATCCTACTTGATAATGGTGTCCTAATATGTGGTCTATCTTTAAAAATGTTCCGTGTGCACTGGAAAACAAAATATATTCAGTAGTTTTGGGGTGAAATATTTTGAAGATATCAATTAAGTCCAATTGATCTAGTGAGTCATTTAGGATTGCTGTTTCTTTGATAATTTTTTGTTTGGAGGATTTGTTCATTGGGTTCAGTGAGGTATTAAAGTCCCCTACTATGATTGTATTGCTATTGATCTTTCCCTTGATATCTTCCAGAAGTTATTTTATGCATTTGGGTGCTCCTATATTGGGTGCATATATGTTTACCAGAGTTATAACCTCTTGTTGAATTGCTCCCTTTAGTATTATGAAATGGTCTTCCTTATCTCTTATTATGACTGTCACTTTGAGGTCTATTTTGTCTGATATAATTATTGCAACCCCAGCTTTTTTCTCAGTTCCATTTGCCTGAATTTTTTTTCCATCCCTTAACTATCAGTCTGTGTGAATCATTTGTTCTGAGGTGCAGATACCTGGTATATGGGTCATGTTTTCCTATCCATTCAGCTAACTTATGTATTTTGATTGGAGCATTTAGTCCATTTATGTTTAATGTTATTATTGATAAGTACTTGTCATACTTTTTATTCTTAATATTTTTGTTCCTTCTTGCCTTTCTGTTTTTTCTTTTTACATCAGCCCCTTTAGCATTTCTTGCATTGTTTGCTTGGTGGTAATAAATGCTCTTAGCCCTTTTTTGTCTGTGAAGCTCCTGATTCCACCTTCAATTTTGAATGATATCCCTGCTGGGTTTAGTATTCTTGGGTTCAGTCCCTAACTTTGAGTCACTTTGTATATTTCATCCCATTCCCTTCTGGCCTGGTGTGTTTTTGTTGATAAATCCATTAATATTCTAATGGGAGTTCCCTTGTAGGTAATTTTCTGTCTCTCTCTGGCAGTCTTTAAGATTCTTACCTTGTTGTTGGTGTTTGCCAATTAAATTATGATGTGTCTTGGTGTAGGTCTTTTTGGGTTCATCCTGATTGGTACTCTATGTGCTTCTTGGACTTGCTTTTATTTATTTGTTTTTTTGTTGTTGTTGTTGTTGTTGTTTTTTCTTGCCAATATGAGGAAAGTTTTCTGTCATTATTTCTTCAAACAGGCTTTCTATTCTTTGCTCAATTTTCTATCCTCTGGCCCTCCTATTATGCGAATGTTGTTTCATTTTATGTTGTCCCAAAGCTCTCTTAGGCTCTCTTCTTGCTTTTTAAGTTTTCTTTCCTGTTGTTGCTGTGTTTGTGTGTTTTTTTCCTATCTTGTCTTCTAATTTGCTGATGCGGTCCTCAGTCTCTTCTAGTCTACTGTTTAAGCTTTCCATTGTGTTTTTATTGCAGCTATGTCATTCTTCACTTCCTCTTGGTTTATTTTTATGTTGGTAACATTCTTATTCAGCTCCTTATAATTCTCATTGAGTTGTGTGCATTTGTCATCCAACCATTTGAGCATCCTTATAAACATTACTCTGAATTATGTCTCTGACATGTTGCTTGCCTCCATTTCATTTAATTCCCTTTCTGGTCATTCCTCCATTTCTTTCCTTTGGGGATTATTTTTTGGTCTCACAATTTTTTGCTGTAACATTTTCATTATTTCTGTTTCTTAGATCCAACTGATTCACTACCTTGGTTCTTTTGTGGGGAGTGCTAGAGGTGTGATCTCTCAGCTCTCCTGGGCTTGGTGATCTAGTGGAGATCCCTATTTGAGCTATTTGGATTCTCTTGATGTAGTTGGATCTTAAATGTTAGTTTCTTATTTGTGTATTAATTTTTTATCTCAGGTTGGCAATGTCACTCATCCCTGGCTTAATTGTATACACTGTTTTGGATGTGATTGTGGTTCTGACTCTTGTGGAAAAGGTTGTCTGATGTCTCACTGGTATGTTCTCACTGTGGATCCTCAGAGTCAACAACCTGGGAGATAGGAGTCTCAGGACATGAGGGTCAGGTACTGTGACTGACCAGTGTGGTGTGACTCTTGCTGGATTTGCATCACTCTGCAACTCACTATGAGGAGCCCTGAAACCATGAAAATGGGAAGCAGATTTCTCGTAGTCTCTGGTTGAGGTAGTGGGACTCTGGCAAAAATTATTTCCTTCTCTGAATCATGAGAGGCTTCAGGATCCATCATCTGTGGATATGGAAATCTCAGGGTCTGTGGCTGTAATAATGAAACCTTGTACAGGGAGGCAAGGCCTCAGTAATTCACTGAGCTATCCAGAGTTAGGCTGCCAGGAGATGGATGTCGTGGATTCTACTGAGGGAGCCATGTGCCCCTGATTGGAGAGGCACACATTGAGTGGCAGCACACAGAGCAGCCTAGGAGCCTTTGGTTGGGGGTGTGAGCTCATGACCCCCACACACTGGATTGGAGTGATTGTGGTGTGCCACTGGCCCCATGGTGGGAGAAGTCCTGGTTTCTGCTTCAGGGTTGTGAACTTTTGGTTGTACATGCATGCCCAATGGCTGCTTACAGAGACACCCTGGTGCTGTCTGCTGGGGCAGTGGACTCAGGAGGCCCTTGTTCCTGAGCGTTACTACCACAGGGACTAGATGACACCAGTCAGGGTTGTGCCTTGTGGCATTTCACAGAAGCACCTGAGGGCCACCTGTGAGGGCAGTAGGCTCAGGGGACTTGTGCAGTTTATTGGTGTGACTGCAGTGACTAGAGGTTAGCAGCTGAGGAGTGGAAAGTCCAAGTTTATGCTGTGAGGTCTTAAGCCCTTGTTTGGATACAAGTACGCCTAGTGGCAGCTCACAGAGTCACCTAGGAGTCATCTGCTGGGGCAGTGTCCTCAGGGGGCCATGCGTTGAAACCACATGACATGGTGTCTGATGTCTGGGGGTAGGCAGCTGGGAAGGGGTAAGTCCAAATTTCTACTGCTGGGGCTGTGTGCACTTGTTTGGATATGAGCATGTCAAGCTGGGGCTCAAAGAGACAACCAGGAGCTGCCTATAGGAGTAGCGGTCACAGTAGTCCTGCATGCTGGAAAGGCACAACTGCGGTGTCCAGATGTCAGCAGCCAGGGAGGTAGATGTCCCAATTCTTGCTGCTTTGTGCCCTTGGTTGAAATTTTGTGTTCCCAGTAGGGGCTCCCAGAGGCCCCCAGGTGTCATCATTCAGGGTGGTGGAGCTCAGGAGGCCTGCACTCTGGGAAGGCATGACTACAGTGTCCTGAGGTTGGCAGTTGTGGAGCGGGAAGACTCAGTTTTTGGTGCTGAGACCTTATGCCCTTAGTTGGACTTGCTCACGCCCAGTGGCAGCTCACAGAGTCACCCTAGAGCTGTTTGCCAAGGCGGCACACTCAGTATGGCCCATGTGTTGAAGCCATGTGACTGAGGTGTCTATTGGCAGACAGCTAGAAGGGGGTAAAGTCCAAATTTCTATTGCTATGGCTGTGCACCCTTGTTCAGATACAAGTGCACCCTGCAAGGGCTCACAGAGGCACCCAAGAGCTGCCTTTTGGGGTGTTGGGTTCAGGAGGCTTGCGCTCTGAAAAAGTATAAATGGTATCCAGACGTCAACAGCTGTGAATTGGGTAGAGTCATTTTTTGCTGCTGTGTCCTTGGCTGAATTTGTGTGTGGCCAGAGGTAGCTCATAGAGGTACCCAGAGGTTTTTTGCCAGGGTGGTGCACTCAGAGAGACCATTGCGCTGATTGAGGTGTCTCTGGGTAGGTAGCCAGGAGTGGGTTAAATTTGAATTTCTACTACCCTGGGCCTTGTGCCCTTGGTAGGGTTTGTGTGCATCCAGTGGTGGCTCACAGAGACACCCAGGAGCCATTTGCCAGGGTGGTGTACTCAGTGTGGCCCCATGTTGAAGTTGTGTGATCAAGGAGTTTGTGGGCAGGTATCCAGAAATAGGGGACTCAGAATTTCTATTGCGGGGCAGCAAACCCTTGTTTGGAAAATAGCGTGCCCAGTGGGGGTTCACAGCAACACCCAAGAGCTGCCTTTGTGGCCTTGGGCTAAGGAAGCCTGTGCACTGGAAAAGCACAGCTGTGGTATCTAGCAGTCGGTAGCTGTGAAGTAGGAAAACTCAGTTTTTTCTGCTGTGCCCTTAGTTGAATTTGCCCGTGCCTAGGGGTACCCTGGGGCTGATTGCCAGGGCAGTGCACTCAGGCACTCAGATAGGCCCTTTTGCTAAAGCCACATGACTGAGGTGTCTCTGGGCAGGCAGCTGGGAGTCGGGGAAGTCTGTATTTCTCCTGCTGGGGCCTTATGCCCTTTGTTGGGTTTGTGCAGCCAAGTGGGGGTGCACTCAACACCCAGAGGAGACCTGGTGTTGAATCTGCATGACCTAGGTGGCTGTGGGAAGGTATCCAGGAAGGGGGAATCCAGAATTTCTACTGCCAGGGCAGTGGGCCCTTGTTTGGGTCAGAATGTAACTCATGGCAACACTCGCTAGTGGCCTGTGGAGTGGTGAGCTCAGGCAGCCTGTGAGCTTGAAAAGCATGACTATGCACTGGAGAAGCACGACTGTGGCATCAGGAGTTCAGCTGCTGACGAGGGGAAGTTGTGCTTACTGCTGCGGGAGCATGCATCCATGGAGGTGGAGGTCACGGGTCCAGGGGTCTGTGGGCGGGGCAGCAAGATTTTGGCTGGAGTGGGCAGTGTCAAAGGGCTGTCTGGGTGGTGGTGTTGATGAGTTCCTAGAAGAGGCTACTCTCCCCTTCAAGATGGCATGGGCTCTGTGCCAGAGTCCTGCAGACCAAGGAGCACCGGCAGAAGTGGTAGTCTCTCCCTGTCCAAGAAAGCCTGGTCTGCCAGCCCATGATACTCCTGCCAGATTTAACTGTCCCTCACTCGCTCACACACACACCACACACATCCACACACTCTCCTTTCACTCACTCACACCCTCTCCTTCACCTCCATCCTGCCCAATGCCATCTTCCAACTTCAATTATTATTTTTGATTCAAGTTGGTTATGACATCCTTAAACACCAGTTATATATACTTAAGGACAAGTTAATGTTTGTGATTTTGTGATTTCATTGTTTATAATAATAAATCTTGATTATTACAGATAAGTCGAGATTTTGTATAGAGTATTTTGAAATAAAAGTCACAATTATCATTTTAGCTTTGTGTCTGGTATACTGCTGAACAACACAAAATTTGAGAATCTTTGGGATATTAATGTTTTCCTATGTAGGACAATATTATTCTAATGGTGCAATTAAATAAAATGACATTCAGCTCCAGAACATGAGGCAAGCAGCCCCAAGTTGCAAAAGGACAGTGCTGACTGTATTAAGCCAACCCAGCTGTGTGAGTTACTGCACATTAATGGCAGTTCTGTTATAGACTGAGGAAAAACTTCCCTTTAAATATTTTTGAGATATTCGTACGTATTCATGAAATACATGTAATCTGGCAGCTTCCTCAGTGATGTGTTTCTGTATATGCCATGAGTTTTATAATATCATACTTGCCTGGCAGAGAGAAAAGTGTTATCATATCTAAAAGACAACTGACTAGCCACTGACATAATCTTTGCTGTTACTTAACAGCATAAAATGTATCATTTTTATGTCAAACTTAATCTTTTATTCTTATCAAGTCAGAAGAATATAATGGAAAATTATATTAGAGTACTGTATAGTAGAAAAGGCCTAGGTTCAAATTCCAGGTCTGCCAGAAGAATCTTGTTCAATTTCAGCAATTCTAAAATGGGGATAATGTTAACTATAGAAATCAGTTGTCAGAAAATGCTGATTCTTAAACTGGCTTCATCATAAAGAAATGCATTATTTCTTATTATGAGAAATCCCAAGGTAGTGCAACCTCCAAGCACAGTATGTCAAGCATGCCAAGGATTGGCTCAACTACTTTGCAATTCTCTTTCCTCTTCCCCAAGTTGACATTGTTTTCCTAAGGGACAGAGCAGTATGTCTGTAGCACATTAAGGTATCAAATACAAACATGTCGATATCAGAAGAAGGACAGTCTCCCAGAGCATTGCTTTTAAATTATGAGGAAAACCCTAGCCAAAGACTTTCTAGCCAGAAGACCCCCTTCTGGAGTCTTACTGGCCAGAATTAGATCACATGTTCATTCCTGATGAATATTGATATGAAAACTGGACTACCCTGGAAGCCTTAGGCCATGGGGATCTACTTCTGAGCAGACAAAGATACTGGCCAACTTCCACTACATTACATGGCAAGGGGAGCAGCATAAGATATCTGAATAAACTGGGAGTATTTTTGGCAAGAAAGAAAAAAAATGGAAGCTGAATGAGACAAACAACAACTGGGAAGCACTTCATGGAGTATTCTGAGCAGTAAATGAAACCACATATTATGTAAAATCCATCTTCGTGTGTCTGACACAATGTAAGTACTAAATAAATAAAAGTTACTGATGTTATTATTAAACTATGAAATGAAACACTTTAATAGGAGCAATGATTGCATGATTGTGATTTTAAATACCAGTAAATATATATATTTTTTATTATTTACTATTTCCATGACTTCTCTATACCAGGGGTTAGAAGATGTTTTCTCTAAAGGAAAGTAATTTTTTAGGCTTTGTTGAGGACATAATGTTGATTTTTTTTATTATTGTTATTACATTCTTTCCTTTGCCTTATTTTCTCCATGCCAAACCTTTGTTAACTCCCAGGTGGTACAAAACCAAGCCATAGGTAGGTTTGCCAACCCTTAGCTTAAAGCAAGTACTTGTTAGCTTCTCTGTGCCCCCAGTTATTCCATCTATAAAATGGAGACACTGTACTTGTGGCGTTTTATTCAGAGTGTTATTGTGAAGATTAAGTAATTGATGTACACAAATTAAGTACTCATGGCGCTTAATGCATATTATTGATGGAGCTTGTTGTTTTGTTTTAATGTACCATTCATATCCATCCATCAACTGACAAACATATTTAGAGCTAAAACACACCAATGATTGCAAGTGAGTACATTATAAACTAATCACAAATTTTATGGTGTAGAAGTATACAAGAAGTGAGGTAGAAATGGTTTCAAGTGCAAAGAAGCTTGGCACAAAAGAACAGCATGAGTTTATGAGTAAAGCAGATTGAGTTTCAATTCTTAGTGTACTACTTTGCAGCTGTTATGACTCCAAGAAAGCTATTTCACCTCTCTGAGCCTTACTTTCCCCCTCTATAAAAAGTAGATGCAAATAAGGCCTGCTTCACAGGATTGATCTGAGTACTGAAAGAGGATGCCTTTCAAAAGACTGGTACATTGTAAAAGCTCAATAAATAGCAGTTGCTATTATTTTTCATTTTTGGTTATTTATATTGAATGTCTCTGAGGCTCTGTCTCCAAAATAGGCAATGCATCAGTTAAGGAAAAATAGCAATTGCTTGAATGTGTCTTCACTATTTGTTGACTGCTATGACTAACCCTGTAACTCACAACTAGTGTACATAGAAAAACAACAATTGAGTGGTAATTAAGCTTAAAACATTGATCCAATAGCCCTGTGTAAACACAGTCTGATTATGATTTCTTTCAGCTATGCACTGCATTTCTTAATATATCTGACAAGAAAACAATTAAATTTTAATTATTCAACTTTAAAACTTATGCCCAAAGGCTACTGAGCTTGAATTAAGCTCTGCTACTTGAGTTGATTAGGCATTCTCCACGCCCCCGCCCCCAGCTAAGCTAATACTAGATTTCAGCTTCTTGCCCTAGATATTTGCTAATACATATACTAGTTTGAAGCAAATCTTCAGGCTGATAAGAGCCACTCAAGTCTGAGTCCTGAAGGCTTGAGGAGGGTTTGGATACTGGGTAGAGGAGGTCAATAGGGAGAAAGAGGGGACACCTTTAATACTTTCAACAATAAAGATAAATTAGCAGGGGCCTGAACTCTCACCCCTCCTGAGGGAGGTCTCCTGCCCCCATGGCTGCTTTGCTTCCCACGCACAGCTCAGATCCGGACCCAGGTTATAGACAGAGACTTGGCCAGCAACAGGTGCTCTATATCTAAATTCAATCTAGTACCAGGAATGCTCAGGTCCTACTCAAGAATGCAAATAATCCTTTCCACTAATATTTACAGGCTAAACTAAGATTTTTGCTTGAGTATTAAAATTGATAATAAAATAGTAATCAAGTTTTCAGATTAATTTAAACTGACCAAGTGAAATAAGTGAATACTCACAAAAATTTAAGTGTACTGGACAAAAAGCTGTTCCTAAAATATTAACTAAAATTTCTATTAGTAGTTCATCTCATTGTAAAATTGCCTAACATCCAAAGAACCTAAAGCAGTTATATTTGTGTGCAAAAATTAAAATTTAAAATTACCAAGACTGCAATATAAAATGTCCAAAAGCCCCCATTAATCAAAAAAGGGAAGAGAATATTGGGGTAATATCATGTAAGGAAAATATCCTGTAAGTAAAATACATCTAGAAAATTATTACTCCAGAAAAGTAACTTCCATTCGTAATACCAACAGCAGGACACCCATGAAAAATGCATATGGTGTCAAAATAAGCCAAAGGAAAATCATTTGGGCAAAAATAAAAAGAATCCCAAGTTTAATTTGCAGAGAGGATCTCTTTGTTAATTTTTGGTTGAGAATGTGTTTGTGTGTTTTCAGAGAATAACTCCAAGACCATGTGGGTTCCTGCAACAGTGAGGAACTGATGGGTCTCTTTCAGCCATGAGGACAGTCCAGAGATGGGGGACACTGATGACAGTCAGCAGCTGTGTGTTGCTGTGTGCTGCTGCAGGCAGCCCATGACCAAACCAGAGAGGATGGAACCTGCATTGCCACCATGTGTCCACCATCTGGATACCATTGCTGACATGTACACATAAGGAACTCTTTGACATTGAAACTGGGACTTAGAACATTTGGACATTGAAACTGAGACTCAAACATTTTTTGTTCTTATACATTTGTTTCCAGTATGCAGATGCAAGATATTTCTGAAGAAGAGAAACAGGGGAGAGCGATTGATATAGAGGCAGGGAGGCATTGAATAGACTGTCAAGCTACAGGGGGAAGGCTGGGGAGGGTGGGGGGGTGTTGTGGGAGATCAACCAAAGGACTTGTATGCATGCATATGAGCATAACCAATGGATGCATGACACTGATGCGGGGGTGGGGGGATGGGGCGGAGGAGGCAGGTGGGGACATGTACCTCCCAATTACTCATTCAGTCTTTGTACTGAATTAAATGGCATGCTAAACTGTAGTCTCTCATATCATAAAAAAAAAAAAACTTAAGGAGCTCCTCATTTGTAATTCTGGTTTTAGTTAGTTTAGCTCTCAAGAAGAGCTGATATTTACCAAGTTCCTTGGATTAGCTATTTAAAAAGAAAAATAATATATCCCCTTTTGATCTTCAGGTTACTGGAAGGCAGGGACCATGTCCACCTTGCTTACTGCTGTATTCCCAGTGTCTAGAGATACACTTGGCACATTTTAGATGTCCCTTGCGTATTTCATGAACATCTAATAACCTGAATGATAATTTAAAATCCTAGAAAAAATGAACATGAGGTTTAAACTCCTGACCATTACTCCTTCACAGTAAGGTATCAGATAGTTAAGAATTCCAGAAGCAATGAATAGGTATATAAGTGGGGAATAGATTGTTGAAAATTCCAGCTGTGTAATGATGCTCCAATGTGTGCAGAATTGTCTTCAATGAATATTATGATGTTCCACTCAGACACCTCTTTCAAACTAAAAGATTTATTCTTTCAACAGGGTGAATGTTGGCTTCAGTGTAGCCCTCAATTTTCAGCTCTCAACAGAAATTGCCTCAGCTGAAGAGATCTACCTTGCCAAATGTCACACCCCTTTCCTGGGGCAGCCAACATCTAATAAATAATCATTGAAGTGGTGTAAAAGGGCAACCCTCCTACCCAAACTCAGAAAACTCTAAGGAACCATTCCAGCTTCAAAACACATTATGGTATTAATTGAGATCTTTATTGAGACCACATTCTCCCTCTACCCAATCCTGCCTTTTCCCCTTCCCTCACATTCATGATCCCAAAGAAACAATCCTGCTTTTCCTTCTTCCTTTCCTCCCAAATAGATCCCAAAGACACTCCTTAATAAACATCTGCATGCTTACCTTTATTTCAGCATTTGCTTCTAGGAGAATCGAAGCTATGACAAATACCAACATGTCCTCTTTCCTCATAGTAGGTTCTCCTCATGCAGGCAATATCTTCCCTGACACTACAAGCCATCCACTTCCCAAGACAGGATTTATATAAATGTTCCAATAAAATATGGGACATAGCCAATCACAAAGGCACTCCTTCATTCACAGTGAGGTATCATATAGTTAAGAATTAGGGGAGGAAGAAGTTTATGCTATTTGTTGAATGTCATAGAGTTATTAAGCAATGAAACCAAGATTTGAACCCATGTAGTCCGTCAGTATAAGCACGTTCCCTTGAATCTTCCAATTTTGCTTCAGGATCATCATGGGGAAAACAGTGTCTATGACTCTGTGCCAATTTCAGTACAATGTTGATAGTCTGTGCTCTGTACCTTTTATTCCCCTTAACTTATTTTACCCATTTTCCCATGTCTCTCCTCCTTGGCAACCATCACTTTGTTTTCTAATTCTATGAGTCTATTTCTATTTAGTTTGCTTCATTTGTTTTGCTTTTTAGATTCTACATATAATTGAAATCATATGGTATTTGTCTTTCCCTGACTTATTTCCCTTAGCATAATAACCTCTAGGTCCATCTATACTGTTTTATATAGCAAAACATAACATAACAAAACAAAAACAGTCTTTTATGGCCAAGTAATATACCATTATACATATGTAACATCACTTTTTTATTTACTCATCTATTGATGAATACTTAGGTTGTATCCAAATCTTGGCTGTTGTAAATAATGCTGCAATGAATCTAGGGTGTGTATATGTATTTTCAGTTTCTTTAGGTAAATACTAAAAAGTTGTATTGTTGGATCATATGTAGTTCTATTTTTAATTTTTGATGAACCTCCATACTCTTTTCCATAGTGGCTGTACCAATTTACATTACCATTAACAGTGCATCTTGTATTTATTTTTCATAGATGCATCCATTTTTACCACACTTGAAATGTACAGATTAAATTTTCCATAAAGTAAAAGTAATAATACATATGACCACCAACATGTTCAAACCCTTCTTTTTACTCTCAGTTCTTCTTAACAGAAATAAAAAAATTGTTTGGCGAGATTAGTATTTTAAATTATTATATTTCCTGAATAGAATTAGCTACCTTATTATTTAACTCCCTCAAAATTCTTTTATAATTCTTTCTTGAATTCTGCACAAAAGCTTTTTCCTATTATATATTCTTATATTTCCTATGCATAGCTTATTAATTCTATGTGATATTGAGTATATTATTGCCAATATGTTGTATTACATTAAGCAAATTTGCAAACTAGTTACTTGGGTAATTCATAAATTCAAAAAAGCTTGATTCTCTTTCCTTTGCAATTGCTCTCTTTTCAGAGGCTTATTTTTGCTTTTCACACATAATTTAACTATGTTTTGTCACAAATGTAAATGCATTCACAGTCTAGGCAGATATGCTAAATGAGCAAAGAAGGACAATTATAAGATAATATGGATTAGTGGAGCCTACAGTGAAAGGGTTAGATAAGCCTTATTGAACAATGTCTAAAAAGAAATGAGGGGAGGGGTGGTACAACACATTTTTAAGCAGAATCAAATGATATTTGCTGGCAAATTCCTCATTTTTCATACTGTGCTTTAACCATTATATGAAACTAGAGGCCCAGTGCACAAAATTCATGCACAGGGTGTGTGTGGGGGTGTCCCTCAGCCTGGCCTGCACCCTCTCCAATCTGGGACCCTTTTAGGGATGTCTGACTGCCCATTTAGGCCCAATCCTACCAGGAGGATCCAGCTTAAATGGGCAGTTGGACACCCCTCTCAGAATCCAGGATTGCTGGCTCCCAACTGCTTGCCTGCCTGCCAGCCTGACCACCCCCTAACCAATCCCCTACTAGCTTGATTCATGCATAATTGCTCCCTTGCCATCTTTTTTGCCCCTAACTTCCCTCCCCTGCAAGCCTAGGACCCCCAAATTGCCCTTCCCTGCAGGCCTGGTCACCCCCAACTTCACTGCTCTGCCAGCCTGGTCACCCCTAACTGCCCTCCCCTACAGACTTGATCGCCCCCAACTGCCCTCTCTTGCAGGCTTGGTTCCTCACAACTGCCCTCCCCTGCTGGCCTGATCACCCACAACTACCTTCCCTTGCAGGCCTGGTTTCTCCCAACTGCCCTCTCTTGCTGGCCATCTTGTAGTGGCCATTTTGTGTCCATATGGAAGCAAGATCTTTGACCACAGGGGGCCAGCTATCTTGTGTGTTGGTGTGATGTTCAGTTTGCATATTACTCTTTTATTAGATAGGATAGAGGCCTGGTGCATGGGAGGGGCCAGCTTCTTTGACCTGAAGGGTGTCCTGGATCAGAATGGGGGTTCCCTTAGGGCATGGGGCAGCCTGAACTAGGGGTCTGTGGTGGTTTGGAGGCTGGCTACACCCCCCGGGTGACCCAAGTGGAGGCCCTGGTATCTGGGATTTATTTATCTTCTAGTGGAGCCAAGCCTTCTGCTTGCTCCATGGTTGTAGCCTTAAGTGGAGACCTGGGCCAGCCAGGGCAAGTGGAAAGCTTGGCTTACTCTATCTCTGGGTGCAACTCAAGCCTCCTGCTCTCTCCAGCTCTGTGGCTACTGTCATTATCTTCTTTAATTAAAACTTTGTAGCATTGAGTGGAGGCCTAGGCTAGCCAGGGTGTGAGGAAAGCTTGGCTTCCTTCATTGCCTGGGAAACCCAAGCCTCCTTCCTGTGCTCTGTGGCCGGCAGCCATCTTGGTTGAGTTGATTTGCATATCTGCTCCTGATTGGCTGGTGCGTGTGGCTGGTGGGCGTGATTTGTGTTTGAAGCAGAAATACAGTCAATTTGCATATTACTCTTTTATTAGATAGGATTAGATAGGATATGGATTCTCATTGCATAGGTAGTATCTCTGCTATAACCAGAGACTATCTTATCTTGGCAGGAGGGGACTAAATATAAAAATCTTAGGAATGAAAATTATCAGGCCAGTGGGGAAGAAAAGAAAGCTGGACTTGAGTAATTCTGGGGCAAACTTGAAGTCAAAACTGTGCTACTGGGATGAATTTGGCTCCAGAGCTGGCTTATCTAATATGGTTACAACATTCAAACCAGGTCATGATTAACTCAGTTGGGAATGAGTCGTGTTTTTTGTTTTTGTTTTTAATATAGTTTTATTGATTTCAGAGAGGAAGGAAGAGGGAGCAATAGAAACATCAATGATGACACTGAATACTTTATTGATTGCCTCTTACATGCCCTACACTG
This sequence comes from Antrozous pallidus, assembly GCA_027563665.1. Classification (NCBI taxonomy): domain Eukaryota; kingdom Metazoa; phylum Chordata; class Mammalia; order Chiroptera; family Vespertilionidae; genus Antrozous; species Antrozous pallidus. Next base: position 23,718,179 of record CM050509.1, read on the forward strand.
TGGATCAAGCCTGCAACCTGGCATATGCTCTGACCAGGAATCAAACAGTGACCTCCTGGTTCATTGGTCAATGCTCAACCACTGGGCCATGCTAACTGGGCATGAGTGAGTGGTGTTGACAGTCAAAAAGGCCTGATATGATATGTAGGACATGACAGTGGGCATTTTATGGTGTTATGATGTTGAGAATCAGCTCAGCATGAATTCTAGGGATGGAGTGGAGGTGAATATATCCACCTGGTTGAGAATTAGGTGTAAGGGAAACTAGATCCATTTATTCAAGGACATTTGCCTACATCTTGTTAACAGAACATAAGAGATTTAAAGAAATGCCCTTGAGTTCTGCACATGTTCCTAGGGATGAGGAGTGCAAATTAAGAAAACAAATAAGGAACACTGTGATATGGGCTTGACATAAATGCAGCAGAACAAGGAATGCCTATGAAACACAGGATACTAAAGTACCCAAGACACACCTCCAAGCATATAAGGTACTAGACAGAAACACTAACTCTAGATCCCACACAATTGTGAAGATGAGATTCTTGACATCCTGCCAGGCTAGTTCAATGTGGATTCATATAGTTGGTGGGGCTTAATCTATAACTTGTAAGTATTATGGGAGCTACCAAGTGGGGCTGGAGCTGGGAAAGTTAGAGGATGTGAGGTCTTCAGCTACTTTCAACTTGACTGCTATTCACCTTGGTGAAAATGCTTTTTGTCTTCTTAGTACATACAGAAGAAGAGCTCCTTTTCTCTGATTCTACTTTTCTCTAAAATCATTGGACTTATGGAAGTTTAATACCACCCCCAAGACATATTTCAACTCCCTGGCATGCTGGCTTGGAAGGATTAGAAGCTGCTATAGATTATCTGGGATAGGGTTATAGGGATTAATCCAACTACTGCTAGACCATGAGGAATGTAATGATTAGCATATGTAGTAAACTCAGGAAGAGTGGGAGCCAGCAATTATACTGGCAATGCTTTTAATATGGTGGATATAACACAAAAATAAGAAACCCTAGTAGATAGCATGCATTCAAATATAAGTCAAAGTCTTAGTGCTTGGCTGGGTGTATGTCTTGCTTGGCATAGGATGCAAACTAACACCTGGCAATTGAAGACAGGGTCCAGCTATTAGAATAGGAATTGGCAATGGCTAAGTAGAAAACTAGGGCTCCATTCAAATGGAGAGGGGAGTTTGGGCACAGCTCCAAAGTGGGACTAAACTAGCTATAAAGGAACTGCAGCAGATGCCCAGAGTTTATGATGAGGTGGGTATTTGGGGGCTTAGAATAGCAAGACCAGTTCCAGACTCCACCTACTGATGTGAATATGGTTCCTAATATTCTGACAGTTTGGACGAATATTGCAATATGGGCCCATGACCTGGGTGGCACAAAGCCTGTAATTTCATGAAATAGTACCTGTAGCAATAGGACTGGGAAACTCAAGTTTTGACACTTTGGTTTTACAGAAGCAAAAGCGTATTTAGCATAATTATGAAAATTGGTTTGGGACCAAATCAGTGTATACCTAGGCCTTATGATATTGTGAATTAGAGAAAATTGCACGGGCCATAGTACTTTGCCCTTAACCTTCACTCCCCAAAGAAAATAATTATAAATGTTATAAGAAACAATAAAGGAACTGTGTATCACACTATAAATCGATCAGGAATGACTTAATGAAATCTGTTCTCCAGAAATGGAGCTTTGTAATCAACATAGAAGAAGAATAAAAAAATAAATACTTTAAATCAGTAAGATTCTCACCAGTAAGAATATAATGGATGAGGTCATAGACACTGACTCAGGGAAAGCATTAAACCAAGCTGAAGTCACAGGCTCATAAGGAAAGGGGAGGCATGGAAAAGGTCCCATTGCGCTCTCTTCCTCCCAAGCATTAATTTTTCCATATGCTTAATGATAATTATAATAGCTCAGGTCTGTGTTCCTTCAACATTTTGATTATGAAACAAATGAAGTTCTGGCTTTCCTACTTTTTGTGGTCAACATTTGGAAACATTGGGTAGAGTTCTGCAAGTAGGAATGCAAGCTTCTAACAAAGCATTTTGATAAATACTTCTGAATATAGTCTTTCTTTACATTGCATGGAATAAAGGAGGTAATCCCTGTCTCTTCCAGTTTTCTCCTTTAATTGATTCAAAAATATCCTTTACAGTGGCACAAAGAACTACCATGGATGCCTCAGTCCACCTGGGGAATGTCTCTAGGTATATTGCAGATCTATTTGCATCTGTACTGATTTCTCATTGCTTTTTAAAATTCATCCTTATGCCTTGTTTAGGGTCTAGGCTTCAATGGGCTGTCAATGCATGACCGTCATATTGGAGATAGTTTGGAACTATTTTCCTGGGCTTTGGTTCATTTGAATTGCTGTATACAACCTCTAGTTTTTATTAACTTGGATGCACATACCACCAGTATTGTTCATCACCAACCTACCCCAATCTTACACAAGGACACCCACCCTCATCTCTAAGGACTCTGGACAACTCGGCTTTCCCTGAGGTTCACCCAGAAAGAATGAAGACCACCCTGTTGTCTTTAGGATTAGTAGGCTATATTCTATTTCAGTGGCTCAAGAGTGGTAAAACTGCTGTCTATCTCCATCTTCAGGTGAGCTTTTGTTGCCCCACAAGGAAAGCTTAATAGAAGATATCACATGAGAATATATTTGACTCTATCTTGTATATTAATGATGCTATCCAAAGAAAGAGAAATTTCATTGCTTCCATGGTAGCAGAGGAGTGATGCCATGCAGTGTTTACTAGCCAGCTATTAGCATGCACTGGTGCAGACTGACAGCAGAATCAGCAAGCAGTTGGCTCAATCTTTGAAACATGTTTGTGTGACAAGCACATGATCTTTTAATTATAAGCCTTTTGAAATATTCATGGCTATTGAATTGCCTTATTTCCCATGCAGAAACAAGATAAAAAAGTTCTTTTGAAATTTGATGTCAGAAAACACTTGATACTGACAACACACAGTTGTGTAATGACTAATTAATAACTCTTCAGAAATAAGCATTTTGCCCTGATATGATTATTATGCTCATTTTCAAAGTATAACAAACCAAAATGTGGTCCATATAATAATTCCACATCTTTATAAAAGTTATTGTCATCCTATACAAAGAGGACTTAGTTGATATGACAGTATTGTAAGTATCAGCATGTCCCATACTTGGCCATTAAAACTTCAGTTTCTCACCTTTCCAAGGCCATCTTTTTATCATTCCTATGCTTATATGTATGCACTGTTCCCAGAAACTTACCCTCAGTATCCCACTTCCCCCTGAAATATAGCCTCAATGAAATTAAGACATTTGTTCATCAAACAAAAACCCATTGAGCACCATTAGGTGCTATACTCCATACTAGTAACAGAGAATACTAAAAAAAAAATACTAGTAACCTCTGCTATCAAGAATTTAATGATTTAGAAGCCTGGTTAGCCCTATAAAGAAACAAGGGTAATACAAATTTAAAATTTTTTTAAATAGAATTGAGTATTAAAACATGATTTGAGAATGCAATGATTCAGTGAAATCAGCCAGATCGTCCCCTTTCTCACACCTGTTCTGATCCAGGTAATGCATTTTTTCTTACTAATCACTTCCTATATCCCGTACTCTTGTGTGGTGGCCCCAGACACTCATGCTTGCCCTTTCTCTAATGCTACTATGACTATCACATTTCTCCACTAACAGTGCTGACTCACAAGGTTTATGTTGCAGGTCACCACTGAAGATCTGCAGAGAAAGAAATGTTTGACTCTACTGCAAAGGTTGACCTTCCTTTTGGGGGTGCATTTATTCTCCCATATTTCTTCTCATTGTTTTAGCAATGTAAACATTTAGAAAAATAATTCTTAATTTATGAACCTAGAATACTTACATCAAACCTACTTGGGGCACTTGTTAAACTCTCAGATTCTTGTGCCTCACTCCCAGAAATCCTAAATAAAAATTTCGTGGAATTCTGCTTTATTTTTTTTCACTTTTATTTTTTTATTGGTTAAAGTATTACAAATAGTAGTACATATGTTTCCTCCCCCTCCCCAATTTACTTTCCCCCTGGCCTCCCCTACTCTCCAGCACATGCCCTCACCCCACTTCCCCCAGTGTATCATATCTATTGGATATGCTTATATGCATGCACACAAGTTTTTCGGTTGATCTCTTACCTCCCCTCACCCTTTAAACTTCCCCAGCCTCCCCACTGTTGTTTGACAGTGTGTTCAATGCTTTCCTGCTTCTGTATCAATTTTTGTACATCAGTTTACAATGCTTTTTATTATCCATAAATGAGTGAGATCATCTGGTATTTTTCTTTCACTGATTGGCTTATTTCACTTAGCATAATGCTCTCCAGTTCTATTCATTCTGTTGCAAATGGTAAGAATCCCTTCTTTTCTTATAGCAGCATAGTATTCCATTGTATGGAGGTACCACAGTTTTCTAATCCACTGATCTGCTGATGGGCATTTAGGCTGATTCCTAATCTTAACTATTGTAAATTGTGCTGCTATGAACATAGGGGTGCATATATCTGTTCTGATTCGTATTTCTAGTTTCTTGGAATATATTCCTAGAAGTGGTATTATTGGGTCAAATGACAGTTCCATTTTTAATTTTTTGAGGAAATGCCATATTGTTTTCCACAGTGGCTGTACCAGTCTGCATTCCCACCAGCAATGAAGGAGGGTTCCTTTTTCTTTGCATCCTCTCCAGCACTTGTCCTTTGTTGATTTGTTGATGATAGCCATTCTGACAAGTGTGAGGTCATACCTCATTGTTGTTTCGATTTGCATCTCTCCGATGATTAGTTACTTTGAGCATGTTTTCATATGTTTCTTGACTTTCTGAGTGTCTTCTTTTGAAAAGTGTCTATTTAGGTCATTTGCCCAGTTTTTGATAGGATGGTTTATCTTTCTTTTGTTAAGTTGTATGAGTTCCCTGTAAATGTTGGAGACTAAACCCTTATTAGAGATAACATTGGCAAATATGCTCTCCCATGTACTAGGCTTTCTTTTTGGTGTGTTGATTTTTTTTTTTTTTGCTGTGCAAAACCTTTTTATTTTGATGTCGTGCCATTTGTTTATTTTCTCCTTAGTTTCCATTGCCCTAAGAGCTGTATTGTTAAATATACTGCTATGACAAATGTCTGCTATTTTGCTGCCTATGGCTTCTTCTAAGATTTTTATGGTTTCCCATCTTATGTTTAAGTCCTTTATCCATTTTGAGTTTATTTTTGTGTATGGTGTAAGCTGTATGGAATTTTGCTTTAAATCTATTATGTCCTTTACAAATGACATATCTCTTTTCGAGTTAGACTTTTTCACACCTATTTTAGAGGAGGGAGGTCAAATTACTAGTAGTACTATCCTTGTTCCTATTACTATAACCAGATGTTTACTCTTCCCATAATAATACTCTTGCTCCTTTAATATATACATCCATCTATATAGCTAATTTTCTCCCATCTTGTCACTATTATCTGTTGACTTGATTCATTCCTCTCTATTCCAAAATTTTTTCCTGCATTCTGGAAAGGGTCTCCTTCCTATCTGGAACCCACCCAACAATCAGTTTCTCACTTTTTTAACCTTCCTTTTCTCCAAAAATATTCCATAACCTTCCACTATTGAATTCACAAATTAAATATTGTCATGACTTAAATATGCTTTATTCTAATGCAATCAATTCAACACTCTACTCACTAAACAAATCAACTTTTATGCGTATATGAATAACCCATGGACACAGACAATAGGTTGGTGAAGGTCTGGGTTTGGGGCACAGTGGATGTGGGCTAGAATAGATTAATGGGGAAACAGGGGCACATATGTAATACTTGCAACAATAAAATATTAAATAAATAAATAAGTTGGGGAAAAATAAAGTCACAACCTGAACATTGTCATGGCCTGAACATACAACATTCTAATGTAATCAATTCAAGCACTCTACTCACTGAACATAAATTTCTGTCTCAGTGTAAATCTAGTTCTGCTATAAGCACTTTATCTTTTATCTCAAGTGGAAGCTGTTCATTCTTCCACACAACCCCCATTCAGATTTAGAATTCTGATCAATGTCCTACTAACTCAGCAATACTGCTTTCAGAACTTTATTAGTCCAGCTTGTATTATTTTTTAAAGTCCTGATATTTTGAGACTCATGCCCTCTAGCTAGGCCTATGGTCAGCAAACTGTGGCTCTCTGGCCCCTTGAGTGTGGCTCTTCCACAAAATACCACAGCCTGGGCGAGTCTATTTTGAAGAAGTGATGTTAGAAGAAGTTTAAGTTTAAAAAATGTGGTGCTTAAAAGAAATTTTAATCATTGTACTGTTGATATTTGGCTCTGTTGACTAATGAGTTTGCTGACCACTGGGCTAGGCCATGTTGTCCTACTTGTTACTGTATCCAAAAGTCTTCCCCCTCCACTTATTCATTCAAGGCAAGGACACCTGGTTCACAGGCCTTCTATTTATTTCAAGCCTTGTTATCATACTATTAACTTTCATGTCAGAGTAGATGACTTGTCCTATAACATGGTTACTCAATTTTATGACATTCAATGTATTGCTTCTACAGTCTATTCCAGCCAACTTATGCAATCACACACTAGGACCATCACTCAGAAATATTATATCATCAACCCATTATAGTTTTTTACCTTACTTTTCAGCTTACTTGTTCATTTATTTTTTTCACTATTTTTCCTTGAAATTATACTTCAAATTCTTAGTAATTCCTCAACTTCCTTTCTATTAGCATAATCCTTACCTTATATAGTTTATATGATCTATAAGTTCAACTATGCTTCTAATCTCCCTTTCATCACAAAAATCTGACAATATTCTGGATAAGCCTAAATTTTACTTCTGAACTTACCATCAAACATTAAAAAGAAATAAAACTTGGATGATGGTAAAATTTTAAAATTAGTGGGTACTAGCCTCAACCAGAGCTCTCACACTAGGTAGCAATCCTACTAAAATGTCTCTAATCACCTCAATCCCATTTCTTTACAATGAACTCAAATCCTTCCCAATTTCCTGAAACATCCATTATCACAAATCCATCACATATATACCTGAGCAGATGAATTCACCTTCTATAAGCATACCTACATCCATATCCACTTTTTCTTCATTCTTTCCAGGTAGATTAAAGAGGCATGCCTCCTTCCATCTAAATTATATCACTCATTTTGTGCTTGCATTTTCACACTCGCCTAGCTTTTTATTGTTTTTGTATTTTAACCTTTCCTATTCTACTAAATTGTTCTCACCAACAATTACATATTCTTAATTTTATCTGCTTTTATTTTTTTAAATTTTCCTCTTCATCTCATTGCTTCAATCAGCCCTAATTCTTTTTATGCTCAAAATTACCCTCTGAAAATGTGTCTGTACTCTTTCAATGCACCTACCATTCACTCTTCAACCATATCCAGTCTGAATTCTACTCTGATTGCTACAATGCTACTTCTCAATAGAAGCTTGCTAATTAAATATATTTCACTAAATCCAATAAATATTTGTAGGCCTCATGCCACTGTTTCTCAATCATCCTCTGGAGTCTAGACAGTCGATTCTCCACTCCTTCCTTCTTGACTCTGTGCTTTTGACTTTTTTGACACAACAATATCTTGAAATCTCTCCCTGACTTTACCTTTACATGTTATCCCTTATAGATCTTTCTCCTACTTTCTTCACTAAAATGCTTCCTGCATGATATCATCAAACCGATGATTTTAATTGTATAAGTATTATGATGACTTAACATTTTTTAAATCCAATCAAAATTTCTCTCCTTTATGCCAGGTTCATATAAACAGCTTCCTATTGTACATTCCTTATTGAGTTATCATAGTTCTTAGACACCATAATAAAATAGAGTGCTCTTTCTGTCACCTAAAACTTGTTCTGTTTCCTGTGCTCACAGTCACAATAAAAGACAGGATGTTTTATAAAAGTAAAAATCATGGGTCTTATTTTAATTACTCTTTTCATTTTATCCTCATGTCCCAAAGATCTAGCACCTATCTTTTATATCCATCCATTTAACTGAATCTCCACTTGCAACACTCTTATCCCAATGACTGGCATGTTTCTCATAAACTACTGGAAATAATCTTCAATTGGTCTTCATATAAGCATTTTTGTCTTCCTCTTGTTCCTTTAATGTACACCATGCATAATGACACTTAACAAATTAATTCTGATCACATATATTTACATTTTATAAAATAAGTGACACTATTTTATTCTATAGCCTATAAATATGGTTCTTCCACCAGAAATCTATATGACTTATGGATAGACTGAGCTAGATGATCAGTCTCTGATTTTACTCTTTATTTAAACTAGAAAATCTTAACTCACAATTGTGGGGTGTTGGTATTGGCAGCAAGTATTTCATGGCTTTTTCAGATTGATTGGGATATTAAGATGAATGAGGACCCAGAAATTATGGAGACATGTCTCAATAAAAACTATTATCAGTGCATCATTGGATGCAAAGTTGACAAGCACATTGCAATCTACTGCTGGAATGTTGGATATTTTAACTTGTCAGAAAATAGATTACAATTCTAGTCTCTGGTTTCATTTGGCTCTGAAAAATATTCTACATGTTCTATTAAAACATTTAAATGTAGGTTTTAAAGAAGCTTAATGATATGCTATCAGTTTCTTCCTCCAATGAGTTGAGGAAGATCTTTAGGTTTTGGAAAAAAGCCAAATTCTTGGCAATCCATTTATAAGTCATTTGCATTTAATGCCTTCTGATAGGTTATCCACAGTATTATAAATACTAGTAATGATGTCTTGTCCATGAAATAAATCATAACTTTAGGCTGTTCAAGATACTGAATATATTAGTCTTCTTGTGTGAAGGCAAGATCTTATTTCATCTTTCCCTTATAAAAGATGTGATAGTTTCTTCAAGAGCAAGAAAAAAGTGTTATTTTTTTTATCATTTCTGAACATTGCATGGAAAAAAATTCACTCAAAGTTCATGATTAGATAAGTTTCAATGGCTTAGCTTCAGGATGTCATAATGGTGTTCTGTGATTATCACAGTCTTTAGAATAACATTCGCATGCCACTTCTTTGTTTTCATAACAAATTATTCAGGAATAATCCTCCTAGTGCAACTTTTCAGATCTTAATATTGGGTTACTAAATTATCATTGACTAATTGAGAATTTAAAATGTTCTTTTGTAACACTGAATTTCAGTAATAAACAAAAGAAAATGCGATCTAGCATTTCTTCTAGATGCAGGTAGCTGATTCATACTTTAAGTCTTTGAACATATTTAAATGAGCTATTTTATAGTTTTTATTGGGTAATTTCATCTTCTCAGTTCATTTTGAGCCAGTTTTTATTGACTTTATTTCTTCTCTAACTTATGATTCACATTTTCCTGTTGTTTACCATGTCTACTATTTTTTATCGAATAGTATACATTGTAACTTTTGATTGTTCATTGTTTAGGTTTTTTACTTCTTTTAAAGAGTATTGAAATCTATTTGGAGGAAACTAAATTACTTGTGGATAAACATGATCTTTTCAAGCCCTGTTCTTAAAAATTGCAACAGGTTTAGAATGACTTTGCTAAGGCTAACCCTTCCGGATTCTCTGCTAGATATTTTGGGTTTTCAAGGTGGTCTCTTCACTCTAGGTAGTAGGAATGGAAATGTCTTTGGGAGCTTTGTAAGCCCTGGAATATGGTCAGTTTATATCTATTTCCCTCGAGTTTTTTTTTCTTGGCTCCTTAAAGAGTTACATGCCAAACATGCTCAGTTTATCATTCATCAAAATATTTTTGCAGTCTTTCTTGCATAGCTCCTTATTCTCTAGTATATCCCACAATTTTATCTCCCTCAGTATCTTTGAGCAACTATATCTGTCACCTCAATTCAACCAGGCGTCTAAGTATTTCTTGGGTTCCACTTCTGTGTAACAGGCTAGAAATAGCCTCCAGATAGAAATTTATGTATTCAAATTGTCTATTTAGTGTATTCTAGGGCTCAAACTCCTATGCTTTTATCCAAGTTTTGAAAACAATTATTTCATATACTTTGCCCAATTTTCTAGTAATTTGTAGATGGAGAGCAATTCTCATACCAGTTATTCTGTCATGAGAGACACCTGTAGCTGATTTAGACTTTTTTTTTAGTATTAATTGTATCTCATTGTGCCCACTTCCCATGACGAGTATGATGTTGAAAGACAGTCATGTATTCTTTGAGTCTGATTTAATTTAAGTAACATATTCATCATTATCCTTCTAGATAAATTTATGTCAAACCTGGTTGGGAATATATTGCTTTACCAATGAGATCAGTGTATTTAGTCTGAAAATAATTTTAAAAAATAATTATTGATAGCCTTAGGCTACAGGTTAGCCAAATTTGTAACAGTGCATCTATAACTAGGTGAAAATTCACACCAATTGAATAAAATATAACTTTTTGGACATTTCTTTTTACCTTTTTCTAATTCCAGTTTTCCTTTTGGTTGCTTTGGTAAACCAATCACATTCACATATTCAAGTTTTCTTTCTTGAATTTACGTATATATACTCTCACTGGAGTCTTTTTTTCTAGTTATATTTGCAATGTTATTGTGAATCATGCTATTTATATCACCATTTTCATTGCTACTTTTACATTGTAGTTCACTTTTTGCAACCATTGATCCTGTGTGTGTGTGTGTGTGTGTGTGTGTGTGTGTGTGTGTGTGTGTGATTTGGGGATATATTTTAACAAGAGCATGATATTTGGGTAAGAATAGGCCTTCCTTCCTCTGGCTTCGCTTCTGGCTGTCCGGGAGCCTGCAAGTCCTCGCTCCCTGCTAGAGCACTACTCCTGAAGTTCCCTCCACCACCACCCTCCTCCTCATAGTAGGTGTCCCACCTTTCCTGGCCAATCTGTGCCTGCATATGCAAATTAACCCCATCTTTGTCATGTTAATTTGAATACTCACTCCTGATTGGTTGTGGGTGTAACAGAGGTGCAGTCAATTTACATGTTTGTCTATTATTAGATAAGATAGATTATTTACAAGAAGGTGTATATGGTGAACATTTAAATAATATTAAAATGACATTTCTAATTACTTAAATCTTAAAAATAATCTATGCTGATAGATATGAGCAAGTGATTCCCTTGTTAGAGATAATGAGTTGGAAGGACTTATGGGATGTTGGTGGTAAAGTGTATATTAATATGGACACCACATAAATGGGTATGTTTACTTAGTAAAAATTCATTAAACTGTTTTAATATGTTTAACATTTGTCCTTTCATTGTGTGTATATTATAGATTGCAAAACTGCTTTGTTAATGACATGCAAGTCAAATGAGATTCAATGGAATCTTACAGTATATATGAAAATTTAAGAATCAAATAATAATAAAATTTGAATGAGAATTTCTGTGAAATTAATCTTTTACATTTTATTTAATTTATTTTTCCTTTAAAACCAACAGACCACTTGTGGAACCATTAATACATACACAGGGCCACCAATGTTTCATGGGCCTGACATTAATAATTCTGATTTAAAAAAATGGGATTCAGGTACTTTTCTTCCTACTGATTACACCTACTGCAGCAATAGGAGTTGAAGTATCTAAAGTAATTAACCACATTGCTTAAGCAAGAGAATGTCTCTTTCTTCAGGACTTATTCTGTGTTATGTTTCAATTAAACTTTCTAGCAGATATTATGTAGATACCTTTTGTTTGTAATTAAATTGAGAATTAAACAATTTGATTTTTTTCTATGTTATTTAAAAATAATATAAGAATCTAAAATAAGAAGAGAAACCAAGATGGTGGCATAGGTAAACACCTGGAATTGCTGCCTTGCACAACTACTTCAAAACTACAACTAAAAGACAAAATGGACATCATCCAGAATCACAGGAAGGCTAGCTGAGTATAAATTCTAAAAGTAAAAGGAAAGAGAAAAGCACACTGAGACTCAGAGGAGGTGCTGAAGTAAAGTTAGGAGTTATGGAGGTGCACTCGCAGAAAAGGCTGGCAACTGAGTACATGGTTATCATTTCAATCAGGAGGGAGACACAAGCTCCAGGCTGCTATGCACTCTAGTTCTGGGCAAGACTCTGGGGACCTAGATTTATACAGGAAGAGACTGGACTGTCTGGCATTGGGTGGAGCTCAAGGGCAGCTTTCTCCCAGAGTTGCTTGAAGCAATTACCAAAGGACACAAAGACCCAGGAGCCTCTTAGGGCAGATCTAAGGATCAGTCATAGATGTTTGCTCCTCACCGTTGATTCCCTAAGACCCTGCCCCACCCATGCTGTGTGCAGACACTTTTGCATTTGAATGGCCTGACCCTTTGCAGTCTAAAATTACCTAACAAACTTTTGCTGGGTCAGAGAGCCATAGAACTTCCAAAAGAAGAACCTATAGCAGCTTGCAGTGCTTCTCATCAGGAACTCATTGGTGCACCTACAAACACCAAACAAAGAAGAGGAATCTACAGATCTATCTTTATCTCAGGCAGAGGCTAGATTTGCACGTCATTGGAGATCCAGGGGCCAGTGGTCACAGTGGGCAGAGTGGGAAAATCCAGATTACAACTCCTCAGATTCATAATGGACACTCAGGGGGCAGACACAGTGAGCACCAAAGCCCCACTGAAGCAAGTATTGCCCCATAAGGGTGTCTCCAGCACAAAAGTTCTCCCATCATAGCTACAGATGATCCTCACAGCCAATTGGTCTGGAGGCCAATTTCTCCCAGTGACACCAACAGCAATCAAGCCTTAAGTACAACAAGACTTGTACTCAAGGGGGTGCACCAAGAGTGTCCACCTCAGGTAATTAGGGAGGCTGAGCAACTGGGCCTTGTAGGACACCTAGCACACAAAGCCATTCTATCAACACAGGGAAGCCAAAATGCAGAGACAAAGAAACAGGTCACAAATGAAAGAAATGGAGGAAAGCAAACTACTGGATATAGAGTTCAAAACCATGGTTATAAGGTTTTTCAAGAATCTTATAGAAACCACTGAGAAATTTAGTGAGACCCTAAAGGATATGGAAAAGGGCCAATTAGAAATTAAGCATGCACTGACTGAAATAAGAATAATATACAGAGATCCAACAGCAGACTAGAGGATCCCAAGAATCAACTCAAATATTTGAAATAAGAAGAAGCAAAAAACACCCCCCAACTGGAAAAGCAAGAAGCAAAAACAATCCAAAATTATGATGATAGTGTAAAGAGCTTCTGAAACAACTTCAAGCGTACCAACATCTGAATTATGGGGGTGCCAGAAGAAGAGAGAGAGGAAGATACTATAAACCTATTATTTGAAGAAATAATGACAGAAAACTCCCCCTACTTGGTGAAAGAAATAGAATTTCAAGTCCAGGAAGAACAGAGAACCCCAAAGGAAAGGAATCTAAACAGGACCACACCAAGACCCATTATAATTAAAATGCCAATAGCAAAAGACAAAGAGAGAATATTAAAAGCAGCAAAAGTAACAATTAGTTACCTATAAGGGAGTAACTATATGACTATCAGCTGATTTCTCAACAGAAACTATGCAGGCCAGAAGTGAGTAGCAATAAATATTCAAAGTGATGAAGAGCAAGAACCTACAACCAAGATTACTTTAGCCAGCAAAGCTATCATTCAGAATTGAAGGTCAGATAAAGAGCTTCACAGATCAGAGAAAGCTAAAGGACTTCATCACTGCCAAACCTGTATTATATGAAATGCTGATAGGTATTCTTTAAGAAGAGGAAGAAGAAAAAGGTAAAGATAAAAATTATCAACAACAAATAAATCTATCAACAAGTGAATCGAAAAATCAAGTAAATAAAAAATCTGATGAACAGAATAAACTGGTGAATATAATAGAATCAGGAGAATAGTAAGGGAGTGGACTCACAATTCTCTGGGGAAAGGGTGTAGAGGGTATGGGAACAGAATGGACAAAAATTCTATACCTATGGATGAGGACAGTGGGATGTGAGTGCGGGAAGGGAGGGAGGAAACCGAGTGGAGGAGAGCTATAGGGGGAAAAAAGAGGAACAACTGTATAATGTGAACAATAAAGATTTATTTAAAAATAATCTAAAATAGAAAGCTTTTGCACAGCAAAAAAACCTATCAACAAAATAGCAAAAAACAAAACAAAACAAAACAACAAAACACCACTGTATGGGAGAACATATTTGCAAATGTTATCACTGATAAAGGTTTAATCCCCAACATTTACAGAGAACTCATACAACTTAATAAAATAAAGATAACAACAAAATCAAAAAATGGGCAATTGACCTAAATAGATACTTCTCAAAAGAAGACAGAAGGAAGGCCAAGAGATATATGAAAATATTCCCAAAGTCATTAGTTATCAGAGAGATGAAAATCAAAACAACAATTCGGTACCATTTCACACCTCTCAGAATGGCAATCAACAAATCAACAAATGACAAGTTCTGGTGAGGATGCGGAGAAAAAGAAACCTTTGTGCACTTCTGAGGTAATGCAGACTGCTGTAGCCACTGTGGAGAACAGTATGGAATTTCCTCAAAAACCTAAAAATGGAACTCTCATTTGACCCAGTAATCCCACTTCTAGGAATATATCCCATGAAACTAGAAACACCAATCAGAAAGGATATATGCACCCCTATGTTCATAGAAGCACAATTCACCATAGCTAAGATTTAGAAACAGCCTAAATGCCCATTAGCAGATGAGTGGATTAGAAAAATATGGTACATCTACAAAATGGAATACTACACTGCTATAAAAAAAGAATGAATTATTACCATTTGCAGCAGCATGAATGGAACTGTATAGCATTATGCTAAGTGAAATAAGCCACTCAATGAAAGAAAAATACCACATGATCTCACTCATTTATGGATAATAAGGAACATTATAATCTGATGAGCAAAACTAGATATAGAGGCAGAGAAGCATTGAATAGACTGTCAAATTACAGTGGGAAAGGTAGGCAGGTAGAGGTAAGAGATCAACTGAAGGACTTGTATGAATGCATATAAGCACAACCAATGGACACAAGACACTGGGGTGGGGGGATGAGGGCATGTGACAGGGGTTAGGGGAAGCTGGGTAAATGTCCATGGGGGGGAAAAAGGAGATATATGTATTACTATGTGTAATACTTTAAACAATAAAATAAAATTTAAAAAATAAAATACTCCATTGGTTTCACTGGAGTTATGTCACCCCTGGAAAAAACTAAAATAAAATAAGAACCTGGTTATATTTTAAAAGACAAATCATAAAAAGACCTTATGAAAGAAAACATCTACTTTAACTGACACTTTATACCTCCAATCCTATTTCCATACATTCATTTACCAAATCTATTAGCCACCTAATATGTATCATATGTTGTTTGGGCATAGGGGAAACAGGCAAATATTTTATATCATTATTTCATGATTTATCAACTTTAATACTATCTACTGACACCAAGAGATAAAAGATACGATTATAGGTTACTTACACTACCCTGGCCTTGCATAAATGATCTGGTGGTTTCAGAGTTGAAGAGATTTTGCAATTTCCACAATGCTGAGAGAGATTTCAGTGAAAACACTGCAAAATAATAAAAATAATAATAATAAATTTGATAATATAACAATAGAAACTTTTCAAAACATAATACATCAAGAAAAAGAAATGGAGCCTGGCCAACGTGGCTTCGTGGTTGAGTGTTGACCTATGAACCAGAAGGTCATCAGTCCCCAGTGTGGGCATGCAGGAGGCAGCCGATCAATGGTTCTCTCTCATCATTGATGTTTCTATCTGTCCTTCTCCATTCTTCTTTGAAATTAATAAAAATATGTTTATCAAGAAAAACAAATGGAAAAACCCCACATCATCAATGGTCCATGAGACAACAAAAAATAGCCTAATGCATGTGAAATTGACATTCCAGAATAAAATAATAGAGGATTTGAAAAAATAAAGCTGAAATATATTTAAATTTGATTAAAAAAAAGTATAATCCCAGAGATCTACCTAGTAAGCTCAATGAAACCAAAACAGTAGGATGTAGAAAACAGGGCAAAGCATATCAGAATAAAAATGTTGCAAACCAGTGATAAAGGTAAAATCCTTAAAAATCGCCATCAGAAAAAGATGCATTAGGTATAGCACAATAAAAAATAAAAATGATTGCAAACTTTTCCTCCAAATCAATGCAAACTAGATACATTACAGTGACATTTTAAAGTACTAAAAACATAAAATTCTTTCAACTTATAATTCTCTACTCAGTGAAAAATATCTTCCAAAAATGAAAACAAAATATACTTTTTCAGGAAAAAGGAACACTGAGGTAATTCATCTCCTTCAGACTAGTACTACAAAAAAAAATATTGAAAGTATACTGTAGCCCTAACTGGTTTGGCTCAATGGATAGAGCATTGGCTTGTGGACTCGGGGGTCCAGGTTTGATTCCGGTCAAAGGAATGTACCTTGGTTGCAGGCACATACCCAGTAGGGAGTGGGCAAGAGGCACCTGATCAGTGTTTCTCTCTCATTGATGTTCCTGACTCTCTAACCCTCTCCCTTTTTCTCTGCAAAAAATCAATAAAATATATATATTTTTAAAAAGAAAGTATTCTGTAGACAAGAAAATCACACCAGATGAAAATATGGATCCATACAAAGGAATACAAAGCACTGAAAATGCTAAATGTATGAGCAATTTTATTTTTTAATTTGTTTAAAAGATCTTTGAGAACAGGATGGCAGACTAGAAGGTCTCCCACTCATAACCCCCCTATAGCAACAACAATTAGGCAGACATACACAGCCAAAATAACTTTAGAGGAGTTTTAGGATTCAGGTAGGAACTTGTGAAACCCTGCTAAAGGTCAGGACCAAGCAGGACAATTTAGAGAAGGCAGGTACATGCTCTGGTACCAATTGTGGTTTCAGCCTCAGACTCAAAAACTGCCCCATCCCTTGTGCATTCAGGTTCAGCCCCCTTTTGCCTTGATCTTGCCAACAGCACCATCTATCTAGGGACTTGCAAAATATTGTGAGATTTACCTCCAGGAACTCAACCAGGTTGCCACAGTAAATAACTGAGAAAAAAAATGCTATGTGCTTTTGTCAGGTGGAAGTGAGAAGGAACCATTTTGAAATACACTAGCACTCTGTTATTCTTACAAAGGCTTTGCCCTCAAAACAAAGTGATTAAACACAACCCAACCTGTCTGAGTATTATCAGAGCCTAAATGTCCAAAGGGAAGGAAAACAACTAATTCCAGACTATTCTAGCCAATCTCTCCCACCTAAGGAGGAAGAAAAGTTGAGGAACTCATAGAAAGTTCATCAAGAACATAGACTCACTAAAAGATTAAGATGGAACCATAGGAATATGGAACACCTCTCCTCACCCCATGTTTTCCAAGTCCTTGCATATCAAAGTGCATTTCTTCCTTTCTCACATATGAAGAATATACATAAGGATACAATTCTAAAATCTGAGAATATGTATTAATTGTTGCAGATTAGATATCTTATAATAACCTGAGTTACTACCTTTTAAAATTATCTGTAATTTTCATTTAGAAGCTTATAAGATTTTGTTTTTAACCGTGAAATTCTCAAATGTCACCAAGAGTGCCATGGTAACTGCTATTGTTGTTGATTGTGCCTGGAGAATAAAAGTATACCTCTCCGAGTAAGGAATGCAAATGTACCAACATGGTCTAGCCATCAGTCTAAGCAGGGTTCTAGTCAAGAGAGACAGTACAGGGTGTCCAGCATCAAGCATCCAATACTGAACTATGGGTCTGAGTTTTACCAGCTCCAGTCCTGGAGGGATTGAGTGAGGACAAATAAGATCCTTAATCCATAACCCTAAATAAATGTAAGATTAAAGTAGCTCAAGGAAATAAGCAGATACAGTGAGCAAGAGGGGAGTTTATTAGAGGGAATGAGGGGATGGAACTACAAGTGGGAAAAGTTAGGACTCAGCCTCTACTGTCCTTGGAGATGAATTTTATGAAAAAAAAAACATACACACACACACACACACACACACACACAAAAAAAAAAAACACACACACACACAATGAGCAGAGGTTAAGGGATATAAGTGTTCTAGTTTGATTAGATGGAGTTCATTGTCCTTCACACCTATTAGTGCTAGCTGTTGAGGCTGTGGGCTATAAGTTAAGACTGTGGGCTTTAAGTGGCCTTTGTTATCCTTAGCCTGCTGTCTCACCCTTTGGTGCGGCTGCCTCCTGTTGTGCTGGATAGGGTGACCACAGGCTGTTCCAAGAAATGGGACAGGAACCACTTTCTTGTTCATGTCTTTCTAGTCCACCTGAGCCAAATGTCTTCTTCTGGCCTGTCAATAAACCCTATGAGGCCAATGGGAAAGGAAAAATGTCAGAAATATATAAACAGGGATATAGAACATGGGTCCAATTACTAAAACTGTAATATAAGACAACAGTGTGATGACCAGGGTGACCAGGTAGTCCTAGGCATCCACCATCAGGAAATAGGAAAGTGCTCTTTTAAAAATGTTAATGTACCAAGAGGGTCCATCCATAATCAGGCATTAATCTTGAGTCCACCTAAGAAATAAGGGTAATACAATTCCATTTCCTGCAATTACAGAGGTTCAGATTTAATTGGTAGGTTTGATTAGAAGATATTTTCTATGCTTTTTCCCTTTTATCTAAATATATATAATTAAAGGTCACATAAGTCAAGATATCCTCATTTTCCCACCAATAAAAGCAAAAGAGGTAATTTCAAACCAACTAATATGAGGGGAAAATTAGCCTTCTCCTCAATCAGCTCTTATGAGTGGACAAAATGGGACTGATCTCAGAGAGTTGGGGCATGTGATAATAAAATTAGCACACAGTGGGTCAGGGCAGATATCACTAACTTATTTTAAGGTGAATCTAACCCCCAGGCTCTTATTTTTTATTAAAAATAAATAATAAATATACAAAGAGAATTGGGACCTCCCAAAAATTTAGAAAAGAGATTATTTTTGACACTGAGGCTGAAGATCAGACTCTGGACTCTAGTGAATTCACTAAAGCCATGCCACTCAGCAGGGTTTCTCTTGGCAACACCGACATAGCAGGTTGTGCTTTCTATGAAAATTCACACACACACACACACACACACACACACACACACACACACCATCCTGAAACCCCTACTTGACACAGGACCAGTATATTTTATCAACAATGGGTCATAAACGTTAGTCTTTTTAATGTCTTTATTTTAGAATGAGAGTAAGAGAGAGGGATATATAGAAACATCAATTGGCTGTCTACTGCATGTCTCTAGAGGGGATCAAGCCCATAACCCAGGCATGCACCCTGACCAGTAGTCAAACAGGTGGTCTCTTGGCTGATGCTCAACTACTGAGCAACATTGACCAGGTACAGATGTTAACTCTAAACTTACCCTTTGGACTGTTGTTTGCCAAGACTGACATCTACAACTCTCTTAATAAAATCAGTTCAGTGACAATATTGTTAAGCACCCATTAAAAGCATTGTCTGAAGTTTGTATTTCATAGTTTTTCTTTAATTAAACTTTGCCTGTTCCATTCAGCTATTTAAATTACACAGAATGTGATGTTCTGTCAAATGCTCTTAAGGATAATGTAAAAATTCCATCACTCATTTTCATCCTTTACTCAACATTTTGGCTTTGTTAATACAGTGAGATGCAAGAAAATGTGGTTCCTTTTTTGTTGCTTTCTTAGCAATGTGAAGAGCTCAAGGAATGCAACATATGAATAGAAAATAAATTATAAAGTAAGTTACTGTGGAAACATCCAGAGTCCTTACCTCTTGTCACCCATGTTTTAGAAATTCAGAGTTTTCTCAAAAAGGTTCAAGTGTTTCTACAAACCCCTCATTGAAAGCTAGCACTCATCTCTGAGAAGCATATACTTAAGATCATCAGAAGAGTTGATTCACTAGAGCGTTTGTCTGAAATAGACAGCAGGCACTCAGCTTGCTTTCCAGGGTCCTTGTTACAAGTCACAGCTCCAAAGACAGTGGCCTAGCAAACTGGATAAAGGATACGTGGGAAAAGTTGAAATCCAGTCCATGTAAAACAAGTAATTAAGCCCTAGCCAGCTTGGCTCAGTGGATAGAGCATTGGCCTGTGGACCAATTAATTATTTTCCATAGTTAATAGGTTCAATTCCAGTCAAGGGCACATGCCCGAGTTGTGGGCTCTATCCCCAGTAGGGGGCATGCAGGAGGCAGCTGATTAATGATTCTCATCATTGATGTTTCTCTCTCTCCCTCCCTCTCCGTACATCTTCTTCCCTCTCTGAAATCAATAAAAATATATTTGAAAAATAAAATAAAACAAGTAATTAAGTTAAGAAAAAGATATTGTACCAACAAACACTGAAGAAGCCACAGCCTTCATAATGAAGTGAAATAATTTGTCAGTATGTTAAATTTGAGAGCAGATAACTAAGCTTGAGCAGAGATATAGTGATGATAAGTTTTGTTAAGCTCTCTCTACAAATCAACACAACAGATGTTTATGATTTTACCTTTTAAAAAAAAAATATCCCCCTTTCTGTCTTATTCTCTCCCCCTCTTTCTTCATTTTGCTTGTCCGTGACTTTCTGGATTCCCTACTTCTCTATGAATCAGGCTTATCAGTGACCAAAGGCACCAGAACTAATTTAGTCTGATTGTAGGTAATCAAACTAAAGCAGTCACTGGTCCTTCTTTGAAATTCTGCATGGCCCTCAGCACAGCTGATTTGTATGACCAAATAAATGCTCTGTGGGAAAACATTGAGGAAGTATTCACTGGATACTATAGAAATTCTCAGTTGCTCCATGCCCTGATACTGGATCCTTTTGGGGGTCTATTGTCAAATGAGAACCAAGCCTCTTGATTTCTGAGCTGCTGTCCATGCTGGACAAATATCTTAGTGGATATCCTGATGCAAGAGCCTGAGATTCCAAGTCAGGATTGCTGAGTTTTCTTATGCCTGGTTCTGTCACCATCTCCCTGAAGGTAATCTTATACAAACCTCTCTCCCCTCAGTTTTCTCAATTTCTCTGAATTAAGGAAATTGACAGGGAAGGAAAGTAACTTACAACTTCCTTAACAATCACCACTGACTGGAAGTGACTGTTTGGGTCATCATGTTCAGAAGTAGTCTGAATGTCCCGATTCAATGTTGTCACCACAGTCTGTTCTAATTGCATTATATCACAATGACTACTTACAGTGGTTAAGAGCACCAGATCTGGAATCAGAGATTTCAGTACCCACTAACCAACTGTGTAGCCACTATTAGCATGCTACTTACCTTCTCTAAGCCTCTCTTTCTTCGCCTGCAAAATGAGGAAAATAATATTACCTACCTTCTGGAGTTGCTGTAATAAATGTTAGATAATTCATTTAAAGCTCATTGCATAATACCTTACAGTTCATAAGCACAAGGCAATTATCTTCACGACCTTCAGTTCACTTACAAGCCCATATAAATACAGGTAGGGCAAAAGTATGTTTATAGTTGTGAGTATGAGAAGGACAGAGCTTATTTTTTGTATTATTATTTATTAATTATTTTCCATAAAAATGACTGTAAGCCTACTTTTGCCCCCACCTGTTCTGCTATGGCAGAGGACTGGGGAGTGATGTTTTATCAGTTGCCATCTCTAGATCAAACGCTTCTTAAGGTGTTTTCCAGCTTTCTAGTTATGTTTCTGTGAATACAAAAACAGCACAAATTGAGGCTTACTCAACTTGGCAGCACTTGTGATGGAATTTGTAGTAGGCATAAGTGGATGTTAACAGCTTTTCTTGATTGGCTGTTTCAGTTCAGTTTGTCATGCAGCATTTGGAATTATTTTACTTAGGCATGTCTCCACACTTGGGAAACAATTAGAACCAGGAGATAAAAAATAGACAATTTATGTTGAACATGCATATTATCTCTATAACAAACTGATTTATATTAACTGATTTATAATTAGACTGATTATTTATTATTATCAGTGTAATGCATCCAGTACTTTTGTGGTTTGGGAGCGCTTCTAATTCAAACAATTCTGACTCTACCTCCTCTATAAATTTTGGGAAAATCAATAATTTGATACATTTTTGGAATGCCTCTATACACAGGCATTGTCATGGCCACTAAAGATTCAAAATCATATAAGACATGGCTTTTGTAGCTAAATAGCACAAGATCTGAAAGACAAGTTCTAGTGGAATTCTTAAGATTTTCCTGCTCTGATTCCATACATTTAACATACTAGTTCTTTGTCCACTGTAGCAGTTATTCCAGCATTCAACTGTATCCTCAGGTCCCCTTTCCTTTGTAGACACACAGACAACTGCATCCTCACATTCCCTTGCAGGTAGGTGGGAACCTGTGATTGAGTCTAGCTAGTGAAATACAAGTGGAAACAATTGTGTTACTTCCTCTTCAAGGCAGTTAAAATTAGGTGAAAGTCTCTAAGCTTTCTCTCTCCCTGACATTGATGTTCTGGAAGCCCTCTCCCCGCCCCCAAATGGTAGCATTACAAAGTGCACTGTCCATTAAGCTATAAACCTACCGTACCTCCCCTGTCTCACTGCCCTATTGTTTGGAACTTGTAAACAACATATAAACCCTATCTGTATTAAATCACTGAGATTTTTAACATTGTTACTGCAGCATAGTGCAGATTGCACTTAATATTTCTTATTTTAAATAAAGGTTTCCAACCATAGAGAGAGCATACTCTAACCTATGCATATTAACTTCCTTGTTTTCTTTTTTTAAAATATATTTTTATAGATTTTAGAGAGGCAGAGAGAGAGAGACATCGATGGTGAGAGGTACTCATTGATTGGTTGCCTCCTGCATGCCTCATACTAGGGATTGAACCTGCAATCCAGGCACATGCCCTGACCAGGAATTGAACCATGACCTCCTGGTTCATTGGTTGATGCTCAACCACTGATCCATGCTGGCCAGGCTCCTTCTTTTCTTTTAACCAAATATTTGAAATTGAAGAATATCAAAAACACCATTTATGCAATATGAGGCACAGGCTAAAACACCAAGAAAATTTCAGTCCTATCACTAAATTTGTCTCTGTCCTGCCTATATGTTATATACAGCAGTGCTTTTATATAATTGTTCAGTTTATCTACCAAAGCTAGTAAATTGTGTGAATTATTTTTGATTTATTTAATACTTAAAGTGGGTACATTTTTGTTTCATGATAAATAAATCCAGTTCTTCAAATCCTTTCCAAAGAGAACATGCTATTTTTACTCAGTTATAGAGTCAAGAAATACCTGTGTTTATAACAGAGGGCTTGGTTATGAGAAGTGGACTTGAGAATATAACACAATGTCACAAGTCTACAGATAACAATAAAATACAAAGTCATTTGCTCTGTAGCATATTGTTATGTGTGTGAGTATAAGCCAGTGATTTTTCAACCACTGTATCTCAAGAATTTTAAAAACATACAATACCTGACTATTCAGTCAGGGGCACTGACCTTTTTTCCCCTAAGTTGTCAAATTAAAAAAAATGAGTAGCCAAGGCAACAATAGCCATTTAGTGTGAATGAATTAAAATTATACCTACTTTTTGTTAGATAGACAAACAGTATAATAAATCGTGTACCATAGAATTTTTATGTGTGTCATGAGATAAGAAAAGGTTGAAAATTGCAGGGATAAGCCACTGCAATTGATTTCTCAGTATTATTAAAAATACTATTAATATACTCTTCTGCATATCCAAATTTTTAACCAATGTTTTGCAGAGAAACATATATAAGTTTGTAAGTAATTTATAAATGCTAGATAAAGTTAAAAATAGACACCGTTTTTATATACTGATAAGTGATGTGATAAGTTTTAAAATACATTTACAGTTCATGTTGATTTGGTATGTGTTTATAATTGAAAAAAATAAAAATAGTTAGTTTCTGTTTATTACTTCTTTTACACACCAGGTGAGGATATATCTACATAGAATCCAACTCCAGATGGAAATTGAAACGTTCAGTAAAACACTAGTATATGTTGCTTCTTCATACCACCACATGACTATTCAAAGACATCTGTGTAATTGGTAGTATTCTAAACTTCCATATTCAACTCATGAAGCTTACAACCTATTGTGTATGCATGACAGGAAACTAGAAAACAATCCACAGGCAAGCTCATAACTTTCTAAAAGCCCTTATTACCTTGTATTAAAGTTTCTGTGAGATTTTTATTAGCTCCCTAAGCTTTGCCCAGTATAGGTCTTTACTTTCAGTATGTCTCCACCTTACCAATGCATTTTCTGCCCTGCATCCAGTATTCTCCAACACTTTAATGGTCCTCTATTAACAAAAGGGAAAATTCTAGATTCTAGAACTTGGTCTTGGGTTACCCCTCCAGACTTAGCCATTCTCCTGTTCCCAGCTCAATATGTGAGGTTTATGAAAGTGTGGCCCACAACTTTACCTATGAGATTTGGGTTGATGTCAGCTCTCAGGGAAGCCTTTTCTTAGTCCTCAAGCAGGATTGGATGTCCCTCTTTGGTGCTCATTTAGCATCCAGCTTTTATCCCTATCACAATACTTACTTTGTGCATAACAATGATTTGTCTCTGATCTATATTCTCCATAAAGCCTGAAAGTTCTTTCAGAGCAAGAATCTTTGCCTCTTCTCTGTTTTTCCCCAGTTCCTAACAGTGATAGTCTGAGAAAATGAGATGGAATTTTGCCTTGCTTAAAATTTGGTAACTGCAACCTAAAATGGCATAGACACAGTGTGCTAAAAGCATATCACACCAGCTTGTGCTAACCAATTGTATTTCTTCCCATCTACATACAATGACATCAATTTGGTGGCTTGAAATTGGCTAGAGTAACTGAAAATGCCAGGAAAATTGCTAAATAATACAAATCATGCTTTATTTTGTTTTCCTCAGAAATCTGTTTGTTTCTCTTTATCATAACATCACTGGAAAACATTGTGCCTACTTTGGTAAGAGGTAAATTGTCCAAATATATCATGAATTCAAGCAAGTGAAATAGCGCAGATACATCATGATCTGTAAAACCAAACCAAAATAACTCTTTTGTCATTTAAAATATAATGCTTTCCTGGTCACAGCTTACTGACTGGTTTGAGAAAGATTTGTAGTTTCCTTCAGTAATGATTGCCTAATAGTCTGAGCAATTGATAATTCTATGTATAGTAACTATGTTGATTTTGTTAATTTCATCATCCTAATAACTATATCAGATTAGTTGTGCAGAAATTCCATAAATATTAATGCATATTTTGGTGAGTGGTGGTAGTTAGAAAAAATGAAAAAATATATCTACTTAATCCTAACAACAACAACAAAGTAGTCTGTACACAACCAATTATTTTTGAAACATCCTCCAAATAGAATTTTCAGGCCAATAGGGTTATTAGATATCAGTTTTTATAGATCTTAAAGTACCCTTTTCTCCAGTTGTGCTCCTTTAAAATACCACATGAAAACTGCTCTGATTGGTAATTATGGGGAAATAACACATAAATAGACTCAGAAAAGGATTCACGTAAAAATGTATAATTTCAAACTATGAAATATATGAGAAATTTTATAGGGAATCTTAACAGCTAAATATTTGCAATGATGGAGTTCAGTTGTTCCCAAACATTACTGTTGTTGGCCTTTCTAGATGCATTAGAATTACCTGGGGATCTAGTTAACACATGCCTATAACCCATAAAAATAAGGAATCTCTATTTATTTTAAATCTTCTTTTTTTAAGTAATTGCAATCAGGAGAAATTTTTTATCTTATGTAAATATATATATATTTACTTCAAAGAGGGAGAGGGAAAGATAGAAACAACCAGGATGGGAGATAATCATTGTTCAGCAGCCTCCTGCATGCCTCCTACTAGAGATTGAGCCCACAACCTGGGCATGTGCCCTTGACAGGAATCAAACCCAGGACCCTTCAGTGTGTAGGCCAATGCTCTATCCACTGAGCCAAACCAGCTAAGGCGGAATCTCTATTTTTAATAAGTTCCCGAGATAATTCTAGCATATTGCTTAAAGGCACTAATGTAGTGTTCTTTTTTTCTCCAAGCCCTTTCTTGCAAACATTTTTTAGTTTCCAAGTTTGTCTTTTATTTAACACTAGAGGCCTGGTGAATGAAATTTGTGCATGGGTGTGTGTGTCCCTCAGCCCAGCCTGCACCCTCTCCAATCTGGGACTCCTCAAGGGATGTCTGACTGCCCTATCACAATCCAGGATTGCTAGCTCCCAACTGGTCGCCTGCTTGCCTTCCTGATTGCCCCTAAATACTTCTGGCTTCCAGTCTGATCACACCTTAACAACTCCCCTGACAGCCTGATTGATGCCTAACTGTTCTCCTGCCAGCCCAATTGCCCATAAATGCCCTCCCCTACTGGCCTGATCCCCTCCAAATGCCCTTCCCTGCTGGCCCAGTCGCCCCCAACTTCCCTCCTCTGCTAGCCTGGTCACCCCTAACATCCCTCCCCTGTGGGCTTGATCACTCAATCTGCCCTCCCTTGCATGTCTGGTCCTTCCCAACTGCCCTCCCCTGCTGGCCATCTTGTGGCAGCCATCTTGTGTCCACATGAGGGCAGCCATCTTTGACCACATGGGGGTAGCCATCTTGTGTGTTGGAATGATGGCCAATTTGCATATTACTCTTTTATTAGATAGAATGTATGCTTTCTCATGAAGAGAAGCCAGAATTAGTCAGTAATACTAAATGGCCATAAAGGGTTTTCAATATAGAATGCAAATTATTGTGTTTACACATAAAAAATGAATAGGGAAATGGAAGCAATTATCTCAATAATTTAGCTTCCATTCCCCTTGAAATATTCACTCTCATGACCTGTCCACATAACTGCAGGACAAGTACTTTGATCATTAAGTTTTCCAGATAACATTCTCAATTGTTCTTCTTTGATATTCTTAAATTTTTAAAAAAAGCAGAGTCATGGCCTTCCTGTGACTCTTCTTCTGTGGAAATCTTTGCTTATTAAGTTATGATAGACCCACTCCTTAATGATTTAAAAGGCAGTTGCAAACTGAATTTATTGGCACAATAGCAACTTACTGTCTTAAAAATTATGTGTGTGACTACTTAAGCAGAAATGCATCTGCTTTGTTAGTATATGTACTCAATCACATATGTACCTGTGCTTTCTCTAAGCAAAGATTTTACTTATCTCAGTTGACTTTGCCTTTTCATTCACCTTAAGGACTACATGTAGACTTTAAAGCATCAGTGGACTGCATACGAGCTATGACTTAATCCTCTGCTTTATTTTATAATGTATCATTATCTTGTAGAGTGGGAATTTTTGAGCACTACTGAGGCCGTGGACTATGCTCCAGGTAGAGTTGTAAGTGCTGACACAAGACCAGGCCTTGAGATACAGTCTCATGGCCCCATCCCAGCATGCAGGCCTTGCAAGATAGAACACTGTCAGCTTTCTGAAGAGCAGGATTGCCCTGTGGATGGCATAGTCATCAATGGCGTGACTCTGATGTAGCTTGGGAAAAACTGTTTTGTCTTGGGTTGCTTGTTGTGCAAAAATAGGATGTGGTTAACGTGCTTAAAAGTGGTCTTGCACAAAGGGTCGAGGCTGCTCTCTGGTCTCCCCGCATCAGGATGGCAGAGCAGTCTCCAGGCCGGCTAATAAAGGCTCCCTAAATTTTAATTTGGTCTGGGCTCCAGTGGTCATTCACTCGCATCTGCTTTACAACAATCTTAGAATATACACACTTTTAAGAGAAACACAGGGTAGCCGAACCAGTTTGGCTCAGTGGATAGAGCATCTGTCTGCGGACTGAAATGTCCCAGGTTTGATACCTTGGCTGTGGGCACATCCCCAGTTGGAGGTATGCAGGAGGCAGCTGATCGATGTTTCTCTACCATCGATGTTTCTGACTTTCTTCTATCCCTCTCCCTTCCTCTCTGTGAAAAATCAATAAAATATTTATAAAAAAATAAAAAAATAAGAGAAACAGGGTATTTTCTTTAGTGCCCAGGAGTACATAACCATGCTGTTTTGTATTTGGTTATACATTTTCTTTGACAGAAAACCCAGAGTTTTGTATGTTGTATAACCATAGATTTTTTTTAATGCTACTTTGTTATAGAATGCCTCCAAAGGTCATTATAACCACATGTAATTTTCATGATAATTCATCAAATATGTTAAAAATTTATGTCATGTAGAATCCTTGGTAATTCTCTTTTTCTGAAAATAGAAATATCAATACCTAAACTCATGGGTAATGATATTTAAATATAGTAATTACTATGGGTTTTTCTTCTTTTTTTATTTGTATATATGTCATTGACTTTATCACCTAGTTTTAATGTCTTGTCCGGAACTACTTATTTAATTACTTTTTTGAAACATTCATAACACAACATGGCTATAACTGTGCAGCTGCTGGCCTTCCTAGAATTATAATGAAGATCAGTTATAATATTTAATCCAGCTTTCCTTGCTAAGTGTTACTATTAATTCAAATTAAAATGCTATGTTAATGTGCTTCCTGCCATACAGAGAAATGAAGATATCTTTTATTGATACTGGAGATGATTTAGGATGATAAGGACAAGAGTAGGTTACATTATTTTTAATTTTACAAAAGATATCCAGTCAATGATTAAAATAATCAGAATATGAATATTTTGGAACTTAACATAAGATATATTAATTAGACATTAGTCATATAAATAAATATGCTATGGTAGAGTAGAAAAAGCCTTGTTGCAAAAATGAAGAGCTTTGAATTCTGTTTTAGGTTTAGCTACTATCAAGCTGTGTGACCTTGGAAAATAATTTAATTTCTCTGGGAATCAGTTTTCTTGGCCATATAAGGATATTGAAATGGATGGTCCCTAAAGTGTTATTGGACTTTATTGATTGGGATGGTGCAAGGTAAAATCGCTTAAAATTAGTAAACTATAATTGATGGAAGAGTCATTTCAGCATATTAGTTTGAGGCCACAGAGGACTGGAAACATAAGAGCAAACATTTTCAAAGATTGTGTTCAAGAACAAGTTGGAAATATTTTTAAATATATTTTATTGATTTTCTACAGACAGGAAGGGGAGGTACAGAAAGTTAGAAACACAGATGAGAGAGAAACATCGATCAGCTGCCTCCTGCACACCCCCTACTGGGGATGTGCCCGAAACCAAGGTACATGCCCTTGACCGGAATCAAATCTGGGACCTTTCAGTCCACAGGCCGATGCTCTATCCACTGAGCCAAACCAGTTTCAGCAGGTTGGAAATATTTGTATGTGGCACTATAGTTAACTATATTTTAGAATTACAGTTAACAAGGCAATTAGAATAAAAGCAATCATATCTAGAAAGAAGATCCATTAAAGCAGAAATAATGGAAAAATATTTACCTTAAAGTTGATTTAAGACTAAAATGGCTCTGTGACCAAATTTATATTTAGTTTACAAAAATAATTGTAATGCAATTCAATCTAAAGTGTTGTTCCTTCTGTGCAAAGCCAAATGTTTTTTAATTGACAAATCGTATTTTACTTTATTGTTTAAAGTATTACAAATAGTAGTACATATGATTCTTCCCCCTGCCATGACCGCTCCCCAGCTTTCCCACCCTCCCAGCACACACACACCCTCACCTGCCTCCACCCCCCCAGTGTCTTGTGTCCTATGGTTATGTTTTATGCATACATACAAGTCCTTTGGTTGATCTCTTGCAGCACCCTCCCCTCCCCCCCAACCTCCACTGCCTTCCCGCTGTAGTCCAACAGTCTGTTCCGTGCTTCTTTGCCTTTGTATCTATTTTTATTCCCCCCATTTCTTTTCTTTAAAAATCTTGCCTCTGCAGCCTAGATATAAACATATGAGCACAATGTTTAAGACCCAATTTCAATGACCAGCAGTTCTGAGTCCATTTCAATATCAAACTATTCCTTTTGTGTATATGTCAGCAATGGTGTCTGGATGGTGGACAAATGTTGACAATGCAGGTCCGACCCTCTGTTGTTTGGTCCTGGTTAACCTGCAGCGATGCACAGCTGGTGACTGGTAGCATGGCAAGGCTCATCAGCATCTTCCATCTCTGGTCTGTTTCTCCTCTTGTGTTCGCGGTTGGAGCAAACCTGTCAACTTCTCTCTGTTGCAGTAATCCACGTAATTGATAAATTTTAAAA
The DNA here is from genome assembly GCA_027563665.1 of Antrozous pallidus. Lineage (NCBI taxonomy): Eukaryota > Metazoa > Chordata > Mammalia > Chiroptera > Vespertilionidae > Antrozous > Antrozous pallidus. The sequence continues at coordinate 23,748,487 of CM050509.1, forward strand.
ATAGGTCAAGAACTACCAAATGGCCCTAACTGGTTTGACTCAGTGGATAGAACATCGGCTTGCGAACTGAAGGGTCCCAGGTTCAATTCTGGTCAAGGACATGTACCTTGGTTGCGAGCACATCCCCAGTAGGGAGTGAGCAGTAGTGTGCATGTTTCTCTCTTATCAGTGTTTCAGATTCTCTATCCCTCTCCCTTTCTCTCTGTAAAAAAAATCAATAAAATATATTTAAAAAGAAAAGAACTACCAAATGTAGTTCTCATTCCAGACTGTGAAAGTGTGAAAAATGAATTGGAATACAGATTCAAAAATGCATATATAATTTGAAGAAGAGACTCAGCTGAGAAACATGAGATGTAGATTTAGAATCTAGCTTGTCTTTGAGATTTAAATACTCATGATAGATTTCCACTAACTAGAAACAATAGAATGGAGAAATTTCTAATAAGTCTTTTCAGAAAGATAAATACTTAAGCAGTATTGACTTCAATTAAGCACAAGAACATGTAAAGTTTCATCAGTTTGCTACTCTTCATAGATAGATCATCTTTCCAGTGGGTGGGAGGGCTCAAAGAGAGAGCAACATAATTCAGTCAAAAAGTCATATATCTGAAGAACCCCAAAATACTAATTTGAAAGGATGTGTACTCCCCAGTGTTTTTTGCAACATATTTATAACTAAGATATTAAAATGATCTAGGTTCCCATCAATAGAAAAGTAGATAAAAAGTTGTGGTACATATACAAAATAGAATATTACTTGGCCATAAAAAATGAAGTCTTGCCATTTGTGACAGCATGGGTTAGCTAGAAAGTATTATGCTAAGTGAAATAATCCAGTCAGAGAAAGCCAAACACCACATGATTTCACTTATATGTGGAAAAGAAAGAAAGAAAGAAAGAAAGAAAGAAAGAAAGAAAGAAAGAAAGAAAGAAAGAAAGAAAGAAAGAAAATAGAAATACACACTACCTGGCAAGTATGGTTCAGTTGTCTGAATGTTGTCCCATGCACCAAGAGGTTGCCAGTTTGATTCCCAGTCAGAGCACATGCATTAGTTGTGAGCTTTATTCCTGTTAGTTGTATAATCCCTATGTTGTGTTCGTGAAACTAATACAAAATAATATTGATTTAAACTGAAATTGAAAAATAAAATTTTGAAAAGGTCACTGGCCAAATTAAATACCCACACAGATAATTTTGATTATAAGATACACTGTCATTTCAGAACATGTTAAATTGTGAATCTTTATTTAGTGTACATGCATTTTTATATCATGGGGGGCAGATCTTTGACAATTTGACAATTAGTCTTTTTGTTCATTGGACCATTTTTATGAGTGAGCAGTAATTGGTTTGCATGAAAGTTTTCATTGTTTTAGATCACTTGCAACTCTCTCTCTTTCTCTCCCCTCTCTTCTCCTCTCCTCTCCTTTCCCTGCTGCCTCCCTCCCTCCTATAGTAAGACAAAAGAGACAAAAATTGTGTGTCTTGGACAGTTAGAGTATTTGGTTATTCTCAAGTTATATGAAATTCTTGCACTTTAGAAGATTCTTTCTTCTAAAGTTAAACTTCTAATAGGTTCAGTCCTATCCATGTTTTCATATGGATTTACATGAAAATAATTATTAGAGATCAATAATATGAAATTATTTTGAACATTGCCTGTAAGTTACATCAGCATAGTCTGAGTATGGTATAGGACTTTCTGCTAGTATTTGCCATTCAATTTGATCTTGGGAGATTTCTGGCACATTGAACATGACATTTACTTAAGTGTTGGATTTATATTATGCTTTTCTGACCAAAAGCTCAAAGAATCTATGTAATGGCATGATTTGTCACTATATAACTGGTTTCAGTATAGTCACAATGACACGTTCCACAAAGCTATCAAATTAGAATTCCTAACTTTGTGGCTAGGGGTTCTAACCCGGAAAAGTCTGTGGATTTTTAAAAAGTCCAGTCCTATAAACTAATCAGCACAATGCAAGTTCACAGTAGATAAGCTTTGAAAGGCTAGATCTCTGTTTTGTTCCTGTTTGGCTTAGCTTTTTTGTAGTTTGTGCTCAGATAAGCATACCTAAAAAGGACTTAGTCTCCAAAGGAAAACAATCTTATGTGGACTTTGGCAAAAACAAGCCAGAAGTAAAATGGATTCTATGCTAGGGCATATAAACATACAGTAAATCACATAAATTGTAAATTTATACACTTCAGAAGCAAGGAAGAACCTATAAAAAATCTCTTTGGGGATGGCAAGACAGAGAATATGTGGAAGGGGATTAATTACATAATGAAATTTCTGATTACACCTTAATGTTCTGTAGAATTTTAGCTTAATTAATATTCTGCAGAATTTTTAGTCTATGAAATAATAGATTATATACTGTGTGGTCTAAATTGTCATCATTTAGGTACAGAAAGTTCTCTACCAAATAAACTAAAATCTACCAACATAACTGCAGTTTAAAATAAAATTTTTGAGAGATGCTAAAAATAGTTATCAAAAATGCATACTGTTTGAGGAAGATAAAAATATAGAATAAAATTCAGTGACAAATGTACATTTATAAGAAGTTTCTAGAATATCAACTGACTTAGGAATTATGTATCTCTTAAAACGATAAACCTCAAAGATATGAGGATAAAAACACATCCCTTGGACCATTCTGAAGTGATAAGTAAGTAAAAGGGGAAAAGATGTGGCATGATCATCACTGAACTCCTCTTGCCTAAGGCAATATTTTCTCCACTATTCATCTTTGCTGTTTCCTGCAAGTATTTGTCTTACCCAGATATCATAGTTTCTAAAATGCCATCACAATTGCTATATATATTTTAGTTCAGTTCATCTCCTTATACATATCTGTGGTAAAAATAAGAATTGAGATAATAACACTTACATCAACAGGTTAATGTAAGAATTATGTGAGATAGTCTATATAAAGGATATAGCAGTTTCAGGCACTCCCCACCATACTTCTACTACTTAATTTTGATAGGGAATGTAAATGAAAGGAATTCTATCTCCATCTACATAGATACATGTTTCATTCATATGGTGAATGCCTATAACATGAAGTTCACCACCTTTAACATAGCACATGTGGTCTCCAATAACAATTTGTCAATTTTGTTAAGAGTGTATACCTCAGACTGCCAGGTTTCAAGCCTACTTACTAGCTGTGTGACCCATAGATGTCTTGCTTAGCCTCAGTCTCTTCATTTGCAGTGTCAGAATAACAGCAGCCCATTATTGGGCTGTTAGGAGGACTAAATGAAATTCTGTATAAAGCACTTAATACACTTTTTTCCACAGAGCACTCAGTCCATAGCAGGTATGTAGTGATTACTAACATCATTCATCTTACTACTGGATATTTATTATGTGCACTACTATAATAGGTGAGTGTATAAAAGCATTTAGAGAATTCATTCAACTTTTTTTAGTCAGATATGTCTACACTGGACTCTGTACACTGGATATTTGGCAGAAGGCTAAAAAGACAGAATTACTGCTGCGCAGAAGCTTGAATTTCACTAACTGAAGAACATCTTCAATGCTCATAACTTCATTAAGGGAGCCATAGAAACAGTTAATTAAAATACAGTGCAACTCTGGCCAGTTTTCTCAGTGGTTAGCATTAGCCTACAAATTAAAGGATGCTGGGTTTGATTCTAATCAAGTTCATGTACCTTGATTGCAGGTTCTAACCTGATCCCCTGTTGGGTGCATGTGGGAGGCAAACAATTGATGTGTCTCTCTCACATCAATGTTTCACTTTCTCTCCCTCCATTCCATGCTATATAATTTTAATTCATTCACTTCTGTTAAGAACTCTTTGAAAGATATTTATTAGATACTTTAGTGGGCAAAGTGAAGCACATTGGATTAAGTAACTTGTCCAAACTCACAAAGCTAGAAAATGATTCCAGAGTTCATGCTCTTAACTGTAGTGTACTATCCTGTTTTCTTCTCTGGCTTTTTTTATACAGTGTGGTGGAGTGAGATAAGGTTCAAAGATATACATTATAGGAGAAACAGTCAATATCCATGAAAGTCTTTAAGACTTTTGATTTCAGTGGAGCAATGTAAAAGGGCCAAAAAGAATAGCAGGAAAGAAAATGGAGGCCTGGTGTATAAAATTCATGCACGCAGGGGGTGTCCCTCAGCCCAACCTACACCCTCTCCAATCTGAGACCACTCAAGGGATGTCAGACTGACTGCCCATTTAGGCCCAATCCAGGTAGAATTGGTCCTAAAAGGGCAGTTGGATATCCCTCTCACAATCCAGAACTGCTGACTCCCAAACGCTCACCTGCCTGCTTCCCTGATTGCCCCTAACCACTTCCGCCTGCCAGCTTGATTACCTCCTAACCACTCCCTTGCCAGCCAGATTAATGCCTAACTGTTCTCCTGCCAGGCTTATTGCCCCTAACTACCCTTCCCTGCAGGCCTGGTCACCCCTAACTGCCCTCCCCTGAAAGCTTGATTGGCCACAACTGCCATCCCTTGCAGACCTTGTCCCTGCCAACCACCCTTCCCTGCTGGCTATCTTGTGGTGGCCATCTTGTGTCCACCTGGGGGCAGCCTTCTTGTGTACTGGAGAAATGATAAATTTACATATTACTCTTTTATTAGATAGGATGAAGGCCTGGTGTCTGAGTGCGGGCCAGCTGGTTTGCCCTGAAGGATGTCCCAGATCAGAGTGGAGGTTCCCTTAGGGTGTGGGGCAGCCTGGACGAGGGGTCTGTGGTGGTTTGCAGGCCAGCCAGGTACCCCAGTGACCCAAGTGGAGGGCCTGGTATCTTGGGTTTATTTATCTTCTATAATGGAAACTTTGGAGCCTTGAGCAGAGCCAAGTCTCCTTCTCACTCCATGGCCACAACCATTTTTGGGGAGATTTATTTATGTTCTATAATTGAAACTTTGTAGCAGAGGCCAAGGCAGGCCAGGAATTCAGGCGCTTGGCTTCCTCCATTGCTGGGGGCAACTCAAGCCTCTTTCTCTCTCCAGATCCGTGGCTGGCACCATTTTTGTTGGGATTTATTTATCTTTTATAATTTAAACTTTGCAGCCTTGAGTGTAGGCCTGGGCCAGCCAAGGTGGCATGGAAGCTTGGCTTCCTCCATTGCCTCCTGCTTGCAGAAACTCTGTTTCCACAGCCATCTTGGTTGGGTTAATTTACATACTTGCTCCTGATTGGCTGGTGGGTGTGGCTATTGGGTGGAGTGGAGGTATGGTCAGTTTGCATATTTTTCATTTATTAGACAGGATTCTAGAAAGCCAGGAGGGGGTTTGAAATTTATGATAGGCTCTGCCCAGTTGGCACTTAATTAGTGTTGTATGACTATACAATATGACGCATTGCTATTATGATAGACGTATCCTATCTAATAAAAGAGTAATATGCAGATTGACCATCACCCTAACACACAAGAGGGCTACCACCAGGTAGTCAAAGATCCTGCCCCCATGTAACACAAGATGGCCACCACAAGATGGCCAGAAGGGGAGGGCTGTTGGGAGGTTCCAGGCCTGCAAGGTAGGGCAGTTGTGTGCGAACAGGCCAGCAGAGGAGGGAAGTTGACAGGGACCAAGCCTGCAAGTAAGGGCAGTTGGGGACTATCAAGCCTGCAATAGAAGGCAGTTAGGAGTGACTAGGCCGGCATTCGAGGGAAGTTGGAGGCAAACAGGTTGAGAGGTAGCAGTTAGACATCAATTAGACTGGCAGGGTAGGGGTTAGGGGTTGATTAGGCTGGCAGGCAGAAGCGGTTAGGGGCAATCAGGGAGATGGGCAGGTGAGCAATTAGGAGTCAGCAGTCCTGAATTCTGAGAATGATGTCTGACTGCCCATTTAGGCCCGATCTTACCGCAATCAGGCCTAAATGGGCAGTTGGACACCCCTCGAGGTATCCCAGATTGGAGAGGGTGCAGGCTGGGCTGAGAAACATCCCCCATCCCCTGTGCACAAATTTCATGCACTGAGCCTCCAGTCCTATCTAATAAAAGAGTGATATGCAAATTTGACCATACCTTTGCCACAAGCCACGCCCACAACCACACCCGCCATCCAATCATGAGCAGATTATGGAAATAAACCTCTACCAAGATGGCTGCCACAACTGAGAGCAGGAGGAAAGCTTAGGTTTCCCCAGCAACAGAGGAAGCCAAGCTTTCCACCTGCCATTGTCTATCTAGGCCTCCACTCAATGTTACACAGTTTGAATTATAAAAGATACAGAAATGGTGGCAGCCACTGAGCTGGAGAGAACAGAAGCTTGGGTTTCCCTGGCAATGAAGGAAGCCAAGCTTTCAGCATGCCATTGCCTACCTAGGCCTCCACTCTGGACTATAAACTTTCAAACAGAAATGGCTGCCATCCGAGAGCGAGCAGAAGGCTTGGCTCCACTCCAGGTGACAAAGTTTCAATTGTAGACATAGATTAATCCCAGATCCCAGGACCTGAGCTTGGGTCACTGTGGGGTGTGGCCAGCCTGCAATCCTCCACAGGCCCTTCAGCCAGGCCACCCCTCACCCCAAGGGAATCCCCACTCTGATCCAGGACACTCTTCAGGGCAAACTAGCTGGCCCCACTCATGCACCAGGCCTCTATCCTATCTAATAAAAGTGTAATTTGCAGATTGACCATCATTCCAACACAAAAGAGGGCTGCCCCCATGTGGTCAAAGATCCTGCCCCCACGTGGATACAAGATGGCCATAAGGGGAGGGCAGTTGGGAGGTTCCAGGCCCTGCAAGGGAGGGCAGTTGTGGGTGATCAGGCCAGCAGAGGAGGGCAGTTGGGAGGGACCAGGCCTGCAAGGGAGGGCAGTTGGGTGTGATCAAGCCTGCAAGGGAGGGCAGTTAGGGGTGACCAAGCTGACAGAGGAGGGAAGTTGGGGGCAAACAGGCTGGAAGGGGAGCAGTTAGACATCAATTAGGCTGGCAGGGTAGTGGTTAGGGGTTGATGAAGCGGTTAGGGGCAATCAGGGAGGCAAGCAGGTGAGCGGTTTGGAGCCAGGAGTCCTGGTTGTGAGAAGGATGTTTGATTGCGTCTTTAGGTCCGATCCTACTAGGATAAGTCATCCCTCGAGGGGTCTCAGATTGGAGAATGTGCAGGCTTGGCTAAGGGACACCCCCCCACACTCCCTGTGCACGAATTTCGTGCACCAGGCCTCTAGTATTTCATAAGTTGTAATATAGAGATAAAAATAGTATTAAGGGTATGCACTTCATATCTAGTGCTAGAATAGAAATACTTCAGCTAAGACCACTTTAGCTCAGTGGACAGAGAGTCGGCCTGCAGACTGAAAGGTCCCAAATTTGATTCTAGTCAAGGACATGTACTGTGGTTGTGGACAAATCCCCAGCGGAGGTTGTGCAGGAGGCAGCTGATCAATGTTTCTCTCTCATCAATGTTTCTGACTTTTTACCCCTCTCCCTTCTTCTTGGTGCTTGGTGCACTAGGGGGAAGTGGTAAAAGGATTAAGAAGTTCACAAGTTGGTAGTTACAAAATAGCCATGGGATATAAAGTACAGCATAGGAAAATTAGTCAATAATATTATGATAAATATGTATAGTTCCTGGTGAGTACTAGAAAAATCAAGGGAAATATTTTGTAAAGTATATGATTGTATAATAACTATGCTGTACACATACACCAATACAAAATAATATTGGATTGATTGTAATTGAGAAAAATACCCAGAGTATTGTTAACTATACTCATCATCTATACATTATAGCTCTAGACTTGTTCATCTTGCATAACTACAATGTTATACTCTTTGACTAACATCTCCCCATTTCTTCCACCTTCTCAGCTCTAGTAACAACCATTCAACTCTCTGCTTGTATGTATTTGATATTTTAAGATTACATATATAATTGAGATAATGTTCTGTTTGTTTGTTTTATCTTTTTGTATTTAGCTTATTTTACTTCACATGATATCTTGCTTGTTCATCCATATTGCAGCCAATTGCAGGATCTCTTTCTTTTTTAAGGCTGAATAATATGTCTAGATGTTTTAAATCATATGGCTATTGATGGTTGAAATTTTTCTTTCATTTATATCTAGTTAGCTTTTATATACTGGAAAGATACTGATTTTGTTATCAGATACTTCATTGAATTCTTCTATTGGTTTTGATAGGGTTTTAAAGTATCCTCCTGAGTTTTCCAGATGGATAATCATATTATTTGTAAATGTGGATAATTTTGTCACTCCTTTTTTTCTTTCATTTGTCTAGTTATGTCAATTATTACATTCAGATATATATATATATATATATATATGTTAATATTATAGTCTTAGCTTTCTCTTAATCATCATAAGGTTCTGTTTTTTTATTATTTATTCACTTTATTATTGACTAGTGGCCTGGTGCATGAAATTCGTGTCTAGGGGGAGGTGTCACTCAGCCCAGCCTGCACCCTCACTAATCTGGTACCCCTCAAAGGATGTCCTAGTTCCATTTTACAGTGATTGGGCCTAAACCAGCAGTCAGACATCCCTCTCACAATCCAGGACTGTTGGCTGCTAACTGCTCACCTGCCTGCCTGCCTTCCTGATTGCCCCTAACCACTCTGCCTGCCAGCATGTTCACCCTTATCTGCCCACCACCAACAGCCTCCTTGTCCCCAAATGACCCCCACCAGTATGATCACCCCCACTGCCCCCATGCCAGTGTGATTGCCCTCAACTTCCCCTTGTGCCAGTGTACTCACCTCCAACTGCCCCCTTGCTGTCCTGCTTTTCTCTACCTTCATTTGCCAGTGGCCTGCTCACCCCCAATTGTCCCCCTGCTGGCCAGCTCACTCCAAATGTCCCCCCACCCTGCTGTGCTGATCACCTCCAACCTACTCCCCTGCTGGTCTGCTTACCACCAACAGCCCCACCCCCCACCAGCCTGATTTCCCACAACTGCCATCCCATCCTGATCTGATCACCCACAACTGCCCTACCCTCTTGGCCTCTAACTGCCTCTACCTTGGCCCTGCCACCATGGTTTTGTCCAGATGAACATCCAGAAGGTCTTCTGGAAGGTCTCCCAGTCTAATTAGAATATTACCTTTTATTAGTATAGATAGAGGCCTGGTGCATGGGTGAGGGCTGGTTGGTTTGCCCTGAAGGGTGTCCTGGATCAGGGTAGGAGTCCCGCTGGGATGCCTGGCCAGCCTGGGTGAGGACCTGATGGCTATTTTCAGGCTGGCCACAGCCCCCAGTGACCCAAGCTCCCAGCTATTTGCCCCCATCCCAGAAGCTCCTTGAGCAGAAGCTAGGGCCAGCTGGAAGCAGGTATCTGGAGTTTATTTAACTCCTATAATTGAAACTTTGTAGCCTTGAGTGGAGGCCAGGGCCAGCCAAAGAGGGTGGGAAGCTTGGCTTTCTCCATCACCAGAGGCAACTGAAACCTCCTGCTCACTCCAGCTCCATGGCCACCACCATATTTGTTGGGTTAATTTGCATACTCATTTCTGATTGGCTGGTGGGTGTAGTGGAGTGATGGTTAACTTACATGTATCTCTTTCAGTAGTGTAGATTTGGTGCTTTGTAGGGATTATTGTTGCCATTTTTAAAATATATTTTATTGATTTTTTACAGAGCAGAAGGGAGAGGGATAGAAAGTCAGAAACATCGATGGGAAGACATTGATCAGCTGCCTCTTGCACGCCCCCTACTGGGGATGTGCCCGCAGCCAAGGTACATGCCCTTGCCGGAATCGAACCCGGGACCCTTCAGTCTGCAGTCCGATGCTCTATCCACTGAGGCAGACCGGTCTTGGAATTGTTGCCATTTTTAAGGCTATGAAATTCTAGGTTTAATTACATTTCCTTTTTCCCCTTTTGTTAATATTGAAGTTTTCTGTTTTTTATATGTCTTTTAACTTTCTAAATTTAATCAGTTTACTTAAGCATCTACTATAAGCGACTTATAAGGAAGATATTTATGTACTTAAAATCCCTCCCACTCTCCTCATCCTCACATCTTCACATTTTTATCAGTTGTATTGAAGTTCTTATATTATTGGTGTTTATAACATTTATTTTCTGTCCTGTAATTTTAATTCCTACAGTTTTTTATTTTAAATTCCAAATATAAAAGACATCAATATTTGATCCAAGCCCTTTCATGTAAGGCTTCTCCACTTTTTTGTTCTTTATTTTACTGTTTGAGTTGAGTGGATATTTGTTTTACATTTTTGAAATAGGGGCTTATGCGTGCTATTTTCCTGGCAGAAATTATATATATACTAGTGGCCCAATGGATGAAATTTGTGCATGCAGGGGGTCGGGGGGTTGTCTCTCAGTCCAGCCTGGATCCTCTCCAATCTGAGACCCCTGTGGGATCGGGCCTAAACTGGCACTTGGACAACCCCTCACAATCTGCTCCCTAACCACTCACCTACCTCATTGCTTGATCACCCCTAACCACTCTGCTTGCTGGCCTGATTGCCCCAACTGGTACCCTCTGCCAGCTTGCTCAGCCCCAACTGTCCCCAATCACTGTGGGTGCGGGTGCCAGATATAGAATGCTTGGCCTGCCAGAACCAGGTGCGCCCAACCTTAACCACAGAGCTCAGCAGGACTTGGGAGGAGGGCACAGGGGTCTCTCGCTTTCTGGACCTTCGGGTCTCTTGTCCGCCTCTCCCTGTGAAGTCTGCCCTTTTGAGGGCCCTGCTATGCATGCAGCACCTCCCCAGCTCCTCAGCTCCCGTTCTCCCTCCTTCTCTGCCGTGTCCAGAGATGCTCCTCTTCAGACCCGGGACCCCTTAGGCGCCTCTTCCCATGCCTCTGCCAAAGCGCAGCGCCTGTACTTTTCCAGCTCCCTCTTTCCCTATTGAAATTGAAAGTTATTGAGGTCACTCAGGTTGTTGCTCCAGATTTTATAATGGAGGGTCCAGCGGGTGACCCCCCCAGAGCCCGCTGGCATCACGCTGGGAGGCAATGACCACAGGCTTACTGGACATCTGGATCTATGACTTTCCAGGGAACACTTAAGACAGAGAAATTAAACGACATTATCAGTAAGTAATGGGCCAAATGCAAGAATTGTGACGCTCCACAGAGCAAATAGCCAGTGTCCCCACTCCAGCCCAAGAGAAATGGGGAGCGGTGATGATAAAGAATAAGAGAGACCTAAAGATCAAGTAACCAAATACAACGTGGTCAATGGGACTTCACTTGGATCCTTGGCAAACCTACAGTAAAAGGCATCTTTGAAACAAAAACATTTGAAAATACAGTGGATATTAGGTGATATTAAGGAATTACCTTAACTTTTCAAGATGTGACAATGGCTGAATATTTACTTCTTTTTTTAAAAGATACTCATCAGGCCGCCATTTTAGCATTTTGTCAGAAGCATCGGCCCGGGAGGAAGATTTCCTGCTGATTCCCCTTGCAGGGCAGAGTTGAGATGGTGAAGCTGTTCATCAGAAACCTGCCCGGGGAGGCCACAGAGCAGGAGATCCGCACCCTCTTCGAGCAGTACGGGAAGGTGCTGGAATGCGACATCATTAGGAACTACGGCTTTGTGCACATAGAGGACAAGACGGCAACAGAAGATGCCATCCGCAACCTGCACCACTACAAGCTGCACGGGGTGAACATCAATGTGGAAGCCAGCAAGAACAAGAGCAAAACCTCCACGAAGTTACACGTGGGTAACATTAGCCCCACTTGTACCAGCAAAGAGCTCCGGGCCAAGTTTGAGGAGTACGGTCCAGTCATCGAATGTGACATCGTGAAAGACTATGCCTTCGTACACATGGAACGGGCAGAGGATGCCGTCGAGGCCATCAGGGGCCTCGACAAAACAGAGTTTCAAGGCAAACGAATGCACGTGCAGTTGTCCACCAGCCGGCTCAGGATTGCGCCCGGGATGGGAGACCAGAGCGTCTGCTATCCATGCTGGAAAGAGTGGCACTGGGCCAAAGAGTGTCCGATAGATCGTTTGGGCCAAGAGGCAGACTTTACCGAGCAATATAATGAGCAATATGGAGCAGTGAGTACACCTTACACCATGAGCTATGGGGATTCGTTGTATTACAACAACGCTTACGGAGCGCTCCATGCTTACTACACGCGCTGCCGTGCTGCCCGGTCCTATGAGGCAGTGGCGGCTGCAGCTGCCTCCGTGTATAATTACGCAGAGCAGACCCTGTCCCAGCTGCCACAAGTCCAGAATACAGCCATGGCCAATCACCTCACCTCCACCTCTCTTGATCCCTATGATAGACACCTGTTGCCGACCTCAGGAGCTGCTGCTGTTAATGCAGCTTCCTCTTCATATTACGGGCGCGATCGGAGCCCCCTGCGTCGCGCTACAGCCCCAGTCCTTACTGTTGGAGAGGGCTACGGTTACGGGCATGACAATCAGTTGTCCCAAGCTTCAGCAGCTTCGCGGAATTCCCTATACAACATGGCCAGGTATGAGCGGGAGCAGTGCAATCAGGCGCCATACGCAGATCGGGCGCAGTACGCAGATCGGGCGCAGTACGCAGATCGGGCGCGGTATTCAGCCTTTTAAACCTTGAGGTGGGATATGTGTGGGCTGAAATTCCAAGCTGCAGTTATGCATGAGAATATGCCCTTCATGGTACCCCGTCTCCAGGAAGTTCTTGGCTCTGTGCGTTCAGTCCCTCAGGAATCGTGGATCTTAATTTACCTTGCTAAGTTCACACCACTTCCTCTTTTCCTCTTTCCTGCCCATCTTCCTGTTCTTTCTGTCCTTCAATACTTCTGTAGCTTCCTATTCATGTTCTGTTCCTAGCAGGCCTCTTTGTGTGCAGAAGCTGGTGGGGCTGTGCCATCTCCTCACCTCCTGCTTCCAACCGTGTTGGATTTGGGAATGACCCTGGTGAGAGTGTCGCTGCTGCTGAGTCTTTGACCCAAAGGCTTGTGGCAGGCGGAGGCAAAGAGTTGGATCACTTTGTTTTTCTTTCCAGTGAAATAAATGGTTTTTCAACTTAAAAAAAGAAAGAAAGAAAGATAAGATACTCATCAGAGGATATTTAAGTGGGAAACAACTTGCTTTGAAAGTATGGTGTTGTCCTGGCCCAGCCTTCCCGGCACCACTGGACACCTCAAAGACTGAGACTCTCCCACTCGCTAGGCCCTCAAAAGCCCCATGCGCAGAGGCCTGCTCCCCTGACCCAATGCCTGGGCCTGATGATTCAGAGCCCTGCCTGGCGCTCATTACCCAAGGTGCCCCTGGCATTCATTTGCATGTCCCATGCACAATAGCAGCTCAGTAGCAGCCTAACTATCAGAGCAACCAACATGTGAGCCTAGTGAGGGGATCCCGTGGCATCAAATCCCCCTAACCATCCTGAGGTCACTGAGAAAGAACACAACTCAGTCACCATACCTGAAAAGGAGGATATCACTGGCCCTTAAATACCGTGTGGGCATAACTTATAACGTGTTTGCTTAGCATTACATATACTAAAATTGGAATGAGACAGAGAAGATTAGCATGGCTCCTGCACAAGGATGACATGCAAATTCATGAAATGTTCCATATTTTGCACCCAGTTCCCAGCCAGCCTCCTGGCCTGCACACCATGCCTCCTGTCTCAGTGTACTGTGGCCACGCCCCCCACTCCTGATTAGCTGGTAGCATAGCAAAGGTATGGTCACATTTGCCTGTTTCTCTTTTATTATATAGGATATGTTGTGGATTGAGATTGTGAACACTTCTTGGTTTCATTAAAGAAGGGGGTTTCTCCTCTGACTCATTCAATTTTTATTATTTTGTGGAGAATTTTACTGAAGGAAGTAGAACAGAAATGTTATTAATCTGTCATCCTCTATAAAAAGTTTCCTGAAATATTGTTTCTTATTGAACTGCTTACTCCATAAAGTGGTAAATAATTCAAGAATTTTAGAATCCTATAACTGTCATTTTTCTAGCCATGGAGCTTAAGAATATTATTTAATCTCTCTGAGCCTCAGTATCCTTATTTGTAAATGGGTATTATAAAAGAGGGATCACATTTACAGTTTTTCTAAGAAAGTCTCATATTATGCCTTTCATCTGAGTTTACTTATTAATAGCTGCCATTGTACTTCCCAAAGTATTCTTATATGGAAAATAAATTGAAAGGGCATACCTATCATAGTGTTGTTGTGAGAATCAAATGAAACACTTTACTTTTTAGCATAGCACCTGGCACATCATTTATTTACTAAATATTATTCTCTATTTTTTTTTCAGAATTCTCTCCCTTCTCCAGACTCTATTTGAAAATAAATGCACAGTGCCCCTCCATGAGCACTCTCCAATCTAGCTGCTGAGCTGTAGAAATGTCATAACCCTTGACAGCTTGGAGAGTTCCCATCGTAGTATGTTCTGAGAATCAACCCCTCAGGCTGCTTCAGGTTCTCAGGATCTCACCAGCTATAGTAGTTATGCATATGGAATCAATAGAAATTGCCTCCAATAATCATCAAGGTCTCTTTATATACCTGAACACTGGGTAGAGAACACTGATTATGAAAATTCTGCTTTTGTACAGAAGTAAAAAGTGGTTTTTTTTATTATTATTTCAAAATCTGAGTACACAAGAAGATTCCAGCAAGGCTCAATGAGGGCATGAAGTAGAAATGTATGGACATTTGCCTTCCCCTGGATTAACAGTGAAATGTGAGTCATTCAAAAATAAGAAACTATTTGAAACTATTTATTGCTCCATTTTGTGAATAAATTACTAGAAGGGCTTAGAAGTGGCAGGAGATGGTCATGCATCAAGGACCTCACTTCTATGTATTATGTTCATTTCTCTATATACACCTCCTGGTGGAAATGGAAATTATTTTCCATGAGAACTGTCATGATTTTATTATTGAAAAATAATTTACATGTCCTTTGGAATATGTTACAATAAGAGAAGGATTGTTATATGCTACATTTGCCTCTAGGCAGAATATTGCTCATTAGTTAGTTGCCATATAGAAAACTCAATGGGCAATCTGAAAAGAGAAAAAAAAAACTTCTATGTCTTGGCTTGTACCTAGATTTTCAAAATATATAATCTTGTTTATTTTAAATAAATCCAAATAATATCATTGCAATTCAAAGTAGGTATATATATTTATGTATATATAATGAAAATGAACAAACAATTTCCATACTAGTGCTTATTGCATAACTGCTTTCTGACTTGCTCATATTAACCATTTCTGCATATGTTGAGCTTTGCTTCACTTATTTCATGAATACCTCAATAAAATTAAGATGCTCACAAATGGACAAAATAATGAAAGAACTTTTGCTTTCTAATATCTTTTCTCCCAAAATAATGTAGTCTGTTTCAAAAAAGCTCCTGTATGTTTTCATTTAATAAAATGCATATGTTTTTTATAAAAACATAAAATAATATCTGAAAGTATAGTAATTTAAATTAGTGTGACAATGGATTGAGAACCAACAACAGAATAATAAAAATAAGCATTCTTGAAATAAACAATAGTAAATACCATATAATAATGTATTATTTAATGAAAGAACCATTAGAAGCCAATTGGCATGATGCAACATTTATTAAATCATGATGGGAATATTGGCCATTTTCAGGGGAAAATATGTATAAACCTCATAGCACAGTATGTACAAAAATAAATCTCAGTACATTGTAATAATGAAATTGAAAAACTAAAGCCATAAAATGTAATAGAAAATAGAGGTTAAATGACACTGGTCTTAAGAGGGGAAATAAAATTTTAATTACTCAAACAATGAAAGAAATTGCAAATAAGTTTTATCTATTTTATTACATAACAATTTTAATCTCTGTTTTACAAAAAAAAAAGGTAAAGGAAAAACTGAAAGTAAATCCTCAAGATTAAGATAAAAGACAGGTTAATATTTCTAATATATAAAGAATACTTAAAAGTCAATAACAAGGGAGGACAAAATGGCGGGGGAATAGATGGATGTATCCTGAGCCCGGTCCAAGAGCAGATAGAATGAGGAGCTGAATCCAATAACATCCAGTCTAAATTGGTGAAGGAGACACAGCTGGTGAGATAATTCACAGCCTAGAAGGGCAGAGGACAAATAGAGAAAAGTAAAATCAAGGATCTGGTCTGGAGAGAACTGCCAGAGAGTCAGAGGGAAACCACACAGCACCGATCCATGTCCCTTGGGGCAGGCAGAGTGTCTGACTGTGGAAAGGAGGTCCACAGAATTGCTAGAAGAAGCGGATTGTAGGTCTGGGTTCACAGTCATGAAAGAGAGAGCCCAGAGGTCAAACTAGAGAGCTGCCCAGACAAAGAAGTGTCATCAGGAGAAGGCCTGGCAGAGGCGCAACTCTTTCCTCTATCTGTGGCCTTTGCTTTCTTCACTGAACTTACTGCATAGAGCCTTTTGGATATGGACACTCACCCATGGCTGAGTTGTGGACCCCAAAAAACAAGAAAAAGACAGGGAGGCCACTCTCACCACTCTATGTTTGACATAGTACTGGAACTATTAGCCATTGTGATCAGACAAGAAGAAGAAATAAAAGACACCTACATTAAAAAGAAGTAAAACTGTCCCTATTCGCAGATGACATGATACTGCACATAAAAAACCTAAACACTCCATAAAAAAACTATTAGACTTAATAAATGAATCCGGCAATGTAGTAGGATACAAAATTAATTGCAAGAAATATATAGCATTTCTATACACCAATAGTGAACTTACAGAAAGAGAGACTAAAAAAGCAATCCCATTTATCATAGCACCAAAAAATTAAGATACCTAGGAATAAACTTAACAAAGGAAGTAAAAGACCTATACTCAGAAAACTACAGGACACTGAATAAAGAGATAGAGGAAAACCTAAACATGTGGAAGAACAGACCATGTTCATGGATTGGTAGAATTAACTTCATTAAAATGCCCATACTACCCAAAGCAATCTTTAGATTCAATGCAATCCCCATTAAAATACCAATGGCATATTTCACAAACCTAGAAAGAGCTCTCCAAACATTTGTCTGGAATTAAAAAAAAAAAAAGCGAATAGCCACAGCAATTCTGAGAAAGAAGAACAAAGTAGTTGGAATATTAATACCAGATTTCAAGCTGTATTACAAAGCCACTGTTCTCAAAAGATCCTAGTACTGGCACAAGAACAGACACATAGACCAAAGAAATAGAATAGAGAACCCAGATATCAACCCAAATCACTATGATCAATTAATATTTGACAAATGAGGCATGAACATACAATGGGGTCTTGATAGTCTCTTCAATAAATGGTTTTGGGAAAATTAGAAAGATACATGCAAAAAAATGAAACTAGACCACCAACTTATACTATACATAAAAATAAACTCAAAATTGATAAAGGACTTAAACATAAGAAGGGAAACCATAAAAAATACTAGAGAAATCCATAGACAGCAAAATCTGAGACATATGCCGAAGAAATTTCTTCAATGTTACCATTCCTAAGGCAATGTAAACTAAAAGAGAAAATAAACAAATGAGACTACAAAAAGGGAGAAAAAAATGGCGGCAGAACAGAGGGATGTGATCCCAATCTGCTCACAGGGCAGAAGGAGGGAGCAGCTGAAGGTCACGCAGTGAGCGTTTGCTGGTGAGTAGGGGGACAGCTGTGCTCCAGGAGAAGATAGGGGACTGCTGGGCTGGCCTCCCCAGCCTGAGCGGGCCCCAGTACTGTTGGGATCTCTCCCTGAGCCAACTGCACGAGGAGGCACGTGGAGGCAGACCACGACATCTTGAAGGGGAAGGACCTGAAAATGTACAGCTACAGTACCGGCTGGATGGCTGAGACTCCCGGAACACTGGTGCCCAGTTGGCACGGATGCGCGCAGAGTCCAGGGAGCTCTAAACTCCAGCACGGAAAGGTCAGATTTCCCTGGGGGTACTTTGGGCATGAAACTGAGGGGGATGGCAGACTGGGATATCTGTGCCTTGGAACTCAAAGCCTGGAGATCTGCACCTGAAATAAAATCTGTGGCTGTTGGAGCTGGTAAACGTGGGAGAGGGCCCTTGGAGCTGGTGGCAGAGTTAATCCCCGGAACGCAACCAATTTGGACCTGACAGAGGAGGGAGACCTGAAAGATTTTGGGAGGGTCCTGGCTGCTAAAACAGCAGTCACCATTAGAGAGGCAGTATTGAATACCACAGGGACAGCAAAATTTTAGTTCAGGATAGAAAGGACCAATAGACCCAGAAGTCAATCTAGAAACACTGCCACCCTGGGGCCAAATCACAAATTAACCCTTGTGTGACACAAGGAATTGATTATATTTTCTCTTTGACCTTGGGAATACAGTCTATTTTCATCTACTCTTTAGTATCTTTTACTCAACCTCACCTTCACCTTTATACCACCACTCTCTTGCTAACCTTTCCCTATTTAGTGCCTTGTTTCCCTTACACTTTTCCTGCTTTAAATGTACTTTAATTCTTTCTTTTTACCCCCTGTTAAAATTTCACCCCACTTATATATCTAATCTCCAACCACCTACTCCAAGTCTATATATACCTCTAAATTCTATGACTTCACTATCTTAAAGTGTTTTTATCCCTGTCCTGTTGTTGTTGTTTACTTGACTATTGATTATATCTATTTTTAAGCAGGTTTATGATATTGATTTGCTTATACCATTATTTTGGTTTGTCTTGTAGGCGGGGTTATTTTTATTTTTGGTGTTGTTTCTTTTTTTGTTGTCCTCATTTGCATTGCTTTTTAGATAGATTTTTTGCTTCTGTGTTCCCCCACCTCCCTTGATATTAGTAGTTGTATGTAATTTGTATCAATCTCCAGGTACTTGTTGCAGGTTTTACTTCGGATTAGGGACTGTCCTATAGGAGTTTTCCCCCCACATTTATAATTTACTCCTTTTTTTTCTTCTTCCCCCTTTCCCATTATCATTTTGGCATTCCTGTCTTTCTTTTTTGTGAGTGAGTGTGTGTGTGTAGGGGGGGGGAGTCTCTTTCGTTTTGTGTGTCTGTGTGTGTGGGGGGGGGAAGATTCTCTTTTATTTTCTCAACGATCACCGAATTTGCCTTTCTCTGGCGATCACCTTTATTTGGAATTACCATTACTATGACTACATTCCGGTTCAGTGCCTGGTGCGTTGCACCTGGTTGTGTTGTATTTTGTGCATTTAAGTCAACGCAGGAGAGTGAGAACTACATAACGAGATACACAGAGAAGAGAGACCATGGGAAGACAAAGAAACAGCCCACATATGAAAGAAAAACAAGGCTCACCAGAAAAGGAAGTAAACAAAATGGAAGTTAACAACCTGTCAGAGAAAGAATTCAGAGAAATGGTCATAAGGTGGCTGAAAAGAATGGAAGACAAATTTGATAATATGAGTAAGAACCAAGAGGAAATGAGGAAGACCCAGGAAGAAATGATGAAGAGCCAAGAAGAAATGAAGAAGAGCCAAGAAGAAATGAAAAGTGACATTGCTGAAGTAAAGAACTCAATAGAAAGTATTAAGAGTAGACTAGAAGAAGCAGAGGATCACATCAGTGAGCTTGAAGACCAGGTAGGAAAAAATAACCAAGTAGAGCAGCTTCTAGAAAAAAATTAAAAAGCAGGAGGAGAGCCTAAGGGAACTTTGGGACAACATGAAACAAAACAACATCCGTATAATTGGGCTTCCAGAAGGACAGGAAAATGAGCGAGGAATAGAAAACCTGTTAGAAGAAATAATGACAGAAAACTTCCCTGAAATAGGAAAGAAAAAACCCACACAAATCCAAGAAGCTCGCTGAGTCCCAAGCAAAATAAACCCCAAAAGACCTACGCCAAGGCACATTATAATTAAATTGGCAAACACCAATGACAAAGTAAGAATCTTAAAAGCTGCCAGAGAGAGACAGAAAGTCACCTACAAAGGAACACCCATCAGAATAACAAGTGATCTCTCAAAAGAAACCTATCAGGCAAGAAGGCAGTGGAATGAAATTTACAAAGTCATGCAAAGTAAGGGTCTGAATCCTAGAATACTATACCCAGCAAGGCTCTCAATCAAAATTGAAGGTCAAATCAGGAGCTTCACAGATAAAAAAGGACTAAGGGAATTTGTCACCACCAAACCAGCAATGCAAGAAATGCTAAAGGATCTGCTGTAAAAAGAAATAGGAAGTGAAGAAGGAACAAAGGGGTAAAGAACAAAAATGGCAACATATAAGTGCCTATCAATAATAACTTTAAATGTAAATGGTTTAAATGCTCCAATCAAAAGACATAGGGTAATAGACTGGATAAGAAAACACAACCCATGTATCTGCTGTCTACAAGAAAACCACCTCCGAAAAAAAGACGCACACAGACTGAGGATGAAAGGTTGGAAAAAAGTTATTCAGGCGAATGGAAATGAAAAAAGCTGGGGTAGCCATATTTATATCTGACAAATTAGATCTCAAAGTGAAGTACATAACAAGAGATAAAGAAGGCCACTTCATAATACTAAAGGGAGCAATCCAACAAGAAGAAATAACTCTGGTAAACATATACACACCTAATACAGGAGCACCCAAATATATACAAAAACTCCTAGAGGACATGAAGGGAGAGATAGACAGCAATACAATCATAGTAGGAGACTTTAATACCCCACTATCACCATTAGACAGATCCTGTAAACAAAAAAACAGTAAAGAAACATCAATCCTCAATGACTCATTAGACCAGATGGAATTAATTGACATCTTCAGATCATTTCACCCCAAAGCCACAGAATATACATTCTTTTCAAGTGCCCATTGGTCATTCTCAGAGATAGACCGTATGTTGGGTCACAGGCAAACTCTCTCCAAATTCAAGTAGAAATCATATCAAGCATATTCTCAGATCACAGTGGCATAAAGCTGGAAATCAACTACAATAGAAACAATCCAAAGAAATCAAACACATGGAGACTAAACAGCATGCTATTTAACTATGACTGAGTTACTAGAGATATCAAGGAAGAGATAGAAAACATCATGGAAACAAATGCCAATGATAGCACAACAGTCCAAAATCTATGGGACACAGTGAAACTCTTCTGAGAGGGAAGTTCATAGCTCTACAATCCTACCTCAAAAAACTAGAAACAGCGACAATAAATTATCTAACCCAACAACTCAAAGACTTAGAAAGAAAGCAAAAAGAAAAGCCCAGTGTAAGCAGAAGGAAGGAAATAGTAAAGATCAGAGCAGAAATAAATGACATAGAGACCAAAGAAACAATACAGAAGATTAACAAAACAAAGAGCTGGTTCTTTGAAAGGATAAACAAGATTGATGAACCTCTAGCCAGAATCACCAAGAAGTAAAGAGAGAGAGGACCCTAATAAATAAAATCAGAAATGAAAGAGGTGAAATAACAACAGACCCCATTGAAATACAAAGGATTGTTAAAAAATACTATGAACAACTCTATTCCAACAAACTGGACAACCTGGAGGAAATCGATATATTTCTAGAAAAATATAACCACCCAAAACTCAATCAAGAAGAATCTAAACAACTCAATAGACCAATAACTGTGGAAGAAATTGAAGCAGTCATCATAAAGCTTCCAGCAAACAAAAGCCCAGGGCCAGACGGCTTCACATGGGAGTTTTACCGAACATTCAAGGAAGAACTAAAACCTATACTCCTCAGACTATTCCAGAAAATTCAAGAGGATGGAACACTTCCAAACTCCTTCTATGAAGCTAGCATCACACTAATAACAAAACCAGATAAAGATGACACAATGAAAGAGAATTACAGGCCAATATCCCTCATGAATATAGATGCCAAAATCCTCAATAAAATTCTAGCAAATCGGATCCAGCAGTACATAAGAAAGATCGTACACCATGACCAAGTAGGATTTATCCCAGGAATGCAAGGATGGTACAATATCCGCAAATCAATAAATGTGATACATCACATAAACAAATGGAGAGATAAAAATCACATAGTCATATCAATTGATGAAGAAAAAGCATTTGACAAAATCCAACATCCTTTCTTGGTAAAAACTCTCAACAAGGTGGGAATAGAAGGATCATGCCTCAACATAATAAAAGCCATATATGATAAACTCACAGCAAACATCATACTCAATGGGAATAAACTACAACCATTTCCCCCTAAGAACAGGAACAAGACAGGGTTGCCCACTCTCACCACTCCTGTTCAACATAGTACTGGAAGTATTAGCCATTGCAATTAGACAAGAAGAAGAAATAAAAGGCATCCCAATTGGAAAAGAAGAAGTAAAGCTGTCCTTATTTGCAGATGACATGATATTGTACATAAAAAACCCGAAAGACTCCATAAAAAAGTTAGTAGACTTAATAAATGAGTTCAGCAATGTAGCAGGCTACAAAACTAATGCCAAGAAATCTATGGCATTTCTATACACTAATAGTGAACTTACAGAAAGAGAGATTAAAAAAGCAATCACATTTAAAGCAATTACATTAAGATAGCTAGGAATAAACTTAACTAAGGAGGTAAAAGACCTATTCGTGGAAAACTACAGGAAACTGAATAAAGAGATAGAGGAAGATGTAAACAGATAGAAGAACATACCATGTTCATGGATGGAAGAATCAACATAATTAAAATGCCCATACTACCAAAAGCAATCTATAAATTTAATGCACTCCCCATTAAAACACCAATAGCATATTTCACAGACCTAAAAAGAACTCTCCAAAAATTCATCTGGAATGAAAAAAGGCCCCGAATCACCACAGCAATCCTGAGAAAGAAGCACAAAGTCAGTGGGATTTCCATACCAGATTTCAAGCTGTATTACAAAGCTACTGTTCTCAAAACAGCCTGGTACTGGCACAAGAACAGACATATAGATCAATGGAATAGAATAGAGAATCCGGATACCAACCCAATCCACTATGCTCAATTAATATTTGACAAAGGAGGCAGGAACATAAAATGGAGTCAAGACAGTCTCTTCAATAAATGGTGTTGGGAAAATTGGACAGATACATGCAAAAAAATGAAACTAGAGCACCAACTTACACCATACACAAAAATAAACTCCAAATGGATACAGGACTTAAACGTAAGACAGGAAACCATAAAAATATTAGAGGAATCTACAGGAAGAAAAATCTCAGACATATGCCAAAGGAACTTCTTTGATGATACTGCTCCTAGGGCAATGGAAGGTAAAGACAAAATAAACAAATGGGACTACATCAAAATCAAAAGCTTTTGCACAGCTAAAGAAACCATCAACAAAACAACAAGAAAACACAGTATATGGGAGAACACATTTGCAAATGTTATCAGTGATACAGGATTAATCTCAAGCATCTACAGGCAACTCAAAAAAAGGAGGACAAATGTTCCGATAATAAAATGGGAAACAGACCTAAATAGAATCTTCACGAAAGAAAACAAAAAGAAGGCCCAGAGACATATGAAAACTTGCTCAAAGTCACTAATTATCTGAGAGATGCAAATCAAAACGACAATGCGGTACCATCTCACACCTGTCAGAATGACTTGCATCAACAAATCAACAAACGACAAGTGCTGGCGTTGATGCAGAGAAAAAGGAACTCTCGTGCACTGCTGGTGGGATTGTAGACTCGTGCAGCCACTGTGGAGAACAGTATGGAGTTTCCTCAAAAAACTAAAAATGGAGCTCCCATTGGACCCAGTGATCCCACTTCTAGGAATATACCCCAAGAAACTAGAAATGTGGATTAGAAAGGATATATGTACCCCTATGTTCATAGCAGCACAATTTACCATAGCTAAGATTTGGAAACAACTTAAATGCCCATCAGCAGATGACTCGAATAAAAAACTATGGTACATTTACACAATGGAATACTATGCCGTGGAAAAAAAGAAGGAGCTCCTACCATTTGTAACAACATGGATGGATTTGGAGAGCATTATGCTAAGTGAAATTAGCCAGGCAGAGAAAGACAAATATCACAAGATCTCACTCATTTGAGGAATACAATGGATGACATAGACTGATGAACAAGAATGGATCCGGAGACTGTGAAAAGTCCATCAGAATGTCAAACCTCAGGGTAAGTGGCAGGTGATTGGAGTAAGGGGAAAAGTCAATATATTTGAACTCTTGAACTAAGGTAAGTGAGGTGTGTTTTTACATCCCTGACAAAGTTTATATAAAGTTATTTAAAGAAATGGCAGCTAGTTTGAGTTTGAATTGACATGGCCTAGAGCTTGTCATATCCTATGGAGACCAGTCCTTAGGCTAGGCCCTCCTTAACCTCCCGTGAAACCATAATAGCCTTACATGATATTATTCTACAATGTCATTATAATATTTGATCTTTGACAGCAGCATATTATACAATTATCCCAAATAAACTTACAAACTTATTCTTTGAATGTTGGGCAGCAACTTAAAAAAGGATAGGAAAGGAATTAATCCCTTTCAGAAGCAATTAAGGCACTGGGAAGGCATCTGAGCATTCTATACTGGCCCTTCTTGCCCTTTCTGCCAAATTGGGACCATTTTCTTACTATCCAAATACACACAGCTGATGCCTGAGTTTTCAGTTCAAGCTGTGGCTGAAGCCTCTGGGCAGCTGGTACCATGGATCTGTCTCTCGACCAATGGTGTGAGCTGGGCCCTCTCTGGAGAAGAAACCTGCATCCCCCAAGATATGTGATCAGTACGGGGACCCCGCCAGCAGGCAAGAAGACCCCAAGGCAGGTACTGGACGTGGAGGCCACAGGGGGCATAGACTACAAAGGAGACAGAACTGAACCTCACATCACCCTGTTTGGCCCCGGAGAATGGCTGGTTAGCCAGAGACGGGTAAGATTCCTCAGGGAAGGAACAACCTAAGACAGGCACAGTCACAGAGGGGCCAACAGGAGAGAGGTAAAAGGTCAATGGAGGTGGGGCACTGAAACTCACCCACAAACCTTGCAGGGGCTTAAATTCTCACCCCTCCTGATGTAGGTCTCCTACCCCCATGGCTGCTTCGCCTCCCACCCACAACTCATACCAGGACCCAGGTGGCAGACAGACACTCGGCCAGCAATAGCTACTCTATATCTAAATTCATTCTATTACCAGGAATGCTCAGGACCTACTCAAAATTGCAAGTATTCCTTTCCACTAGTATTTACAGGGTAAACTAAGATTTCTGCTTGAGTATTAAAATTGTCAGGAAAATAGTAATCAAGTTTTCAGATTAATTTAAATTGGCCAAGTGAAATAAGTGAATACTCAAGAAAATTTTAGTGTACTGGACAAAAAGCTTTTCCTAAAACATTAACTAAAAAATCTATTCGTATTTCATCTCACTGTAAAATTGCCTAACATCCAAAGAACCTAAAGCAGTCATATTTGTGTGCAAAAATTAAAATTTAAAATTACCAAGACTGCAATATAAAATTTCCAAAAGCCCCCATTAATCAAAAAAGGGGAGGGGCAGTGGGGTAATATCATGTAAGGAAGAAAATATCGAGTAAGTAAAATACATCTAGAAAATTCTTACTCCAGTAAAGTAAATTCCATTTGTAAAACCAACTGCAGGACCCCCATGAAAAAACACACGTGGTGTCAAAATAAGCCAAAGGAAAATCATTTAGGCAAAAATTAAAAAGAATCCCAAGTCTATTTTGCAGAG
The DNA here is from genome assembly GCA_027563665.1 of Antrozous pallidus. NCBI lineage: Eukaryota > Metazoa > Chordata > Mammalia > Chiroptera > Vespertilionidae > Antrozous > Antrozous pallidus. The sequence goes on from CM050509.1 coordinate 23,774,112, forward strand.
AGGATCCCTTTGTTAACTTTTGGTCGAGAATGTGTTTGTGTGTTTTCAGAGAACAACTCTAAGACCATGTGGGTTCCTGGGACTGTGAGGAACTGACAGATCTGTTCCAGTCACGAGGATGGTCCAGAGATGGGGGACACTGACGACACCTTGCCATGCTAGCAGTCG